>JAIFZK010000001.1:22047500-22647500 GCA_027481765.1 Tenualosa thibaudeaui
TGGTCTGACATGGAGGATGGGGCGGTCCTTTTAAGGCTCCTGCATGAACATGCAAGCCAGTTAGCTCAGTGCTAGCCTTAGTCCTTTCCCTCCTCATTAATTAAATGTGGTGGCCAGTAGACATGCTCTGTTGGCATCCTGCTCCAGCACTGTGATTTCTGAGCATGTGTTTCCTCCTCCTGCAGGGATGTGATGAGCTTGGGAATCACTCTAGTGGGTCATCAAAAGAAGATCATGAGCAGCATACAGACTATGAGGGCCCAAATGCTGCACCTGCACGGCACTGGGGTCCAGGTGTGACCAGACCTGACGGCCACGCCACGCCGCACCACGCCTCACCCCTCCACACTTCTCCCAGCCTGGACAGACACACGCCAGCAAGGGAGGGGGGCAGGGGAGTGGCATCAGGAGACATCCCGGAGCCCTCGCTCACTCAGGCACCACCGAGGATAATCAATAAAGACTAAAACTGTGCTTTTTTTGTCGTCATTGCCGTCTTCATCGCCACTCTTGTTCCGGATTTTCGGAATGAAACAAAATCTTTCCTTGGCACTTTAGCAAAGGATTTGCTTTCCCCCCTCCCTGTGAGCAGGAGGGTGCAGATGAGAGGACACGCAGATAGAAGGAGAGAGAGAGAGGGCAGGAGACATGCAGGGCAAGGCTCAGAGGGACTCGTGGTAGTGGAGACAGAGCTTCTGAGAACTAGTTTGATGCTTTTTATCTTCTTTCTTTATCTTTCTGAATAGTTTCGTTGTGTTACATCAACAGAATTTTTACTTAAATTATGAATTAATGGTAAAACAAAATAAGCAATTACACAAAAAAAAAACGACAAAGAAAAAAAGTACTTTGAGTGGTTTCATGAATGTTGTGTTAATTCTTTATTTTGTTATGCCAGCCAATCTGATGTAGTGTGGTATGTATGGTACATCTTTCATTTGTTTCTCATCTAGTTGTCCATGCTCGTTTGGCTTGTTAACAGGGTAAAAGGTCCTCCATTGAAAGAAAGGAGGGTGCAGTGGTAGGCTACTATGAACTGACCAGTGAGTCATAATCTGGTGATTGAAGTATTTGGTGTGAAGCGTTTCGCCCATTACTGGTTTGCCTTTCAGATCAAATGTTGCTATTTATAATTCACTTTAGTAGTCTGTTTCGAAACAGTGGTTTGGATGGCTGCATTTGACACATGTGGCTTTATTCTGAAGTCACACAGTTTTGAACTGTGTTTATATAATCCTGAGTTATTACGATACCATTGTAAAGCTTGTGTTACTGTAAAAGCCCTGTGTCCAAGTAGCAATATTGTTTTTTATGTTTACCATATAATTATGCCATTTTATGGAGTACATAGTACCAGTTTTTCACTAAGAGAAACATAGTTTTCAAAAGTAGCACTAAATATTTGATTTAGCCTTTGTTCGTTTGTTTTTGTCATAGTGAAATATTTGGCCACTATTACCTGAAAGCAAAAAAGGTCTTTGCCATGTATTGCATTTGTGATACTTTGAATCAGTGAATCAGTAATCATGTTGAAGTAGTACTGCCTTAATGTTTTAGTACATTTACAAAAATGTTGCAATTAGTGTGGCTGTTGGAGTGGTTTTTTGAATGGGCTGAACAACTTCTTTTTCATAGCCGACGGTTTCCCAGTTTTAAAGCTTTTGTCCTGAACTTGAACAAATGGAATGGAATCTTTGGACACTTTGAGTGGGGGAGCGTGAGCAGGGAGTGCGAGTCGGATAGGGGCTAGCCAAACAGCAATAATCCTACCCAGTCTGGAAGGAGCCTCCAACACTTTAGGCAGGTGCTATATGCTTTTTACAAACATACTCAAGTGCTTGAAATGGCAAAAGGTGGGAGCCAAATTGTCAGGTGACCTCAAGCAAATGCAAGGATGCCTAGAGGAAGTTACACAACTGGGGAGGTTCTCCAAATAAGCAAATATTTGTTAATATCGCAAAAGCAGCACTCTTAATTACTTTCAATGATTCTGTGAGTGAGATGGCATGTGTGGATGCGACCCTAAGCCCAGGGGGAATCTGGAGTGGCTGCTGTGTTTGCTTGCTGTTTGAGAATATTTTAAGCCCTTAAACTAAGGCTGTCTACTAGTCTGAGGCGGTGACTAAAATAATAAGTGATGTGTTGTGCGTTGTTTGCTAATCTACAGGAGAGCCACCCTTGCTCCGGTCACGGTTTACCTCTGTCTGTCCAGGCCTTTGTGCAATGTTATAATGCTAGCAGTACCTCTGTGTATGTGTCTTTTCAAATTCTTCTTTGTTTCTTTTTTTGTTGTTGTTGTTGCTCATCAATGGAGAACAGGCTTTGAAATTGTGTGCTGTCAACAGTTTTTGGTGCCATCACAGTAAATGAATTTGGTGATCGGCATTGTGGTCTCTTGATGAATGGGTCAGCCATTTCCTTACATGCCATGAAAGTTAGCTACGTCCCAGTGAGTGTTGATCTTTCTATTCAGAAAATTGGAAAGCTTAACACAGATTTGTGTACACAATATTATTAGTATTTTGAAAGTGAGGCAAGCGAGCTGCTCATCAGAATGTTATTTGTGGTGGGTGAGGGGCAGTGGTGTTTGTTTTCCTCCTCCCCTGACACAATGGCTGAACCTGCTGGCTGTGCAGGGGACATTTTGATATAGTGGATGACCTGCAAAGCAGCTTCTGCTGCTGCAACACGGGCTTAAACCAGCAGCCGTCCCCCTCCATGCCCTGCTCTTTTCCATTGTGCACCACTCCAAAGGGACTCTCCCTTGTGTGGTTCTCTCCGCTCCAGAGCCAGATCGCAGTCAGTGCTCGGCCCTGGTGTTACAGATCCACTGGCTGCCCATACAGCAGACCTCAGCAGTTGGGCCCCTGCCAGTGCTTTGAATTGAATGCTGGTGCAAAGGCATTCAGTCAGCACAAAGCCCAGTGGTCCACCAGTCATGTCACTCTACCCTTCAAACACCCCATCCCCCATCCCTCTCTCCTCCCCAGCCCAGCTCAGCACACGGATTCGTTCCAGGCCGCCCCGCAGGTTCTCCAGGCCACGGGCAGTAGGCCCTTCCCCTCCGTATGGATTTGGGTTCCTGGAGAGACAGCAATTTTGGGCCAAATTGAGATTAAAAGCCAGATTCAATCAGTCCACCTCCCGGAACATTCTGACCCTTCAATGGCAGACATACTCACATGTTGTTTTACAACCTGCTTTATTAACTAACACTGGCAGCATGGTGGAAATCAGGAACTGGTCATCACACATGAAAACAGACATGTCTCACCCGAGGGATTGCCTCGGTGAGATGGTAATATGGTATTATTTTATTTTCTTTTGTAAGGAAAGCCCTTTATGGAGAAAGACTGATGATTCCAAAGAGTTGAACGCTGTTGATTGTGTGAGAAAGACCACAGAGATCAGAGAGAAACTTTGTATATGTTTGAATTGTACAACTTGTACATTTTATTTATAATGTTGTTTTTTTACACACATTACTCTGTAGTGAGCTCTGAATATATTGAAAATGCACTATATTTTTCTATCTCACTCACAGATGATTCTTGTCACTCTGTTTCAGTTGTACATAATTTCTCATTTAGGACCAAAGACAGATTAGAGGTTTTGCATTTAGATTTTTATTTTCTTTTATTTGGTCTTTTAGTTTGTTGTACAGTGATACGGATTGTTGATTTATTATTTATTTTTTGTGATGAAAGTATTGAGAGTATTCACTGGTCAAATGTATTTTCTCCAACTGCAGAATTGTAAAATCATTTACCTAGAAAATTTCTTGTTACATAGACATTTCTTTTTGCTTTATAATCTTTGTAATAGACTGTACATATATTTTTGGAAAATATAATACAATCCATAGAAAGATCGTTGCCTTGTGATGTTTTGTCTCAAAAACCACAACAGAGCGTGTGCCATAGCTGTCCAGCTGATGATACTGCTGATGATTGTTGTTTTGTTCCGTTGCATGGTAAGGTCACATAAGTCTAAGGTTGTATATTTACAGTAAGGCTTGACTAAGTTGCAGTCACAGGGTAAGATCAAAGATTATGTCATGTTCTCTCTCTCTCTCTCTCTCTCTCTCTCTGTCTGTTTGTTCATGTGGGCATCTGATTTCTCTGGTGATGAACAGACTTGGGATATGCCATTAAAAAGACATTAGTGCTGTTCCAAAGTAATAATGTTAAAAAGAAGTACCTAACTGAATACTATCTCCTGGGATTTAAACAAAGCAAACGTAATGGATTTATAAAGCTTACATCTCCACAGATATTTCAATATTTATTTTATAAAGTCCAGTAGAACCTCAACAATGGGACGTTCTAGAGGCAGATGGAATGAATCCAGTAAGACATGCCCTATCCCCCAACCCCCTTCCCCCTAAAAGTGTCTGCTTGTTTAAACACAACGCTAACAATGAGCAGGAGAGAGCAGCAAGAAATTCACTCCCTCACCAGATTCATACTTTGATATAAACCCTAAAAGTTTCACATTCTAAGTCTTCTGAGGGCTTAAGACAAAGATTTTATATCACATTAGCCCTGGCAAATGCATCCTGCAGGAGATGAGAAAGTGATAAAAAATAATTTAAATCAACAGAAAGACTTATTTAATATTCAGTTATAGCACTAAAGGTGCTTGTTTGACTGAATGTTACCCATCTGTGCCTTTAATAAAGAACTCCAAAGAGCTCGTGTGGGAGCTTCCAGGAAGCTATTGAAATTGACTGGAAAAATGCTTGGCTTCATAAACTCCAGCCTCCTCTCAGCTGAATTAAAGGACCATGACCCCAGGTTTAGATAACGGGGGGCTCACATTCCACCTCCCATTATGGCCAGTCTTTTGGGAAGGCAGCAGTGGAAGACAGGCAAATAGTGCAGAACCTGTGGCCCCTTCACCACTCTCCACCCACCCACCTGCCCACCCCACCCAACTCAGCCAGCAGCAGCAGTGAGGGGAGGGGAGAGGAGAAGGGAAGAGAAAGCGAGCTGATGGAGAGCTGGTTCGGATCAAAGCCAAGGGCAGATTAGTAATCTGCACACAGAAGGAGATACCGAACACAGGAAAGGTGTGTGTGTGTGTGTGTGTGTGTGTGTGTGTGTGTGTGTGTGTGTGTGTGTGTGTGTGTGACTGATGGGCAGTAAATCATGGGGAACCTGAGAAGAGGAATTGACTCACCAGCAGGGTATTTACCACGTCTAATTCTGTTGTTGCTGATGAGGGCTGTGATGCTGAGGTAGGTGTTTGTGTGTGTGTGTGTGTGTGTGTGTGTGTGTGTGTGCATGTGTGTGTGTGTGTGTGTGTGTGTGTGTGTGTGTGTGTGTGTGTGTGTGTGTGTGTGTGTGTGTGTGTGTGTGTGTGTAAATAAGTTGTAGGACAACTGTAAAAAAATGACATATTCATAAAGAAACAATATAATAATATAAAGGGTAGTAACACCTAAAGGTATCAGTAAATATTAAGATCTTTTTATTGCTCTGTCTATTTAAATACTGTATATCCAAAGTCAAACATCTAACCCTTACCAGAACACATTATTGACCCAACCAAATGCAAACAGTGTAGGCACTTCTATGTTATACCTGTGATGCAAATACATTTTTATAATGCATATATATGTATGCATCATAGATACATGCATCATATTTACTGTACATCACAGATGCAAATAAATATATGCATCACTAAGACATAATATTAAGGGCAGGGTCAGTGTAAATTCTCTCTTTGCTAAAAGCACCAGGAAAAAATAGACTCAGAGTGTCTGTGGTCAGTGCAGACTCGAGTGGTGCTGCTGGGTTTAGTAGTGTATGCTGATGCTGATGATGTTTGATTTTGCAGTCTCTGCAATTTAAAGAAGTTTGACATAGATCCTAGAATGAACCCAAAAAGTGCCACAGAAAGCTCTTGAAAACTTATTTGTTATGTTTTAAGCATTTGCTGCACATTTTTTTAAAGATGTTTATGTAATGTTCCTGGGAATACTGTTGCCAGTAATTGGTCCTGCATACAAAGGCTTCAGATCTGTAAGTGTAGCTTCCATGCGCTTTACTGAGGTAATGAAAGCAGAACCGTTACTTAGTGTGAACTTCAAACCTGCTCAAAATAATAATCAGGTCATCCCAGTGCAATGGAAAAAAAAACATTTATTCCATAATTCAATGCAAAGCTGATTGAAAGCGTTTGCTCAAGGCGTTTATGATGCGAATCTAATGGCTCCGCTCTAGATTGCCAGTTGCCACTCTACTTTTCTCTCCACTTCGGAGTTCTGCATTAGATGAAAAGCACAGGCGCGACTCAGGTCAGGTGCATTAGATTGTTTATTAAAAGTGTCTCAGATGCTGTTAGTGCATTGGTCCACCTGAGGCTATTTCAGTCCTAATGTCTTTACTGCCTTGGATCCAAACCAATTCTTTTTTATGGCCTGGCCTGTGGCACCTTGCAGCATCAAGCATTTAGGGCCTGGTAAAATATGTCCCTTTTCTCCATACACGGCCATGCCCTAGGCCAATGATCAATTTCACAGGCTGGCAAATGCCTCTTTGGAAAATGTTGATGGATTTGGCAGATATGATGGTTTGGTCAAAGAAACAGTGGGCTGAAATGAGTTATGGTGTGTCTGGGAGAGGGTTGGCTAGTCCCAGAGCCGGCTCATGTTGCATGGAAAGCGCCTTCCTCACTCACTCATGCCAGGTTCCCATAGTGATGGGACATAAAAAGACACTGGCCATAGAGCGGTTGGAACTGTTGGAAAAAGATGAGATATTCCAGTTAGTCATTTAGGGCAAAGACTAAAGGGTGAGTTGGGGTTTTGTGCATGATTTAGCAAATTGTATGCATGGACGTATTAAGATCAAAATCTGTTTACAGTGGTGATTTATGGAAGGATAAACAGATACTTGGAGGACCTGGACAACTTTCTCAGGGACTTGGAGAGAGGAAACTCATAAATGGAGCAAAATGTCTGGTCAACAGGGACACAGTAGAAAGAGTTTTTTTGTCTTCCTCATGAGAGAGACACGTAAAATAGGCATCTTTTAAATGTGAAGTGACCTCAGCCACGCGGACGCAGAGGGCTAAGGTAGCTGTGTGCGTCTGCGTGCAGAGGGAGGTCAGCGTGAGGGCTAAGTATGCATCTCCTCAGCCAGTGTCATTGGCTGACAATGCGAGGCACGAAGAGGAGGCCAAATGGGAAAATAGTCCATTGTAAAGTGTGCTCATGGAGCCATGTGAGCCCGCTTTGTCACATTACTATCTGGCCATCTCACATGAGATGGGTGACATTATTCATGGATAGCAGGCGGGCTCTCAGAGGACATGTGTGAGGAACTGGGCAAATAGACCTGATAGAGCAGCTTCATCTGTCTGAGGAAAAGACATACTACTCTCCAAGGTCTATTTTCTTTGGCTGTTTACCATAATAGTAGACAACATTAATATGCATGATAGCCACAAAGTTTTACTGAAATATATTGAATAATTTGATGCAGTATCTGCTTCTGACTTTTTTGGTTTAAGTTTGTCAACATCAACAACAGAACAGCAACAGCAACAACAACAACAACAACAATAATAATAATAATAATAATAATAATAATAACAATGTACTATTTAGGACATTACCAGAGCTAATGTATCAATCCATTCTCTAAACTGAGCATGGTTCCATGGGCATTATGCCATTATCAAGTTAGCCCAGGTCCCAGGTCCAGGAGGTTGAGAAGGACACCACTATTAGCTGTGTGTGTGTGTGAGAGAGAGTGTGTGTGTGTGTGTGCATGTGTGTGTGTGTGAGAGAGAGAGAGAGAGTGTGTGTGTGTGTGTGTGTGTGTGAGTGCTGGGTGGCCCGGTGGACTCATAGCTGATGGATGAGAGGAGCGGTGGCTAGACAAGCGCAGCAGCGGGCGCTGAGTCGATGCCCAGAGCTCATGCGCTGTGGGGGGCTCTAATGGGACCTATATTGATTGAGGCCTCCTGTTGGCTTTAATGGGACATACAGCTAAACTTAGAATGAAAAGAAAAAATGACAGGGTTTTATAACTAAGGACAGCATAAAGTTTTACTCTCTACTGGAGACCCACATGGAAAGTGACAGATGCTCTGAATCCATTGTCCCCAGAATGATTTGCATTCAGTACTGTGTAGCGTGCAAAGTGAGGTCTATATCTATTTCTCCTCCAAGCACAGCAGAATGTAAAATAAGCAAGGCTGATATTATCCTCCAATACACTGACCTCAGGTGTATTCGCCTCCTTTGGCTGCCTCCATGATGTATGATGAACATTCGCCCCAGCAACCTTGTGGTGTAATCATTCTAAACTAGGTTAGCCAACAGTCACCTTTGCCAGTGAACTATAGTGTGTGGAGATGAGGTCTGGGCATAAGGGTCTCTGTGCTGAACGGGATTCATCATGCTTGAGTTCCTGTAGGAATAACTGCAGAGGGCTGCTGGAAGCCACAGCGCACTAGCAGTTCTGCGTATGAGTCATGCCCACGTGCAGTGCAGTGCTAGTGTCTGCTCCTTGCATTGTGCATGCATCTATGTAGAAAAAGGGCCTGCATTAAGGGAAATCCTGAAAAGCACAAGAATGAATATTCACAAATATGCTGATTTAAAGTTTAGGCAACCTTACACAGCAAATATTCTACACTGTAGTGGTATCAAAGTATGTCCAGTATGTGTCCAGTTTGTGACAGTTAGTTTATGTAGGCCAAACAAGGAAGGGCAAAAACGTATGTGCAAGACTTGTTTGCATAGTGCTTCTACTCCAGTGTTCAAACAAATAAATGATTATCGTCACATTGTGCCATCATGCCACGTCTTCATTGAGAGCAATGGAACTGAATGAAAGTAAGAGTGTTTTTAAACACAGTGATGCTAGCCTACATTTGTGGAGTTCACAATGCAGAAATAAGCCTCATGTCCAATATTGTGGCAGGGTAATATGGCTTGCATGCATTCTGATTTTGAATGTGTTCTTTTATTGTTTCACTTTAGGGAGGTGGCTACAGTAATAACAGCTCCTACAGCTACAGCTCCTAGTAATCAGAGCAAAAATATTATAATTAAAACCAAGAGCCTTGTTACCAGCCCAGTAGCTGAGACCAAATGATACACATCAAGAGGGAAAAAACACCTCCACCAACAGTTTGATTAGCTGATTAGATTAGAAAATCTATCAAAATATGTCTATGAAATCATGTAAGTTAATGGGAAATACCAAGTAGATGTAGCCAAATGTGTCAAGGGATTAAAGAGCACACAATGCAATCAGATGTCATCAAATTTTAGCCTTTTCTCCACTTCCATCCGAATACTCATAATTCAGTTCAGAAATATATCCTGCCTCATCAATTTGAGGAATTTATGCAGTTCCTACAATGTGTAGCTTTCAGATGCAGATTCGCCAGTTTCCAAATGAGGTTCCTGGTCTTCATTCAAAAGTAACAGTTAATGCAAAATTTAGCTTTCATTGATGATGGTTTGTTCTGTTTTAGTGATGACTGCAGCTGTCAGCTGTAGCACACATCTGCTGGAGGATTCGGTTTGGGAAGAGTAAGCACCAAAGCAGAAATAGGAGAATGTGAATCAAACACTGGCCTGTTTTATTTTACACCACAGATTCTCATTTCATTGTAGGCAACCAGAAATCCGGGGTTTAGTATCAAAGAACATATAGCCAAATCGACTTTAAAGTATAACTGAAAATCTCAACATAAAAAGGGCCATTCTTATGCACATGACTATGTTTAAATAACCTTGCGTTCACATCTAAGGTCTGTATCTAGCTAATTAGGCATTCATTGGCTGTAGCCTCCAACCTGACAAAATGTGTGATGTTATAACCATAATAAAGTCACACTGGTCTGAATATTAACTCTTTAAACCTTTCCATCAAAGACAAAGATGCATAGCTGAAAAGTTGTGGGTTCGAATTCCAGCTGCCACTGTTGAGCCCTTGAGCAAGGCACTTAACCTTAAGTTGCTCTAGGGGAGACTGGCCCTGAACAATTGATAGTTGACCAAATGTAAGTTGCTTTGGATAAAAGTGTATGCATAAATGTAATGTAGATTACATGAAGATTTAACCCATTCAAGTCACTCAGCTTATTTCAAGATGTTGGGAAAGTGACTTTGCTTATTCTTTAAATGCCTGTTATGAAGAAACAACCTTTTTGCATCCACATCCTTGTCACACAGTAGTAAAACACGCTCTTTGGTTATGTATGAATGTGTATAGTATAATATAAACATGAGTATAAATTTCATAAAGTAGACAGCTGTATCTCTAGCTCATTCCATGTCTATTCAGAGTAGGCCCATTTTGGATTGGCTATAGTGTATGGTTCTTTTCAATTTCTCCATGCTCTGAAAAAAAAAAAAAAATCTCACCTCTGCCTGCACATCACGATTTGACTGCCACCATGGCATGTCTCAGGCAAAATGAAATGTATCTGGGAGATTTGCATATGATTATGTTTCCCTCTCCCATATGTTCCACCTGTGTTAATTAGTTTATGTTGCAGAGAAGGAGTAATATTCTGGGGAGCACAGCAGAATATTCATGCAGAGCGGCTCTCAAATGACACTCCTTTTTCTCTTAGTTTGTCACCCAAGGAAGCAGGAGTCGACTCACAGTGTCGGGTGGCCCTGACCCCTTTGTCAAAGCTCATATTTGGGGTCGCGCCAATACCAGAATCAAGATCAATTGAATTCACGCTGTTTTCCGCTGACGGAGTTGTCTAGTAACGGGTCATTCTTCTCACTCAAGCTGTCACCATAGAGGGGCTGTGCATCTGCTCAGCTCTCCTCCACGCACAGGTCATCCAACCTTGTGGCATTTTTTATTTGTCAACATTGTAATGTACACTCGAAAGCTGTGGGCCATGAATACTGTCTACTGAGACAAAAACCTGAATAACAAGGAGTTCACAGGAAGAGGTCTTACGCCGTATTCAGACTCTTGCGATGCAACGCAGTGGGTTGTCCTATGTTCGATGATGTGTGTTCTGTAGCAAGACTGACCGGTCAACAACTATTCGGGAGTTTTTAGCTTGCTAACTGGCTAATGTTAGTTGGTTCACTATCATTTCAAAAGTGTTTTGGAGTTACGGTGACAGCTTTTTGAGACTTCATCATGTATAATTACTCAGTAACCTTTTAATAATCATAAAAAAGGCTTTCATCTGCAACTTCGACCGTAACAGACTATGCTAACACTGCCCACCATTATTTTGAAGTTCACGGCATTCACGCAATTTGATTGGCTGCTGCATGGACTGTCACACGCCCATCAAAAGCGGAATATTTCAGTTCGGCAACGCATGATATAGGCCAATGTGCAGTGAATGGAGAGCCTATCCGGTGACTGATCCAATGAGCCGTCTTACTAATGGCTGCACTGAAAATGACAAATGCAGCATAGAGTAAGTCAAGTACTCCAAGAACTGTATTAACAGTTAAACATGGTGATCATCTTTATTATTTTTTGTATTAGTTTATCCATATGGATGCTATGACAGCATGCATGTTGTTTGCTGTAAGCAGAGTGAATCAATCAGTACTGCTGGCATGTGCCTTCTTCATCCAGATGCCTGCTGATCAACACAAGGGACTCCAGCACCATTGTGATTCAACTCTCAGATAAGGTGCCTGCATGGTCCCCCACAAATGGCCAACCCACCTGGTGAACTAACAGAGCACAGGCCTTTGGAGCCAGTATTGAATAAGGTGAAGCTCTTGACTTATTTTTATGTTTATGCTTTGAACAGAATTTCACACACAAGTTGCTAGCCAGTTGTCTCTGTGGTATATCCCGGGCTAGGCCGAGTTATTTGGAGTGGTAGTGCTGCGTCATTTTTGGGTGGTATGCCAAAACCTCTGTGCGCGTGAGATTTAAAGCGGGTCTTTGCATAGTTCAGGAGTAATTGGATTAATTGCTGGAGGTGACTTTGGGAGGAAAGGCTGAAGTTGAAATTTAAAGTGTTTTGACAACCTGCATGTGGAATGCCTGTGCCAAATGATTTGTTTAGCTGCTTAACCCTTTAAGTAGTCCTTGCTTTATTTCTATTTCCTAGCATTAATCTTAATGCTAGATAATCCTAACACAATAGGTTGACATAATGCAGTTCTTAGTTCACCACTACCTCATCCAAGGCCGTGTTTAAAGAGCATCTTACAGTCACCCAGAATAAGGCCCTGGCTGGTTGGGTCTGACTTCTCTAGATGCAGATGCTAATTGCATTTTAATGTGTCATTAAAATGGCAGCAATAAATCAAGCTGTAAGTGTATAATTGGTGTTTGCAAGTATCCCATGGGAAACTTTGAGGGACAAAATATTTTTGGACTAGCATGTCTAAAATGCATATGTTCTTCTTTTCACTGCAAATATATCATATGATGCCACTGACTTGGAGAGCAATGCTGAAGTAAGGGCAGGACAGAAATAGAGTGCAAGGAGCCCAGTATAGAGAGCAGACCTCAGTCACAGCGTGGCCAGCCTCAAATGACAGACTCGGCCTTAAGGATTCGCCAGGCCAAACAGAAGCTCACAAGCAGTGCAGGAAATGAAGGGAGATTGTTTGAAGCAGCACACAATGGCTACATATTTGTCTTATGATGTCTACAAGTTGACTTAAGAAAACTTACCATGTGGCAAGCAAGACATACAAAAAGGAAAATAAAAAAGGAAATCCTTCAGTAAAATGCAAAGGTTGAAAATAGTGTTTTTAAAAGCGTTAGTGGAGTATGTGTCAGATCAGTGTAAGCCTTTGGTGGAATTGTTTGGGAATGCCAATTGTGTTTAAATATTCCATGCATTTCACACGCCTCCAAAAGAGACGTGAAAAGAAATGGAAAGATTTGCTATGCACACACTGTAAGCCCGTCAGCCCCCAAAACTATGCTAGGTATTGGACTCAGTGAGGGAAAACATAATTATGCAAACAGATACTTGTATTACCCATGTGAGTCTAGAGATTAGATAGATCCCAAACTGATTACTGATGTCAAATAAACCATATCAAATATTTTTGGTGACACTTTTTTGTCTATTTAATTCTTGCTTTGGTATTTTAGATCAGTGTGTTTCCGACTACTAAAAATCTGGAAATATGACTATTCTTACACCTGGTTTCAGCATTGTAGTGTTCATATTTTTGCTAAAGTCATTTTTACAATAAATGTCAACAGAAACAAATATAAACCTTATCATTATAATCCAACCACACCCATTCAGTATAGTAATGTCCACAATGATCAGTAAGTTCAAATAAAGCATTCTGATTAAACTAGTCTTTCCCAAAGGCTCTAGTGCTCAAAGCTCTTACAGGGTGACAAGGTAAGTTTTAATTGCCTGGTGAAAAAATTACTGGTAAATGAATCCCTGATTGTTGGCTGTATTTGCAGGTCTTTTGATACAGACCAATTGTTTTCTGCTTCAGTTGCAACAGATTCAAAACCAGGCCAGACAGACAAAAGAAAGGACAGACAGTCTGAGGTAGAGACAGAGAAATCTGAAAAAGGGAGAGAGATTAGGCTTGAAAACGGAATCATTTCAGTGCTGTCCCAGAGCAATGTGTCATTGTCAAATGTTTTATCTGTCAGTGGCACTCTTGGCCACAGACAGCCCAGGAACCTTTGGGAGATTTCACAGTGCCTCTATTCCACTCTGGTCCCCCATCTGCCAGTGGCAGTTGGAGAGTCATCACAACTCTATTAGCTCCACCATGGCAATGAAAGCACATTAACCTGATAGCATGAGCCCCCAGCTCATTACTGCAGCAGGAGCTTAGCAGGCTATGGAGTGGAGGGGGGCTCAGAGGTGGGAGCTCTAACTCAGCAACCCCACACAGGGAGAGGGACTGTGGGCCACATGATGGGAGGAAGGGGGGGGGGGGGGTGGTCACCAGGATAAAAGCATCAAACACCCGGCAGTATTCCGGTCACATTCCACTCTGGTTTTTATCCGAGACTAAGCAAATCCCCACCGTCCCTCTCGCCATCCCCACACCTTTTAACAAAGAGATGGGGAGAATAGTTGACCACTGACAAGGCCCTCTGCCTAGCCACACAATACAACTGCATGTATACACACACACACACACACACACACACACACACACACAGAGAGAGAGAGACAGAGAGAGAAGGACAGCATGACAGAAAGAAAGACACACACACACACATTCCTTCCCTCCTGTGGTCACCCTGGCAGGCACAGTCATTCATAGGCAGATAAAGGAAGGGTAGCCTCTCTATTTGAGACTATAATCCCAGACTTGCCTGGAAGTAAAGGCCAAAGAGAAGATGGCTGACAGGCCCTATGAACCCAGACAGGTCAGAGATAATGAGTGTCTCCCATCCCCAGTATGGTCACACCTCAGTCCTTTTGTCCAAAACCCATTTTTGTGAGCTTGAATAGAGTTGCTGGGGCTGGGTGAGGACTCTGCTCTACACTCGGACGAAGCCGCTATGCCCACTGGTAGCTCCCCAGCCAATTGTCTGATTGTTAAAACTGCCAAGGAACAGCTAGCCATGTTTATTTAAAACCATTTCTTGCTGCACATAAGCACCTCACCATTTCAGTTTTCTTAAATTTCCTCAGTGAAAATCCAATTCAAAAACTATCCCTTAGGCAGAACCCCAACCAACAGAGCATGGTGAACTAGCAAGTACACTTCTTTCTGAAGTGTACAGAAATGAGAAAGGAGGAGGGAAATACAGGCTAGCAGGGAGCTGCCTTCCCTGCCTGCCCTGTGGGCTTTGCGGCGAGACTCAGGTACAGACGGAGATGATATGAGCCTAAGAGCTCAGTGGGACAGCGGGGGCCAACGCTGTGGGGAGTGTCCCTGCTCTGCCCAGGGATGCAGGGGCTGGCGGTGGTGGTGGCTGTGGCGGTGCTGTGGACAGGCCAAATGATTAGCTCACTGACACCCAGAAAGGCTGGGGGAGGATGACAGCCCTGCTGACACACTGATGGCCCATCAGACCCCTCCAGGACCACCATCACCACCACACCTCTGCTGCTCGGCTGCCACCGCGTCTGTCAACCGCTCTGACACATCTGCGTACACGCCGACAGGAGAAAGGAGTCAGGTGGTGGGTGAGGCGCAGTGAGTGTGTGTGTCTGTTGTTCTGGGTGAGGGAGGGGAAGGAGGAGGCTAAGGGCCTGGAATGGCCCCTGGCTGCCTAAGGAGAGTGCTGCTGAGCTCACTCCCAGACCCGCCACCACTGCTGCTGCTCAGAGAGCTGCTCTTAAACTGGGTCAGGCAGCTGCTGCTGCTTCTGCTTCTTTAGCTGCTGTCACTGCCTCAAGATCTCTCACTTTCTTCCTGCTTCTCTCTCTCTCTCTCTCTCTCTCTCTAGATGTGTGTCTGTGTGTGTGTGTGTGTGTGTGTGTGTGAGCCACAACCCATGCAGTACACCAATAGAACATGCTCAGCTTGTGTGATAAAAGTCTCTTTAGGGCAATATGCATGAGAGAAAAGATCAGAAGTTGCAGTGTGCACAGTGCTTGAGCTGTAAATGAGGTAGCTCTCTGTGTCGCTCATGAGGATGGGAACAAGACTTGGCTACGGCGTAACAAGTGCTTTTGGACAACTCCAGGCTGTTGATCATTACAGGCACATTAGGCAAATACAGCTAACAGTGCCATGTCAAATGTAGAAACATTTTCATGGTGGTATGGTTAAGGCTCAATCATTTTCACTGATGCCATCTGCATTCGGTTCACTGCACCAATATGAACTTCTTTATGGGATTATCAAACCAAAGGCGTAGATTTAGTCTCAACACTGATGAGGACATCCCCAACCACCACCACCTCCGACAAATCATGAATTAGTAAAACACCCACAGCACACAGTGAAGTCAAGTACACACTAACATAGAACAGCTGGCTGCCTGTTAGAGTGGCGCCCAGGGAGCAGTGAGGGGTTAGGTGGCTTGCTCAAGGGCACTTCAGCCATGGTCCACTGGTCAGGGATCAAACTGGCAACCCTTTGGTTACAAGCCCAGGGCCCTAATATGCCATGGATGTACCCAAACTTGTAATTTATTTTTATGTATGTATTGGTATTTATTTTTGTAATTTCCTTATCCTCTACAATGTTCCTGTGTTAGTATCCTACATTAAAAAGACATTAGGTCTTTACCTATAACTCAGCAATGAATTTGATACATCCACTGTCATGCAACCTACCAGACTGCTACCCTTCAGATGGCAAGTCAAAGTTAGCTTTCTTTTGCTTTAGTTTTTAGTTGTCATTTTAGATATATTGTTATATTTACACTCTCAGTGAGTGGTTAAAAAATGTCCTGCACTCTTTTGCTGGTGTATCATCTCCAAAGTGGCCAAAACAGGGTGACGTGCATGCACAAAACTATGCTGTAAACTGAGTTTAGGAGTGGGCTAATTCACTTGGGAAACATTTTGCCAGCAAACAAGGTACTTATTTTCTTGCAAAGAACTGACACACATCTTTACGCACACGGTGGAGTTCTGAGGCATGTGAGAAGCCTCCTAGATGTTAGCAGGAAAAGGTAAAAACATCTTTTAATCTAAGTTATTAGTTGGAACAATCCAGCAATCATTGGTTATTGACGGGGACACGTCTGCATCCACCCTAATTCTGTATTAAACCATGTTCAACATCACTGGCTGAAATTCTAAACCACTGTATTACAGGTGCTTATACTCGTGCTATCTGTGATACAAACCTCCTCCGCTCTCACTCAAACTCTTAAAAGGTCTGAAATCAGAAGAGCATGGGATTAAATTTTTTATGCTGTTTAAATATCACAAAATGAAAAATCTACTGTGTTTGCCCTTGGTCATTTCTGTTAAAGGGAAGGTTTTGATTCCAACCTCTCAGGCAAACATGGCATTTCATTGACTACCCCAGTGTTGTGCAATAAGATTCTCTGCTATTCCTTTGGGCGACACACATAGGAGCCCTGTGTAAAACTACAAAACAGTGTTTACTGGAGTGTGAGTGATCTTCTTTGTGTGCCATGAGAAGATGGGCAGATATTTCAGCAGAATATGGTCCCTCTGGGGAGCCTGGCTTTTTGCTTCATAGTCATGCAATTAAAGCAAACTGGCCTAATTATCTCAGTATTCACACAGCACTTCCTCCGAAGATGGATCGCTTTCATTTCTGCCCAAAGTGGGCCATATCAATAAAAAATACTCATACAAGGACACAAAACATAATGACACAATTTCATGTAAAGATTTTAGCTTAACACTGAGAATTCTAACAATAAGAATATGTCTTTTGCAAAAACAGGTAAGATTTTTTTTTTTAAATCTGCACGTTTGCAGATGTTTTTGTGGAAACTCGTTACCACTAACATTTCAATTTCTCAATTAAAAAAAATTAAGTACATTTTCCCAAAAATAAATAGCCATGATCCATGATCCAATGCACTAAAGCCATCAAAATTTGTGATACTTTCTCATGTTTTTTACAATACTCATTGCATTGATATATCAACTTAATAAGGACATATGCCCAATTGTTGAGTTAAAACTACTATTCCTCAGCTGAATTCTCACCATAAACAAGTAACAGATAATTCTGAATCAACTCGAAACAGTTCAAACAACTCTAATTGGTGTGCTGGAATAGGAGCTGAAATTGAATCACATAATCCTTTGTTGAAATATATAGTGGCTAAATATCATATACACTCCTGTTGGGTTGATTAAGGGAAGATTAAAAGCACTTTCATGATAAAGACTGTGCACTATAGTATCTTTTATACTATTATTTTGCAGGTTTGCCAAGTGATAAGAGATAATCAAACAAACCATCATGGTGAAGTCTTGACTCCTCCCCGTCTTTTTGCTGTGCTTTCAATGTAAACTAGATTTCATCTACTAGTGACAATGAATCACAGTTTGGTTTGAACTGCCACACTGATGTTGATTCATGCATTCTGTGATCATGTCAATATAATCCACTCGCTCTAGAAAACACTAGTTGTAATGGTTTTGGTCCAGAGTCTCACTGACATAATTTTGTTAAGACAGCAATTAAAATACTTTAGCAACTGACTAAACTAAACTAAAATCTAACAATCATCAGCACAGAGTGCGTTCTTGAGTATGAATTACTTAAAATTTTCAAAACTTGAAATAAACTTGAAATGCAATACTTTGAAATATGAAATGATATATTAGTGGTAATCAGTTTCTACAAATATTTTGGGTTCACTGAGCAGTTGGGGTTTACAGTGTATGTGGTATTAAGAATCAATCAAGCGGTGTGGGATAAGTTGAGTTGCTCACAAATGGCACCTGTTTTGGTGTGACTGAAATGTAAATTGGTGATTGTGAACTCTGAAAACACCAGAGGTGTTAGCTGGCCCTTACTCTGTTTTTCTCATGACCTGTGGGACAAAGAGGCCTGGAACTCATTTGCTCGGTCTGACGATAATAACCTTGAACAAACAACACCAAAAAGAAAAGCAAAATGATTCTGCCAAACTGACGTGTTCAAGCATTTAGGTCATTTGAATTTGAATAGGAGTTTAATGACCTCTCTCCTCTGTCAAGTGCTCCTGCCATTTAATCCATGTTTTGTTGCTTTTGTAATTTAACTTTCAGTAAAAATACCTCATGATCCATGTAATTGCCTCCCATAATTAAGTTTGTTGTTACGTGATAACATAACTGCATCCAAGTGGAATTGGGGGCAAAAGCACTTTGCTTTTGACAGTGATTCCGAGCTGCAAAGACAACAAGTGGTTTCTATTTAAACATTTGGTGGACTGAAATGAAACGTGACACAGAGAGGAGCGGGGAACGTGCCTCAGCTGCCTTGGATACAGTGCCTATAATTAACTTCAGTGTGACGGAATCGCAATTAACACACCACTGTGTTTATGACAGATCTGCTAACAATCACGCACCGCTTCATTTTAGCACCAGTTGGACCGAGCCAAAGGAGTTTACCTGTCTGCTTCACGATCAGGTGCACCTCCTCCTGTCTGCTCTGGGCCTCACGGCATGGTAGCCAGCACTCCTCCCCGTCAGGGTTATTTGCGCATGCTGAAGTGAAATCTCATGCCGACAGTGGCAGCTTATCGTCCGGGCAGGGAATGTGTGCTACAAATAAAGCTGAGCGGGGAAGGCAAGAGTTTTCAAAAAAAAAAAAACTAACTAAATTTCTACCCTTGCTGGAAAGTCCTTGAGAGCCCTCAGCCAGAAATGTTTATGCGTTTCCTCTCCAGCGGGAAACAATGATGCAATGATGGGTCGTTAAGACACATGGAGGCACCATGTATATTGGCAGCTGGATAAGACTTTACTACATTCAGCCTCTTTAAGGTCACATCCAGCTCCGAGATGTCACATACAATATACACATTTATTATTTATGTAACAGTAGAGACAAAGAACTTATACAGACGCCTACCAGTTCTCTGTTAATTTACTTCCCGACAAGTTGTGAAAATATTGCGGTCACAGAAAGAGAGAACAGTCTAGTGGCAAACACAGGTCAAATTTCAAAGATGATATATTAAATGATTCAGATAACTGCAGACAGGTGGGGACACAGTAGAGGGCATGTGAGTTTTGAGCTGGAGATATCCCATGGATCCTTCCACTAGCCAGACACTAGATGCACCAAGGTTATCATCCCATGGCCTCACTTTCAGTTCAACTTTGAAGTGCCACAAGATTCTCTGTGTCAGTCAGATTTGGTTCAGGTCCCTGGAGAGCTGATATTTTTATTGTGTGCCTCCCCTGCCTGTGATATTAATCCTAATTAGGGAGTACTTATGTCCCCATTGACTGGCCTGTGCTGACTAACAGCCTGGAGGACATTCCTCTTACTCAATGTGCTGAAAGCACTTCAGCCCAATTATGTCTACAGGGAACATCTCCTACATGAAGAGGAGACTCAGAGGACCTAACTGAGGCAAGAAAAGGAGCTCCTTAAATCGACTCAAAGTTCCCCTCTACACCAGGCCCTTTCACTAAACATCCTTTAACAGTGCCACTGTAAACATCTTAAACTGTGGAGTCAGGGAAAATATTTCACAAATTAAATTTCCAAAATGAAAACATATGTATTCTTTGGAGCGTTCATGTATTTGTCTGAGTGAGTAGATGAGTGGTACTGTGAATACCATCCTCAGGTTTGTTTGTTTTTTTTAATTTAGAATCCTGTTGCTGATTCATCTGCTCTTCCGCAGCTTCATTTAAGCAAGGCATCATTGTAGGAACACAGATTACATGTGAGTCAAGAGAAAAGTGTTTGGAAGCCCTTGATTCGCTCTGCATAATGTGTGGTAATTAGACACATTGCTTTAACATTGGATTCTAAAAAAGAGCCGAGCGTCTGCAGTTGCTTCAGTCCAATGCAGTTTATCTCAAATGGAGTCTCACTTGGAGTAAACAGTGCAGAGACACGCACTCCTCCTACCAGCACGCAGTGGAAACAGCTTGCGGCACACACAGCTCTCTAACAAAGCCATTCAACATAACTAGTCTGTCAATGACATGGTTTCAAGCCTGAAATTTTGTTTTTTTTCACTTTCCAATGGGTAAAAAGAATACATGGTCGAATATATACTCTGACTAATAGTAATGGTAGCTTCAACATGCAAGGAATGTTTAAGGACGTCTGTATAATAGCGGTGAAGGTTACTGGCACACTGTTTGAGATGTGATGACTGAATTTTATTTCATGCCAATGCGTGACTGATATGCATGGCTTACTTTAGTAATTGTCTTGGTGCACTGGACCTGAAGACAGATATGGCCATTTTTGAAGGCCACTAATGTAGGCACTAAAATGGTTTTCAAAGTGAATTATCACTTCAAGCTTTGCTGTGGGTATGTTTTAGACCCATGAGATCACTTCACAACATCGCAACCAAGCTTTGCAGCAGCTGGACAAAAGCGATGAAAAAGGGCCTAGACAAGCTTCATGTTCTCCACACTAGGAGAAAAAACATACATACTTCAATTTCACTGTTTGCATTAAGCAGAGGTATAACATGTGCTCTGAAGTGTAAATAATATGAGAAAACATAATGTTCTCAAATAATGTTGATAGTTTGAAGTGTATGGTTGCAATAGAATGGTATATTTTGTGTTGCTGTAGGCAATAAATAAGGCAATATTATCAAAATGTCAGATCTCATCTGCAGTATAAAAGTACCCATAACTTTACCTGAACGGGTCAGGTACAAAATGAAAGGGATTTAATGTAGTGTTGCAAACATCCTACATTAGGGAAAAGATTTGATGTACAATAATGACTGCAGTGTGTGCAAAGGACAGACAATGAACTGGACCAGCAAATGATGTGCCCAGATGTGTATCAACAATAATTACACAACTTCAACTTTATTTGCAAAGGACTGCATGTAAGTATATGTATATTTGGAAAGCTAACACATAACCACTATTTAATCTAATGATTAAATTAAATATGATACATGTACCAATTTAGTACATATATATATTTCAAATATATATCAAATGGCATTTAAATACGTATGATGCGTGATAATTCTATTTACTCAAGGACACAATATAATAAACCAACCCTATACTACTTGAAAAGATGCTCAAATTGAGATGTAAGAAAGCTTCACTTAGACCACATTTAAAGTTATTTCTTTGTTAAATCCCTCTTTGCAATGTGCATTTTTAATATGCTGGTTTCTGCTAAAGTCAGACCAAGCAAATTTTAGCATCTCTAATCCTGTTAGTAGTGTATCTTATTTTCAGGACAGTGAATTTTGATAACTCCTATTGCCCTCATGGATTAACAGGGATTTAATATAATACTCCCAGTTTAAATTCATTTAAATACCAAGGGCAGTTTGGAAAATATGAGCATTAAACTCCAATTATGTAATTGTCCATAAAGCTCTGATATTTAACTAATGTTGTAAATTTGAATATAATAGATTCGCCATTGGGTCAGAGAAGGACATGTACTGCAGTCTGCACCAGCCAGTCATTTGACACTCAGCACTGGCGGGACTCTTACCTGAGGGGTACAGCATAGACATAGTCACACACATGGCTTCCAGCAGACAAAGTCAGAGAATATAAGTTTATTATCTACAGGTAATAGTGAATGCCCAGAGTAAACTGTAAATACTAATGTGATGTTTTCCACTGATAGGGTAGAAGACTGTGCCTCTGGAGTGTGTGCACATTAGACCTGACACATAGTGACACGTATCAGGTCTCCCCTGACAGAGCAGAGCACCGGGCCCACTGGAGCTGGCTGGAGTGAGAGTGTGTTTTTGGACTGGAGCTGCCTGAAGTGGGGGAGTGAGAGAGACGGCTGATGAGGAGCAACGTCCACCCCAGAATCCAGCCTCATCTGGGACTCTTCTCTCTAGTCACTGAGGATGATGGGGAGAGACATGGACGGTGGGATGGATTCTCTTGCTCTGTCTGCCAGATACACAACCCCACACAATCCTCAGTCTGACAAGCCACACATCACACCCCTGGGCATCTGTACATTTGCAAGCCTATGGCACTATTGGGCTCATTCGATCCGTGTCACAGAGTTCTCCGCAGCCATATTGTTGACATAGAACCTGTCAGTTAATGCAGCTGTCAGAGCTACGATAGCGATACCCACTGTCTGAAAACGTGAAGGGAAAAATGACTGATGATCCCACAGAAGAGGATAGCAGAGGAAACTTCCAACTACACCACCATCATCATTTTACCACTGGTAACATAAGATTACGGACCTCACAGCGAAGCCTACAGCCTAGCCTACTCATCATGCAACCACGGATAATGCTAGTTTTAGGGAAAGTGATATTGAAAAGCTACTTTGTTATGGGCACTGGTCAATAAAGTTACATAGTCTATGAATGACGGTGAAGTGTGTCTGAAAAACCTTAATTAGGCTGAACGTAATTTACAAAGAGGGAAGACTGAAAGCTAATATTTAATTAAAATTAGCCCACAAGAATTGCTGCCGCAGCAACGGTCTGTCAACAAATATGGCCGCTCGACTGTCTTTTTGGATTTATGAAAAAACCCTATGAGGATGAATTAAAAGCATACTAGCACTCTGATACTGAAACACTAAGCAATTGGTTCTGTAGCCGTGCACCTTTGAAATGCAGTGTTTCACTGAGGTAACTGCTCTGTATTATGTCCGGTTCAGTTAGACTCAAGTAAACATTAGCCTATGTCGAACCCCGCATACAGTATATGCATCTATAATGCAAAGTTCCAGTCTCACACTACATTAATGGTGAACTTTTAAATTAATCAATTCAGTTGGTGTTTGTCACAAATTTGTTTGTTTGTAACAAATATGTCAGTGTGAGTGAGTACACACTACACAAAGTTCTTGAGTAAGTAGGCATAAGTAGTTGCTATGACATATATTTTCTCTGTTCATTATGCAAACAAACCATATTCTGCCTTTCCATGAATAAAAAATCAAAATGGCTTAAAACCCAAACCATCTTAGTAAGTTTGAATTTAAAGTCATCCAATACATCCAGACATTAAACAATCCTGAGAGAAATAAAGGGACATCAATGGATCAATGAAATTATTGAATTGAAATAACTTTTAAAAATGCCCTAGATGTATCATCAAGTGTTGAGGAATCACATTAGATTAAACTATTAGGCTATATTCACTGCCAACAACAGTACAGCCCGTGAATCCACTGCTTCCACAATCCGCTAGTCCTGTTTGTGCTTTTGTGTTTTTGTTTTGATTCGTTGCACCACCTACCAATCACAGTGCTAGAAAATGGGTTGCCGGTAAAGGCAAATGGGCTAGTACCTGGAATGGAAGGCAGCCATGGATCATCGGAAAAGTTGGCTTTTATTTTCATTGTTCATTGTTAGCCAAGGTATGTAACACTGTTAGATCTGTAGAAAATAACCGGAACAGTACTGATGCGCTGGGAAAAATACTGTAGCCTAAACGTCAGGGAATTTTCTACAATCACGTACTGATTTGCAAACTGTCTATTCACTTGGCCTACACAACCTTTACATGCACAGCATAGGCTATTCAGAACAAAGTCAATGTTTTGTTTAAAGAAAGTTCACAAAAGTGGGTTTGACATGGGAATACTCTCATTTACATGCTTAGTAACCTAGACTGTTCTGAACATCGTGGGCTGCCTAGGACATAACTTCAGTATAGGCCTTAAAAACACTTTATTGTGTAATCGCGAATAAATTGCGCTGTGGAGCTGTGAGAAATTGTGGGTTTTATGCTCATGACAGGCCCGCGGAGGATAGGCTAGTTTACAGCTGCGGACTGTGCAGATAAAAGTTGCACGTTTATGTCCAAAATGATTAAAAGGGGTTATTAGATCATCCGAAGACAGTTTGTGCTCCCAAACTACTTCCAGATGCTTGCAATAATTACTTAATGACAACTTCTCAGATTCTGAATATGCACGGACATGAAAAAAAAACTGATCCGAGGAGCAACACACTATCCAGCAGGCATAGACTACGGCGTAAGTGTCCGGGGTTTTAGAAACCAGAAATTCGGAATAGACTATGCCAATCGGAGTTTAGGCTACATGTTTAGGCTCTCATGCAACTCGAATGCTGTCAATATTATGTTTACATTTTTTAAACTTACTCCTTTTGCCAATTAACTCATTTTCATGGAATGCAAGCCAGAAAGTTTTAAATAAACTGCTGCAGCAGGCATGCTTTGGCTTTTGGTAGTGTCTGACCTAGTCTTGCGTATAGGCTAGGCTTGTTAGATGTTCAGTCTGAAGAGGTCAAAAAGCTGAGTCATAGTTACACAAACGTTTGCAATTGTATTGCTAAAACATGATGTTGCAAAATATTCTTGTGGAGTTTATAAGGTCTTTAACATGGCAACCCACGAGAAGCTTGTTTGTTGTTGTTTTGTTTCAGGCTGCAATAGCAGCATGAAACGCTAGAGGGTGTGATCTTACATATGGCTCTAGGGAAGAGATGAACTCCCCCATCCCTTTTGCTCCTCTTGAAGACCAGAATGTGGTTCTCATGTTCAGAGCCACATCACTGCAGAGCCTTTGATTAATGAGATAGTTGTTTCCCATACTTAACCCTGTTTTACCTCTCAGTCCCACTGAAGAGGAACATGACATGTTTTTATACATACTACCATAGTAACAAAACAAATCACAATGTCAGTATGTCAAGGACATTAGGATTAAAATAATACATTTTGGGAATGAGGGCCCTGATGTGAGTTTGATTCAACACATGCCTCTGATGTCATCCTGTAAAGAATATCCCTATCTCTCAGTTGATGCACTTCACAGGCTTCTGAAGAAAAACATAGATTCTGGTCACTGATTGTCTGTCCAATTCAAGTGTGGGAGTACAGAAATCATTGCATATCAATGGTAGCCAGGCCTATTGCTCTGAGATAAGATAGAATCATGTTTTCCTAAAAAAAACAATAACAAAGCAGGATCAATGCCTAAAATTAATCAGAGTGACTTTCCATGGCTGGTGACAGAGTGCTGTAGATTGAGTACTGATGGGCTGGGCTGAGAGAAGGCTGCAAGACATAATGATGTTCTGGGCTTCAGACCCTGTCAACTGTTGCATTAATGACCGACTGTATCAGTTTGAAAATTGCTGTTGGGATTGCCCTGGGATATCAGTCTGTCTTGCTGAGCCTTGCTTGTCTGGATAGAGGCAGGAAGATGGCATTTCATGACAATTACAGAGGCGCTGCTTATGATGTGCTTCATTTCCAGCCCATGAAAAGTAGCATGACCTTTAAGTCACACAAGTGATTGATGGACACAATCAGAGGAAGTTGCTTGCAAATTTTTGGTTAGAAGGATATGAACTTTTACATCAGGGTCTGTTCTCCCGCTGTATGCGGCTAAATGAATTGAAAGCTATAGTGAGGACGGAGCTGCACGTTGCTGCTTGTGCTCCAGAGGCAGGGTATCAGCAACCCTATCAGTCTAATTTCACAGTTCTCTCTCATTGTGACCCAGTTCTGGATGCAGCGTGACAATAGCCTCAAGTGATTAGAGGGAGAAGCCTGCAAAGGCGAGACCTGTCAGAACACTCAGGCCCTTTCAAAGATATTCTGCTCTGGAGTGTACACTTTAAACCCAGCAACACTCAAAATAATCTTTGGATTCGCATGGTCAAGTCAGTGTTCAGAAACTCTACAGGTGGCCTAAGTATATATGCAGCTTGGCTGAAAAAAGTTGTGTATGTTTTACTTAAAAGATACATTTATCAGGCGGCCAGTTCATCCAGTTTTTCCCATAGACTGACCTCAGTGCAGCCTGAAGGCCAGTGCCTGGAGGAGATGAGACAAGACTGCTGAGAGATATTCCACAGGTGGACGCTAAAATGTTTATTGGAATAGTCAAGAGACCAGCTTGGAACTTAAGAAATAAACAATGCATGCTGTTTTTATAATGCAACTGTCAAGGCAATGTCTATAGACAGCAGGATTTCATATGATTCATGTGCACAACTGCACCGTGAATGGGTTTCCAAAGTTAGGCATTTTGTGAAGGTCTGAATCCATATATTGTATTTCATGTTCAATAAGTGTAGCAAATCTGTTGGGATTCAGTTTGGTTTTCAGAAGAAAGTGACAAGCACAGCACAGAGCATGCTAGACCTTGCATGTCTTGGGTCTTGAAATATTTATTAACTTTGTGTTGTGTGTCTAAATCAATCCAGTAAAATGCAGCCGACGCATTCAGAATTTTACTGATAATAAAAACTGTTTTTGTTTGTGTCACAATTAAATGTTATTCCTCTGAAGACTGACCGCCTCTTTATTTGAAAACTTGTATATAGAGCGACTCTTGTTTCTCTTAAAACTGTTTTTGGAGCTCTGTCAAAAATGTTCTCAGCTATCTAAATTTCACCTGACGAGGGAAGGGAATGTTTGCTGGCCCTTAATTTATGTCCCCTCCCAACTACCCAATGCAACTTTAATTTAAGGTTGGCTGAACTGAGCAAGATCAAATTCATATTTCAAATGTGCTGATGTGCCATACTGTTGATGGAATGAGGGATTCTCACCAAGGACATATTCAGGAGTCGTAAAGAAAAGGAGAGTGTGATGTTGAAGTATTCCTTTTGATATTATTAGTTTTGTGTTTTTCAGTTGTGATGGGGCAAGTTAATAGCACATTTATTTACTCAGAATGCCAGAAATTATTTTTTTACCACATGGAGAAACATGTAAGAATAATTTTGACAGTAGACTAACAAATAGTGGATTGATTAGTATACTTGCAGAGGCTTCATGAGTGAAGCAAGTGAAGGACAAATTGTTCCACGTTACCCGTCATCATGGTGTGTGTGTGTGTGTGTGTGTGTTTAAAATTTGAAAAATATTTTTTTTGAATCAGAAGTTGTCACATTTCCAATTATTTTCAGTCTGATGGCCAGTTGTAAGATCATGAATATGTTTATGTTTCTTATGCTTATGCATGCATATGTTTCATGAATAAATGCCTTATAAAGACTTCAAACAGAATCAATGGGAACTCCTCTTGCATGTGATTTCAACAGTCAGAGCGTTGCCATTGATGCACGTAGACTGTTCAGATTTCCCAAAAGTGCAGTTTATGTCTGTCAAGAGTTGTTTAATGAATATAGTCAGCATTTTTACATAACCCCCTCAATACACACTCTCTCTCTCTCTCTCTCTCTCTCTCTCTCTCTCTTTCCCCCTCTTTGGAGATTAGCAGAGCTGATTTCTCCAGAGTTACAGGGCAGGTGAAGACAGAGATTTCATTGCTTGAACTCAATTATTCCATTGTTCCAGTGTGTGGGGGTTAAATGCCTCCAAGCTGAGGAAATGACCATGTTTGAAGTCATCTCAAATGGCAACATTTGTTGCTCTGCAGGCACCCCTGCCTTGATTAGACCCTGGGCTTAAATAGAGGGGATCAATTGGCTTACCACAGAAACTGAAATCAGTTTTGAAGTCTGACCAGTAGGGGAAAAAAATCATGCTGAGATATGGTGCGTGACTTAAAAGAGATAAAAGCATTTTTGCAACATGCTGCAAATGGACTGGAATTTAGCAGACAACCCCTTTTGTTACTCCACAAATAATCACCCATTATAGCTAATTAGTGTAAATCAATGTAATTTGCCTTGTTCTGATGATCTCCAATAGCAGGATCCTCATAACATTGTCTTCTCATTATCTTTCTTGGCAATGAATGCATGATGAGCAGAAATGTATTGCCCTAATTTGTGAGCTGGTGTTGGGGAGCAATTCTCCCTCCTAACATGTCAGAGCAATCCAGTATTCATTATGCATCAAAGGATGCAAGGGGAGAGATGTGCAAGTGCAAGTTTTGAGCAGCCTCAGTAGTCCTGGGATGAGTCCCATCTCTGCCACAGAGGCCAAGAGAGCAGGCCAAGCACACAGGCTCCAGCTGAATAAGAGGGGGGGGGGGGGTCTCATTTTTCACCCTGATTAATACATGACTAAACAAAACAGTTGATATACTGAGACTAGTGATGGGCTGGGTGTGTAGGTGGTCACAGGTAGCATCCTCAGCATTGTAAAAGTCTGCTGCCTGCACCCCATGCCATTCATCAGATGTTAGATCTGTTAGATATCTGATCTGTGTTAAGTCAATGCAGCAAGCTCCATAAATAAAGCAGAGAAAAGTATGGCTTCACACCCGGAAAGGATTCAATTTGTTTCATCCATGAGTTCTGGAACAGAGGGCTGTGATTAATTGTTTGCCAAGGAAATGCTGGGCTCACTGATTGATGAGCCAACACTGAACTGAGCCTTCCCTAAAGAACTGGAAATAATCATTACTTAGGTGCGTAGCACAAACAATCACATTGTTTTGAATTTGAAAACCTGGCCAGCTCCCATGCCAACATATTGCCCCACATAATAGCATGGATGGCAGTGATATACTATGATGAATACTATGGTCAGTGTGTGGCAGACAAACAGGCAGGCAAGTGGGGAACACACCAGAGTTAGGGGAGGCTACAGCGAGCGGGCTTGAGAGGCCACAAGGAGCAGTCTAGAGAGGTTACAGGGAGCAGGCTAGAGACTACAGGGAACAGGCTACAGAGGCTACAGGAAGCAGACTAGAGACTACAGGGAACAGGCTACAGAGGCTACGGGGAGCAGGCTAGAAAGGCTACAGGGAGCAGGCTATAGAGGCTACAAGGGCTACAGAGGCTGGAGGATCTGGAGTGCTGAGCCCTGTATATATTCATGCAAGAGGCAGAAAGGAAGGAAGGTGGTAGTCTTGAGGTGTGTGTGGAGAGAGAGAGCGAGAGAGAGAGAGAGAGAGAGAGAGGGAGGGAGGAAGAGAGTGGCTCAGCTGAGGCCCTGAGAGCTGACATGGTGGCACCCATCACGGGCTGGCCCTGTCTCCAGGCGCCTATCACAGTGATGAAGGATGAAGTGTGTTCAGCCAAGCAGAACTAACAGACAGGCCTTGTTCACAGAGCAGAGCTGCCAATACGATGAAACACAAATGCATACATACATACATACATACACACATACACACACATATACATACACACATACATGTATACACACATACATACATACATACATACATACATACATAGATACATACACACATGTCACATGCTCTGGCTTTCTCTACCTCTACACCCGACCCCGGCCTGTTTCACACAGTACTGCTAACACAAATACACACACCTACACACACACAGGCACACACAACCAAATACATACTGCATATACAAGGTGATATGGGAGCAGATGAGGCAATAATCAAAGCCCACTTCATCAGGCTCATTGGCATGTGTGTCTCTGATGAAGAAGAGCTCTTCTGCTTGGGTGGGTGAGAGCCAGCCATTAATCATACCACAAAAGACAACCCTTTGAGCTCTGTAAGAGAACCCTTTTCATTTCAATTGTACATTGATTTGATTCTTTTACAATGGGAAACAAAGGTACTCAGGAAAAAAGCAGACATATTTTTGTCATGAGGATAGTGTTTGAAATATAGTAAGAAACACATTCAAGTGATATATTAAGTGTCTCTGGTACAGGGCATTACACACATATTTGTTTACAATGGAGTCATCTGTGCTGCCTTTAAAAATACACTTGACCTTCTTGCATACAGTTAGACATGACGTGTAATACTCAGTACAGAAGTCAACACATAATTTGCATAACTTGCACTTATCTACTGAGTAGCAGATTCCATTTCACAAGTCTGAGTAAAATTAAATTGAAAATAAGCTGATCTGTTCACTTTAAATAAAAAACTTTCAACACAATGGCTCAATGGCAAGAACACATGGCTAATTGAGTCCAAAGCCTATGTTTGTGTAGTAAGTTCAGTGTGTGGCTTACACATCCTCTTTCAACATGGAGCCATTTCATTCCACTCACACCACTGACACCATTTATAACATTAAGCATACAGTTCAACCTCCATCTGAGCCAGCTCATAGAGTACAGATCTGAATTTACTCTGCTGTTTCATATAGGGAGATTAAAGAACAAATTACATTCAGTAGCCCAGAAAGTGGCCTTTGGGGGAAACAACACATTCTGATGACTAAGGGTAAGAATTTAACAATCCAGCCATGACCTGCTTCGTCTTTAAGAGAATCACTTTTCAGGACACGCACACACTGGGAGATGCAATAATTTGATTCACTATGGTGAAGGGATGTAATCTTAATTAATTTCACTATGTTATTTAATTAAAACCTGGGCATGAGTGAAACAAATCTGCTGATGGTAATTATTTGCATGTGATCCCGCAATGAGATTTGATGATTTCCTGATGCTATTTGTGCTACACGAGTCTCTCACGAGTAAACATCACGGTACTTGGGACCTTCCTGTAAGCTCATGAAATACTGCTGAAACATCCCTTGCATGTCCCACATTTGTATATACATATATATATATGTATATATATTTGTCTGTCACGTGTGTGACAGGTGCAAGTTTTGTTTTCTAATTTTGGAGTCATGTGGGTAGCTCCAGTTGAATTTTCTAGGACTAGGTTGACACAGTCACAGAAAACAGGCTGGCAAGTGAGTATTCATTCATTCATTCACATTCATTCTGCGTGAATGCAGTGTAGCTTCAGGTGTGCGATTATGGTTGTACAGACTTTGTTCTAATCACTGGTGTGAGACTCAAGTGGCAAAGTTTGTCTATTCAGAAAGTTCATTTCAACGAGGACCACAGGGCAATCCAAACACTGCGAGTCAGGTCCAAAGAATCCTGCGTAAACACGGCACAGGTGGAGTCAGATTTTTACAGTAAAGAGGTGTACAAGAATTATGGTCAGAAAGAAAACATGCTCAAACATTAATGCATCTGACACATGACAAGGCTTCAAGGCAAAAAACAGAGCCCATAATAAATAATAAGGCAGGGCTCTCAAGCCTTCAGCTAACTACACAACAAAATGAGCATTCTAGCAGTCTTAAGTAGGATTGGAGTGTCATCTAACACACTGGGTTAATCTGAAGAAAATATATAATTTCCTATAAAAAATTTCCTTATTATTATGTCAAAATGCTAAAGATGCAAAGAACCCTGCCTGCCTACCTGCACTTAGCCCAAGACAAATGTTTCAGTTGATCTTTGCTGTTTTTATTTGGTAGAACTAATCTTTTCAGCATGAAGAGGATCTTGGTAAGAACACTATTTTATTCTAGGTTAATATTATTCTATACTTGTAACCCACAACAGCTCATGATGTGCTAGCTGTATAATCTAGCGAAGGCTGTATTGTAAGTGTTGATGACCTGTTATGTCCCTTGTTTTTCATTTCTGCTGGATGTTTTCTTTTGCCTTGGCCAGTGAGCATTGGTGCCATCTGAGTGTGTGGTTGAGAGCCCTGTGGTGCTGGGGTTAAGTAATTTGGATTTCCCCTCGTCTACTTCATTTCTTGTTGTGTGCCTCAGAAAAGCATCGCGTCCAACAGCCAAAAATGGCCCAGTGAAAATTTGGTGCAATCACAATACCCATCGACCACCAGCACTGCTCCACAGCTCCCAGATCAGCTGGATTTATAATACTGCCACCACTTCTAATTCATGACACACACCTAAAGCACTGCACAGAAATAAAGCATTGCCATGCAACACAGGCAGGTCTCCGCTGCACTTGACATGCCATGACTCCCATGACCCTTGCTTAGTCCCTGCTCTGGTCCATCTGATAGGTGGCTAAATATGCTGCTTTGACCTGGATAAACAGCAGGGGCATTTCACTGCAGACCTGTACCTTGCATTAAAAGTTACAGCACTGGAAAAGTACCAGATCTTTTCAATCCATTTTCCGCTGCCTAAGAAGGCAGCATTTTAATATTTACATCTAAAAATGTATGTATGTGTATGTGTCTGTGTGAGCATGTGTATGTGTGTGTGTGTGTGTGTGTGTGTGCATCTTTCTGAGGGTGTTTATATCAGGTTGTTCAACGCAGATGCCCTGAATCATGAGTGATGTGGGATTGATGACATCAATGCATATCAAAAAGGGATCCGATTAACTCAGTTGTTTAGGCAGAATGATGAATCCATTACAGGCCTGCAGAGCGTCCCTTTGTAATAACAGACATCAGCAACATTCCTGGAGGCATCTCTTCTCTCCAATCACTTGCACATTTGGAGGAATTGAATGGTTGCCTGTTTTCCTCATCTTCACAGATGCTACGTATGTCTGGATTGCACTGCTGGGAGAGTTTGCCTTGTGGCAGACAATCACTGGCCGCAGACATTTCATTTGTTTCACATAAAGACACAGAAAGTTGGGTGTTGGTGAAACAATCAAAGTATATAATTTAAATGCTCTATGGCCATGACAATGCATTTGATTTGTGTGACATTGATTAATGTCATGTGCTGTCTCTTCATATTTTCATGAGTCAGCATAAAGTTAAAATGCTTGCTAAGCAAAGGCAGTCAATTCAAAGAATAAAAAAGTTTGAAGCAGTGTTCATTGTGAAATTTTAATTCTGCACTGTATACAAGGTGAGCTCTACTTGGTTGTGAATCCATTTCATGGGCATTTTCAGAAATATTTCAGTGTCTGAATGGAATATTTGAGTGTTTATCAGATGGGTATTCATAACAACACATTAAAAGTGACGCTTTAGTATACACACATGTATGATGTCTGCAAAATGTCCTACAGTGCTTCAGTGACTACATGGCATGCCAAACAAATAGCAGTCATATCATGATAAATAGGAAGGAAGGAATTCCTCTGTACTAGCTCTAAGTGGTGTGGATCTCTTCATGTGGATATTGAAAGATTTTACAGTACAATTTTATAGTAACTAGTCTGTATTAAGCATTTATTAATCAGTTGTTAATCATTTGTTATCAATCTATTAATTATTTCTCATCAGTTTATCATTAATAAACTTAGCTATTAACAAACTACAGTTTTGTACCGAATAAATCATTTACTAGACACCTGCAAAGGAAACCACTTTCCATTACCAAACTTGCTTATAACTGAATCTTAAATACTTAAATTACTCAGGCTGATGTTATCTGATTTCCATACTAAGTAAGTGTTATGTTATTATAAACTAGCTATTCCCAAATGTATCTAATAATTAACCCACTTGTGTTAATCATTTGGTTATATTCCCATTATAAAGCAGTTGCTATGCATTTGTACATGGTAAGATCAGCTGGAATAATGTTAAACTGTTTGGGCTTAAGTGACTACCCTTCATGGATGTAAATTTGTCAGACCTTCATTAATGGTAGTTTGTGTATAAATAAATGTTTACGAACACTTAGCAAAACTGGTATTCATACCTGGATACTTAAGTATATTTTGGGAGCTCTGCTAAAGTGAGGCTTCTTTATGCTTTACAAAACATTTACAAATACTTGTAAAGGCTTGCCCATGAGTAACTCAAGAGTTATAACTGGTGTTCATGTAATGATTTACATCCTTTAACTATCATGGCATTTTACTGGCATTATAGATATGACAAACATACACTTGCCATGGAATTGCCTAATTGCGAAATTACAGTTATTTATAGATATATATTTTGCTTAATACACCTGAGCAATATATCTGACATCTTAAGTTAAATTACTAGATAAGATGGACTTATTCACCAAACACAAAATATTAATAAATATGGTTATTAACTGGTTAACTGATGAGAAATAATTAAGGGATACTTGATAACAAATAGTTAACAGAATGTTAACTAAGACTTAACCAATGCTTAATAAATACTTAATATGGATTAGTTGTTATAAAGGGTGATTTTACAGATATAGGCTATTTAAAAAATGACCAAGCAAAACAATATTTCCATCTCAAATGATTTTGAGAATTTTATTTTACAGAGTTTGAAACTACAGTGTTTTTTATTACCTTTCTGAAGACTCACTGGAGATGGTAAGTTTGAAGAGAGCAAACAGCAGCTCATTTGTCCTGTGCCACAAATAATGAGGCCATCGTGTTTTGATTATGCTAACAATGTAGACAGACTGGAGCCTTGTTGAAGCCTACAAGGTGGCCGTCGCCGCAGGTGCCAGATTAGTCCTTACTAGTTGATGAAGTCTACAGGATACCACAGGATACTACAGGATACCTGTCTCAAAGTCCACACTCTTATTTCAGTTTTTCCACTAAATGTGTGAGATGTTAGGGCTGTCCTGCTATTTGCTTTGTGAACCCTTTCTTCTATACAGCATTTGAGCAGCCTTTTCCAAAGGGAATCACCCACAGTTCATTGCACTGTGATGTGAAACACAAGGGAAACACATGGGATTGTGTAGCCATTTGTCACAGGTGAAGTCCCAGTCCTGCAAATAGAAATTTGAACACTCACAGTCTCACAAACTCAGTCACTTATCAGCATACTTCAGTTAAGTCTTTAAGGGATCAGGGCTTAGTCTTTAGGGCTGGATTTTGCATTAGGCCAACATAGCCTATTGCAATATAAATCTTTTGAACATAGCCCTAAGGCATCCCACATGGATAACACGTGGATAATATCATTTGCGTCCATCTTTTATTGGTTTGTTTGTGATAACGTGACCACATTCATATGTGAGACCATTTTCAAAGATGGCAGCAGCCAGTTATAAGTGAATTGTTTTGCTGAGTAGCTAGTCTAGCATTAGCAGGATAGAACTTCCTCACTAGTCAGGTTTCCATGACAGTTTTGCTTTGACTTGTTCACCTCAAGCCACTGTAATGCTACCTGCAAAACAATAACCGTGTCCTCATTGAACCAGACAAAGCACACTACCTGAATGTGTAATTGCTGCTCACTTTACTACATACATAAAATGTGTTTTTATTGCATATTTGTGAAATATATATTTTTAACATGATTCAAAAATTTGTTCATTAGAAATATGTACACAATGACAAAAAATGTACACAAAATGTTACTTTATTGTTTATTCCAAGCTCTTGTTAGGCACATGTGCATCTCCTGAGCATCCTGTCCCTAAACCCTGGGCTGATATGTGGGCATCTGTGGCCTGTGGCCTCACACCTGGGAGCTCTCCGGGTGGCCGAGCAGGAGGCTGAGGAGAGGAGCGCTAGTAATGATCTGACCAACATTGTAGATGACCGGGGCACAGCTGGGAGAGCTGTGAAAAGTCCAAGCACAGGTGACAGCTCTCAATCCCCCCCCTTCACACAAGTGCGCGCGCGCGCGCACACACACACACACACACACACACACACACACACACACACACACACACACACACACACAAACACAGAACCCCAGGTGGTAACACTGCTTTCCTATTTCTCTGTTCACTTAGATGCCACAGTGTCCTTTTGGTAAGGACATCAGTGGTTTCTGTGAAACTTTGATTGAACTTACATGTGCATTTTTTTCTTTCATGAAGGCAAAACAAACTGGGAGTTAAGTGAGACGTGACTGATCATGGCACACACACACATAATTGACACCCACTAAGTGAGGAATGGAATACGAGCCTCGCCCAGGAAGTGACAGCTGAAGCGTAGTGTGAGGTAGATGGAGGAATTCTAATGTGACATCTTGCACAGACCTGTCTTCAAAGGCCAAGTCATGACCCTAATGACCTTGGAGAGATCTCATGCTGGCCCTGTCAGGACTCGGCCCGATGATTTATGCTACATGAAAATAGCAGTGAAGTGATCAGCCTCTGAGGGCCGTGCCCAAGCAGCTGGGAAAGTGATAGCCCCTCTGAAAGGCCTCAGATGCTCATGGCAGCCATTACTGTTGTTTTGAACTCCAACCCAAAACATGTTACATTAGACAGGACTTTCAGGGCCAGTGACAAGGGGCAGCCAGCAAATGGATGTACTCTCCCCCAAACATCATGAAGGGCATGTCTGGGCTGGCTCAGACCAACTGGTGCTGATCAGGACCCTGGGTTTGTTTTGTCAGAAAGGGCTCTTTAAGTCCACCTCTCTTAAGGCAGAAATGATGGTGAATAAATGCTATCAAGTTAAAGTTCAAGAAAAAAAGTCCTCTGACGTTCTCTAACAATTGTTTAGGACATGACCCACATTGTATTTTAATTGTTGGGCTACAGTAAAGAAGTGCCACAACAGAAATGTCAAAACAGGCAAGCAGAAAACTCAGTAACAAATGTTCCACGCCAACAGAAATAGCATTTAACTGTGGACAGTGGGAGACTGGAATTCATGCCGAGGTTAAAGAGCCAACACTGCAGGCCCATGACTGTAAATACAATAGTATGGATCTCCAACAAATACTTCACTCAGTTCTTGAGCTATGGATGTGTGTTATTATTTAAGATAATACAGACCTGTTATTGTAGAAGACTATGACAAATAACATACACATATTCATTTAAGAGAAAAGAAAGGTTTATATGTAGGCTAGTCTCCTAACAGTGGTGAATGCCTGGGAGAGCCGGGCACAGAGATGTGAGGCTGTTGGCCACTGAGCCCACTTAATCTCCAAGCAAAGGCACTTTAATGAAGTGTTTGCAATCTGATTTGATTCTTAATAGTAGAGGCATTACTGAGCATCACAGGGCATACCAAGCAGCTCTTCAATGTCATAGCGCCAGTCAGCCAACACATGAAGGAATGCCGGAGGAAAAGACAACCTGGAGGTACAAGGCAATGAGCTGAGTAAGTGCAATTATTACTGAACAGTTTGTCTTCTTTAGCCTGGTGATATAGTGTTAACAGTTTTAAGTACACTGATATTCAGTTTGGACATGAATATATTTTCTTTAAATCTCCCTAGATGAAATCACTCTTGGGAAAACAAAGGCAATGCAGTGCCTAACAAAGGATAAGATGAAAGCTTGATAGGGTCATTTTCAGGCACTGGTTGAACATCAAGGTGGGAGAACAGGATAGAAGCCAAATAACTCAGGAAACAAAAGACTGGAAGAACATGGCTCTTTGAAGATAAGCTACAATTTGGCCAGAACGACAAGCATATATTTCAGTGTTAGATTTATTTTTGACAGCTTCAAATCTGAGATAATGGTAACCTTAAGGTAAATCTGACCTTTCAGAAGTTTTAATTATATAAATGGATGCAGACGTGCAGAACAACATGAGACAAACATGATAACAAACTGATGATTTTGTTTCGCTCTCAGCTACATTTTGTCACAGTCCCCCCTCTCTCTCTCTCTCTCTCTCACACGCACACACACACACTTTCCCTTCTGTTTAATTTGCTTAATGTTGATTGACACACACACACACTCTTTCCCTCTGCGATTTTATATTTATTCTTTTTTGTTTACCTAATGTTGATTGTATTAACAACATATACCCCACTATTAGGTTACACAAAATGTGACTGACTTCAGTGTTGCCAGTGTTTTGAAAGATTTCCCTACTGCCGTGCTGTTATGCTAACATCTGTCTTGTACTACTGAGTGAATGTTTAATATATGAAATGCTGTACTTCCCTCCCCTCCTGTCATCATCCATTATAGTGTCTTTTCTCTCATTGTCCTCACTGCTTTACCTGTGCTGTGTCAACATGTTGTTTTAGCTCTATCTGTCCTTTCCCCCTGATGACTCCACAGTGTCAACACGGATCTCGGACTGTCTCTCTGATATATCTGCATGGATGAAAGGACACCACCTCCAACTAAATCTCTCAAAAACTGAACTGCTGGTCCTCCCAGCCAAACAAGCCATACATCACGATATCAGCATCAAGACCGACTCCCTGTCTGTTTCTCCCACCAAAGTGGCAAGAAACCTAGGTGTCATGATTGTTGACCAACTGACCTTTGCAGATCACGTTGCCTCTGTGGCTTGGTCGTGCCGCTTTTCCCTATTCAACATAAGGAAGATCAGGCCGTACCTAACCCAACATGCAACCCAGCTCCTGGTACAGACCCTGGTTATCTCTCGGCTTGACTACTGCAATGTCCGCTACAGATGATCCAGAATGCAGCTGCACGTCTGGTCTTTAACCAGCCAAAAAGAGCACACATCACACCTCTGTTCATTGAACTTCACTGGTTACCCTTGGCTGCTCGCATTACATTCAAGGCACTTATGATGGCCTTCAAGGTGAATGATGGCTCTGCTCCCATCTACCTGAATTCTCTCCTGAAGCCCTATGTCACCCGACGACCGCTTCGCTTCTCTAAGGAACGTTTTCTAGCACGGCCAACACCTCGTGCAGGTCAATCCAGACTCTTCTCATATCTGGTTCCGCGCTGGTGGAATAAACAGATCAACTGATACCCTCTCCACCTTCAAGAATATCTCCTGGCGTAAACTTTAAGAATGCACTTAACAATAGTTTCTCTGCACTATTGCACTTTCAACTTAAAATGGTGTAGTTTCTATGTTAGCAATATGCACTCCTTGTTTGCTTCTTTCTTTGTGTCGTAGCTTGAATGTTATCCTCTTTTGTAAGTCGCTTTGGATAAAAGCGTCTGCTAAATGCCTAAATGTAAATGTAATGTAATGTTAAAACACAATGAATAACTCCACAGGGCAACATTATTCTCTCCAATTCTCAGCAGGAGAGACAGGGAAATGTGAAGGGCCATTTGGGAGCAAAAATACATTGAGAATAAAAGAGACAGGCACAAGCACCTCAAAATGTGTGTTTAGGTCAATGAGTGATTCTGTGTCTCACAGCAATAACTGAGGTTGAGTCTTTCATGATCATTACTTTAGCTTACTAAATGCAACTGCATATAACAAGACAATCATCTGAGATGCAGCTTGAATACAGCTTTTGGCATAATGGTGAGATCTTGTTGCTAGACAAGCAGTAAGATGAATAAATAGATATGGCGAAAGCAATCATGGAAATATCTGACTGCAATTACCACACATGGGAATGAGGAATATCACGACTCAGTAATTATGTTTCCTCTGTATCCTTGATGGAACAGAATGACAACCTTTTTTATGCTGTTCACCTATTCTGATTGTTGAGACTATTTACAGTGGATTTCATTATTCAAAGTCCTTCATTTATTTACTTTATCATTTACTTTAGAAATATTCATAGTTATTGGAAGTTCACTACACTAATGATTGAAAAGGACAAATGCATTTGAATTTCAAACTATGGGTGTACATGGTGTACATGATGATACAAATGATTATGTATTTATGTTGGTACAATAAATACATGCAAAAAATATGTGCTCTAACATGCCCCATCTTACATATTTTTTATTTCAAGTTACAGTAACAACCAGCTGAAAGTATTTACACCTTAATGATTAATGGTGAAGTGTTAGTGTTTGGTGATATTTTCTTTGCAACAAACATTTTTTAATGTGCACAAATTGTCAAAATGTGCTTTTCTGCCATGATGTCAAATTGCATGGTGTAAATTATGGAATGAGCAAAAACAACAATGAAGCCAGTTAACAGAGCCAGTGTGTGGCTGAGAGATGACTCTATTCTACTCTGGACATGTTTAGTTGGACATCTGTTTGCCTTCACTCTCCACAATAGCCTTGTCAATTGTGCATGGGGCTCTACCTTTAATTTGGGCCAAGAATATGTCATGGATCACAGGTTGTCATCACTGGTGAGTGCATGTTAGGAACCCTGGGGTGGATCTCTAGAGTGGATGCCTGCAGGAAGATGTCTTTGCTAACAAACTCTGCTTGGAATATTTCCTCCAATGTTGACCAGGCTAAGAAGATGACCCCACATGGTCCACACACTTCAAATCAAATGAAAAGAAATAGTTTCTTATTGTACTCAGAGGTCACAGAGAAAGAACAATCTTGTGTTGACCTAACGTAGGATAAAAAAGTACATGCACACAGTATGTTTTTGTATGTTTTGAATGATAAAGAGACATCCATGTTGTAAATGTGTTTCACATATACAGGATGCTGCGTTGTCGTGCAAAGCCAAGCAAAACATCCAGCTGGCAAGTCATTCCTTCCCATTAAGATCCTTCAAAAATGAGATGGAGAGAAAAGAACCTTTTGAGATTTTTCCACAGATCACTGGGTTTGCGTGCTTTGTCTTGTCTACTGTTGGACACTGCTGCAGTGATTGAACGACATGGGAGATGTTTTCCAGCCTTTTGTTTTCCTGTGCTTCTGCAGTAGCCTGCATTTTTTATAAGGCTAATGGACTTCAGTACCATGAGACAGCTCTTCCCTTGTCAAGATTACGCTCTCTGGCCTTTGTTTTATTTAGAGGCATGTATGACCTCTAATGAATGGATTGTCTTTCCGGGAGGAGCGCACAAAGGCAACACTGGACAAAAATCTGCCTTGTTCTCCCTCACGCTACCTCAGCCTTTCCACTGAACTAACTTACCCACAGCCGTCTCAACCACACAAGCTAAACTAGCTGCCAAAACACCCACATGGAACTCAAAATGTCACAGCACAGCTTTCAAGCAGAATTGGCCACATGAACACACACCCAAACAAACACAATGTAACCTCAACAAGTATACTTTCCAGCACTTTCCAGCATGCCACATAGGTGCTCTCACATGCAGTTTCTAAATGCAATCATATAAAATGGTGTTTGCCATTGCCATTTGCCAACTATAAAATAAATAAAACTATAAAACTAATAAAATTAATTAAAAACAGAATTTTGAACTTTGTAGATTTTTCCCCTTGGAATTCTTTGCTTTACAATTTTAGCCTCTTTTAGCCACTTGCCAAAAGTAAAATTATGTTCTACTTTTAATTTTTCTCCAAGTGAAGTTATGCACAGTGTGAGTGTGTGGAGAGGAGTGGAGCAGGAGATTTATTTATATATTTACATCATAGGCTTTCATTACTAAACTCCTTATGTAGTCCCATTTCACAGGACCTCACTGAGATCATCAGGCCATGATTCAAGATAAACAAACAGATAAACAAACAATTAAAGAAATATTATTTGCATGCACTGACCACCCCATCATCTTTTGTTGTGTTGTTATAAATAGTTATAAAAAAGTTAAACACACACACACACACTCACACACACACATACAAACAAACAAACATTAGAAGGAAGCAGCCTAAAAAGTGTGCTATTTTATTTCCCCAACTCTCATTTTCTCTTCCTTCCTGTACTCCCTCCTAGCCCAAGATTAGATCATCACTCCAGATTTCCTCAACCTGCTCTTGTTCTCACTGGCTGTTTTGATATATGTGCCTCTCTGTCTCCCCCCATCCAAAGCTTTGAGTGGAGTGCCAGACTGGATGGCCTTGCTGTCTCTTTGTAGGGGCTCCACAGAACCCCCCCTCCCCCCATCTGCTCATCAGGGATTCTGCTTGTGTTTTGGTGTGCCCTTGCTCCACTCATCTCCTTTAACCCTTCTTGCATGGGTTCAGTGGCTCCAAAGGTGCTAGTGCTTGGCCGGGGCCTGTTATCGATCCACATTACACAGGACACTATGCTCACACATCGCACCAGCAGCAGGAACCTTTAAACACTTTGTGCTGGGAGGAGCAAGCCAGCAAGGTCATCAAAGCAGGGTTGTGGAGAGTGCAGTTGGGGGGATAGTTTTTACACACAGGATCTCGGTGGTACTGTGTGTGTGTGTTTGTGTGTCTGTGTGTGTTTTCACTTCTCCAGGAGCTTATGGGCCTTTTGTAGTTTAATAACAAAGAATTATATTTTCTATCCATTTTGAATTCAGTATGCATTCAGAATTCAGTATGCATAATATAGAAATCTAATATATGATACAATATAAATGTAAATGGTGCTAAATGTTCAATTCAGAAGTTTTCCTCTATCTTTTACATTCCCTATCTAGAGATCGATCACTTATGTTTCCCATATCCTAAAACAAAGTTTAACATGTGAATAATAATAATAATAAATATCCCATTTCATTTTGTTCCAGATGACTAACAATGTAAAGTGGGAAAGAGAAATAAGGGTGTGACAGCACAGATAGCAGTATAGGGCCAATGGTCCAAGGGAAAATGGCTGAAACCATGAGGGCCATTAAAGGTCTTTTTTTGCTCTGAAGTGGAGAGGGTGCAACCTGGGAAGACATTATTCCTGAGCTCTCATGAAAAAGCCCCTGATGACCGATCTCCAGTGACTGCACTTGATCTGTAATTTCTATCTGTGCTGCTGTTGTTTCGGTGCATAAGCCCTTGACTGATAGAGGCAAGCTGGAGGGCAGACCTTCAGACGGCTCCAGTAAAACAGTCTCCTTTTTGTCTTTTATTTGTGAAATGACATGTTTATGGGGTTGCTTTGCGGATGTAAGGTCCATGATGGCACATCAATTACTGCCTGAGCCAAGGGGATTTGGTTTCTCAAATTCCACAGTGAGTCTTCCTCTGTGTCTGTAGCAGCCCTTTATGAGTCACCTTTTCAGTGCCTGGGAAGCACACTGTACACGGCCATCTGTGTTTTGACACCAGCTAAAAAAGGATAGAACTGTAATCTGCTGTCAGTAAGGTGATATTCCACATTAGAATAATACAGGTTTTGATTGTCTGTTGTTTGATTGATTGAAGTCTTCTTCACAGAATAGGGAAAGGCTTGTGATTCTTTCTTGTCCATTTCATTTTCATAGGTGTGAAAATTATTTGTCAAGCCCTGACAAGTGTTCTCTCTCCCTTTTATTTCAAGTGATTTTTCATTCAAGACCACTTAGTTTTACCTCTGTTTGTGGAGAAATCTATTAAGATTTTTACCCTATTTACCTAGAGTAATATAACTCAATAGTGAGCAAGAATTACACATTTTTGGTAACACTTTACATTAGTACACACATATTCGCTATTAACTAGCTGCTTATTAACATGCATATCAGCATTCTAGCCACTTATTAGTCATTACATATAGACAAAGTGACAAACTCGACGTCTATGTATACATCTGGGTGTTCAGACACAGGCCATCTTGTTTTTGGTATTATGGTATTGGAACACTGGTCTCCTGTCCAGGGAAATAAGGGGGGTTGGTAACCAAGTATACACTGAAATGGGGTGAGTCCAGTTGTAGACTGCCGGAGAGAATTCTGCGCATACTCTGCCCAAGGCAGGAATTGAAGGTTCAAAGGTACCGAACAATCTCCTGGATCTTCCTCTCGGTCTGCCCGTTTGTCTGAGGATGGTAGCCTGAAGAAAGGCTCACGGTCACTCCCAGTAGGGAGCAGAAAGTAAGTAAGTAAGTAAGTAAGTAAGTAAGTAAAGCAAGTGTGTCCATTAGAAGGGGGAAGATCAGTTATGTAATCTATACCTAGGTGTGACCAAGGGCGCTTGGGAATAGGCAAAGGGAGGAGCTTCCCTGCATGTAAGTGATGTGGTGTTTTGGTCCTAGCACAGTCAACACACCCTGCGACAAAGCGTTGCATGTCTTTGGCCATCCCTGGCCACCAGTAACGGTTCTGGAGGAGACTGAGAGTCTGATGGGCTCCTGGGTGGCCTGTACCAAGTGACGAGTGGACTGCGGAGGTTACCTTGTGACGAAGTACTATATAATATAGGTGAGGTGTTCCGGAGTGTTGGATGGAGCAGGGTCTACCCCAGAAGTCTCTGCAATCTCTCTGTCCAAGGCCCACACGATAGGGCTGACAATCTGGTGTGATGGCAAGATGGGTTCAGACTGGTCCTGGCTCTCCTCGGGTGCATGCATATGAGATGAAGCATCTGCCTTGACATTTTTGGAACCTGGATGATAAGAGATAGAAAAGTAAAATCGAGTGAAGAAAAGAGCCCACCTGGCCTGTCTTGGATTCAAGCGCTTTGCTTCTCTAAGGTATTCAAGGTTGCGGTAGTCAGTTAGGACTAGGAAGGGATGCTTGGCCCCCTCTAGCCAATGCCGCCACTCCTCCAAAGCTAGTTTGATGGCTAGAAGCTCCCTGTTTCCAATATCATAATTCTGTTCAGCTGAAGAGAGCTTCTTGGACAAGGAGGCACAAGGATGGGGCCAGGGAAACCCTCCCTGCTGCTGAGAAAGTACCTCTCCAACACCTGTAGTGGACACATCCACCTCCACAATGAAGGGTTTTTCTGGATCTGGATGTGTGAGGACTGCAGCAGTTGTGAAGGCCTTCTTCAGTCCTTCAAAGGCCTGAGCTTCTTCATTCCAGGAAAGGGTCTTAGGCTTGCGTCTGAGGAGGGAAGTGAGAGATGTTGTTAATGAACTATAATTAACAATAAAGCAGCGGTAGAAATTACCAAAGCCAAGGAAGCGCTGCAGTTCCTTGATTGTAGTGGGCCTGGGCCAGGATTGTACCACCTCTACTTTTTTCTCCATACTGATATGGTTGTGGCTTATATTATAACCCAAGAATTGGACCTGAGATTGGTGGAAGGAGCACTTTTCAGCCTTGAGATAGAGGTGGTACTCATGTAGCTTCTGAAGGACAAGGGACATATGGTCCTTGTGATCATCCAAGTTGTTGGAATATACCAAAATGTCATCGCTGTAGGTTAAGACAAATCGATGTAGGTATTCTCGGAAGATCTCATTCATAAAGGCCTATAACACAGAGGGAGCATTTGCTAAACCATAGGGCATGACAAGATATTCATAGTGTCCTGTAGGGGTCACAAAAGCTGTCTTCCACTCATCCCGTCTGCGTATTCTTACAAGGTCATATGCACTGCGCAAATCTAGTTTGGAAAAGACACGTGCCCCTCGCAGCAGCTCCAAAGAGGTTGGTACAAGCGGTAGTGGGTATCGATACTTAATAGTGATTTTGTTCAGAGCTTGATACAAGGGCGAAGACCCCCATACTTTTTGGCAACAAAAAAAAGCTTGAAGCTGCAGGCAGTGTGGATGGTCTGATGTAGCCCTGGTGAAGTGCCTCTCCAATGTAGTCCTCCATTGCCCTCAGCTCTGGCAGTGAAAGGGGATAGACTTTACCTCTGTGAACTGGTTCACCCGGTTGGAGGTCAATAGCACAATCCCAATGGCGATGTGGTGGGGGTTGAGGCGGGGACAGAGTGCTCCAGAGAGGAAGTTGCCTGCCGCACCTGAGTCGATGAGGGCTGGGTTAGTAACAATAACAGATTGATCAAGGACTGTGAGGGTTACGGTGGTACTCAATGGAGATGAGCAATAAGTAGGTTACCGGAGTCCCCATGGGGCTAGCTGGAAATGTTTGAGGGGATGGAGAATCAGGGTTGCTTTGTCGCACTGGAGAGGTCGTGGGACCCACTGCAGCAGCTCCAGTAGTTCTGTTCATAATGGTCTGGCCTTCTGTCACAGACTCAGACTCTGCACTTATTTCACAAGTCAGGTTTTAATGAGGGTGTTTCTTAACATAAAACCAGACAACATAATAAACAACTTAAGAAGACACAAGGCAAAGGAGTCCTTGAATGCACAGGAGAATAATAGAGAAAGCATAGAAGATCCATGGAAAAAATAGACAAACCGCTAGGCAGCACTAGGAGAGCAGGTTTCACAGTCTAAACACCTAGTCCACAATCGACGAGGCCAGACACAGACTGGCAAGTGGCCAAGAGACCTTTGTAGGAGGGTTGATTGGTTTAGGTGAGTGGTTTCAGGTGAGTGGAGTTAATAGGCAGGGGACTGTGATTGGAGCCATGTGATTGGGGAAAGAGGGGGTGTGGCCGAGGGAGAACCCAGTGCCAGTGTGACAGTGTGCTTGTGGCTGTGTGGGATATCAGTGCATTATGTGGGTAATTTATTGGGCAATGTGCAATTGATTGGTTTGATGTTATCGAATCTTTAGTTGAGTGGTTTACATTACCTTTCTTTTCTTTCTCTGTTGGCTGTATTCTGATACTGTCCTTTCTCTGGGATAGTGGGTGATTTGGGGAAGGTAGGCCTAGTCCTGTTGCTTGCTAAGCACATTGTCATACTGGTGTGTAATTATTTGCTGTGAAACTACCTATACATTTTTAGGTGTGATTTTGACTATGTTGGTTTATTTGTTTTTTTGGGTTTGGTTTTCCTTAGTGTGTGTGACTTTATGTGTGTGACCTTATTATGCCTAGAGCAGCCTGACTTTACAGACTGTCGCCTGCCATTTCCTACTCCTCTGATTATCAGGAGGGGGAATGGATTTGGTGTTGCTTTCAGAGAACATTGTCCAGTTGTTATCTTTGCCCTGCGGGCCCATAAAGACATTATTGTTTTAACCATCTAAAGAAATAAATTAAGCATTGTATTTGCATCACCTGTGTATTCAAACGCTCTTTTAGCATATAAAGTGTGGGATAGTAACAAGGTGTGAGTAGGGAGGCATAGAGTGTAATTGGTTAAGTTGGTAGGACCACAGTTGCAAAGCTGGGCAGACATATATAAAATGTTAGCCATGTTAGCAGTACAGTAAAGTCATTCTACTGCAGGCAGTGTTTCAGATGGACATCACTTGCAGCAGTTCTAGAACTTTACCTTGTGCACCAAGACTACTCCATGACATTTACTGAGTCTAAGGAGAGGAAAGAGCATTCTTGTGTCAGTATGTTTCCTGTGTGGATGTCAAATTGCCAATGTGCTCTGATACTTATACTTAAATTCGTAGTTTATTATGGCTTTTGACTGACTTGGCCAGCAATCAGAGAGTGATGTTATCTTTGCCAAATTAGAAGAGCACTTGGAAATGTATTGAAATGTCATTGAAAATCCATTGTGCCCAAAAGCAAAAAAAGAAAAAAATATTACTATTTCCTGCTCCTGGGTTTCACATTAACATTTGATCTACCTCAAGGTTCCAAGGGTCAGCCATGAATTATCCAATGCTTAGTCAGTCAGTGTGCATTTAGATCACATCACTAGATAGTCATGCTGCATCTCCACATTCAGTTAGAATATGATTGGGTCAGTGGGCTCTTTTCAACAAAGACCTGTGATTTTCACTCTTATTCTAGAAGGCCTCAGGTTCACTATTTTTTCTATGGTGAGAAGAGGCATGGTTGGGGAGGTAACTGAGCCTGTTCCTGACATGCCTCATGAGATTTCAGCTGGAAATCCCTCATAAGTTTACAAAGTCTCACCAGAAGATGGGAGTAGGGAAGAGAAGACTCAAAGGGAATAATATTGGAATAAGTGGAGAGGGAGGTTGGTGATGGTGAGATTTCATATTGGAGATGGAAGATTGCATGCCATGTAGGGTATGTCTGAATTATCATTTGCAAACACTGCTGCCTTTATTAGTAGTGGGGTAGCGGTGAGAACAGGGACATCAAAATATGAACATTATTGAAACAGTCTCAGTCAAACAAATTTAACCAAATTCTAAATTTATTCCAAATAACATAACCCATATAACCATAGGTCTTGTTTTTTTGTAACCCTAGTGCAAGTCAACCACTTGCAAAGGATGTTCCATCAGTATTTAATAGACTGCTCATTATGATAACTATGGTATGTCTTTTTGTCTCTCTGAAGAAGAAAACTTTGAGATGCAGTTCAACCTACCCATACTAGATGACAGATAGACAGAGCCTATCACAAAAGCTGGGTTAGTATTGGTGCATGAATCAAGATCCAAGCCGTTAGGGCTGATGTAACAAACCTGATGACCTTATCTGTCCTCTTCTATCTCTTCTTTACAAATCCACCAGTTTCTGAGCAATGAAAGCAGAAACAACATCCACCACTGGGATAGATCTCTAATGCCATTTATATTATTTCATATGCACACAACATTTACTATTATTATTATTATTTTCTGTAAGGATTATACATTCACAATGCATTATGTAATGAATGTATTTTACAGAATCTTACAGTGACACCGAATTCTTCAGAAAAGAAGGGAGAGAAGTTGTATCATACTGGCTAAAAGCTGCAGCTTTTCATTAATTGCACTGCTAGAGACTCCTGGCTTGTCAGTCCCTTGGGACCACACTCCTATCAATAATGAATAAAGAGGCATCCCATTCACCTCGTGATGGCTTACGGTCACAGAGAGGCATCCCATTCACCTCGTGATGGCTTAGTACATTTCTGCTAGCTAGAGAAAAATGGACATGTTTAGCTCCCAAAGTTGAAGGGCTGAACTGAGGCTGTTAATGTACAAGTAAATTCTGCAATGCAGGGATTTCAGTGATAGAGTAAGTGGCTGCTTTCTTTGGTGAAGCACACATGTCAGGCTTTCTGCAGACAATACAGCCACAACATGAATGGAGGACAGATTTTTGTTCTTTGCATGGAGACAACAAAAATGCCTTGTACCAAACTTTTTCATTCTATTGAATTAACCCCGACTCTGTTCAATTAAAATACACCACATATAACATTTTAATGTAAGGAAGATCGAATTCCTCCTCATCCATCCAAGTGGAAAGTAATGAATTACATTTACTCAAGTTACTGTAATTGAGTAGTTTTTATGAGTACTTTGTAATTTAAGTAGTTTTTCAAATAGGTAATTTTACTTTTACTCGAGTACATTTTAAGCCAAATATTTTACTTCCTTACATTTGAAGCCTCCCCCGTTACTTAGTAAAATAATATTGATATGTAATAACATTAATAATATCGAAAAAATAAAATGCGGGGCAAAAATGTGCCGGAACTGAAAGGAAATTGCAATGCGCGCGTTTGCGCGCGGCAATTCCATTGTTTCACACAATCTGGATAAAGGCGTTGGAACAAGATGGCTAGTGCGGAGCCAGATATGGAGATCATGGAGGATGAAAGACCAGAAGAAGATGCATTCAATTCTGGAGAGGAAAGCCATAGTAACCCTTGGCCAAACCTCGACGACCTATTCGCGTTTAAATGCAAAAAAGGCAACAACATAATTATGCAATGTAAAATGTGTGCCGAACCGATCTTTCAGCGTACAATACCTCAACATCGAATCTACGAAAACATGTGGCGGTAAGTAGGCTACAAATATAGGCCTATATGTTTTGCCTGTTATACCCGAAAGGTATATTGATTGTTGTTGGGTTAACACCTTATGCTGTTAAGCACAATCTGTCTTCTGATATCAATTATTTTCCATCTTGATTACTAACGTTTCAAGTGATTTAGCCGAAGGTAGGGGAAATTAATCACCTCACGGTGATTCACCTTAAAATCGGCTTTAGAAGTAATCGGTAGTCAGTATTTAGAAATAATAAGAATGCAGGACTTTAGTTTGCGATTAGTGTCTTAATAAATCATCTTAATTTATGTTGGCTATATGATAACTTGTGCTGGATTTGGTTTATGACTCTGCCTTTTTTACATCAAATGATTGAAAGTAACTAAGTAACTTTTAATCAAAGTACATTTGAAATGAAGTATTTTTTTACTTTTACTCGAGTACATTTTCAGATGGGTACTGTTACTTTTACTTGAGTAGGATTTAAGCTAAGTAAAAATACTTTTACTTAATTGCAATTTTTCAGTACTTTTTCCACCTCTGGTCACAGTGTGTTAAATCCAGGTCAAATGGAAAGTCTCAGACTGCTTCCAGTCAAGTTGACATATAGTTGGTGAGGTGACTGGCTTGTGCATATGTAAGCATTTTGTCATCACTTCTGTTTGCAAAAGTCAGACTTCCAATCAGAGGCTGTTCATTGCTGTGACATAAGGGCATCTACAGGCAAACCAGTCTGATTACATGTCACTTCCTGTAAACACTATTAATATGATCCTAATCAACTTGAAGAGAAACTAATTAAACAATCACCTGAACATTGAGATCTGTGGTCACGCTTTATTAGGTTCTATTGTGTCATATGATCAACTCTGAAAAAAGGGAACATGAAAAGGTGACATATCAAAATAGAAACTTAAATGAAGTGGCAGCTAGTGGCACCTCTCCCTTGTTTCCTAATTATACAGACTGAATTATGTACAAGTTTGTTAAGACAGATTTGTTTGTTGTTGTTCCTTTTGGACAATGAAGGCTGGAGGGAGAAAAGGGCAGCAGTTCATCAAGAAGAGTGTCCCTATGAGGCCAAGATGATGTACTCCAGACGTACTCACCAAATCTGCAGTCTCTGGAAGTAGTCCAACATCCATCCCACATTTATTGCACCTTGTGATGAAGAAGGATGATGAGTGAGAGTCATTGTAAAAAAAATGCCTATGCAATAAAAGTTTTGGAAGCGTTATGCCCCAGTGGAAGATTACAGTGAAACTTGTCATTTTTATGATGCTCCCAAAACAGGACGCCAGCGTCAAGTCATTACGCCATCTCAAGCTTAAGGGTCAGAGTTCAGTACATTCATTATAGGCACTAAAAAGTGAATTGCTAAGAGCTTAATTAATTACTCCTGTTATGAATGCTGAAGCCTTATGAGATGTGAACTCCTGCATTGTAGAGGAGAGCAATAACGAGCATCTATACAGAGAATGAAACAAAATGATCCCATCAGTATGGCATGATAATTTGGGTTCAAGCATATGTCACTAATATTGGCTATACTTGGCAGGGCGAGCACAGACAGCACAGAGTTGGGCATCCACAGCATGTAATTCGCTCCATTAAACAGTGGCTGATTCCTCTCTCTTTTACAAATTGTCACCATAATAAATAGTCTGGCTGTGCTGTCACAGCCCACCACCTCTTTATTGAGCCTTTTACAGTCAGATGGAGGCTGGCGGCTGGCGGGGCCTGATCAGTCCTGCCCTGGGGGACAAGCACGGTGTCACAGATCACTATTGGGGGATTGACCTCCATTCAGTGCAGGTTAAGGGGAAGAATGAAGGAGATGCGCCCTCCTTTCCTTTCCTCTCAGGAGCCCTGCGCAGGTTCAGCTGCTCAGCCTACTTTCATCTCCCTGCTCACTCCCCACTTGACTGCGAGGCCCAGTAAGAAACGAGCCCACAAGGTAAACAGAGCACAGAGCCACTTACCTTGTACATCTCTCTTTCTCTCTCTATCTCTTAGCTATGGCAGCAGTGTGTTGTCTGTGGAGACTGAGCCAAGCAAGAGCATTGGCCACCATGTGCTGAGGGCTGTGCACCACACAGCTATGCATGGAATGTTTTTCTATTCCTCGTGTGCATTTCCCTGGATTCAGAGCAATCCCATTCTCAGGTGGAGGCAGCCAGATTTCCATGAATGGAAACCCTCTCATAAGATGGCCCTTTTGAAGTGGAGCAGCACCAGACTTTGTAGATTCACCCCAATATCTATTACACATTATTTTAAGGTGCTTGAGAGAGGCTGTGATGTTCAAGGCATTACTGCACTCAAATGAGGGCTTTCAGCTTTCATACAAAGACAGTCAGTCAAAGATTCTTTTTCTTCCACAACATGTTTTTCCACTGTGGTTCCCATAAGACAGACAGGATAACCGTCCTACACAGCACAGCCAGGGAGAATGACCAGATTGGCTCTTTCTCTTAACCTGGCTGTACACAGACAGCACTTTATTGATTGGCACTGCAGCCAAGACTATTGCAAATATTGGGATAGCTTTTCCATCGTGATTCAGACAAGAAAAAAAATCTTAATCCCACCATCAGGCACCCAAACTGTGCAGTAGGCAACACATCCCACTAAGCCCAGGAGGAGAGGGCCTGCACGGCTGCTGCACCCAAAGTATTCCTGGTGTTAAGATTCAAGTGAGGGGGAAAAGCCTCCCTCATGTGACCGGGGTAAGAGCAGGTGCAGCCCAGAGCCTGGGAAGGTTATGGCTGTCTCAGTGCAGATGGCTCCCCGCGCTGGAGAGGTCACGCGACCTTGTGTTATATAATCAAAGCAGAGGAAGCTACCTTGTGGATGGCACGGAGAGTCTAGATGTCTCCTTGTCACACCTCATCTAGACTGATGCATGGCGATTGTTCACACCGCTGTGGCTGGGCAATTACTGGCCAATTGCAATCTACTCCACAGCACCACTGTAATGGAAGATAATTAAGAGGCTGAAAATGAGTTTTCTCATGAAATGGTTTCAGTGGTTGAACACAATCGTGCTTGGCAGATGGCTTTGCAGGGATGCTTTAATATGGCAAAGATAGTTAATCATCTCCAAGATGCATTCTGCAACAAAAACCTCTAATGCCCCCCTCAGCAGGCACAGAGATGAGGGAAAAGACACTAAGGCAATGTAGCAGTGAATGTGTAATCAGATCGGCTCCGCACTCTATAGTATTAAACATGCCAAGCAGGGATTCTATTTGTAAGAGAAAAGAGGGAAAACTTTCCTTTAGTAGGCTATTACTTGGATGTGTCGAGAAACAAGTGCCAAGTAGCAATATAACATGATGCAGCAACTCCATTTTAGACGCAGTGTGCATTGCAGTGTGTGATTTACTTTTGGTTGGCAATTAGCTGATTCTGCACCCATTCCTGCTTTTATTTATCCAGACTGATGTATCACTTCGGCAGCAGTTCCTTAGTTGAGCCCTTTCCAGGTCAGTGCTAAATTGCTGTGCCTAATGGTTCATGTCAAAACAGACAACAAGACATATTGATATATTTAGATCAGTGCCATGTTAACAATGCCATGTTAACAATGAGCAAGCACAAACTAACCATTCTTTCCATGAGGTCAGCCCAGAGGCTGGTCTTGTTTGTTTACATTTGAGGTACCACATTGTGCTGGTTTTCTGTGTTTTTGCTATGCAGTAGGTGGATTAGAATGTGGAAAAATAAACAGTTTGAAAATTTTGTGCTTGTTCACATTAGACCTGTGCAATTGTTGAACCAAAGAGTTTGTCAAGGGTGCAACTGCTGTGTTATGCTTTTGCATTTTGACTCTTGTATTTAAATGTACTTGTCAGTCCCTATGGGAAAAACTGAAATAAAATAAAAAGGGTTCCTACATACCTGCATGATTCATTCTATGATTCGTTCAGCCACCCTCATTTCTTTCCCTCAGCTCAGTCTACTGTCCTTTGGTGGCCTCTGACTTGCATCTCTCTGGCAAATTACTAGACCTTTTTGAGGGTCTTTGAGTTTTTTTTACTAAATATCAGGGCTGTGTTCCTGACTTAAAATGAGCTTCCATCCCATAACCTTGGGTTGGTGAAATGAACAAGGGTCATTGTAGATCCCTGGAAAGTTTGGTGCACTCACTAGAAAGGAAGAGATGTTGAGTGAGCATAGCTCTTAACCCTTGACAGCCAGTGATCCTTCCACTAGCCTAACTAACAGTAGTTATCAGCAAGAGCAAATAAAATGGCATTTCACTCGCTCTCAAACATAGTACATGCCATATAACATTACTGTCAACCACTGGGTGTCAATCAGTTTAATTTAATGGGGGCAGAAAGGGAAGAATAAAATGATTTAAAACACAGAAGAGACTCATTTTTATTCATTTTCTCCCGTCTTATCTTTCAGTGGAGCACAGCCTTTAGCCTGTATAAAAATTAATGAGCTATATTATGGAGGAAATTCCTCTGGTAATTTTTATGGAATGTCTGTGGATTCCATAGATAATAAAGGTCTCATTTGTGCCCAGCTAGTTTGCCCTCCCATAATAACCTACTGTAATTTGGTCCTGGACTGGCCCAGCTAGTGTGCTCTCCCATAATAACCTACTGTAATTCGGTCCTGGACTGGGCCAAAGGTGAATGAGCTATCCATGAACAGTGTCAATTGATTGGAGGAGCTCCAGGTGGCTCTTTGTTGCTGGTGGATTTCCCAGCCTCTACCCCCAAAGAAAAAGAAATAGAAATAAATCTGCAGTCAATATTGAGCCAGAGGCAGCAGTTAAGGACAGGTCAGGTAAATATTCTGTTGTGATCAAATCTCTCATTCTTTGAGAGCAGAATTAAAAACACCAGCAAACAGGTAATATGAGAGGATGAAGTCATCGCACAGGTCATGTTTCAGTATCCAAAAAGCTACATTGACCATATTGTTAATTACCTTAGGCATGGCTCTTCGTCACTGAAGGGAGGGCATCTCCTTTCCTCCCTCAATACTCTCTCAGCCAGCTTTTCTCTTGGAGAATAAATGAGTGAGAGAGACGAGCAGGAATGAGGTTATCTGTTGTGCTCCTCAGCAGAGGAGCCAAACAGAAATAAGTTGGAGACATAATGAGATGCAATGGCAACTCATAATGGTTCATTTTATAACTCAAATAATGGTTCACTTTACAGATTTCCCTTCAGCACTATGAAAAAGCCCAGTGGATCTCTTTCTGTTCCTTTCTCACTCGCTTTCATTCATTTGTTCTCATGCACTCTCTCCCCTGGCAAACCTGCTCCAGAGCGGGAGGGGACGTGCTCCTGGTGCAGCCTCACCTTGGATGGATTTTGTCATTTTGTTGGCCCCGTAGCTTTCTTAAAGCTGTCCCAAACTCCAGACATAAATACAGTATTGGTGCAGAAGTCGAGATAATGCTGTCTCCAAAACAGTTCGGCGGCAGAGAATGCATGTCTTTATGAGACAAATCCACACCATGTGTGTTTATGTTAGACAGAAAGGTTGGTCTGCTTTGCTTGGGAAGGCAATAATCAGTCAGGAAGCCTGACTCTGCTGAGGGGGGAAAAAGGAAACATTTCTGTGGGCAAGGCTGGGCCATAGTTTCCCCTCTGGACTTAGTCAACTTAAAAGAAGGGAGTGCACTCAAGTTAAGCATCAACACAGTTATAAACTTAAATCAGTATAGAGGGATATATGTTTGTATATATTTTATAGCTCTTTCCTGACCATGAAAAGTGTTTGGTATGACACTTTGGTATGGTGTTGCTAAACTATGGCTCAGCACACACACACACACACATTCACACACACACACACACACACACACACACACACACACACACACACACACACACACACACACACACACTGGCCCCTGGAATAACAGCATCCAAATTCAGGGCAAGTATTCTGCCGGACATTTCACAGAGTTCCAGAAGATTGCCTCAGACATGAAGGAAGTCTGATGGCCTGAGAAATGAAACAGTAATTGGAGAGATGATGCTTTCACAAGCCTTACTTTGCTTCTGGAGGCTTCTACACGCAGTATGGTGCTTTGCCTATCTTCACTCACAGAGATGGAGTATTTCTGAGCTGTTTGTTGTTCACAAACACTGCTGAATACTTAACAGAAATGCTACTGATCTAGCAAGGCTGATGTGAAATTTCCTTTGATGTCACAATAAAGTGGATGTAAGCCTACCCACTAAGGAAAATCATTCTGGCATTGGTTTTGTATTCCTTACTTTTGTTTAAACTCCTTTCTCCCAGAAAATAAAACATTCTGTATCCATACAGGCCTCTTGCAATGAGATGGTTGCTTGAATATTATTTATGTATTCTGCTGGTCAAAAAGAAACAGTACATTGTATACAGTATTCTACAGCATATTCTACAGCATGATAAAATAAAGGACTAAAAAAAAGGAATTTTCAGTCAGAGGTTAAATCTGAAGCTGAGAATATGTGAATATAGAGTATTATTTTATATTATTATTAGGACTATTTTTCTTGTGCATGCATTGCAGTTTTGCCATCTCTTTCACACTTGTCTCAATACATTGTCCACCTTCTCCTCCAGCGTGCTTTACCAAAACACATCTGAGCACCCCAGTTCCAAACCTCTTCATACTTCACCCAAAATTACAACTGCTGCCATAACTATAGCACATACTGTCTCTCAGCATGACAACATTGGCTGTCAATGTGAAGTGAACACAAAAACTGAAACTTGAAACATGAATATTGCAATACCAAACTATCTAAGTGACATTTTTGTGCATTGGTGTATCTCTGGCAATGAAAATTACATATACTATGACTGAATTCATTCATCTTACCAATGCATAAGACATTGGAAGTACCACCTTGAGACACCTTTGTGCAAATGAGGACAAGGTCTTGCTTCCATAGCCTATAGTTGTATAGTGAAAGTGTTAAGAGTTAAAAAAGACATTGCATTGAGATAAGTGTGAAAATTATTGGCAAAAAACTATAAAAAACAAACAAACATCCAACTGTATCTCTGGGTGGCACTATGCCATCAATAATGGTTTTAGACATAGACCCTTAGGATCAGGATCAGGCAACAAATGTGACTTTTCTTCCTCGCTGAAATTATGGATATATATTTCAAATTATGATTACAGAAATATGGCCTCTGTGATGGGACATGGCCATTTGTAATAATGGTGTGCTCTACTTTGGCTGAAGGACACTGCTAGCTGTCGCAAATCCCCCAATCTCTCTCCAAATTACTTAACCATTTTAGACCCCATGTGTCAGGAATGTTCCGACTGTTCCCTCACAGAGACAGCATTCTGCTTCATTAAATTTGGAGTTGGATTTCATGCCGTTAGAGTCACTATTTTTGCCTCAACGGTGCCCATCTGCCCTGTAATTAATAAACTCTTGCCATTCAGTCCAGCACTCCATCTTGATCTTTGATTTACCTGTCAGAAGCTATTAACCCCCCCCCCCCCCCCACATTTGCTGAGAACCAGCATGAGACCTTGTCAGATCTGCATCAAACTGATTCAGTTGCCATTTTGAAAGCCTGGACAAAAATTGAGGTGGAGGTGGGGGGAAGGGGAGAGGCAAGCGGGTCGTGCTTACATAATCTGTGATAGACCTACTATACCAGACCAATTTACTGCTTCCAAAAAATAAATAAATAAATAAAAGTGACAAATAAGTGAAAAATAAAAAAATGCTTGAATGCATGTGCTTTGAATGAGAAATACCAACACTACACACATTGTGTGGGGCTTTACGTTGTCACTGTACAACTTAAAGCTACCTTTTACTGTCTGTTCCGTAAGAATGGGCGGTCTTGTGCCCATCACTGTGCTATACTATCTTTCTGTTGATTTCCTGCTGTTCTTTAATTCCTCATCTTCACTCTATTTGAGAGCTCTCATTGGATGCATGGTGCTCTTCAGCAAACACAAACATTAAGTTCTCCTTCTCCTCATGCTCCCTCACAGCTCCAGTAGTTATTGGTGGTGATTTATTAGGTGTTGTTATTGGATTTATTGGGCTCTCTATCTCCAACATCCGTTACTTGCCCAGGTCACATAGTTCAACTGTCTCCAGCAGGATGGTTGATTGGTTTGGCCCGATGCCACCATCTTCAATTAGCACACAGACCAGGAGGTATACTTTGAGGCTCACCACTCGTGGTCCCTATTACGTGTAGTTTCTCACCTATCATTTTAACTGCTGCTTTTACAGTCATATACTGTATATAGATCTCAAAACAAATAATTGAAGAAGCAGAAATTGACAAAGAGACATGCCTGAATAAAACATAAAGTTACCTTTGGAAACCTCTGTATGGGTAGCATCATTAGCCAGCAGTATAGCAGCTTTTCAGACTTAGCATTCAAATGTATTTCCTTAAGCCTCTAATCTGATCAAAGAGGCCTTCTCCAGTTCCTCTCAGTGCTGTCTTGGGAATTTCTTTTGGCCACTTCAGAATGTTCCTTTGCTGTGCTTAGATCTTAACTGGATGTGTCGAGCTGCAGGGCCAAAGTGCCACCTCAGCTTTCTGGGGAAGAAAGACAGCTGAGGGAAGCAGAACAATCCCAGCTCACACTGCTCCTAAGACCCAGCGAACAGGGCAGCACTGCTCAGACAGAGACTTGGGGAGCATGACTGAAGCCCACAGTGATGTCTCACTTGTGTTCTTACATTGCTCATGTTCCCATATGAAGGCTTTGCAGCTGAGATCTAGCTCTTTCTATGTAACTGTAGTGACAGGTAATGCCATTCATACACCCTGGAAGCCACAGGCTCAACTTGATTGGATTGGATTTACTAAAGAAGACCCCAGTGTCCAGAAAGATGATGGATCCATATAGAGTCAGTATGAGGCAATCAGATAGAAATTAATTGTTTCCTGATATCCCTATTCCAAACCCTTATTACCATGATAAACACTTTAGTATTAGAAGTAAAATATGTCCAAAGATACAAAATAGAAAATTTGATTTTGAGGCGAGAGAACCAGAATCAGAACAGAACAGAACAGAACAGAACAGAACCAGATCAAAGGATTCTACTATCATAAATAATAATGTTGAGAAGTTGCTGTTCTCTGTTTTGTGATAAGACTGTCTTATAAGGCCAGACTGTCCTCAGACACTCCCCAAACCTCCATCAAGGGCCTGTCAACCTTTTTTTTTTTTTTTCAAATGACCTACTTCTTGTGCAAGATGACCATCCAGTTAAACCCAATGTTTTTGAGGGAAAAGGCAGTTTATGAATAAATACAATTCAGTCATTGTCATGTACAGACAGATTGGCGGTAGCCCTGAAGTTTTAAAAAGGGACACTGTGTGTTTGTGTGTGTGTGAGGGCTTAGGTGTGTGAGTGTTCATCTTTGCACATCTGTGATGTGTGTGTTTTATGCATTGCCTTCCAGAGCCAATCAACTGGTCTCCCCGAGTCCCCATCCCCCAATCCCCCTGTCCCATGGAATGAATTCTCTGGGCTTTAGCAGTGCACATGTCCTCTGACATTTACGCAACAATTCAGTACATTCTAGTCATGCATTTATTCATTAATCCATTCATATGTCTCCTCATGAATACAAATGTGATGATGGTGACCTGCCTTCCCTCACCCATGCTCCACCAGGAAATTGTCACAGTTCATACCTTCCCTCCATATGCAAATGTACGATAGCGACAACAATCAGGAAGGTGTGCTGATAACTATGATTGATGAAAAACAGGTTGTGCTCAGGAACGTATGCTTAACATTTGCATGGGCCCAGAAATGCAATTGACACAACAGTACAGTTCTGCAGAGCATGCACCCCTTCACATTCAGAAGGCTCTCACTCATTTTATGGCACATGCGAAAAACTTTCTTTTACTTCCTCTAACTTCCTTCCTTCATTAATGAGCGCATGGTAGCATTCAAGTAATCAGTGTTTATTATGGCTGCTGTGCAAACAGAACACAGGTTTGTTTTTGTTTTGTGTTGCTTTGGATGGTGTCTATGGCTGCATGGACACCTATGTGAGCTACTTGGCAGCTCAGCATCAGAGAACCTTGCCCCCTTCTTTTAGGTGTCTCCCATATACACTTGGCTATGTCATGTGTTCACATTCACTCATTTCACTCAAGGTGCTTGAAGCTATGTTTCACTTCAGTTTTAATGATGACAATATTTGAAAATGTTTCACCAACAAAAGTTCTGAGTCAAATTAACTTTTAGTACTACTTTACATCAAAGTGTCACACACACACACACACATATATAGTTACGTAACAATTCGTTTTTTTTATCCATTTGTTTTTTTTAATAGCATTTCCGCGTATTCAGCTGAATCCACAAAATCCAGCGTTCTTAGAAATATTCACTTTGGAGGGCGTTTTGAAAAATGTCCAGATAAAACTTTGTTTATGAGTAAATGACAGGCCCAAACAGATAAAAAAAAATACCCGTTTATAAAATATCAAGATACGTGTAAACAGGGCCTAAGTGTTTACCCAAATGTAATATCATAGGTAATGAGATGAATAGATTAGTAATAGGGTAATACATGATTGTGGTGAGTATTGTGATGAGTGTTTCCTACTACACATGTACCAACATTTAGTAATACACATGAACATGACTATGTATATGGTTTTACACTGTGGAAAAAAGTGAGAGAAAAATTATAGTATGGCATTGATGACCAATGATAAGTTGTGATAACCCATGATATTCATGATGTAGTATTTTTTACAGAAATTAATTGACAAGAAGATTGGAGATGCAAGATGGAGTGAGAGAAATGAGCACACAGATGTAGTACCAGCAGGGGCAGGAGCATAAATCTACTGTATCCAAAGGGTCTGCTCATAGAGCACAGTGGAGACAGGGAGAGAGGTAGCTCATGTTCTTTGTTTGCCATGAGTGGGGGCTTTGAACTCTAATAAGGTTGGCCCAGGCCTCAGATCTTCTGTCACATGGTGCAGGTGTGAACGCTACCGTGCTGTAGCCCCTCACCCCCATGATTTACACCGACATGGGAGACAGGTGTCATCTCCTTTGTAGCGTGACCTTTGACCTTCACTTACAGATGAGGTGAGACCCAGTGCCTAGCACAGGTGGGAGCTGATTTTATTTCCTCGCACATACTCGGTCTTCAATTTCTCATTTTCACTTCTTGACATCACAAGACAGTTTCACAAGACAAGATGTTTTAGAAATCGCAGTCAATTAAATGTTTTATATTATCTGCATGTTGGGAAAATGAATTAATTAAAAACCAATCAATTCCAATTCAAGCAAATATGAAGTGAACTTTCAATGGTGACTCAAACCTCCATTGAGCAGCAGTAGTTGTCCAATCTCAAGGCTTATAGTCTGTGTCTCTCCCTCTAAACAACACCAGTATCTACATAGGGCTATTTTTTTCACTCACTTGAAGCATGTCCCTCATTGTTAAGCACCACATGTCCCCTCCCTCTCTGTCTGTATGTAGCAGTACTGCCTAGATGCTGACAGATGTCTCACACTCATGAATATTCCACACACCACCATACCCAACGCTTTCCACATGCCTTTGATCTTTATTTCAAAAGAGACTTCTGTCTATGCCCATGCCAAGACTTTTGGTGACTCGCTGTACATTTGCTGTTGCAACCTGTTTGTTTGAAGGCTGAATAATGACCCACTGATCATGACAGCAGCACGCCTGAGACCTCCCACCATTAGGCTTTTGTTTCTTTCACAGCATATAGTGGCACTTTGACAAATGTATCACCTGCAGAGAGACAGGCTTCTATTACACTCAATGTGGTGATTTATGAAAAGAGACAATTAAAATTAATGGTTGGCATTTTTCTTTTAGATGAATGGTTGAGAAATGTGCAGATACAAACACTGAAGAGGTGTGGATCTGTGCAGAACTATCTTTCTGGGTTAAGACAGATGCAATAGCAATGTAATGCTGCTATGCTATGTATAGGAATAGTAAAGAAAAATATGCAAATGTAAAAAATCAACACAATTGAATTAACATGTAAGTACTAAACATATTTGCAAGATGGCAGGCGGTAAGATGGATTTCCAACTCCCTGTATGCTAAGCAGTAGAGAGTAATCCCCTGTTTGTGTACTGGCTACCTGATAATAAATGGGACTGTGTTAGCATCTGTGTATTGTATGAGATTATATGTATGGCGTTTCATTAAAGCATGCTGTGACAGTCAAATGAAAGACTCAACAGTTATACAAATGTGCTCCAATGGGAGAGGGGACTTTTCCTCCCACCATTGTAACAGAAAGGAATGCACTCAAAAGCCTGGAACTATAAGACAGCTAATGCATGGAGGAGTTTGTGGGTACAGCAATGTGAAAGCTGCTATTGTAAACACTTGGAGATGGGTGTGAGGACATGGTGCACTGTGACACATTCCCATTGGAAACAATGAGTCCCCACCATCTGCAGTCTGGAGGCATGGTCCCTCTGCTGGCCCCTCTTGACCCTGGTGGAGCAGCGATTCACTGGAACCCCATACTCACTAATGATATTGGTTACTCTCAACACTTTCCTTTGAACCATGGCCCACTCTCAGGACTCCTTTGTTGCACGGGCACACTGGTGTATCCTCTTCCAGTCGCCGCCACCTCGCCATTGCATGGCCCCGCCAGCCCCGGGCCATTCTTCCCAGCCACCTGCACCAGCTCTGTGGAGATGGGCTGTGTGGGCATGCTCTCTCCAACACAGGACTACTCTCCTCATTAGGACACACTTCTCAGGACATATTTGGAAGCCCAGTTGAACAGTATTAAAATATTATTTAATCAATAGAAAGGGTCTGTTCATAGCTCAGGCCACTGTACATCGTTGAAATGTAGTGATATTTTTTTAACCGGCTTCTGCATTGTGCTGGTCTTTACCCATGCCTCATCTGTTATTCCATTATATCGGGACACCTTGGCGGCTGTTTTCCCTAACATAATAGTCACACTTCCTAAAGGAAATATGTCTGAAACACAAACATGCATGCACGCATGCACACACACACACACACATTGACATTGTCTCTCTCTGTCTCTCTCCTACATATATAAAACTCACCTCCCCTACACGCACACACACACACACACACACACACACACACACACACACACACACACACACACACACACAATATGTTGGGCAAGCCACTGTTACCACAGGGGCAGCTTAATAGCTACAAATGTAAAGACCTAATCAGCACATTAGCTTGCAAATGAGTTCACCAGAGCCCTGCTTCCAGTGAGCAACAGTCAATCAATATGTTGACTAATCAGTACATTTGCATCAGATGAGCTCCTGATTCTCATGAGTGGTGATAAAAATTGAGACATGAAACACGTGGACATGGCAAACAAACACATGCTGTCATTATTTCACATTATTGGTAACTTACATTGTTGACACACTGAGTTGTGGTGAGCAGAGATGGCTGATCCAGTCTTTGGGCTGAAATAGAATGAATATAATTGGAGAGATGAAATAATGGGGAATGGTGGTCCAATTAAACAAGTCATTTTGAATAAATGAGGTGTACTGTGCATCTAGTGAATACTGTAATTTAGTAATAAATTACTGTGTGTTTAACAGAACATAAGAAATTCATATGGATCAACTCATCCCATGGTACACCCTGGAGCTACTGTCTGAATGCAGTTGCATGCAGCTAAGTGGAGCAAGTTTTCTGATAACTCTTCCCATTAACTCTTAAGCATGATGGGGTGCATGATTGTGCTCTGGCGTGGCTGGAAGGGCCAGTAATGGGGTTGTCTCATAGGCATAGGTGTTGTATTTCTGTGTCCTCTATTCAGGTTTGAAGAGCCCTGCTTTCACTAATTGATACTACTAATTGATTGATTGTATTTACCATGCCAGCCTATCATGTATGGTAATCTATGTAAAGAATTGTAGCTGCTGTCTAAGTTTATTGAGTATATGTCCATATGGAGGTTCACTTGACTTCTCCCATTGTCCCAGGTAGGGAGCTTTGGGATGGGATGTTTCTCTATACCTCATCCACTGATATATTAGCCATTTGCGTGTGTGTAGATCATATTATTGTGGACTCATATGGACACTAATTCATGTAATAAGCCTTATTCCAAAAATCTCTGTTTCACAGAAAACAAATCCACCCAACATCAGACATTTATCAGACCACATCCTTTTCATCCTGTGATGAATTTGCAGGTGGTTTTATTTCTCTAAGCGCAGTACTAACACATAGTCAGGGCAACAGAGCGACTCTGAGCAGTGATAGATTGGTTTGCCCTTGTTTGTTGAGTTATGGTCCTCCAGAACATGCATCACAAAAGGGTGATGAAGTACAGCAGCAGAGTGCGCTGGGAGGTGTGAATGTGTGTGTGTGTATGTGTGTGTGTGTTTGTGTGGTGTGAGCCCACTTCAGGATGAGCAAGCTCTTTAACCTCAGCCTCCTTCCTCTGAAAGATGCCCTGCTCTAATTGGCCTGGCAGGATCCAGGCTGCCATGCAGCACTAACGCCGCTGCCTAATTTAGCAGACTTATTAACAGTGGTGTGACATGGCCAGAGTGGGCCAGGGAGAGAGCGCCTAGTGGCAACTCTGCTAGACACATCCCTGGCAGAGAGCATCAGGGCACTTATTCTCCTGCTGTTCCATCAGACCACCTCCACCTGACCCCTTCCCATACTGACACACACACACAAACACACATACACACAGTCTCTCTCTCTCTCTCTCTCTCTCTCTCTCTCTCTCTCTCTCTCTCTCTCTCTCTCTCTCTCACACACACACACACACACACACACACACACACAGCCTTAGTAAGAGGACAGTGTTTTGGGTGAATAAATCAGTGTGTGTGTGTGTGTGTGTGTGTGTGTGTGGGGGGGTATCTGGGGGGGGGGTGGGCAGGGGATAATGCTAAGGGCTTTACTCCTGCTCCCCTGGGTGTTCACCCATCCCCATGAGCATGTCCAAGTGAGCCATCACCCAAGACAAGCCATCAGCCCCCAGCCAATCATGACAATAATGGGTATCCTCCCACACAGACTCCATCCCATCCCTCACCATTGCACGGGCACAAGTAAACACTAATCTCTAATGACTGTCATCAACTTCCCAACTGTTTTTTTCCCCTTAAGAAAAAAAGTGTGAAATAAAACTTGGAAATAATCAAAAAGTTGTGAATGTTGAGCTTAGGAGCAGTGGCTGCATAATGCATGAGATGGTAATGTGGAGGAAGCAACATGGAGAGAGGAGCTCTGGCTTTGTTTCATGTGCAGCTCTGCAGCCTGTTATAGTACAGCCATCGCTTCTGGCTGTTTGCACTCCGCCGCAGGGTTCTGCCTTTGAGGCCAGTAATGAAGATCTTCTACTGACAGGATTCCTCATCGAGTGGCATGTGCAGTGCAGGGCCAGCCCTATCAGTTTTATGGCCCAGGATAAAATAAATACATCCCACCCACCCAACACACACACACACACACACACACATACACACACTGCTGCTCATGGAGTGGATCCACCAGAGCAAGTCCCATAAGCATCTATTATCACTCATTAATCTAATGAATACCAATCAGGGCCAATCAATGATGCAGTCAGTGGGAGTGAGTGGAGCAAGTGTATGTGCACTTAGCTGCCTTAGTTGTACTGGCTGATTGACAGGCATGCAGCTATCAATAAAGCAAGTGATAATGTTGATGCGCTTTTAATGAGGACCTCCACAACTGCTCTGGTAGACTGCATGCCTTCCATATTCTCTTTGAGTTTTTATTGTGTGCACTGCCTATGGATAAGTGCTGGAGTTGTAATTTCATGGCATGATACAAATGTCTACAGTGTGTCCACTGAGTATGGCTCAGGAATAACAGCTATTTATATTCAATATAAGCCAATTTTCACTGGGCTTAATGAGTTGTTGTTGTCAGTAGTTGTTTCAGAGTTCGAGGCCTGTTTGAGTAATGTTTATGAATTGCTTTCCTATCGCAGTACGGAGATGTGTACAGTGAAAGGAGAGTGTGTCCTCGGGCCATTGTAAACAATATAGGGATCTTTTTTAGACTGACACTTAATTTAAACTTGACACAGCTGTCAATGGGACTGACTGTGTCTGGGAGGCGCCAGTGTTAGTGTGCTGCAGTAAACAATGTTGAATGCACATCGCTTGATTTACCTTTGGCATAATTGCACAAACAAATGTTTGGCTGTAGAGGTTTCTTATGCTCTTAGGAAACATTGGGATACAGCAGTGGGTGGGCACAAGCAACACCATCAAGAAAACGTGTGTATGCTGTGGGCATGCTTCAATACATCATAAAGGCAGAAAAACACTCTCATCAAAAGCCTTCTATTGTTGTGAATCCTGAGAGCAAAAAAATGTGTATTTTACAGAGAAATTGAAGAATCCCTAACACTTCATAGCAATCATTTTGTAGTAGTATGTAGTAAGTAGATCATGACAGAAAGAAATATCTCTCCAGTAGCTTAAGGGCCTGCCACAGGGTCATGTAAGCTTTCCTGCCCAAGCCTCTAATGCATTCTGTTTTCTGTAGGATGAAAGGCTGGCCATGCCTACACAGGGAACCAAACGGAGACTGATTCATTTGAAGTATACAGAGAGATGTGAGTCAAATGACGAAACATTAAACAAACAAGGCAAACATTTAAACTTCCAGTTAATCATCATTTAATGAGTGGGGGGAAGAATTGCCTAAGAACACACAACAATATGTAATTAACCATCTCAGTATTTCTTAACTTCTCTTAATTGGGCTCATGGGTTGGACGAAATTAAAGCACAGATGAATCTAAAGCAGGATATATTTAGCTATGTGTCTTCATTGTTATGGCAAATTTAACATCTGATTTGAAATGGAATGCCAAACCCCAGCTAGCGTTAGCAATTATAATGTCTTTGCATGAGTCAGATGCATTTGACACATGGAGCGTGGAACATGGAGCACAAGCATGCCTTCCATCTGTCCTGAGTCTGATTATTTCAGATGGGCACTGAAACATGTGTTTCTCTATTCCATGGGGAGTTCAACAAGTCCAGCACACTTACTGCCCATACATGAATAAAATAAACAGACTTAATGGGTCATAACTTCTCAAATGGCTAAACTGTATGGGGTATAAGTCTGGGTGTGGGGATTTTTTTTTTTTTTTTTAATTTTTTAGGAAGTAGGAGGGGTGTAACAGGATGATTGGGGAACAGAGTCAGAGTCTCTCACTGAGAGCAAATGAGAAGTGTATATCCCCTCACAGCCTGAAATGAAAATAAAGTGGAGGCAGAGGAGAGAAATGGGGCAGCTCTTTAAAGCCTTTCCATCACAATGGGGAGGACAAAAAAAGTCAAATTCCAGCACTCACTGCTAAACCTCCCAACTGCTGCCTGGAGTAGCATATGTACAGAGTATCCCCCTAATCACCATTTTATCACAGTTTAAGTCAGCTTAGTACAAAGTACTCACCTATACTCATATTTATTCATTTTGTGCCGGTGGACTTGATGGATATTGTGCTGCACATCTGTCCCAGGTCCCCGTGGAGCCGCAGCACAAGTTGCCAAATGTGCAAGTCCAGTGCGAGGTTAAGAATGAGGAGGATGTAAACATTTCTTTATCTCATTAAGGCTGCTACTGTCATTCATTTCCAGGATCCTTCCAATAGCATTAATGTCCCTATTCATCAGGAATGCAGGGTCGTTACCCCAGCTGAGTGGGACAGGGGAGACAGCAGGGCTGGTAATGAATAGAGTAATTGTGAAGGTTTTTAATGGATGTTATAGCTTATGGAACTCAGATTGAGAGCTAAGGTGAGGTGGAGGTCACCACTCGGTTGTGTGTTTTTGAGAAACAATAGGTTAGCCTGCTTATCAGTAAAATCTCTCAGTTTTATTTTTTTACATTGAGGTGCCAAGTTAAAAGGGGAATAATCAGGCAAAAAAAATAATCTCCTCGCGGCAGGGATCCCTTCCAGTGCTGGCCAGATAGGTGCTGGCTGGCTGGAGTTATTGGTATTGCAGACAGAGAGACAGGAGTTACCACTCTCATCCTTCCCTTTTTCTCCTGCCGCCAGAGCTACCAGAGAGGCTTAATAATATCCCAGAGGCACAGATGAAATACTTTCTCTACAGTGGCTGTTTACTGAGAAGAGTGTTTGAAGTTGAGCTCAGAATGTCTTCATTTCTCTACCAATGGAATGTTCCAAGGGGGGGAATTGTAATTCAGATAGGGGGGTTTAGAAAAAGGCAGAAAGAAAAAGAAAAAAACCCGGACGGTGTTCTCCACATATGTGATATACCTAACAGGACGCAGGATATTGCCGGTCATCAGTGGGCTGGTTTATATGTTATTCTCATGAGTAGAGGAGTACAGGAGAAAGTGGAATAAAATTTTTACTTTTTTTATCAAAGCAAGAGAGAACCCCCCCAAAGTCATCCATTGGCAGCCCTAGACTGTATAATGATTCATATAAAACGTGGCTTTCAGAAGACTTCAGTTTACATATCCAATAGTCTCGTAACTCAGCATGAAAGGTGCCGCACCTCCTGACCACTGCAGGTGCAGGTGACACTATTTCACAACCATGTGGCCATGTGGATTTGTAAAGAATGATATTCAATAACCATGTACAATACAAGCAAATACTCCTGTTATTATTAAATAAGGGTTGGCAGATTGTAATTTCAAAGTCCCCCTCATACAATTAGGCATTATCAGTATTGAAATACAAGGGCTACAATGTGGGTGTTGAGGTTCCATCTGTCATCACAGTGACACAAGACCAAGCATAAGTCAGTCCCATCCCTGGGCTTTGTTGTGCTGCTTCAGCCTGCTCAGCTGGGGCCATTCACTTGTTGGACTTCATGTTGTTATGGGCCTTTATTTTTTTGAAATATGTGATGAGTCATAGAAGGCCTGTTAGTAAGAAACATTGTAAACAGTGCATTCTAAATGTTTGTGCTATGTTAATGGGATTGAATGACTGCTATTTTCTTCACTCAGCCTTTTAGACTGGCCTTTTAGAACCATCCTAACAATAAATTTATTTGGTTCATCAGAAGGTCTTTGCATAGCAATGATTGAGTGGAGCGATCACAGATAAAGCAGGGCCTGTGTTAGTTTAAGCAGATCTTAAATATCCTGCTTTACAAGGGGATCAGACAACAGCTCCATTTAACTCAGCTACACTCATTTCCAGAACATGACAATCTATTTAATAAGCTTCTTAACATATGTTGAGTTTCAGCCTGCTTCATATCTGTATGCTATATCTGTATGCTTCATTCCTACCTCTACCTCAAGTGAGATGGTGTCAAACACTACATGATTAGGTTAGGCTTGGTATATTAATTCCCTGTCAACACATACATCTACATTACTAATAGCTTTACACATGTTCAATACAATACAATACTAATGATGCCTTAGCTAAATTTATGTTGCTTAGATTTCATGATATAACTTCTGAAGATGAACTTCTGTCGATCTTAAAAAAAACACTGCACAAACCCCTATAACAAAGACTGCTCTATCTACATGTCATTGCCACCAAACAGCCTTCCTTTATTAACCAACATGATGAGCAGGATCTTATTCACCAGTTTCTCTAATAGCAGAGTTATGTACAAATATATTGTTTTTCTCTGAAAATTCTCCCTCATATTCTAGTTATGTTCGGTGTTAGCCATGTTTGCCTGCCCTGTGGATGCTGTTCATCAGCCCACTTTTTAATCATCAGCTGATTTACAGCACACAACAAAAGCATAGTTTCCAGACTGCACAATTCTCTGTTCAAGGTCTTAACACAGTGTTGATTGATGGAGTCTGTGCACATTGTCAGTGGGCGCGAAACACAGACTACATCAAAACACTGTTTATTGTGTTTAAAATCTTAAAATTGTAGTAGCCATCAAGAATTGTGACTCAAGTGATTTTGGCACACTCTTTCTTCTGTTCTCACTGTTCTTGTCCCTCCATCTGTGCCACAGGTTGTGAGCGCTTCTGTTTACAGACTACAGCTGTGGAACACCTTCGGTACTCCAGCAAACAAATGCCCATTGCATTCTTGCACTTCTAGGGCATGTCAGCTCATTTCAGTGCGCCACTGAGGCCTGTGACGGAGTGTGGCGTGAGGAAGAACTGGGGGTCAGAAGAAGGTTGCTCTGAGCTTGCAGGTCCACTCAGTGAGTACTGAAGGCCTCTGATTAAAGACACCAGGAGAGGCAGGATATGGTGGGAGGAATGAAAGAAGCCGTCAAACTGTCAACCCAGTCGTAAAATAGCTACCAGTGTGCCGAAGGACACCGCTCACTTCAGCTGACAGCTCTCTTCTTTTCTCCCTACATCACTTGCTCTCTCTCTCTTTCTCTCGCTCACTCTTTCTCTCTCTTCATGTTTTTCCTCAGCAAACTGGAAGTCCTTATTATGATTCTCTTCATCCTTGTATCCAGTTCATTTAGCATTCCTTTACCATATATGATGTGTTCTCATCAGTGCACACCCACACACAGGCACTGTCATGCTTTATATACTGCTGGGAACACAGATACATCTCGAGCATCGCAAGAAGCATATGAAGCATTGCACTGAAAAGTTGACATTAAGCAAAGCAACATTAATAAAAACTGAGGAACTCTGTGATACACTGAGATAAAACTGAGAACATAGAAGAAATAGAGAGGACTGAAAGTTGGTCAACTTCCTCCAGTCTGTTTCCTATTTAACTAGTGATGTATTATGAATCTCCCAGCCGTGACGCATGCACTCCAGAGAAACTAATCCTCTAATGCACAACACTAACATTGCATTTGCAAGAAGGCTTATGAGAGAGGGATTAATTTCACTGTAGAGATGCACATATAGCAACAACAGTCCAGTTTCCCTATTAATGTCATCAGGTTCCAGTCCATAGGTGAGGTCCATTAACAAACAAAACATACCGTTTTAGCAATAGATTGACATACTATCCATGAATATGGGCAATCACCAAATGTAGATCTATATGACTTCTTATGCTTTAATATCATTTGAGAATGAAAAGATGTCCTATATCCTCAAGTTGAGCTTTTCCATTGAAACAAGTGTTGCAACACCAAGTTGCTGTTTGAGCGCACTGATTAACAGTCATGGCCAGTACTTCAGAATTCATCTGAAATATTTAACATCCTGTCAGACAGTAAAGGACGTGAACCAGCACTCGTTTACACCAGAGGATACAGCATCAGCAGAGAGGCTTCTCACTATGCAGGAGTTAACAACTGGAAAGCCCTGGGGGAGGTAAATATGATATATATGGGGGGTAATCTGCTCAAAGCATTTTACTTATATCAGCCAGATTCAGCACTCTGGAAGTGAGCGCCAGCCCGGGGGTGACTGCAGAATAAAAGGACTGGGGTCATCCTGAGGTTACAAAACATGATTGATTAATCAGCAGACATGTCTGTCCGTCTGTCTGGCAGATAGTCTCTCTGTCTGTTTGTTCCTTCAGTCTGTCAGTTTGTCTAATCACTTGTGTATTTCTAGTTTGTATAAAGGAATCTGCTTTTTGAGTCGAGATGAATGGTGGATGAGGATGTGTGCAGGGAATATAAATGTTGGGCTCTGATTTGTCATACCCTTCTGGGAAACACAGGCCTGCAACTTTTATGACAGATGGCTTGCAGATAGAGGCTGTGAATAACAGAATTCATATAGAAAAAATGCAGAAAAACCCACACAATGCACAGACTGCAGCTTGCACCAGGCACATAGACACATACACACATATACACACATATACACATATGCACACCCACATGCACATGCACACACAAAAGACACTGCAGCTCAAAGCTGGTGCTTAGGGAGTTTTGCAGTGGTTTGGTAAAGAGTTGCTGCTGCTCTTGAAGAGGCATGCTGGGAAGTTTTCACTGGATGTTCCATCCCTCAGAGCTCTTTGAACTCTCTGGAGGATCTCTTCCTCCATCTGCTGAATCTTAGCCCAGGGGTGTATCCTGGAGAGGCATCTTAGAAATGCACATATGCACACACAGGCTAATGGCCAAAAACACAAAGCTAGGACTGTTAGGGGGATCTCAGTGCCCACACAGGCAATATGGTTATGATCTAATCGCTGCACCTGACACATTTCTGTACTCATCCTTTCCAGGTATAAAATCATGGAGCAGTTTAAGAGATGTGTTAAACTGTAACTGTAAAGAATACTATTTTATCCCATAGCTGTGGAGAAGGGTACAGTTCCCTTGCTGGTTGGAAGTGGGGATAAGAATCATTTCAGCAAAAATTACTGTTATTGGATGTAACATTTTATTAAAATTTGGATGAAAGCAGAAAACACATTCCAGACTAAAGACCTCTATGAGACCATATTCATAAGAGGAATAACATGTTTAGTCATGCAAAAGTTGTTCCTTTTTAAGCTACTAATATCAAAGTGCAATGTGTTTATAGATGCATTAGTGACAGTCTGTAGGTTGCTGTAGGCCATGTCCTTAGCATGGACATTCCTCGCTCTCTCCCTTCTAGAATGATCTCCTTCCTAAGTCATGCAGGTGGTGGGAGATCAACCTCATGCTGTGTCAGGTTCCGCAATTTAGATCAGCCTCCCTTATTATCCCATGATTCACCTGGCATGTCCAGGTCACTGCATGGGAGGGGAGAGATATGCCAGGCTGCTGTCCTCCTGGAGAGGGCCAGTGAAGGGGGATTGCAGAGCTAGTCAATACCCAGTTAGAGCTTCATTTAGTGCTGATTCACCTCTGAGACAGGCCTCAGTGAGTGGGGGGTCCATAGATGCAAGGCTCTGACTAAGATGGATGGCAGAGGGCTCCACAGCCAGCAAGGACGAAGGGACAAGCCAGGCAGGCAAGCAGGTGGGCTGGCAGCACTAAGGAGCCAGCCCCCTCTCTGTCCTCCACTCACAGGCTTACAACCAGCAGCAACAGCAGCAATGGCAACATCAGCAGGGAGTTCATTCTGTCGTAAAGAGGTAAGAATGAGATCACAGAGGAGGAGGTGACAGTGTAGGAGGAGGAGGAGGAGAAGGAGGGGTGATGAAGTGTGGTACTCCCTCTCAGTCACCCCCTGTTCTGTCACCATGATACAGGAACTCTATGGCTCCTCTGAGGAGACAGCCATAGAGCTGCTCTGCTGACCATTACACCTACAGCATTCCATATGCTTTCCACTTTTGCACACACTCTAAGCTCCTGAAACACTCAACATATGCTTTCAACATATATGCATGTTGAAATGGTTAAATTAATATTATTTATGTGGAAGACTAAACAGGTGAGAACATACCATATAATATGCTACATTTGAGTCAAATGTAACTGAAATACACATGAAATACACATTAACTACATCATACACATACTGAACATACATCATACAAATCTGATTTTTCACTTTGCATTTTACAATATAAACCAAGGCCAAAGTGAATAAAGGTTGCATATCTTAAGGCTCCATCATGCAATCAACTGGAAAAAAAGTCTTCATTTCTCAAACCCCTAGAAATTAAGTTTGAATGTTGGCCTCATTCACATTGAAATAAACATACATAAGTTCTCCTATGAAGGATGATTCCAACTATCACCCCCATAGCAAAGTTGCATTATGACCAAAGTAGGGGAAAACACATTTGTTAAAAATAATTAAAGGAATACAGTGAATAAAGAGTAAATACACAGGATTGTGTATTATCCACTACAACAGGGCTATCTTATGACATAATTTGTTATATTCCAGTGGTTCTGTTATTGGTCATTGTAATGTGCAGGCTCTGTAACTTCAATCCCCTAACATAAACACAGCAAAACTGCCTTTCAGCCTTAAACAGCAGTAGTGTTTGTTGTATTGCAAAAATAAGCTATTTGCCTTTGCTGATAGTAATTTATAGGGGAACACAAGTCCAGGTCAATGGTAAAAGCTTTAAATGAAAAGTACTGAGTGATTTTCTGCCCTTTTTGACTCTCTCACCTCATCTATCTCTCCTTTCCAGCAAACTGTGTGCATGTTTGACTTGTCATTGTATCAGCAGCTGATAACTTGGAGGAGTGTAGGTCTGGTTGTTCTTACGGAGACAATGCTTTGGACATTATCTGCATCAATGTCTGACCGTTGTACTCCCAGCTGAAATTGACCTGCCCTCTTTCTTTCCCACAGTTAATGTGTTTTTAACCTACCCTAACCCTAGACTCCACCAGTGAAAATATGGCTGGTTTTACCACTCAGTTCGCTGAGGAGGACATTCATAATATAGACACGATTTCTTCTCAGGCTGCTATTTCCCATCCAGCTCCCAGTAAAAAGTGACTGGCTTGGAGAGGAGTAAATGTACTGTACTCTGCAATGCTCATCTCAGCCTGGGCTCAGAGGATTCCATGCCAGCTGTCCACAAATCTTCCCCTAGCCCTCCTGCTCATTTGTCATGTTGCCCAGGAGAGGGAACTGAAATGATAGCAGTGACTCTCAGCTGTCAGGGCCCTTGCCCATGCTGCCACCTGAGCACATGCATTCTGCACCAAACACACAGGTGTCCAGCTACCCATACAACAGTCTTCAGCCTCAGGATTTTGGGGAGTGCAGTTTTATGCATAGTACACTGGACATTTTACTAAAGCTTAGAAGAGAGTCTGACCATGTTGAGCAGCCCGCTGCAGTACCACTGGGTTGAGCCTGGCTGGCCCCCGACCCTGAATGAATGCAATTTCTCCTGCGGGCTCCATGAGTGATCAAAGGCCAGTCAGAGGGCTGAGCCACTGGAGTCTCTTGACAGAAGCCTGTCTGATGGAAACCAAAGCCAACAGGTGGGCACCATGCACATCTGAATAATAGAAGCTTTGTAAGGAAAGCTAGATGGAAAGAAAAAGAATGAGTGAGAGTGAGAGAGATGAAGTCTAAGGGTGTGTGTGAGGGGGAGGGGGACTAAGGGTTTTTGAAAGATCTGAAGAACAGAAAGAAAGTGCTAAACATTAAGATTGTAATGATCAGTGAGATTCAGACAGAGACCCAAATGCAGATCAGTGCAGGTTTATTTACAGTGACAAAAATAATACAAAAAGGGGAAAAAGCTCAGAAAAACAACAAAAATGTAAGTAATCCAACAAAGGCTCCAAAAATAGGGTTCAGGAAAAAACACACAAGAGATCGATAAGATTCAAAGTCACTCAGGGATCAAAACGGGCTGGAGGGAATCACAAAAAACTAAACATCCAAATTGTAGTAGACAGTCCAAACTCAAAATATCCACAAGGCACAAAAGGCAAAAACTCAAAGACTCAGATAAGGTAAAATGCCAGGAACAGGGACCAGGTTAAACACAGGAAAAAAACAGAGATCAACAATAGGTACAGGCCAGGAAACAGACTTACAATCAAGGTATGTGGTCAAACGATCAGACAGGGAACATGGAACAAACAGGGGTTTATATAGGGAGCAGGGGCACTGGGACAAACAGGAGGCAGCTGACATTACGGCGAAACAGGATTACGAGGCACAGGTGTAGAGCAGGGGAGGAGAAAGGGGCAGGGCAGGTGAACAAAACAGAAGCACATGGATGACAAAAACAAACACAGTAGTAGTCCAGTGTGGGGGGAGGGTCTCAGGGAACAGGATCATGACAAAGATTTGCTGAGAGGAAAGAATAAAGATTCAGTTTCACACTGGAAGACACCTTGCACTACAGAACCAAGAAGCACTGAGTGTGGGGTTTTATTCTGGCCTACTACATGATATAGACTACTCTATATTCACCAGTACATTATCATAAACATCTGTTTGCATTTACCTCCTGATTTCTTTGGAGATTTTCAGTGTCAAGTTGAGAAGCACACATGAATTCCTCATGCTCATGTGTCAGCCAAACAGACTCACCAGTCCAACTGGCTGACACCAAATGAAGAGCTGAACAAGGCAACAGTCATGAATGAACTGATGAATATTACTGTCAAAACTGTAGACATCACATTCATTTACACCCAGGGACACAGACAAAGTGTGCAGCCAGGCCTATCTCTGTAATGATGTGCAAGCTCCAAACCCAGAATTAATAATGCAGAAATCTGTTGTGGGAATCAGTGCCAGGGAGAATGTTGAGTGGGTCATGCAGGTTGTGTGCAGACAGGGTGGGGGTATAGGGGCAGGGGCAGGGGGAGCTGATGGATGGTTAGTTGGGGCCACTGTGTGCCGCCCCTGTGGCAACCCCGCTGAGTCCAGCTACATCTGCTCTGGGTGGGGAGCTCCTCCATCTCAGAGGGAACCAGGCAGACACCGTTCTGTGATAAATTTGTCTTGAGCTATCTCTCAGACAGATAGGCAGATAGAAGTAAGAATTCAGCTCCAGTATTGTGTCATGCTGTATTCTCCTGCAGCATTTTAAAATGAATTTCAATGCTAATGAGATGATACAGGGTTCAGGGCAGAATTGACTTTCGCATATCTCGTGCTCTTCCAATAAAATTATCCACAAAGTATCATTCTGGTAGCAATTTGTGGTGTGGTTGTTCTCTCGCTCTCTTCTTTAAGGATTTGGAGGCAGAATGATCAGTAGTAGTGACAGTAGTGGCATCTTTCAAACTATAGCCTACCCTTTTGGAAGAAGATGTGGTCAAGGAGAAGGAATGAGTCTGAGGGAATGACACACTATGAGATTGCAAAAACTAGAAAGGAGGCAGTGACATGTATAGATTGATTTGTCATGAAAGCAAAAGTCTACACAGTGCACAAATGAATGTCAAATGAATGTCATTCAAATGTGCATGAATGTCAACTGAGCAGAAGGCGGGTTATCCTCATGTAACCTGTGTTAACCAGCACAAACCCACACTCAAACTGGCAACTCACTGCATCACATTACTCTTACTCCAGATTGTATGACAAAAATGATTGCTGTGAATGACACAAGTTTCCCTCACAGGATCAAAAATTTATAAGTAAGGTAGAATAAGCTCACTATAAGGTATTAATAAGTTAATAAGTGACAAAGTGACAATTACCAGCTAGTTTGCTACTAATTTGCATGTTAATAAGATGCTAGTTAATGGTGAATATGTGTACATTAAGTGTTACCAAAGGTTTTATAGTAGAGAAGGTCTACACATACAATTTATAGCCCAGAGATATACAGTAAGTTGTCAGAAAGTGACCCCTGTGACCCATTTCCAGTGAGAAAGACGAAAGACAGAGGTGGAGTACGACTGTGATGCAGATACAAAGTAGCAGGTCATTGCTTAGCTTCACTGAAGATCCACCTTATGCTCTCTCAAGGCAACAGTTGTGTGTGGAGGCGTTTACCCTTTCCTCTTTGAATAATTTGGCTATGATTCCAGAATTCAAGGGTCTGTATGTCATCTCCGTGGCAACAATATAGTGATTCAGTCATGAATAAATACATCGTAAAGAGGAAAAAAAATACCCAAAATGCTAAGAATGAGAAATCAACACTTTGCTTGGCAAGAGAACTTTATCCACTGTTGTCTGCAGTGGTCGCATGGTCATATGGTTGACTCCCGCAGCATCCATCATTGTCATCTATGGCTAGTAGAGAGCCAAACAAACCTAGAGGCAGACATCACAGACTGCACAAACCCATTGCTAGCCAGCACAAGAGAAAGATAGCTCTGAATAGTCTCTCATGTACAGCAGCTGAACTGGCAGGTAACAAGCCCAAAGGTTAATAACATCTAAATTATGGCCCTTGTGTTTATGAGTATTTGGGTTTATATAGCCTTAAAAAGAACAGCCTTAAAAAGAGTCTAATTAACACTACGCAGAGCCTCCACAGATCCATGTCCCACCTCTATGCCCCATGCTGTCACTGTACATACACCTCCCAGAATGTGAAGATTTACCTTGAGGTGATACAGACAGCAAGGACTGTGACAGCAAGGACTGGCTACGCATTGATAGTGGAGTACTTTAGAAACCTATAGTCAGTGGTTAATTATCCATGTGCTTGTTTGCTTACAGAAAATTAAAATCAGCATTTTCAGCAAGCAGTTTAGTGAGCAGTTGTGGGAAGTTTTCTTGTTAACATAACATAAGCTGGAGGGTAGAAACCACAGGCAGCTTTTACAGAAATGAAACAAGAAAAGGCCAAGCTAATTAAATGATTATGTAAACATGATAGTCATTGGAGTATGTTGCTCAAACTTCCATTTTTGGTGGTGTGCTAACATGAGATGTTGAAAGGTTCGTGATGGTGTTGATGCAACAGTGTACCTCTCTCAGTACAACCTCCTTGATTTTTACCAATTTGGTTTTCAAAAGTGGCAACTCCACTGAATCAGCGCTTCTGGCCATGACAGAAGCCTTAAAAGAAGCCAGAGCGGCAAGTCAAGTCAGTATTTATGTTGCTTGACCTATCAGCATTTGATACGGTCAACCATCATATCCTACTAAAGACATTAACAAACATCAATGTGTTGATGGATGGCATGGCATCAATGTCAAAGCGCGCTCACTGTCACTGGATGATAATTCAATGTGTCATGGCTAGGGCAAATATTTGTGCCTCACCATAAGGGTGCCCCAAGGCTCAGGGCTAGGGCCTGTTCTCTTTGCATGTATACCACCTCACTGGGTCCAATCATCCACTTGCATGGCTTCTACTATCACTGCTATGCGGATGATATCCAACTCTATTTGTCCTTTCCTCCTGGTGACTCCATGGTGTCAACAGGGATCTCTGTCTTTCTGACATATCTGCATGGATTAAAGAACATCACTTCCAATTAAACCTTTCCAAAACTGAAGTGCTGGTCAAATCAAACTCCCTATCTGTTGCTCCTACCAAGGTTGCAAGAAACCTGGGCGTCATGACTAACTGCAACTGGCTGCTGGATTTCCTCAGCCAGAGGCCGCAAGCGGTGTGTGTTGGCAACATCATCTCCAACAGCATAACGCTGAGCACAGCAGCCCCACAAGGCTGTGTACTCAATCCAATCCTCTTCACCCTACTGACACATGACTGCACACCAACCCACAGCTCCAACCACCTAGTGAAGTTTGCGGACGACACAACACTGGTGGGCCTCATCACCAACGACGACGATGGATCAGATGGTGCAAAGACAACAATCTCCTGCTAAACATCAGCAAGACCAAGGAGATTGTGGTCAGCTTCCAGAGGGGCCACACCCAACACCCCCCACTGACCATCAACGGTGCTGCAGTGGAGAGGGTGAGCAGCGATGACCTCTCCTGGACCACCAACACCGCATCACTGGCCAAGAAAGCACAGCAACGTCTCTACTTCCTGCACAAACTGAAGCGGGCAAGTACTCCACCAACCATCATGACTGCATTCTACAGAGGAACCATAGAGAGCATCCTTACCAGCTGCATCACTGTGTGAGGTAGGAGCTGCACTGACTACAACAGGAAGGCTCTACAACGCATTGTGATGACAGCCGAGAGGATCATTGGCGCATCACTCCCCTCCCTGCAAGGCCTGTACACCACCTGCCTCACCCGAAAAGCCATCACAATTGTCAGCGATGCAAGCCACCCAGCACACAGTCTGTTCAGTCTCCTGCCCTCTGGAAAGAGGTACAGGAGCCTCCACTCCCGCACTACCAGACTCGCCAACAGCTTCATCCACCAGGCTGTGAGACAGCTGAACTCTTTCCCTTCCCCACTCCCAGCCCCAGCCAGAGGCACCAGGATGCCAGGAGTCTAGGAAGACACTGGACTCACCACACACACACACACCCACCCACCAACTGAGACTCTGCATATGCAAATTGCACACATCTGCTGCTAATTGTTCTGTTTTTATATTTATATTTGTACCAATTATCATTACTGCTGCTACTGTGGCAAGTACTACCTATTGACATTTGCACATTGCACTCAATCCTCTAAAAGTGCACATTGCACTTTTGCACTAAAAACACAATTACAACTACCTCACTGGTGAAATGACCTTCCAAGTCCTAATAGCACACTGGAGACCCTCTCCACCTTCAAGAACTTCTTGAATGAATACTTCTGACTACCTGAAATGCACCCCCCTCACACACTTTCTCTCTACTGCACTTTTATCACACTCCACACTTTACATTTACTTTAATTTCCTGTTAGCAAGTTGCACTACTATTTTTAATTAAGTTGTAGCTTCAATGCTAATCCTCTTTTTGCAAGTTGTTTTGGATAAAAGCATCTTCTAAATGTATAAATGTATACAGTGAAAAAACACTTGACTGATCATTTGGATGATCGACAGCAAGTGTGCGGACAGGTTTCAGACACTTTGGACAAAGTGAAACGATGTGAAAACATTTGATGCATCAGGGTTCAGTAAAATGTTTTTTGTCTTTAAGTCACTGTGGATCCTCTGAAATTTAGTAAACCTGTAAAGTTTAGTAAATTAGGCCTACAGAATAAATTAGATCAATTACATGGATAGCTCTCATATAAGCTATTTAAGATGCTATGCAAGTTCACTTTACAATCACAAGTACAAGTTACAAGTAACACAAGTAAAACGGTAACAAACATTTGCAAGATCACTCACTTGGAACTGATATGGTTAGTTGCTATCAGGAAAACTGGTCCAGGTTTTCTGTCAATAATGAGTTCTTATGAGGATCTCATTTGTCACAACCTGGTTTTCACACTCAGAAAGCATACACATTATGCTAATCACAATAAATTCATGACCCCCCCCCCCCACACACACACACACACACACACCACCACCACACAAGATAGCCTTTGCTTGCAAAGGAGACAGATGGAATTATTCATTTTATGCACTGAACTGACCAGTCCTTTTCAATTTGTGGATGATAGGCTAAAAATATTTCTAATTTTAAGGACAAAGAAAAGCCATTTTGTAATGAATGGGTAACTTGAGGTTGTTTTCCCCACAGGTAAATATTGCCATCCCTCCTGACAGTGACCCCTGATTGGTTTTCTCAGGATGGGATGTGACATGACATGATGAGAATTTGCGAAAAGGGTCTTTTATAACAACACTTCAGTCCGTACTTTAAGCAAAAGCACTTATTTTGGTATTCATTTTGTTCAGCTCTCAGAATCACATACACTTGCATTGTTAACATCCTATTACCTCCAGACCTGTGGTTAATGAGGCTATTTTCAATTTCAAAAATAGTATCATATTGTGATGGCAAGGAGATTGCTGTGTGACTAATTTCTTTCTTGGGTGCCTTGGGTGATTAATGCCTGGGCGCTGGAGGTCTGATGCGATAAGAGACAGCAGCTCTGGGTGGACGCTTGTGAATATAATGCATGCCATACTTATCAAGGACACAGGAGGAAAGCACAGGGGATGTTCCATGCATGTGGTCAGAGCCAGATAGTATCATGCATCAGTGGCAATCAATTACATCAGCCCTTCCAGACCCTCCGTGGGATTACAGTGGGGAGAAAAAAGGATCCGGCCACATCATAGAATATTGGCAGAATTGTTCATGAAACATTATTTTCTGGATTTATTGCATTAATATGGAGATGAACTAGGGAAAGACAGAAAGGAATTGGAGAGGTGGAGATGGAGTTCAGATGATGGAGTCATTAAGAGGAAGGATAACCCAGAGTGTAGAGAGTCTGAGTCAGGAAGTAAATGATTAATGTCAAAAGAATGAGGATATCCTAGAGTACATAGTCCTGTAACCTCTCAGTGACAACCACCTCCATCTTCAGAGGCCAGTCTGTCAGTGCTTTCTCTCACTCTCTCTCTCTCTCTCTCTCTCTCTCTCTCTCTCTCTGTCTCTCTCTCTCTGCAGAACACATCCCCTCATTTTCTTTTTCATTCCTGTCTTCTCTTCCTGGTAGGTTCCTTACTTGCTAGATGGTGACATCTGATGGTAAAGCAATGTAAATTAATATGCTAGGATCTTTTGACTCTTGACAGTAGATGAGGAGGAGATAGATATGGAAATGGATTTGCTATGGTTACTGTCATGGAATGGGAGTAATAGACTGGCTAGTCTAAAGCTTCTCATGACAATGACTTGGACTGTACTTTAAACTGAGTTGGAAGGCTTTTCAGAATGAAGCTTTTCTATGGTGTCAAAATATTCAAGAACTCTGGCTATGCATTTCAGTTCCCCAGTAAGTACTGCTGATACAAAACATGAACAATGAATACCCCATACCCAACCTATACCCCAAACAGACACTGCAACATCTTTTATTGGAACGAATATTATATAAATATTGAGGAGACATAAATAAACAGGTTACCTGAGCTGAAATTGAATCCTACTGCTGGCATTTATAACACCATATGCTGTCCATTTGGATAATAATGACCCTGAACATCCTCACCTTTAGACTCAGGTAAACTATTTATTTTATATCTTCAAAATATTTTATTGAAAATTTTCAACAATTCAATTTCACATGCCAGTTCATTTAAATGTACTCCAAGGCTTGGGGCCATTTGACACTGTATGTTCTCTGTGAGGAATGGCTGACTGACCTTCCTTCTCCAAATAAAATAAATGAGTTCCATCAGATGTAGCTGTGAGCTTCTAAGTGCACGTGATGACTGAGCTCATGCAATTCACCTCCACTTATTTTTTTAATTAAACCAGTTCCACTGATGCCTGTGCACTCTGAGGTATGCAATGAAATGTTGCAGTATATTTCTCTGCATCAAAACATAAGGAATTCTTTCTCCCTCTCCTCTCCTCTCCCTTCCCCTTTACTCTTCGAGGCTGGCCTGCACAGTGCTTGTCTGGCGGCTAATAAACGTCTAATGTGTGTATCTGGCTAAAAGATGGAAGTCATCATCAGAGCCAGACAGATGAGTCTTGTTTACGAATTTGGAATTGGAATTCACCACTGTTTGATCTTCTTAAAGCTGCGCCATATGAAACTATTTTAATTATTTTGCCAAAACTTAAGATGGGGTGGGGAACACCCGTAATGACTCTGAATGGCATCACACAAAAGATCACTCCAGACAAACATCAAATTAATGACAATTAACAGGGATCATGCTGTCATGTGCCTGCACATTGTGTGTGTCAGCAGGTGTCGGAAAAGTCAGTGGGGGGAGTATGGGATGACGGGTGAATCTCCTAATTAAACGCAGCAAGTCCTTCCCTTCCCTCAAACGCCATACTCTGTCACTCCACGCCCAATTATTTTAATCCTCTGATTGCTTCTCCGAGTGCCTGCTCAAAGGGCCTCCATAAGCAGATCATGTCTGGAGAGTCGGAGGTGTCTGGAAATGTTTGGTACTCAGCTGCCGACGCGGCGACATACCTAGCCCTCCTGCCTTCAGGCTGTACCAGGTTGGCTGCCTGCAGGCCTGCACTGAGTCGCACTTCCTAAAATAAAAATGTCTGGGGATTTGAAGATGCGGCTGTCAGCACTCTGGCCGAGTGGACGCCTCTGGTCCGGAAACGACAGATTACAGGGCTGTGCAATTCTTTATTTGCAGAGCCAGTCAACTTGAGGCTTCGTGAGATTTATGCTTCAAAAGTAGCACAGACAGCATCTCAGGTTTAACAGGGTTATTTGTAATGAAGACATCTGAAAGATAGCAAGGACTAAGCTTTACACTTGTGCTAATATGTTCTACTGTATGTTCAATTATGACATACCATCAATAGTATCTTCTTTTGCGAAAAGCTTACCAACGAAGTACTGGTGGCATTTAGCAGGTGGCTACAGGTGTAGCCACCAAACTATTTTCAAGAACATCTTCACATCTTTAAAGGCAGAATTGCAGCTTGAGTTACAACCTCATGAATATTTGTTACCGGCCTGTGCTCCAGTCTTTTGAGGCACCTCTGTTACTGCCACATTATCTGAGGCAGGAAACAAGATCTGATGTTCTCTGATTCTATTGGCATGTGTGAGGATCTTCTATTTATCACTGTTTGCTTTGTTGATCCCAGGTGACATGCATGTGGATGCACATTTTTCCCCTCACAACAGAGGAGGATCCACACGTCACAATCCACAGATCAAAGAAGGCTTACCTTCCCATACTCACTGATACATCTTATCAGGTGTGTGGCAGGCACGGAGAAGAGGAGAAACATTCAGGCAGTCTTTTTTTTTTTAAGCGCAGCCATTGCATGACATGTTCTGACATCACAACCTGACAGGTTAGACATTTTGCTATATTTTAAACCGGCCTACTTGTTCCATATAGTACTTATTGCAGGAAAAATACATGGATGTACACATTATATAATGTATGTACTTTATATACATTGACATATGTTATATTTTTGTAAGGGAAGACTGACACACTTGTACAAATTGTTAAGCACATCCATTCAATGTTGCCTGATGAACTCACACCAGGACAGTGTCATTCTCAAATATGACTCAATGTACCATGACTACCCATGCATATTTGTACTATGCATTAGCGACAATAGACAAAGCATCTCCACTCAGTTGGTCTGCAGCTTATAAGAGGTGATGTGTAGTAGCAGTAATGATGCCAAATGCCAGCCAGAGTACAGGTTCAGTGCCAAGGAGAACAATAATGAAGTTGTCTGGAAAGTAGCATCTATGTAGTGAATGAACTACCATTATTTGCACTTTCTTTTCTCAGTGTGTGCCTGTTGAATTCCAAGTGGTTGCATATGTGGGCAGGGGGAGCAGCAGGTGGTCTCACATATTTAGACTTTGGCTTGGGCCTGCATATATTGAAGCACCTTGAGATTGCACTACATGAACAGATGTTGACCTGTCTGCAGCAACACAGATTTCACCACAGCATCTTCAGCTACAGTATCTGTCCTGTACTGAAAACAGCCACATGTAATATTGGGCATTAAGCTGTCTCATCTAAAGGCAGCCAACATGTTTTAGCACTTTTAAGGGACTTTAAGTAATTTCCTGCAGTTAGTTATAAGTTCATTTCATTTCCTAACCTCCCAACATAACCTCCCACTTCAAGGACAGCAAGGATGCACGTAGCCTATGACAGGGCATCCAGGCCATTACAGACTACAAACCTGCACCACGGAGCTGTGAGAGTGACATCATTCTGCTCAACAACCTGAAAAGCTTCTTTGCACACTTTGAGGCACAGAACACCACTTGCCCACAGAAAACACCACCACCTTCGCACGACCAGCCTCTGTGCCTGTCTGCTGCCAGCGTGAAGAGGACACTCTCCGCCATCAACACCCGGAAAGCAGCGGGTCCGGACAACATCCCTGGTAGGGTGCTGAAGGACAGACATCTTTAACACCTCCCTGAGTCAAGCCATTGTGCCATTAGGCTTCAAAGCTGCCACCATCATACCAGTGCCGAAGAAACCATCACCATCCTGCTTCAATGACTACCGTCTGTGGCACTGTGGCACTGACACCCATCATGAAGTGCTTTGAACGACTAGTCCTTTCACACATTAAATCCACCCTGCCCCCCAGCCTGGACCTGTACCAGTTCGCGTACAGAGCGAAATGATCTACAGAGGATGCAATCTGCTCTGCCCTCCACCCAGCCCTCACCCACCTGGACAAGAAAGACTCATAGGTGAGAATGCTGTTCATAGACTTCAGCTCAGCATTCAATACCATAATACCACAGCAACTCATCTGCAAGCTGGACAAACGGGGCCTCAGCACCTCCCTCTGCAACTGGCTGCTGGATTTCCTCAGCCAGAGGCCGCAAGCGGTGCGTGTTGGCAACATCATTTCCAACAGCATAACCCTGAGCACAGGAGCCCCACAAGGCTGTGCTACTCAGTCCAATCCTCTTCACCCTACTGACACATGACTGCACACCAACCCACAGCTCCAACCACCTAGTGAAGTTTGCGGACGACACAACACTGGTGGGCCTCATCACCAACAGCGACGAGACCCACTACAGGAAAGAGGTGGATCTTCTGACCAGATGGTGCAAAGGCAACAATCTCCTGCTAAATGTTAGCAAGACCAAGGAGATTGTAGTCAGCTTCCAGAGGGGCCACACCCAACACCCCCCACTGACCATCGACGGTGCTACAGTGGAGAGGGTGAGCAGTACCAAGTTCCTGGGGGTGCACATCAGCGACGACCTCTCCTGGACCATCAACACTGCATCACTGGCCAAGAAAGCACAGCAGCGCTACTTCCTGCGCAAACTGAAGCGGGCAAGTACTCCACCACCCATCATAACTGCATTCTACAGCGGAACCATAGATACTCTATGTCTTGTCATACCTGTTATGTTAGGTAGTAGTACTAGGCAAAAGTAGCCTTAAGCTACTTGCACTTATTTATTTACACAACCTTAGGACTAGAATTGCCTTATTGTGCATCTGCACTTTACTGTTGTCCACGTACATGCATGCGATAGTGGGAAACGTAATTTCGATTCCTTTGTATGTCATGTACATGTGAAGAAATTGACAATAAAAGTGACTTTGACTTTGACTTTGACTTTTACTTTCAACAATAGATTACTCACAATCTCTAAAATATTTCAGATGATACTTATTTGTTTTTGGTAAGCCGATAAGGGAGAAAGACATAAGGAGGTTAGGCTGCCACAGAGAAAGTTGTAGGAACAGTACTTTTTGGAGCTTATTTCATTGAAAACATCTGTGTTGTCTTGGGTATCAAGTATCATCAGTTCCTTCTGGTTTTTGAAACACGAGTAAGAACCACACTGAAAAGAAACAAGATTGTGTGTAGAATTTGCACCCCCAACACACACACACACACACACCAGATCCGTTCTTTCTTTCTCTCTCTCTACACACCCCATACCTCAGAATCCATGTGTGACTGACTAGAACAAGTGGACGTTTACGCTTTTGTGATTTCTAGCCTCTTATAGTTGCTCAGTCCCTCATAAAGGACGTCTTGCACACATGGTTCACATCAGTGCACGTGCCGCCATCTTGTGAATCTCCCAGCTCTCTGATTAATGCAAAGACTGATTGTGAATCTTTGGAGTCTCCTGGACCTGAATACACCTGAGCGGCATTTCAATCTCACAGACAATGTGAGTGATGAGAAGTAAACCATTAGGTGTCTGTTTGTCTGGTACTGGGAGCTGCACACTGATTACTTTAGAGGCTCACAAAATCCAACTGAAGATGCTGCAAATTTCAGCAGCACCAGTAAAATGCTATTACCCCTGCCCATGGTCATGCTGTCAGCCATAAATATGACAGGAATTAAGTGATTAGAAATCCTGGCACAGACTGAGGGTGTTACTAGAACAATTTCTCATTTTCGGCCATGGCCTCATTAATCTGGGAATTCTCTGTGTGAATTCACATGAAGCGCTTCTCCTGAGGGAGCAGGGAAGTAAGAAAAATGGAGGGGAACATTGGCAGGACACTGGAATCATCTAACTCCTCCTCATCTGCCTCATGCTGGGAGCAGAAAAACAGCGGATTACATCGCACTGATTAGATCAAAATCACTCACAGATTTTAAACTGATAAATCTTATTATTATTATCAGAGACATCTTTTGTGCAACAGACTGAATGATGGTGTGTGTGTGTGTGTGTGTGGGGGGGGGGCGGGTGACATTGAAAACCCTTCTCTCTGTTAAGCACACTTCCCCACCCCAACATTTCATAATCACCACCTAACCTTACTGACACACAGGGGTAAATAATTGACTGTGATCAAGATATTGTATTCAAAAGTAAGCTGTTTACCACAAATGCCATATTTGTCTTGTTTCAACTCTCTGAATGTGACCACAAGGGTTCTAATTGTTTTCAATTACAGGGCAATAATAAAAAAGAGGGCATACAATCTTTCCAGCTACTATTCCTTTATTAAACATCTTTTAATCCTCTCAGCTATTTGATTCCCTTTGATGTCATTTGTTCAAAAATAAATTTCTTTCAGAATTGTCAGCCCTCTGAGAAATCCTCTGGGATCCTCAGGCATCCGGTGGAAAGAGAGTTGTCAACTTGGCATGTTCATATATGGCATGTTATGTTTGGCCCACTTGCTTGTCCCCCATTCCAGCCTAAAGGTGTCTGTGAGAGTGTCCAGCCATATGAATGAAGCTGAGATGCAGCTTTTCTCTCTGTGCATGAAGTGCAGATTTTTTTGAGGAAGACTTTAAACTTGGCCTGTAGCTTTAAGGTTCAGTGAGACGTTGGTTGGTGTGGTCTGTCTGGTGTCACTCTATAATTTAACAGCTGTCCTGGAGGAGCCTGACCCCTTCCTCGCCCTCTCCCACAGTGATTCGACCTTCCTTTGACACTCAGGCCAGCTGACTGTCGGACTCCCTCTGCGCTGTCCAATGCCTCTGACCTCTGCTGTGAGATCACTCCTGGACGGATCAAGGTAGAGACGTCTGATAGAGAGTGAGAGGAAATGCAAACTTCAAAAGTTGTTGTAATGCTGGGTGTCGCATCATGCATATGCTTCAGATAGAGATGAATCTATCTGTGGAATATATTATTAAGCGGAACATATGGTGCATCACTCATGGGGACTTGGCTTAGACACCGTGGCACATGATACACTGTGTTACACACTGGCCAGCACCCTTTGATGAGTGAATTCTCACTGCTGCGTGGAACACCTCACTGAAAACACATTCAACATAAATATCAGGGCCTAAAACATTTAATGTTAGTTTTAGCTTTTCTTCTTAAGACATCTTGCTTAAGAAGAAAAGCTAAAACTAATGATTTCTTGCCTGCTGTCCCAGTGTTCTTGTAGCACAGGCATAATTACATCAGAGGTTTGGACTGTGTAAAAGCACAATGGGTACCAGGGGCATAATAAATGTGTTGACCTGGAGATTTAGCTTGGCCCTCATCTGGGAAGATCATCCCCCACTTGCCAGTCTCTTATTTCCCTGTAAGATAATAAATCCAGTCTTTAGCTGTGCACTGAAAGGGAAAGTAAAAGGGGTGGCATTGAGGACTCTGTTGCTCATTCCTGTGACTAATGATGACTTTTTAACAGCCTTAGAGAACAGGCTTTGGCCCTCTCATGGACTGCATATAAAACACACTCTTCATAATGACTCTGTATGTACGCTGACTCTATATGAGCTGCAATGTTAAGTTTGAGGCATTCATACTTTTCATATGATTTCATATTTCATGGTATGTTGCTGAACCACAGAACCACTCACATACCCTTACTGTGGTAAAGTTGTCTTGGATTTTAGACTTTGCTTTTTACAAGAAATAAAGATGTCACTATGAGGCTTAATGAAGGTGGACAAACAAGCATTGACCTGGAGGGAAACAGAAGGCACACAGTATAGCGGACAGTGAAGCTGCAATTCCGTGGCATATTTCCGCTCAGCTCCAGTATCCCAGCAGGCCTTCGCCTGTGACGATCTGTTCTTGATCAGCAAGCATCAGTCTCTTGGATTGGATAGCAGTATCACCATCATGAGAACATGCTTCTGAACTTTACGTAGCCTGCAAGCCCCATCCAGTTGGACTCAGCAGAGGGATGACCTTCACAAAGGTGAGGACTGATCTGCTCTAAACTTAGTTTCAGCCATTCAGCAGCGAGTGCCCGTGGCACACTTATGTTGCCTAAGCATTTGCCTGTAGCTCTCATTATCTTACTGATTTCACACACCTTTTTTATGGACTTGCTAGGGTGCACTGAAAATTGAGGTTTTCAAAATAATGTAACAGTATTACCAGAAAAAGGCAAAATGTGCAAATAAAATAATAACATTATAAGATTAAAGTCAAAACGTTATGAAAATAAAGTCATGACATAAAAGTGGAAATCATAAGAGAATAATGAAAGAAAATTACAAGATAAAAATTGTAATGTCACAATTGTAATGTCAAAATGTCATATTATTATTAATAATATATTATTAATGTCATTCTAATTATACAGAGAGGCCTACTGTCCCTAAAATCCATTTCCTCTCAATCCATCCACCTTATCCTGCATGATTTGAAGGATAACATGAAAACTTCAAATCCCCTTTGGCTTCTACATTTAGGAAACCAATGAAAGCCCTGTAGCCAACCACTACTTGCCAATTCTCCTACACCATACAATGATCAGATAATTCATCTGACAAAAGTAATTGCAGTTCACTAAACATTCCTTGGGATTGCACACAAGTAAAGCAGCAAGCTCCTGACAGCATTCCTGCTCTGAATTACATCATTTTTATCTTAAGTAAAAACTTTAAAATGAATGTGCTGAGCTGACAAGAGTATTTCTCCCATCAGTCCCTTCAGCGAGTGCAGCTGGACCAACAGGTGGTGCGTCTGAGCTTCAGACACCTGGATTGCATTAGCTTCACATGAATTATGCCAGCCGGATGGAGAGAGCGCGGCTGCTGAGGGATTCCTCTCGGCACAACGGCAAACACAGACTGTCTGCACTCACAGGCAGGGCAAACAGAAGAGTCTGCTGCTGACCTACCCTCTGCCCCCTGACACCACACAACACAATATGGCAACTGTGGAGTTGGAAATAGTCAATGATCAGCACAAGGCCACGCCAGATAGCACTGGCTACTGAGATGTCTCTGGGCAGGGGAACAGTTGCTGCGTTTACTCTCTGCAAACATACTTGCAAGGGGACACACACACACACACACACACACACAGGCTTCTTAGAGCCTCCTGGTCAAGCCAGTGCTTGTACACACTCATACACCACTTCAAGAGGTGTGAGCATGTTTACTATGGATGTAGGTAGAGTCTGTGTAACACTGAGCTGCTGTACTTTGGGACACACACACACAAAGCTACAATTTATGGCTGCCTATGTTGAGTTAAATGGATGGAATTTTGTGTGTCTTTTTTGCCTGAGTGCAGGGAAATGAATGGAGAAAAGTGAAGAGCCCCACAGCGCCTGTACAAATTAGTGCCTACAAATGAACAGTGGAGGAGAGGGGGAAGTGGATTTGATTTAGTGACCTCTCGTTCTCTCACTCTCTCACTCTCTCTCTCTCTCTCACACACACACATACACACACACACACACACACACATAGTGTTAGAGGGTGCAGGAGCGTCTGTGGTTGATCTCTCCCTTTGCGGCTGGCTCAGGCAGCATTAGAAGGTCTCTATCTGTAAAAAGGCAAATTGGAAGTCTAGGTGAAAATCATTCCAAAGCAGACTGAATATACAGTCATGATGGATTGTGTGAAAAGGTCACATGATGCTCTGAACAGTGGGATAGCCTAGAGTCTGACTGCAACCAATCTGAAGAAAAGGAGTTTTCACAGTGTTGAAGAAACACATTCTGAATTTACAGGGCATTGGACACCGTAGTCAAATAGTCATGCATGTTCAGAAGGTACACACATGGCTGGCCCACTTTCCTCCCATATCTGCCATGCTATTTCTCTGCAAATGAAAGACATATTTGGTGTCTGTATCACAGCAGCCTCCATGGCAGCCTGGCCAAGTGAGGTAGATTAGTGGCTCGACCAAGCCAGCAGAGTGAAACAGGGGTTGCGGTGGAACAGACGTTGGAATGTGTTCCCATAACATGCTGTAAGAGGGGAGTGGGAGTACGCAAGAGCAGAGGGGGATTTGTGGGGCTCTGCTTGGCCTCTCCTAGGAATGTGTGTGTGTGTGCATTTTGAGGGTTGAAACGGTCCAGGGTTAGTGTAGTGCTACTTCTAACAAATCTAACCCTCCAGATTTTTGACTCACATGGCATGGACTGTATGTCTCATAGGCTTCCAAGCAGTCCACATTCCTTTCTGCAATCTATCACCAATAAAACAGTATAGTTTGGATAGATAAAAATTTCAGCTCACCTCATTTAGAAGATGAGACCACTACTGTGATTCTACACAATATCAACTATGCTCTCAGTCTAGAATAACCACATTCAGATGCTGAATTTGATATTGCAGATAATCCTTAATACTGTGCAGATGTTCTAATGACAACAATGGATGAAAAACATTTTACCAGGCAAAGGACAATCTTACCCACAGCTGGGTATTGCAGAGTACTCAACATCAACAGACTCCATAGAAAAACCATGAAAGCCAAAGGGAAAATTCATTCCACAATAATGTGAGTGACTATGTTATGTGAGTAGTGAATGGGTAAGTTCAACTAAGCCGTTCTAACATAAGTACATGGATTTCAAGTGGAAATAAGAACATTCTGCAATGTGATGAACCCTTACCCATGTCTCATCTAGCACAACACAAAATGAACACAGTTCTTGATTCATGGCTATACCTGTCACTAGTGTAAAACATGTAATCTTTTACCACCTTCTTAAAGCCAATGTTTGCAGTGAAAAGATTGACTGAGCATCTAAGAGATGTTTCCCTTCTCAAAAATAAGTTTCCTTGCTGACACTGGAAAATGTATGTGTGCATTATCCATGATGATACCAACATGCTTGCAAAAAAGCAATATTTGGAAACTCTGTGCCTAAGTGTATACTCAAAAATAGAGAATCATCAACATTAAGTCTAATCTACAGTAAGCATAATTATCCTGAATATGCTGGAAATATTCCTAACTTATTGCAAATTAAGGCCAGTGAAAACCCACATCCAGACAATCTTATAAGCAATTAGAATTAGCATGATACGGGATCCCAGGTTAAGAGTCTCTCTCTCGCACTCCTGTTGTAATCTGGAGAAAGGCCCTAGTGCTCCTCTACATCTCCCCAAATTACTCTTCTAATCAATAAATATGCAGAAGTTCCAAAAGTGCTCATCATGGGGAAGCGGAGGAGGTGTGCCCTGTCTTTGATTATCCAGTTTAGTTGGAGTCTGCAGAAAGGCCACAGGCCTGACTCAAGCTGCGCCTGGAAATATATGAAAGGTGAGAAACTAATATCTCATTGTCCCGCATCTCCTGATTACTTTTCTCTAAGAGTTCCGCCCTTTGCTCTTGGTGGGAATAAATTTGAATAGTGGATGCTGAGACTGTGAGTGGTGAGGTGTGAGAGGTGTAAATGTGATCTCTGGAGAAGAGACACGTTAAAGATGCTCCTGTAAAAGGCAGCACTCTTCCTTTTACACTATCAGTCAGCAGCCATCACAGCGCCACACCCAGCCCCTCTCTACTTTACCCCTCCTCAACACCTGCAGGGGAAGTGAACATGCCCAGATTTTCTCCCAGGCCTTGCCTCTCCATGTACCCAACTTTCAGGACTGGCAGATTGGCAGAAATCATTGACAGTAAAGATGCTTTTGATAGGTGTGGTAAAACTAATTTCATTGCACAGTCAAAATACCCTGAGGTCAATTGCAAAAATTAGAATGTACAAGCAAACATTTCTGAGGCTCATTTTATTTGTTCATGATGTCACCTACCTCCCATGTGCAACCTGGTCAGACAGGAGATTAATCATCATTTGGATTGGTCAGCCCCTGGTCATAATGGCATGCATGTGCATTGTTGGATTTGTGTTGACCTTGGGATTCTTGCACATCCAATTAGTCAGTCAGGATGAAATGCAACATTTGGCCATGACAGATCTGTCCCATGCACTGTTTGTCTCCTGGTATGTAGACTTGGCTCAATGAATCTATATGGGCTTAAGCGACAAGTCTGGGTCAGTTGACTGTTGTATTAACTTTATTCCTTCAATAGTCTTACAGCTCAGGTTGCCTTACAAACATGCTGGCACACTAGATGACTTGCACATTTATAAAGTGAAAACAATAATGATTTTATAATAGTCAATTTTAATAGTCTTACATCCCAGCATATGTCATTAACATCCCTTAATATGCAAAGCCATTGTTTGCTTTAGCAGGAATTAAGTTTTAGTTGTGCCAGTTTCAATTTAGAAATGCACTGAAACCTGTTATGAAAATAAGCAACCAAAATGGGGGCCGTCCCCATTTTCATGCCATCTAATACCTTATTATATCAGCTTTGGGATCTGTAACATAAATATAACAAACTTTCTAAAATGGATATCTGTTTTTCCACAATATCCATTTTTATGGAGAGTGTGACACCTTCCATTTCATAGAAATCAATTCACACACAACTCTTTTGTTAAGAGAGCAAAATTATTTGCAAAACTGCTTTTTCTTTCTGAAATAAAGAAAGAAATATACAAATGCTGATAAATTGTAGCCTCTAAAAGAGCAAATTGACAGCAAAGCCAAATTCCACTCGGTGGCTTAAACAGGAGAGCACTTGGTGAGGCTTTACACAACACTAAACCACTAAGAAGCAAATAGATTAACAATGGAAGGCTATTCAATGATCATAGTGGTCAATCACAGAAGTATATTGTAATGGTATCTTAACTGAGGCTACATTTGGCAACCTGGTACTTTAAGTGGACAGCTTGACATATTTAGGAGAATGTAAACTCGCCCCAGACACTGGCAATGTGGATCAACCATGTCTAGTGTTCTACAGATTGACTGAATTAGTTTTCCACTGGAGCTTCATATTCATGCTTTTTATGATCTTCCAATATATTAGAGAATGAGATGGAAGATGGCAAATACGCATATATGACCTCAGCACTGTTGGTACTGAATGAAGCTAAGGCTCTTGAGTTTTATCCACTCAAGTCTAAACAGGGAAACTAAATGTGATTCTATAACTTGTTGTAATTCCCTTGTACATTATTTATGTGAGCCCTAACCATCTCTGTGTTCTTTATGACCTAGCCAGAGTGCTCAAGCAGAGTGAGCAAGCGCTGGAAAAAGCTCCATCATCAGAAAGTGCCACAGGTTAACTAGCTACAGTATCTGCACTCTTTCATCTTAATAGCTGTCTTTTCCTCCTTTTTACACCAAACTAAGGTAGTCTGTAACAAGTGCTGGTGTGAGTCCCATTAGAAAAAGAAAGAAAGGGCCATATCTTCTATCAGTCAGAAGCAACACTTTACTCAAATGCTGTGTGGAAAGCTTCATAGCCATGTCATAAACCTGCCATGTCATCTGTCATACACTGTCAGGACTTATGAGAGTCATGGCACATGTATGTGATACTGTCATGGCACCTCACAGTTTTTCTTGATTGCTAAGAAGCACTTAATGAAACTGGGATCCACTTGATCTTCATCCTCACTTTCTTAGCACAGCAGAAACCAGCACTTCCAATTGTGTTAACCTCTTTTTATTGGTTTAACGCATTTTTCACATAGTTTTTCAAAACATTTGACATAGCTTACATAAAATGTTTCCACATTCCATAGAATTACCAGTTTTAACAACTAGAATGCATCTATTCACAGCCAAAAAGATATTGTCTGCATACATATGAATTTCTGGTAACACTTTAGATTATGGTACAGATATTCAACATTATATCAGCTTATTAACATGCAAAATGATAACATACTAACCATTTGTTAGTCATTACAAGTCACTTATTAATACCGTATTATGCATGAGCTTATTCTACCCATAGCAGACCATAACTAGAATTTCTCCAGTATAAACTCCTAATTATATATGAACTACAGCTGTATTGTACATTTGTCCATAGTTTAGGAGGAAAGAATAAAATTTATGTTGTAACATTCTGGTTGTTTTTCACACACTCTATAGCCAGGTAAATGGCACAGACATAGCAAAACCTAAGGCATAATCTGCTGGTTTTGCGTTTTTTTCCTACTTGTGTTGATTCACTGAGACCTAATTGACGCTTGTTCTGTAACTAAACAATTACCAGTGTGTGGCTGTCAGGTGCTTCTATTACCGCAAGTTATTAATTTTTAATAATAATCACTAGTCTGCTATGATGTTAATGACAGCATGTCTGTCTGACACAGAAGTCAAGAGCAGTGTTCCCCAACCGGTGTGGGTGGGTGGGTGGGTTTTGGCTTGAGTGTGTGTGTGTTTGCGTGTGTTGAAACAGAGGACAGTATATTTACTGTGGCATGTGTGCATTATGCAACATATTTGTTTAATTAGTAAGAAAGCTACTTTGAAATTGTATCTTAACTTTATTAACTGGTATGGCTTTTCAGCCATGGATCACCAAGCAAAAACTTCATCCCTCAGTGTAATAAATAATACTGCTACACACAGTGTGTGTTGTGTGCCTTATAGAAGAATGACAATATAGATCACCTTTTAATTTAGTAACCAAAACAAAAATAAATAGGGTAATATTTTTTAAAAATTACAGGACAATATGCCTTTATTTCAGGCAAAATTGTGGAATGTGTGAATTCATATGAAAAAGTGAAATGCTGAATCTACAGCATATTGATCATTTATCATGGATATCATGAGTCACATCTTGAGTTTGCTCAGATGAATGTGGGTTGAGACTTCCAGGGAAAATAGGCCTACGTATTGACTTTTGCACTCTCCTCTCATCAGGGCAATGATTGACTGATGAGTAATCTATTTGTCTTAATGACATAATATAAAAAACTCCAGATTCATGAAAGAGCCTGTTTGCAGCCTGTTTACCACAACATGGTTGTTCTTTTAACATGTACACTCCTCTGTACAGGTTAGACAAATAAAGTTATTCCAATTACATTTGGAATTATCTTTGCCTGTTTATTTCCATCTGTATTTTCTGTTCATCTTTTGATATAATTGTTACAAATTATTTTGTGTGTCCATCGTGAAATAAATTGGTCAGTCCTTTCTAGTTGTACAGCATGTTATCAAAAAATTACACTGCAGAAGTGCTCATTTTATTTGAAGAAAATAGGAAATAGTATCCTATGGCTGATTTCTCTTTTCTCTCTTGTCAGTCACTGGATGCTGGATGACTAACTGTGGTCAATCAAATGTATGGAGCTGAGTGTGCAGTCAAATGCAATGCTGAGCTAGCCTTCCCCTGCAGGTACAGAACAGCCTATAAGGTGAGCCTGCAACTTCACTTGTGCAAATGTCCCAGCATAACAGTAATTAGGTTAAATTCTCCACAGGGCCTTTATATATGCAGAAAAGGATCGGGAGTGCATAACAGTCCCAGCTCTTTGCTGCGAAGGGGGATAAGTTCCGTATTTTATGAAAAGAAAGGTACAGAGGTTTTAAAAAGATAAAAAATATACCTGCTCTTTTGAAATGGCACCATACGATAACTACAGTCATATAAGTCACAGCAGTTTGCTTATGTTTAAGTTTGCTGTGTGTTTGTGCAAGAATTGCTAACATAATATTCATTTTAAGTGAATAATTGCTATTATAAGGTTGACACAACTGAAAATGTCTTTCATTAGGCAGAATGAATTGTAGAATGTAGAACTGTACTCCTGTTTCAGGATAAAATTTTACAGTTTCAATAAATGAAGATTCAATCCCCATTTACACGTAGATGGATATCTATAACAATGCATATTTATTTATGTGGTTGCAACCATCATTTATATTTAAATGGAGGCTTCAGTCACTGAAAACGGCTACCTTACTCCACTACGTGTACATGGGGAAAACTGAGTTTTAGTATCTCAGTTGTCAGATCTCTAGTTGGCTTTCTATTTGTTTGACATGTTTTTGACAGCCTCTCCTGGCTGTTTTTAAGCATTGTGTAAATGGAATTATTTTCTAATGCAAGGCAAGGCAGGAAAGAAAGTTTTCAAATACCCAGGTATGTGTAAATTAAGTTTCAGACTAAATAACTCCAGGTTTAAATACTACGGGAACTCAATTAACAGAAACCTGGAGTGGAAAAATGCATGCTGGGAGATGTTATCACTTGATTACTCACAAAAGGAGAAATTAACAAATTTTTATTCAATCCAGTAATAAAACAGTTATTCTTTATTTGGGGTGGGGCCTGGTCAATGTTTGAATGTTTGGATCTTATATGAATGTGAACTTATACACTCTGAATAACAGTAGGAAGTGATACCAGGAAGTGATATTTTCTTCCCAAATCACCTGTTTACTCAGCTAATCATTTCACTGTAATCATTCATCTCAGAAGGCAACCATGCCATTCTTCTAATGAATATTTATAACCTAGTGAAAAGCAGTCGGCTTTCTTCCGCTCCAGCCTCCACAGTGTGGACTTCATCAATATGTATTTCCAAGGACTTCTGGAAAAGGCACTTCAAAGGAACTTCATCAAAGATTCCTTTTGTCTTTTAACTGGTCTTACACCATAGCCCACACACTCTCTCCTTTTCTGACATCTATCAATAAATCATGCCTGCTGCAGAGAGAGCTCTGATATCTTACTCACACTACCTGCATCACACAGGGGCTGCTGATACACACAGGACTGTTACAAACCAAATTGAATTATATGACAAAGTATATATAAAACTGAACACAATAGGAGCATACATGAGCAACATGACAAATATGGTGTTATAAGGGCCAATATCAACTAAGAGTTTTTTTCTTTCAACATAACTTGTCAAAATATGAAACTCGCAAGGGGAATCAATCAACCTGAATTGTTTCACAGTTCAGTAAATTCCCATTCCAGAACCAGAGTTATGTATTTATCTCAAAAAAGGCAGATGAGACATAGACAAGTGCACAACAATTTAAAACTTAGTAATCATAGTCTACTGTTTCAGAAATGTCCTCTACCATAAGCAGACATTTACACAAAACATTGTTCACTTAAAGTTACTTGGGTTAGTAAGATGAATTGGAGGTCACCTCGCTTTATTGGGACCATGGAAGTTAATAATGCATCAGTGAGCTTAGCTAGCGCCTGGTCTGATGGATTGCACGCTGACCAAGGGAAAGTTCCCGCTGGTGTGCTCCCTAGGTCCAGGCCTGCTGGGGGAAACATACTATGCCATAACACCTGCAACTCTAGCCTGAGTTGCACCTCAGATAAATAATAGAGTCACCTTCTTTCACACACTACACAGGAACTGGAAGCTTCTTGGATGGTTTCCAAGAGCCAAGGAAGGACACAGAGTTGGATGGGGCTGTTGGAGCTCTTTTGTTTGCACTTCTAGTGTAACCCACTGCAAAACATTTTCATAGCAAGCATAACCTGGGTAGCACTAAAGCATTCACACAGAGCCTAATTACAAATATTTCAGACAACAAGGACCCAATGACCCAAGTACTATCTTCTGTATTAAGATAGGAGTGACCATCAACAAGACAAAGTAAAAGACAAAATTAGGAGTTAAAAATGCATAATTAAAATAACTGACTTAAAAAAAGGTAAAAAGTCAAATGAGGCATTGAACCACAGGAATATGGTTATATTTCTGGCAATGCTTAAAATAATTGTATCATGTACTGGAGGTGGTCACTGCCTTTTGGCAAAAGTTGAGTCTGAGACACCCCGAGTCACTTAGTAGAAATACATTTTCTATACTCCAATCGCTACAAAAAGAATGGACAGCTTAAAAAAGAGGGGCTGTGTTTGTTTGAAATTCCTGTCAGCTGACAGAAGACTTCAAACACAGTTCTTTGTCTCTGTGTGTCTGAGAAGAAGGATTCATTGTCTGGAATGCCTGCTATGGCTGTTCCTGAAGATTTCATGCAATTTCACAGGTACTGTCACAAAGTTGTTTGTATACATGAATATGGCATTCAACACCTACACAGTTTTCAGAAAGTAAGTCAACAATATAGTGTGTGTATATATATATGTGTGTGTACATTAAAAGGGAGAATGCCAAAGTTAGTGGTGATTCATGTTAAAACCATTCAAGTGATTTTAACATGAATCTGTGGGTTCACCCTTACATGAATTTTATACAGATATTTATATAGGGTTTATAGAGAGTGATGAAAGCCATACAGTTTGACCTTGACCTTGGAAGGGACTTTAAGACAGATGAGTCCTTTCTGCTTGTCAGTGCTCAAGCCCAAAGCATTCCTCATGTGTATGTGGGGCTGACAAATGAGAAACACCAGCCCTCTTACAGCTAGTTTGCCATCCCAGTCATGGAGGGATCTGAGCTGATCAGATGTAAGCCAAATGTCAGGGTCACTGGCTCCGTGTCTGGGTGATGCTCGCTATAGTAGTACCATTGAGTAATAAACACTCATACTGAAGGGATTCCAGGAAACATTTTTAGGTTAGTAGCACATTCTATTTGCACCCGGAACTCGGTTTCAAAGTAGAAGTAGTCGTCCAAGCTCAAAAGCAGGAAGTGATGCCATGCCCACCTCCGCGTCTTGGACGTCTGACCAACAAATGAGGTTAGATCCCTGCCATCTATCAGTGAATGTCATCCTCACTTCCACATCTTGTTATACTGCACCACGCATAGACGACTGCATATCTGTTCCATTTGGGTATCGGCAACGCACAAACGGAAGGCCCATTTTTTTTCGCAGACAAGACTGAGGTTTTTGAATTTCAATTGTCTGTGTGGGAATTATATCCTAAAACAAAAGAGATTATTGCTTAATTTTTTTTTCTACAAAACTAACAAGGAATAACCCAGAAAATACACTAATAGCCACTTAGTAATATCACAGTTGATTAAACTTTGCCACAGTGTCAGGCATTAAAACGATCCACACCTCAAGGGGCTAACCCAACTGCCAGGGGTCATGCAGGAAAAGTACAATCAGAAGTAACCATGATAGACTACAAGTTATCCATGGTTTTACCTAAGCATCATTAGTCCCAAAATATTGTCCCATAACATTACATGGTAGTCAGGGGGTTATCAAAAATTATGGCTGGACAGTGTAGTAGCAGCCAGAGATAGTGGTAAAGTCAGGGTGATGGATGATGGGAGTAACAATAAGAGTCCATTATAAGGGGGGGTGGGGGGGTCACAAAGTCTCAGGGAAGGAGAGTCGGTCCTGGCATGGGCCTCCCATAGTCCACTCAGGAGTCTGCCAGAGGGAGGCAGGGATGACACTCAGCAGAGATGATTGTGTTGTAGATGGACAGAGGAGTTAGGCCAGGCTCATATGTGCATATATATATACACACATGTGGAGAAAGAGAAGGAAAGAGAGAGAGAGCTGTACAGCATGACACGTTTGTGGTGGCACCAGGTTATACCAGCATAACTAAGCTATAGTGCATGGCAACTCAACACCACTGCAGAGATGGTCAGGGGCCATCATGCCTCATAGCTGGGGACAACAACGGAGGCAGTCCCTCCCAATAAGACTCATGAGGAGTGATGATTTGCCATGCACCATCCCTAACTACAAGGAACAGTAAAGAGGAGGGTTTTAAGTCTCGACTTAAAGGTGTTGAGTGTCCACTTGTCGGATGTGGGGGATTATTACAAGAGAGGTGCACGGTAGCAAAAGGCTCTTCCTCCCATCATGGATTGTGATATTCTCAGGATTACAAGGAGACCAGCACTCTGGGATCTTGGGGTTCTAGGAGGGTGGTTAGGAACAAGTAAGTCTTTAATATATGTTTTCATGCAATTACACTGATGTAACTTTAAACATCCAGTAGGCTACGCTAATTTCACAAAAGGGTATGTTGCAAAAATAAGATGAGCTGCATAGTCTATTCCTTTTTACTTCTTATAAAATGCACATTCTAGAAGAGAGTCGCTATAATTAAGTTTTGGCCTATTCCAGAGCAAATAGCCAAACCACCCTCCAATGTAGATGTCAAATTCAATAATAGCGTCCACTTGTAGCTGCACGGGTTATAAATTGCAAAAACTAACAAAACCTCAGTCTACTAACAAAGCACACACTCACAAGGAGAGAGAGAGAAGATATTTATTAAATTATAGACATATAGCTGAACCAAGAAACAAGCAAAAAGCTTGGCTACATCTTTTTTTTTTTTTTTTTTAAATCATAGTGGCTTGAGTTTATCCAACAGTAAACCAGTAACACCCCTAGGCTGATGTAGCCTTGGCTGGAAAAAAATAAAAATAAATAATAATTAGCCCTAACCCAAGAGAAACATTTAGGTAACATTTTTCTCCTATCAACCTAGCAATATATGTCATTTAATTATTTTGAGATGAAGAGAGGATTTTTCAGAACTGAGTTGTGATTGGTGGGATTTTGAGGGGGAGGAGGGGACTACCTTTAGTAAATCTGAAACGTGATTGGTGGGTCAGCTGGCTATCAAATGTCACTTCTGATCTCTGTCTTTTTAACTGGAAATGTCAGTAGCTGGTTAACAGGGATCTAACCCCTACTGTTACAAACTCAGAGAAGCACAGGGGATCCTGAGTTCACAATTCTACAATTTTAACCAAGCAGTCCTTCGCTCGTGATAATTTAGCTGTGTGATGTTAGCTGTAAATGTAGTAGTACATTGCTCCCTTTGTGACAGCAAACAGACTTGATAACTGGTTAAGTTACCATCATGTTGCATTGTGCACAGCTAATTTAAAACTAATACAAAGTAGGCCTCTTTTACCTTTGTAATCCATAAATCCATCCACACATTAAAACTAGAGCTAGTTTTTCTAATTTTATTAAGAAGTTAAAATGCTTTATTTCAGTTTCTAAAGTCTGTAGTACAACCTCCAGTCCATGCAGTGCAGTGCAAGGTAGACTAAGAATACATCCAATTCTGAATCAGTTGGTGTTGATCAGAAGGACTTTTTATTCAGGCATTTGCAGTAAATTCAGAGTGAATAAATTCTCCATTTATCAATTTCCAGTGCAAACTACATTAAATAGTTCTCAAGAGCTTTTCAATCCCATAGCACATTAGCTACTGTATAATCAGAGGATTCAACCTTTCCCCTGGTGTTTCCCTTGCACTCTCTTATAAGATTAGCCAGCCGTGATTTGCCTGTCAAATAAATATCTCAGTGTGCACAATTGTAAACAGTATGAATTACTCTTGTCATTAACTTGCATCTGCTCTATGGAAAAAAGCCATTGCAAAATAGTCATTGCAGCACTGGCAGGAAAATAGGAGAAGGAAGACAAAGTCTGCCTACACAGTTCAAAGACAAAGCTGGTGCAGGTGCAGTATAGCAAGTCATGGACTGTGGAGATTGGTCATGTTTTTGCAAGAATGTGCAGAGACAAACAAAAGGCCTACAACATGTGACCACCCAAAACACACACACAGAAAATCTTCCCATATGACTGGAGTGGATGTGCTATATTTTAGACCTCATATTGTAAGTCATTTGGGTTGAATTTCAGCCCCACCATTATTTTCTTACTTTATAACACCTTGAGTGTAATGTTCTAAGTATGGGAAAGGCACACTAGACAATGTGTTAATTTTTGTTAATTTATGGTTAGGTTAATTTATGTTTCATAGTCATTTTTAATGATTTTGATGATTAAATAGCTCATTACAGGGTGAATGAAGGCTTTCTCACCCACCTCTAGTGTAGATTCAACAGTTACTACACTTGCAGGATCTGAAACACAGAGGAAATAAAACTGAAAGCAAATGAAATCAAAAGTGCATTATTAACGGCTTGTCAGTAAATGTAATGCAAGAAAATGGTCATCGCTGGTTCCTTTTCTTTGGTTAGCAAGTAAATTCACATGGATTGGTGAGAATTTACAGTATGTTTTTTTTTTTAAATCGCCGACTGTAAGGGTATGCCTTTAATGTTGGACTTTGCAGTGAATTTTGGAGTGATATAAACTCGGATGTAATCCTGCATTACATCAAGTGAACAAGATGGGTTTGGCATTCAGTAAAAAAGGCTGGATAAGAGAAAAAAAATATACATCTTGCCTGCAGAGGTATGTAGAAGATCAGAATCAATACTCTATATGGTCTTGTAGCAGACAATTTTCTATGCTGGAGTACTTGAGTTCAAGGTGTTTATGCTGGCACAGCCCCGAGGGCCATGGATGATCAAAAGCACTCAAGATGCTGTACCGCACCATGTAAACAGAGAGCTAGCTAACTGCTCCCTTCCATTTACACTGGAAAATTGTCTTGATTCACTACTATATGAGACTAGTGGCAGACATGGAGGGCCATTAAATCATTGTAAATCCCAACTTGACAGAGTTGGATTTAATTGGCATTTAAAAGCTTAGACCTTAACTTTTCTTACCCTTTCAACAATGTTTCTGGAAACTTTCAGGTGACTCCAAGTACTCAAATTGGTGACAGCTTACTTGCCACCATTTTGCACCTTTAATGAGCATGCCTTTAACACTGAACAATGCTGTCGGCTGAAATTTTGAAATACGTTGAACGGGTCCAGACTGCTTTGGGTGCCACCAGTACTACAGAGCAAGTATAAGGGATCAGATGAATCAATTGAATGTTTTCCCACTCCCCTTCGGCTCCCATTGTTGATGCCTTTTGGAATACACACAAACGGCTGGCAGTGCACAGCGTAAAAATAGCTGGCAACCTGCAGAGCAAGTGGAGCATCCTGGGGAAAACTGTGGGAAGTGGCAGTGGAAGTGAGGCCAAGATCAAATGATTAACATCCCAGAATGCATGGCTCCTGGTGCTGGTATAATTCAAGAGGTGCCTGCTGCTCGTGCTTGGACGCAGCATGACACGACTTTAAAATATTCTGCTGCCCACCTGTTCAAACTCAGCCAAGTCTTTCTTTTAACACTTTGGCCAAACCAGGGAAGGATGGTGCCTCTGTATTAGACAGTGGTGCAGTGCCATCTCTCAACCCTAAGTGACATACATTATAACCTATTTCAGTATCAGTATAAACATTTCAGTTTCAGTATAAACATTTCAGTATCAACTGTGAGTGTGTGTGTGTGTGTGTGTTTGTGTGTTTTTCAGGTGTATTTGTCTGCAATATTGGAGGTCTTGTAATAAATTAAATTCCTTTTATAGCGCCCCCAGCCCAGCTATATGGTACTGCAGTGACACCCTGGGTTCTCTAAACAATTAACTCACTCAGGTATCCACTATAATTAACTTTGCTCGGTATTTATCACTATGATGAATTGTATGTAAATAAACCATTTTTAAATTGCATGTTCCTTTTGTCTTGTAAATGTATTAGTAAAATTAACAGAAATGAAAATAAACAGGAATACATAAATACATAAATGTAAATTAAAATTTAGCAATAGGATCCTTATGAAAATGAAGTAACTATTCAATTCCGCTAACACTGGTTAGTCAAACCCAAATACACCAACCTTTTGTAAATACACGCACTTTATTATATTCATATTCAATTGAAGTTTGTTCAACTGTAATAATCCTATTGGGCCCACTCAGATTTATACTAACACTAAGCCGGCACACCGTACTATGCCTCACCCCCTGCCCAGTGTCCCCGATGCAGGCCTGAGTCGATGCTAGGGTGCGCTGTGGCCTTTAACAGAAAATGGCAGCTTCGCGCCAAGAGCGCAAACAACAGAGAAACAGGCTACTCACTTCCAACGCGCAGCAATCTCCAGCGTAGATCCCCGGGACACAGTCCACGTTAGATTCCGTCTCTGTTGTTAGCGTAGCCTGCCAAACTTGAGCTTCAGCGACAGTTCTTCTGGCAAACACGATAGCTACCTTGTCTGCCATTGCGGGGTTTCTTTAGCTTGTCCAGCCACGCTCAGACTTCAGTTTTGCACATACACTATACGTCTAAAACATTTAACAGTTGTGTTACTAAATTACGTTAGTCACAAACCACTTTCTAACTGAAAGAAACAGTAGCTCATCTCATTGACCAACTCAGTTTGTCGTCTCCCCCTCTGTAAACTTCGACCGACTCTGTCATTTTTGTTATTTATGGTCAGATAATGTTTATTTTATTTTATGAATAATGTAGTGAATATGGTTTTGGCTGTTGATTATTTTTGGTTCCAGGGGAGTGGTTGCCCCCGGAGGGATTTTTGGGGGAGAGCGGATTTATAAGTGGGTAACTGACGTCCACGGTGTTTTTGGCTGTCTGAAAGTCGTTTTGATTAAAGACGTTTTTCGTCACCTGTAACCTGGCCTTTTCACTCACGTCCCAGACTGGAGGGTGTTGATCTACTGAGCAACAGAAATTCAGGTTACAGTTACATTACAGGATTACAAATATTTAACACACAACGTTAATATCACACATAAGTACTAAAACACTTTATACTGCATCACATACACTATGAAATAACATAAGATTGTAAGTGAAATTAAATAACAGAAAGATGTATTTCCTCAATATAACCCATAGCCCCAATGCAATGGATCACAAAGGACACTTAACACATGAATTTCTGCCAGTTTGCAAAGAACTTGTAAGTCTTCTGCCTACACACATACAAGGTCATTTTAAGGTGTCTAGTCTTAGCTCTGATCATAATGTGAAGTGTAACCACCTACCTACTCTTAGAGTATTTTAAAAAGGGGGACAATGAAAATGACACAGAACAAGCCCTGAAGGATTTTTCCTGAAGGAAATGAATATATGAGAAAAGCACACTTTTATTCATTTGTCAAAAATTTACGCACCTATGACGTATGCAAAGCTAGTGTGAAAACATGCTGTGTTGGGTCACAGTGTCAGTTGACAATATTAGTTGGCAATACAAGCCCAAGTCTTTCACGGTCAGTCCCATATTGCAAGGTCATCTATATGGAGGAACCAGACCTAGCAGCTCATCAGTGAGGAGGAGACACAGATTCCGTGCCAACCTAGAGCAGCTCAGTGTGCAGGAGCCTTGTGAAACATTTAGAGAGAAGGACCATCAATTATGCATCAAAGTAATTGTTCATCAGTAGAAAGCGAGGCAAGACATTAACTGCTCGCAATCCATCGCTGCCCGAGAGCAACTTCATTCGAGCAGAGTCGATGTTCACCCTTAGCAGCTCTCTTTCCTCCTTATTCAGAGGAAGGGCTGTCACAGCAACATTTCTCGCCTGAGAGAAATGTGTTAGTATTTTCACCATGAGTAATGTGACTAGGGCCCTCAAAACTCTCACAGCCAGAGACAGGCAAGAACTTGTTAAGGCTGCATTTCAATGTGACTTCCTTGTGACTTGAGAACACGGAATATTAATGATTGCTTCACTTGATTATTCTTTTTTTCCCTGAAGCAAACAGAACCACTGTCTCTTTTTGATGTGCTGTAGCTCTATAGTTCATGCATTTTTTTTAAAACATGCAATTCTCAAGCTTGGAAAATCGATGCCAGGCTACACTAGCCAATATATTTGCGTTATCTTTGATTTAATGATTGAAATATCTTTATTTCAGTCTAAATATCTTTGGTCTCTGAAACAGCCTTTAAATCTAGACCTGCTCTTGTTTCATGATGGAGTGAGTGTTGCCCCTGGTCAAAGTCTGATGATCCATTGGAGACAGAGTGGGTGAATAGACCACAGCATGTGTGGCTGCAGATGGCCATATCAGTGTGTCCTGGCAGCTCAAGGGGCACTGAGCATGTGTCTGTGCCCAGAGTCCACTCAATAAAGGCAAAGCACCTAAACAATCTAACATGTGAGTGAAAACCTAACAGCAAGTGTTAGTGGACTCAATGAACTCAGTCTGAAAGATTGTCAAATTTCTTTTGGCCTCAGCCAACAGTGACCAGTCATTACACTCTGTATTAGTCAATTTCTTAGCAGGGGGGTCCCAGAACTCACACATGCTTCCAGGAATGAGCATCACGCTATTTCAGTGATGGAGAAGTATTGACGCGATTTTACTGTTACATCACCACAGCCCAATCTATTGGGACTGACAGTACAGATTTTTACCTGAAAGTAATCTTTTTAAAGTCTGCAGAGAAGCAGTGTAAATAATGGGAAAGGAAGAAGTCAGGTATTTTATGTCAGCATTATATGTGAACCCAGGTACAACATAGCTCTAAACTGCATTGGTGTATAGAAAGACGGAATGACTAGAAAAATGTATCAACCTATTTCCCCATCATAATAGAATTATGTAAGAGTTGGTAGGCCTGTAGATGTCTCTACGGTGTATCTTGGTTTGTGTGTGGAAAAAACATCTGTCTCCTCTGCAGCATGGAATAGGAGAAGCAGTAGAGGCTTTGAAGATGTTTCACAGACAGATTGTTCAAACTTAGGACAGAGGACAGAAGAAAGGGCCTCTGATCTCCCGTTACACTTCATTTGAGGCATTGAATGCATTCAATTGATATGTAATTGCTAAGATGGCAAGGAATAATAGGATTGCTTAGAAGTAAAATACAAAGTCAAACAATGGTAATCTAATATACTTTTAGTATGTGTGTGTGTGTATGCGTGTGTGTGTGGGTATGTGTGTGTGCATGTGTGTGTGTATGTGTGTGTACACGTTCGCTTTCTGCTGTATTACATTTCTGCCTTTGTAGGCTTAGTTTCTCGTGGCCTAATATTGATTTGTAAATCAATCTTTTCTGCCTGAAGTCCTCATCCATTGTCACTGACACAGAGCCCTTTTGCCAGTCAGGGGATCTCATCTGTTCATCTTCCTGACATGTTTCACCAAATGCGATCATTTCCAATGATAAACCCCACAGGCCGTAATTAACTTTAATTAACATTACTAGGAGATATATATATATATTTCCCCTTGCCATAACTGATAGCGGGTGATTTGGGTGTGAGTGGTGGTGAAGACTCAGGTTTAAGACGGATCTCCAGTCATTCCCCTGTCTCACCCATTTGTCTCGCCCATTCACTTCCTGACACTCCTCATTGTCCGAGCTAAAATATAGACATACAACCTCAAAATATAAACATCATGAATGACATCATCATCAGGTTCAATCATGATTTCACAGTAATGACGCTGGCAATACTGACTCACCCTCTTTGTGTTTGAGAGCAACATTGTGTCATATTGTTTAAGATTCCAAATATGCATATGTCATACTTTCTGTAATATACACTAGCATAATTATCATGTTGGGAAAAGTGCAGCAGTCAATCCAGTGCACAAAGCTTTGTGCTAGGGTTTTGTGGATATAAGGCATTGTGGTTTTTCATGGCTTTGTAATACATTCACACAGCAAAGAATGCATTGTGTTTATGAATGCATATGCAATGCATTGTGTTTATTAAATAAGGCCTGTTACACTTGCATATATTAGCCTGCCTGTGCCCTAGAAGAATAAACTGCACAGTCATTCATTTTGCATACAGAACAGTGTATGGACTGGGTTTGTTGAGATGCTAAAGTTGTGTTTAAGTACAGATAACGCAAATAAAGAAAGATACATATGAATAAATCCAACCACCTAGCCTACATAATGACATGTACATTCCACCAATTGCACTTGTCTTACACTGTCTGGAAGCAAAATATGGTGCTCTGTGTCTTGCATCTTTTCTCAGTGTTTTCCAAACCATCAGACTGACATTAAACCTGCCAAAGATTAAATTTTGTGTGATTTGTCTCACTATCTAAACCTTCTGTGTCATTATAAATGGCATATGATTTTAGCACTCTTCAATATGTATGGGCTATGATACCTATAAAGCCATACAGTTGTTTATCTGAGCTAGTTGCTTGTTTCCAAAACAACTTATCTGCAACATTAACATATGGAACTCATTAAACATCAAATGGTGTTTTCAAAGAGCTTGTCCCCCACCTTTGCCTCATATTTGGAGATATTTTCTTCACAGCTTGTTTTGCATCCCACGCATATATCCTAAAGCAAATCAGATTGAACTACATTGACTTAATCAACTTTGTGCCAAGTCTCCCTCAGACAGAAAGAATTTGCATTAATTAGACAAGCTTAGTGACTCACCAGACATTTAAAGAAAGTGCTATGGGACTACAGCTGAATTATACCTATCAAATTCATACAATTTAAACTACTGGTCTGACCATACTGCTCGAATGTCTCACAGCGTTAACTCCTCATAATGCCTTTTCTCATACTGTGAGAACTTCACAGGAACTATGATGTAAATAATGCCTGAACTATTTGTGACCTCTGTGATTTTGTTTCAGTGGCGCATTTCAGTTGTGCGTAAAAGGGCATATGTAGCGCAGTGATAATGGCACTGTGATTTCCTGCATTGAGAAAACGTTGAGCCTCTCTCCCTCTGTGAGCAGAAGGCTCTCTCAATCTCCTGCTTCTCAATAATTCATGTGCCTCCTGGCTGAAAGAGAACATACCTTCCAGCTACAAATTATGCACGGCTGAAACAATTAACCACCTGACAGAATGTTGAAGGACTTAATTAAGCATTTAGCATTTTATAGCACCAGTGAAAAGCTGCTCAGGCATAAGACAGAGTACGTCAGCAAGCAGCATAGCACAGTTTTTACAGGGCTCCACCACATTACAGACAATGTCCACTGGCACTAGTTTAGTTATAAATATGTAGAGATAAATTATACTGAAAAAGATATGATGCTTGTAAGAGAACACTCCCCATTGTTCACCAGTTTTGGAGTGGTGGCAGCATTACAAAGTGATTTTATTCCTAATTCAATCAAAATGCTGAACCTTATGGTATGGTACATACCTTTTCTCTATGTAGCTTGACATCTCTCCTTTTTGCAATAAAGCAGCTTTGCTCTAAAGGCACATGCATCTTTCCACATATTTCACACACATTCATTGTGTTTACGATTGTCTAACCTGTCAACCATATGTGAATAAGCCAATACAGGCAGATAGAGGAGGCCTATTTTCCATATCAATATAGACTCCTTTGGGGAGAATATGATGAAAATATAGCTGCATGTTTGACAACGATGGTGCATATGTGTAGTGTCAAATGTATGAGCAGAGAATTATTGTCCCAACTACCCACAAAAGCCAAATTTACTGAGACATAGAGACATTGTTGTTAGTGGAGGCTGACACAGACAAAAAATGTTCAATTTAAAAAATAATTTGTATGTCTGTCATAAATGTGTCGGAGAGAGTGCTTCAAATAGCATGAAATATATTTAATAGACACTAATAGACCAAAACACTTGTTTCCTGTTTTCCAGGTGTTGGCACCCTCGGCTCTGTTGTCATGGGTATGCCAGACAGCTTAGGCATGGCTCTGAACCACAACAACAAACTTTTGTCAGTTCTTTTTTCGCCCAGGTTTTGCAGGTCAGCTCACTGTAAAATAACTACTAAGAGAGACACCTGTGCTGGCACAATAAGCAGGGATGCACTGCAGCACACCACATACTTAGCAGAGACAGCATATTACTGATGGTCAAATGAGAGCCTTGCATTATGGCTTTCAAACTTTCCCTGACAGCTCACTTCAGAGCCCAAAACATTCCTATATATTGCATCATTTAGAAGTTTGCAGTTTCATTGTGACTGAGTTTTGGACCCCCATCTGCGAATCTTACTTTTTGTTGTAATAAATTCCAGTTAACATTGCCATCCATTAAAAATACTGCTAATTTATCAAAAGCTAATATTTAAGAGCTCTGCAAAATACATAGGCATTAGCACACCTTCAAAGGACTATACTATAGCATAATGTCCTTGAAGATACACGCTAGATCATATAATGTATAAAATACATTTCTGCTGTCCTCATTTATCACCAGTGTAAATGTAGCTAATTTTAGCTTGCTAAACTGACCTAATCAGTCTGGTCATTAAAAGAAGTGAAATAGGCCTAATGAGCCCACTCAAATCATGGAAAATGTATATTACTCTAAACCCAAGTAAACAGGTCATCATCAGACAAATCATCTCATATGAATTTTTTATGCATTCAGTTTTACTCAGCAACCTATTATTGTTAAGCTATTTTTTCTATTTGCAGCAGTATAGAGAACTGTGCGGGACTGTTTTTTTCATCCCGCTCCTGCCCGCTCCTGCTGAATTTCTGACCATTACCGGCCACACATGCATGTGTGCGCAAGGTGTCCGCCCAATCACGCGATGTGTATGTCCACTCCCGCTCGCAACCAGCAAAACTCTGAGAATTTATACCCGCACAGTAATAGAGATGCATTTATTTTGGGTGTTCTCCCGTCCTGCAGGAGAAACACGGCATTTATGATATTAATTGAGATTTATGCTATTAATTGAGGTTATTTGTTTTGTTTATCTCCCTGCATGTCTTTTGAAGCACTGTGAATAGCACTTCCATTTCATTGTTTGCTTTTGTTTTTAAAATGAAATAAGGTTTATATTCTATTCTTCTTCGATTTAGTTAGCAAGCTCTTAACAACAGGGCTGCTTGAATGAGCTGCTAAACTATTGTTTTAATGGGAACACAGATAGACATTTAACGCATTTAAATATAACTTCGTTATATAAAAAAAAAATGTCTTGTTTGGTTTTAGTGGTGTACACACTTTGTTTAATGTTCTTCTCTACTTTGTTGGTTGACTGAGATCCTGTAGTAGCTCGGTTAGTCCACATTGCTATCCTGCACAAACCCGCAGTGTTTTTTGTTTTCTTGTAGCCGCCTGTTCCCGCCCGCAGTCAAGCTCAAACCGCCCATTCCCGCGAGAGTTGTGTTGGGTCCTGCGGGAAGTCTGAGATAAAGACGTTTTTGTAACAGGCGGAATGGGACCCAAAAGCAGATCGGTGCAAAAAGGTTTATTAACAGAAGTCAGGGGTAATTTAAAAAAAAAGCCCGTGGCGGATGAGACGTGGGAATTGATGGCATATTCCACCCAAGGCAGCTGTTGGCTCCAGGCGGACGGGTTCTGGGAAACCATGCAGTGCAGCACGGTCTCTAATGACTGGTTCGCCCTCCCGGATTGACCATTGCTCTGTGGGTGAAAGCCAGAAGACAGACAAACAGAGGCACCAAGCAATTTGCAAAAGGCTTTCCAAAAAGAAGAGGTGAACTGGGGCCCTCTGTCTGAAACCACCTCTATGGGGAGACCAAAATGAACTGACTTAGAAAAACGATCAACAACAGTGAGAATGGTGGTGTTACCGTCTGAAGGAGGTAAACCAGTCACAAAGTCTAGGGAAATGTGGGACCAGGGCCTTCGGGGTACAGTTAGTGGTTGTAGGAATCTGGCGGGAGGTTGGTTGGAGGTTTTATTCTGAGCGCACATAGGACAGGACTGGACGAAACGGATGACGTCGTTTTTCATGGAGGCTTGGGTTCTGCTGGATCCGGGATGGCAGGAGAGTTGAGATGAGTGCCCCCACTGCAGGACCTGCGAACGGATAGAGCTGGGAACATAAAGGCGATTAGTAGGGCACTGACTGGGACCCGCCTCGTCTGCTTGACGAGATTATCCTTGGAAGAGCGTTGAGAAAGCACTGCTCCGACACCCACCTCAGAAGCATCGACCTCAACAATAAACTGACGTTCGGGATCTGGCTGGGTCAGGACAGGGGCTGAGGTGAAGCGCCTCTTCAGTTCCCTGAAGGCGTTATCAGCTTCTGATGACCAGGAGAACTTGATCTTCGAGGAGGTCAGGGCAGTGAGTGGAGCGGCGAGGGTGCTGAAGTTTCGTATGAATCGCCGGTAGAAATTGGCGAAACCCAAAAAACTTTGCAGCCCTCGGCGATTGGCGGGTGTAGGCCACTCCAAAACTGCCCTCACCTTTTGCTGGTCCATATGGATGGACCCCGGGGAGATGACGTGGCCGAGGAAGGAGACTGACTCCTGGTGAAACTCGCACTTCTCTGCTTTTACGCAGAGTTGGTTGTCGAGAAGGCGTTTTAGGACAGTGCGGACATTGGTGATATGATCAGACATAGACTTAGAAAAAATTTAAATATCATCCAGGAACACGAACACAAAACGATTTAACACTAGTGTCTGAAAAACGGCAGGAGCGTTAGTGAGGCCAAAAGGCATGACGAGATATTCGTAGTGTCCAGAAAGTGGTGTTTAAGGCTGTCTTCCACTCATCCCCCTCACGTATGCGGACCAGATAGTAGGCGTTCCGCAGGTCTAATTTAGTGAATACTTTGGCCCCTTGCAGGAGCTCAAAGGCAGATGACATGAGGGGGAGAGGATAACGATTCTTGACAGTTATATTGTTCAAGCCGCGATAGTCTATGCATGGTCGGAGCGAGCCGGCCTTCTTGGAAACGAAGAAGAAGCCCGCTCCGGCAGGGGACGAGGAAGGACGGATTATGCCTGCAGCAAGAGAGTCTCGTATGTATTTGTCCATTGCCTCCGTCTCGGCGCGGGATAGAGAATAAAGTCGCCCCTTTGGTGGGGAAGCGTCAGGAAGTAGGTCGATGGCACAGTCGTAGGGCCGGTGAGGGGGCAAGGATGAGGCACGAGACTTTAGGTCCATGTAGTTCGGGGGTACAGCGGACAAATCAGGGAATTCCTCGGGTTGAATAGGAAAGGACCTCACAGAAACACAGGTTGGGACGATACAACTAGACTGACAGGAGGAAGACCATGCTACTATGCGGCTCTCTACCCAGTCGATGTGGGGGTTATGTTTCATTAGCCAGGGGTGTCCCAGGAGTACAGGGGAAATCGGAGAGTCTATGACATAGAATTTAATTAGTTCACAGTGGGTGTCGAGGAGACAGAGACTCACCGTTATGGTGACCTGACGGACGGTTGCCAGCCTAGCCCCCGTTAAGGCGTTAGCTACCAGAGGCACCTTGAGATCCTCGGTAGGGGATGGTAGGGGTAGGGGTAGGGGGTTCACCAGGCCGGCGTCGACGAAGCTCTCCTCCGTACCCGAGTCGATGAGGACCTCCGTCTCTCGTCGTTGTGTTCCCCAGGTCAGGACGGCAGGGAAGAGGGTCCGCTGGATAGGTGAGGGGTAGGTTGATGTGACGCTCACCCGTACCCCTCTCACAGGTGAGCGCGGGCTTTTACCGGGCGAACGGCTAGGTAGTGTCAGGGATGACCACAGTATAGGCATAGGCGGGCTTGTAATCTTCGCTGTCTCTCCTCCACGCTCAGGCGAGTCCGGTCCACCTGAGTCCGGTCCACCTGTCCACGGCTGGAGTTGACTCCACGATGCCCCGATGCCCGAAGCGTCCGAGTTGACGATGCTGATACGCGGATGGAGCCAGGTCTCAGGCAGATCATGGGACCCTCGCAGGTCTCAGGCAGATCATGGGAAACCAACTCGTCTTTTAGTTCCTCCGAGAGGCCGTTTAAGAAGGTGTCAAACAGAGCTTTCTTACCCCAGCCTGATGATATCGCCAGGGTCTGGAAGTCCGAAAATCGAAATACGAAATCCGAGACCATGTCCGTGTCCGTGTCCATGTTTGGAGCGGTCGAAGACTCGCTTCATTTCGGAGGCGAATTCTCTGAAATCATCACAGACTGGGGACTCCGCCTCCCATACAGCCGTTCCCCACTCAACGTAAGCCACCTTAGCTCGCTCAGTGGAGAATGACCCGGGCTGGAGGCTAAAAATCAAGGTACACTGGCATAAAAATGAACGACAGGTACGACGCTCACCAGCGTATCTCTCAGGTGGGGGCAATCGAGGCTCGTGAAAAAACTACGTAGCTTGAGCGATTGGGGCAGGAGATTCAGACTGCACGGGAAGACCCGTGGTCGATTGGAGTGGCTGACCTCTGGAAGTGAGGCTCCTTACATTGCCTGATGCCGGCCCAGCAGAGACCCATGTTGCTGGATGGCCGAGGAAAAGTGTCCTTGATCTGCTGGGTCCATCTTCTGGTCTGATTGTACTGTAACAGACGGAATGGGACCCAAAAGCAGATCAGTGCAAAAAGGTTTATTAACAGAAGTCAGGTGTAATTTCAAAAAAAAGGGACAAAGCTCAGAAGATCATTAAAAGACACAAAAGATAATCCAACGAAAAGTCAAAAGGTTTTGGGGAAAAAACACACAAAAGATCAAGCCCGCAAAAATCAATCAAGGAACGGGCAGGCAATTTACAAAAACAGATATTCACAAGTTTGCGGGAAGCAAAATCCAAAGTAGCCAAAAGTTGACAGAGTCCAATAACACAAATAATCCACGAATAAGCAAACACTGGCACAGGCGAAAAAACACGAGAATCAAGTTTAAACATCAGATCAGTAACTCACGACATGGAACACGGTCAGACAATCAGACAAGGTGCAATGGAGGGACTGGAGAATATATAGGGAAGGGAGCACTATAACAAACAAGGGACAGGTGAAACTCATTACAGAAATCAGGAACATGAGGACCGGGTGCAGAGCAGGGGAGGAGAAAGGGGCCGTGCAGACAGCAAAACAGAAGCACATGGAAGAAGTAAACAATACACGGAGATTGCAAAACGTAGACAGTCCAGTAGGTGGCCGGAGTTGTAGAGAGCAGGATCATGACAGTTTTTGTCTACATATTTTTCTTGTCTTTTCCCACTTGATGTTTGTGATACTCATTGCCTGTTAAGAACAATTGACGTTTTTTGCTTGGACTTGTCAACTTGGAGCTAATGTGCTGTATGTATGTCACAGTCTCTCGCAAGGGTTTCATGGCAACAGTAAAGTTTTATAGTTCATGTCTGCACTAAACAATCATTACATACTTTAAAATTTGCAAAAGTTGCAAACTTGCTGCTTTCATGCAGCCCTCTCGAGAGACCGTCACATGCAAAGCCAGTGCAGAGACTAGTAGCATATGTTTAGCATTCTATTTTAATATCAAAGAACAAGGTACTCCAATTCTCCATTCCATGACCCCTTGAAGGATGCTCTGACATTGGCTTTAAATGGATTTCTCTTCATTGTAGAGGCTTGCAATATGCTGTGTCTACTGTTTTGGTTACAGGCTCACTTGGGTGAGCTTCTTTCTAATCGTCCCTCATAACATTACAAAAAACATAGTCAAACCCAATAATAAAGCACAAAAATGTCATACTGTTCAGTTCCCCTGCACGTCACACATATTTACTCCAAGCCTTGTACAGCTGTTGCTGTCACTTAATTTAGTGCAGTGAATGAGACACCAGTGAGGAGCTGCTGTCTTTAAAATGAGGGACTCAGTGTGTCCCTGAAGTCATATGAAACACTGAAAGGCATGCCTGATTGCACCAGGGAAAACATTGCATGCTAATTTCACATTTGACCTTGTTGCACCACAAAAAGAATGTAATGCTTTGTGACAGCTGGCGTGGAAGCAGGAACATAACAATTTGTATCACAGGAGTGGAATGGCTGTTTTGACATGAAACCTCCCAGAAGCCAGCCAGTCTGCTTGAAGTGAGCAGAAACTGAACTACTTGTTCTGCATAGAGCAGAGAGAATAGTCTGCAAAGCCATGCACTTGGTGCTGACAGTTTATGCATCGTGGACACAGGCTATACCCTGAGAAATTCCCAAAATGAGTCTGTGTGTGTGTGTGTGTTTGTACATTTGTGCAAGTGTGTATCATTAGCTGAGCTTGTGCCAGCACTGTGATAAAGGGCTCTTGTGATAGTAAAGCACAATTATTAACAAGTGTCTGTGTTATGAACATACGGCCACAGATTTCATTTTCTCTGCTGGGAAACTCTTTGCTCTAAAAGGCCCTAAAGAATAAATGAAGTCATCCTCTGTCTTGCTTCTGCTGCAGTAAGTGTGGTTAAGGAAGCTGAATATTTCACTGATGGTGTTTGTTTAAATTACGTGGCAGGGCCAGGAAATACTTGAGACACACACACACGCACAAAGCATTTTAGGTGGCATTTAGACTGAACACCTCCACTGGCTTTGCCCAGCAGAAGAAAGCTGGCACTAAAGAACAACGTCTTAGCCAATTTCTCTGGGGTATTTACACTTGGGGGGGAACTGATAGATGAATTTCAGACACCCCTCCCATCCATCCACAGACACACCAATGTTGTTGCAGTTGCGGGGGAAAGGCTCCCTCGTTACCTGAAGAAAAGTGGGGACTTAACGGCTTGCTCTGCTCTTTCCCTCTGCAGTGGCTTCATCTCAGCTCTGGCAGATGTTCCACCACTGGTGCTGAGCCCCTCATTCATCTCCTGCAGGAGACAGCCTTAGAGGATCAGTTTAATAAATGTAAGACTGTAAAGGCTGCATGACAAACATACATGCTTGAGGAGAATGGCTTGTGTCAGAGAAACAGCTGCAGATGATTATTTTCACATCAGGTATGCAATTGCTAAGTTGAAGCAGAGTGGGCTCCATGTAGGGAAGGCAAATGGGATGAATGACTGTTAACTGTCCAGGTCACTTTGTTCTCCCTCGTCTCTATTTATTCCAGGAATTTCCATGCTGATTTATGTCACTGTGTTCAGACTTACCGGGATCTACACATCCAAAATCTGAAATTTGGCAGATTTCTACAGCAGTCACTTTTTAACAAATAACCACATGCTTTTTTTCCCCTTTTGGCCCCTATAGAGCCGTACAAACACATGTATAAAAAAAAAAACAGTAGTAAATTATCTTACTGTCTACTAAGTAATGTAAACTAAGGAAAAAATAAACATTGAAAATAAGCAAATGTATTCTGAGAGAATAATATATCATAAAGAGATACATATTTCTACCAAAAACACATGTGGTGCCATACTCCTGCATCTAGCAGGCCTACATTGTGAAGCTTGCCTTTGCGAATAATGTAGTTGTTATCCTCTTTTGGCATCCCATGTGGCTGAAGAATACATAGAAGGGATTTGAGACCATTCATCTTTACAGAATACATATTGTCCGTATTCCGTCTCGTCTTGCTAAACTTCCTGCAAGAAAACAGCACCACAATATCACAGACAGTTCATCATACCTATCAGGGAGCACTGGGCTCCTTTCACTATAGTTATCCTTCTGTTTATGCCAGGCACATTAGGAGCATTTTTCATTCCATCTGACCATAGAACATTATTCCAGGCAAATCCCCAATACCATTTAGCAATTCCTGACACCTTTTCAATAATCTATTAACTATTAAGATGTGACTTGTTTTTATTGTTTTTATGTGAAGTTTTTATTGTTTTGTGTTTTCTCTCATACCATCCCTGTCACTGTGCTTGGGGGCAAGATAAACATAGGTTCTTACCAAGGCAAATTGCACACAGTTTTTTGCACACGTCATGGAATGGAGAATTGGAGTACCTTGTTCTTTGATATTAAAATAGAATGCTAAACATATGCTACTAGTCTCTGCACTGGCTTTGCATGTGACGGTCTCTCGAGAGGGCTGCACAGAAGTTTCAGTTGATTGAAATTTCTTAATTGTTGTTTTAACTGCCAGTGGGATATTTTCAGACACGTACCTGTTTAAATAGCCATGCCTTGTACCACAGCGGCCAAAGCGCTGTCCTGAATGGCTTTAAATTATATATTCTTACACTGTTTGCTATACACCTATAGCCCGGCAATAAACCTACCCCTTGTTCTACACTTTGTTTGCTACAGAGGGTCTGGCCTTTTAGTAGTGAGAAATAGTTGCTTGCTGGAACAATTTACTAAGTTTAAAAAGATTGGATCAGCTTTTGACTGATAGATAGACTGCCTTGAATGATAATATTCTAGCTCTGCATTCACAACGCCTTCATCTGCTGATTGGATGCAGTTAAAAATGCCACTGTAGACAACAAGCTCAATGGGAATCAAATCCAGACCAGCACTGTAGGGAGATGATAATAGAGTGGAAGAGCGTAGGCCAGGCTAAACAACTACAGCATCTCACCTCCTTCCTTAGTGAACAGTCATGGAATAATAGTATCTCACTCTTTCTAGATAAACCATCTGTCTATGAATAAACGTTCATAGACAGATGGTTTATCTATAAAGAGTGAGATACATTTCATTTATTTCAGGGGGTGCCCATAATTGTGGCACATGTTTTTAATGTTGTTGTTTGGTTTTTGTATATTTTATTTATCAGAATAAATTAACTTATTTTTAATGGGATACACCACCATTTAGGGAAATGCACTCATTTCAGCCTAGCATAGACCATTCAATTGTTTCAGATTTTGTCTCAGTGTACTCCCAATTAAAACTGAACACTTTATCATGCCCAGGCAAAAATAGACTGCAATGATGATCAAACCTCTACGTTTAGAAATGATATGACTGCACTTAACCTTGACAGCTTATTGTATGCTATGTGCTGTGTAAAAGGTCACTCGTGTGGCAATAAAGTATTATCCTGAGTGAAATGGAAATATTAATTGGAATGTCTCATTTGGAATGGAATTCCATCCTGCCCTGCTGTGGTAGACCTTTGCATTTTCCTTCTTAGATTTTGTACTCAGTTCTCCCAATGAAAGCATCTTAATTATAAAAGCAGTGTTCTATTCTGAAGAGCCATAGCCTTGACAAGCAATGAGAGTGCAAAAGATCGCAGCACAGACTTTTGTTTAGCTCATTAATATTCATCAAGGGGTTGAGCGGCAAAACTGAGGAACAAACAGAAAAATAATGAAGAGGCCCTATTCTGGCCTTAACTTCATAGGGCCAAGGCAGGATCCCTCTCTAGCATCTGTATCTATCACCCTGCAGAAAATATGGCAGGCTGGAGCACACCCAGTGTCTGGCCATGGAGGTGAATGGAAGGTCATGAACAGGACAAGGACATAAGTAGTAGCTCTAGTACATTGTCATTTAGAATAAGTGTATTCTATTCGTATTTTGTGAGGCTTGTTTGAATTTTCCTCTATCTAATAAAACAGTTCTGTTACTTTCCCATAACCACATAAGCATATTAATTGGCCCTGCTGTCTGTGCTGAACTGGGCTGGGGGGTACTCAATCTATCCTTATCAGTTCCAGACAGAGTGCCACACTTATGTAAGCGCTCCAGTGTCTCTCTCTCCGAGAGGGCAAGGCGGCCACAGCATGACACTTAAACAAACAGTCTTATTCATTATTTGGACCGCCTTAGATTCATTTCAGAAATGCTTTGCTCAGTTCTTTTCATGATTCTCTGCACTGCTTGCCCCTGAGCTTTTGTGTTGTTCAGACTAGTTCTTTTATGCTGTTCAGACTAGTTCTATTTAGAACTAGAAACACACTGAAAATACCTAATTAAGGTATTTAGGAACTTTTGCTTTGCTGAAGGGGAAAATACATAACTTGTATAATGATCAAACAGTTTATAGTAATCAAAGACCATCAGACCCAAAATACATTTTGCAGTAAATTGCAGGCACTGTCAGTCACTCAGCCAAACTCTCTCTGGACTTGTCAGTAAAAGTACAACAAATTACAATGGAGTTTCAGTCTTGTCCCTTTTCAAAAACATAGTTATGACACTGTATCTCTGCTTTTGCCACTGTGTTTACAGACTTCTAGACATTACCTCTGTTTACAAAGCCAGCAAAGGCCAGTCTTTCCTGGGTGGCTGCCTGCGTGTCCTGGTTCTTGGCAGCATCTCTCTGAAGAGGTCTGATGCTGCGATGGGAAGAGAGAGTGTGTGATGAGGCTGCCGTGCCCACACCACCACAGTAATCCTGGATCACAGAGGCCTGTAAGCATCTCCCACTCAGAGGCAGGATTAAAAACCACGGCACCAAGCCTGTTGGTAAAACAGCAACTTATGGGCCTGTTGCCTCTGGGTTTGCAGCCAGTAGGGAAAACAGAGGTCACACGATTGTTAGTCACAACAGCCTCATTGTGACACACTGCACTATTGAGCAGTTCACAACATTCACCAAAGCAACAGAATAGAACAAGCAGTAAGAGTTTTTGATAACATCATCAGTGTGGGCAATGCATGTCTATGTGAAACACTAACATTTACTCAAAATGGTATGTGTTAGCGTGGGACAGAATGAACACAATCATGACAGAGACATGGAGGATAATCTTGCAGAAAGTTGTAATTGCTGCCATTATGTCCACTTTGGAGTACAACTTTTTGAAGCTTGATTGTGTTTACTGTGTGGTTAGAAACTGCTTTTCACTACAGTGCATCTGGCCTAGTCAGCGCTAGAGCAGCTGATAAACACTTTGGACTAATTGAAACATGAACAAATACCTAATTCAGGCCGCAATTTGTTTCTGTCTGCATTAAAGTGCCACTCGATTGAGAAGTTTATTACCTCTCTCCAACACACCCAGCTGGAAGTAATTATGTGACTGAGGCCAGTTCTAGATTTCCTATTCACTGTCTACAGGTCTTAAACTACCCCGGCACATTTATCGTCCAACTGTCCCTTTCTCACCAGGTTTTTTTTTTTTTTTTTTCTTTTTTTTCCCAAAAAGATCACTTGGAAACAATATCCCCATTATAAAACAACCTGGCAATCTTACAAAAATAAATAGTGACAAATAGAAAGCCATAGGCTGGCAGAAGAATGAGGCCCTGTCAACACATTGGTGGGTATGTGCAGAAATGGCTATCTTTTGATGTTTTGGCCCTTCATCCACAAACTCACTGAAAACCATTATTTTCTCAAATTTGGGAAAACACTGGTGTGTGCATGTAGACAGGGACAGCAGAGTTTGGGTATTGTGATGTGACATTTGTCCTTTGTCTTCAAATCTCTGGCTGGTCATCTGTTTGATTGGGTTTTTTTTCCCCGGCTGTTTTCAGCATCCATGTGGGCAGAATGAGGGTGAGAATTTTGAATAATACCACATATATGTGGACTGTGGTCCTAGCCTCAGATATGAGGAATGCTAAATTGAACCTTGCCCCAGATATGAGGAATGCTAAGATGAACTTAGCCTCAGATCTGAGGAATGCTAAGAGGACAAAGTTAGCAAACAAAGAGATCAGAGCAGGAACAAAATTGGATTAATATGGGGTCACTACTAGACAAGTGTGGCAAGGCTGACTTGCAGCAGTAGTATACATGCCCACCAGTGGGTGGTGACACCACGTTGTTTCCTTTTTTTACCAGGCAAGGTCGGTCATTCGAATTGTTTAGCGCGTGGGTGCTTTGTGTCGGTCACTGGAAGAACACTGGTAGGTTTCCAGTTCATTTATTTCTTTATCTAACTTCCCGATTTTGTTAGACGATGCACTTGTACGGCAAAGTTGGGAGTGGTTTTAATTAGCTAGATTTTGTTGTTACTGCAGCTTGAAATGAAGAGCTGTGATTGGTTGGGGGATGCGTGTATTTTGTGTGCCCCTGGACTGGTGTGCTGTTCCGGTTTTCTCCGCATCACTCCTGCCCTTCTCTCTCTCTCGCTCTCGGCTTGTTGATGGTGGGCAGCCCAACGCTAATTAAGGTACATGGAGTAGCTATTCGTCGTTATGACATTTCGTAGTCGGGTAATCCGAAAATTAAAACAGGCGCTCTCCTGTTTAGGGAGTGCAGCATCCCCAGCCCTCCCTTCGTCGTGGATATTTCCACTGTCTCTCTCTCCCCCACTCTTTCGTGGGTCAAGCGGCGTGCAGCCCCACGCCAATTGAGGAAGCACGACGCTGCCGTCCTCTTGTGCCTTCCCTCTTTCGGTGATAGCCCTTCTTGTTCCCTTCCTGTGCCTATGATGGCGACGTAGCCGGTCCGAAAAAAGCCAATGTGTCCTTGGTTGCATCTTGGTTGCGTTTTTCCATGTTTGTCTCCTTGTTTTGTTGTTTTTCTTTGCTTATTCTTATCCATATCGGCTAACTGCCTGGTGTTGGCCTCCGTTAGGGGTCTGGGTTGTCCCGCATTACTCCTCCTGGTACTTTGTGGTGTGGAATTGCATTAGTTTGCCGTGTGGGCCAATGTGTGTGAACCAGTGCGAGCGATCATATTCAGTTCAGTTGGATAGCCTGCAGCCTGGTGACATTATAGAAGTTGGCCACGTCATTGAATCTGCCACACAAGTAACAGGTCATTGTTGTGCTTGTTATGTAATAGACTTTAAAGTTTATAAATGGTTTATAAAGTTCTAGCAACATAAATAATAATAACCCTAACTAATTATAAATCATTAAACTCTTTGCAGTCTATCATTGTGGTAAAGTGGCACAGTGTGTAGACTATTGGTAAGAACAGTTTTGGTGGGCTAATGAAACCATTTCATATTGGGTGTAATTTCGTAAGTTAGCATCCCAATTGTCACAGTTGTTAACAGAATGTGGTGAGCTACTTTCAAAGTCCAGCACTAGTGACAAATTGTTGAATAGAAAGTCACTTTGTATTTGTAACAGCTTGTACAAAGTAAACACAAACCATGACAACTGCACACAGCAGACCTTGAATGCCAGTATTTTGAGTTGACATCCAGTATGCTGCACTGAAAATATTTCAATGTATATGACATCCCAGCAGACAGAAATGCTGTCTCTTTTGCATCATATTTTGTCAAGATAAAATTGTTGCCATGACGATAAATTGTTTTTTTCAGCGTTTACCCTATACAATGCAGTGCTGACTTCATCTCTTTTGTTGTGCCATAACGTAGGAGATCCCTGTTGGCCTCCAGAGTTCTTGTTAACAGTCCCCCTCAAAGCACAGTTACCCTACCATACTGCTGAGCAGTGGTGCCAAGAATGCTAATGAGTGCTGAACAGGACACTCTTCTCTTGCCTCTATGTGTCATTGGTGATGTGCTTCTGACAAGGGCTGTCCAAGCCACACATGGAAATAGCTGTCACACTGTCTGCAACATGAAAAAATGCAAAAAAAAAAAAAAAACATAGTCGGGAACAATTTCTGCATTTAGAGTTATCATTATGTGTACAAGGATTGGCCAGCCTGCTCACTGGAAGCATATGCAGAACTAAAATCAATTCATGCCAGAAAAAGAGTCAGAAAGTTCTGGTACATTGACTACATGACAGCTGTATAGTCTCATTTTCTATCCATGAGCAAAGGAGTTAATTAAGCAGTAAGCACCGACAGGCTGTTCTATATTGTGAATAAAGCACAGCTGAGGGGTGTTGATGGGCACGAGGTGAGCGGAGTGAAGCACAGTTCTCAAGGACTCAAGGGGCTTATTGCTTTTCTAAAACGGTTACCACACACGGTTACCTAGCTCAGTTTCATTAGACCAAGCCACAGCAACAAGAAATGTAGCAATTTATTCCTGAGGATCAATTCCTCCGCCAAGAAGCTGAGCTGTGATCAAGGAATATACAACGGCATTGAACGTGATTCGACCAGTCATAATCAAGGACCAGAACTATCTGTTTTAGAAATTACAATAACCCATTCAAATTTACTATGTGAGATGAAAACAAACTCATCTAAAATGAAACACATTTAATTGTGCATTTCTTGTTTCTGTTTCAGCACCTCTTTACCTGTGTACATGTACTGTATCTCTAAATGGTCAACAACTGCAGAGAACTATACTATACAACTAGAAGATCTATTATTATTATTATTATTGCTGTTGTTGTTATGCTGTAAATGCAGTATGTGGTAAGAAAATAATTGACTCAATACTCAGGCTCTGTCTGCATTTACCTGCAGCAAGTGTATTTGACATTTCTGCTGCTGTAATAAAACGGCAGGATGAAGGAGATTGCTGACATTTATGGTAATAGAAAGACTTGCAACCGTGTTAGTTTGATCTGGTGGTTGGCTGTGTTGACTATGCATTGTTTTTGAACTGGTGAAATAATAATATGGGGAAAGACGAGCCATCACACTCAGCAGTCTGCTCTTAAGGTGAACAAAAAAGAATGACATTCTCTTCTCTCTCTCAGACAAAGGGGGGGGGGGGGGGGAATATAAGAGGGAACATGCATGACCTGCTTTGTCCTTCACATCAAAATATCTCAGAGAGTAACATGGAGAGAGATAGAGAGAGATTCAAAAAGCACATGTTTTTAACATTGTCTACATTTTTTTGTGAACTTTGGGAAGAACAAAGACTATATTAAGGGGATAGTTGGATCATATTAGAACCTTTCTTTTCATCTCTGAAGCACAGGTACTATGCAGACCATAAACCATAGCACTTCACAAACAAAGCATTTAAATCTGCAACAAGATACATAGACTATATTCACATGAGAAATGAAAATCCAATCCATTGTTCAGCCTCCTACGGCCTGATGTATTTTGCTCAAACTAATTTCATGTCACTCTCCCCTCACATTTTTCCTCAATGAAGAAATGTTGCTGAAAGCATAACAGCTGGGATCAAAAAAGTTGATATTTAGCTACAAAGCACAACTCAGCAACAAGCAATTTACCCTCAAAAGGACTGCGCCCTGGGGAAATTACTTTAACCATTAGATTATGAAGTAAAAAGCGAATTAATCAAATTATGTCTTTTAATAATTAATTTCCCAAAACCTTTGATCTTTAAATTATGATTGTATCCTCTAAACAAGTCGTGTTTTGTCCAGCATGCTAAAACTTGTAAAAGGCTGTTTTATTCTGAGAGATCTTTTCAAACCCAATTAGGTAACCTTATGAAGCACTGATATATTACCTGACCAGGGACCATTTTTAATTCATATTGACGCTTCCGGGAGATTCTATCTTTCAGTCTTTCCATTTCCTCATGAAATCCTGCCTGAATTCCAAAGGTCATCACATACAGGTAGATCATCTGTCTACGCTGTGGGACTGATTGGGAACATGAGCAAAGTCTTAAAGTATATAAGTGTTAACATGATGTGCACATTGAAAACCTCTGAGACGCAGTGGCAATGAATCATCCCCAAACCCTTCCATTTGATCTGAGTACAGCAGAACACCCACAGCAATTCCTCTGTACTACCAAGACTGTCACTTTCATAATCAGAGGCTGCCATACTCCAGATTGAGCAGTCTATTCTTTAGGAACAGTCCACATTCAAGCTTCATTAGCTTCAGGCACTGCAAAACTTCACTCTGGAAATGTGCCCTTGAAAGGAAACCACACAGAGGACATGACCCAGCAAAAAGGGTTATGCTTGAAATATTTTCGAAATCCTATTAATTTGTCCAAGTTTGGTGTGATCAGTACATTATCTGTGATTTCAATCCATCTTCTCCTCCCAGTCATGAACAATGGAGTGTGGAAGGGCTTTTCTGTATGAGCAGTAACTGGGTTAAATGACCCTGGAGCAGTTAATGGTATCATCAGTGTGCTAGTCAGAAAGAGCAAAGGGCTCTTATGGCAATTATCTTCAGGCACACTAAAAATCAAAAATCATTTAAACACAGTGTGCAATGTGAATCTCACAAGTTTCAGCCAAGCTTCGTGCCTCATTCACACCAGAATCTGTGCATTTGCAATGTTTTGGTTTTGGTCCATTTTCATTTAGAATGCATGTTAACAGATTAGACCATGTACACCACATGTGTATTCTACCTGGCTCACACCATACACTACCCATGCTGTACCCATGCAGTACCCACGCTTTTCCATTAGTGCCACACATGGCATAACGTGTCCTCTATAGACATTAAATGAGAGCTTGGACGGTCAGTTCAAGCAACAGACCATTTCAGGTATGAATACACAGTCACACCTGCACCGTGAACGCACAACAATGGTTGCAAACTGTGAACACACTGATTGTGTGAATGAGTCATATTGAATGGCTGTCACTACACTCATGTCACTACAGTTATGATGTTACTATTAGGGTGGAAACAACAGATGAATGCATGCTGTGAAATGTAAAATGTTGATTAAAAAATAAAAGTTGTTATGTTTAAGCATTAAAGACTGTCTGTAGGAAAAAGAACCAGAAAAATGTATACAATGTAGACAAAATAGCAAACGGATAACATTTGTTAACTCAGTGGGGCATAGGGAAATGACACTGAGGCCATGTACACACTTAGGCGGGTATTTTTACAACGCACATTTGCTGTCCTCCGTTTTCTAAAACTAAAACTCTTGGATCCACACACGACTGTTTTAAATATATTCACATCTACACAAAACCACAGAATACCAGACCAGTAGTTGGCAGTGGTTGTCTAAAAGTAAGACAAAATCTGTCCAATGAGATTGATTGTCCAATCAGTTGATTCATGCTGTCAATTGTCTGACATAAACAAGGGCGCATATGTGACATTGTCGCAGTTAGTGACGTTTAAAAACGTAAAACTCCAGTTATTGATATCCACACTGAAACTTCAAACAGGAGTTTTTCCAAATCTTCACTTTGGTCTGAGTTTTTCAAATGCTCTGTTTTAAAGGAGATAATCCTGCGGTTATGTGTGGATGACAGGCCAAATCTTCGTAACAACGAAAAATATATTCGTTTTATCAGATACCTGGCTACGTGTGGACAAGGTCTGAAAGTGAGTTGTATATATTCAGTTAGTGTCATTCAGTCAAATGTTCTCGTTCTTTTTCCTACAGACCACACTCAGTAACCTCAAACAACAGGGCTGTAGACTGAATCACACCAGATTTCTCCTTTAGTCTACATGACAATGGTACACACAGTCTAGCTTTACTCTGTTGCCTTATCCAATAACACCTCACCTGTGTTATCTGTAACTCTCGGCCTCAGATGAGCTGGCTTCTAGTGTAAAATCTTTGGCTGGGTAAGATGTAACCTGTATCTGCCTACACTCTCCTGCCCTGCACATCCCCAAGTCTGAACCGGCAGGTATGAACTGGCAACTCACAGCCCCATGGACTGGGAATCCTTGGATGCTAGGGTGCTAGTTTTAGTTTCCTCTGGGCACTGGACACACACAAAAAGCTTTAAGACATAGATAAAATGTATCAAAGTAACTTAAAAAGGGAAAAAATGATAATTGTTTTCAGTTCTGTTTAGAGATATATACATTTAACTGAGACTGATACATTTAACAATGTTATATCATTACTATCAATACTATCAACCATCTGTTGAAATTGTTTAATAACAGTCATATAGTTTGATTTAAGCTTAGGGGAGCACTCAAAAGCTAGCAATGGATGTTGGTATTCAATAAATCACTTCAAGTCTTTTTTCCTATTACCATACATATTAGAGTGTAGAGGGGAAATGGCTGCTGGACCAAAGGCAAATGGACCTCTCGCATCCATTTGGTGTGCCCATGGACACTCAAGGTCTGTAAGTGCACTTATCAAGACTACATCCTCAACATACAGACGCACTATGAGCCAGTTCATGAAGGTAAATCCAATTTAGTCACATGATCCCTCTAATAGGTTAGGTGAAAAAAAACAAGAGAAGTAATTTATGATTTGACTTCAACAAAATTACTAAAGATATTTCCATCTTTACAGTGGAATTATCAAAACTGTTCAGTGACTACAAATGTGGGCTTTGCAAGCCATCTTTCCTCAAGGGCAGAGATGTCAGAGATGAAGATGTCTGCTTGGAGTAATAAAGCCCTTGGAGGCCTCGCCCTCTCCGAGCGAGAGATGAAAATGAGTCATGAAAGTGAGGAATGTTAATTCTTCCCTCATAAAGAAACCAACATTGCATCAGTTGAGGAATAATTTATCACCCCTACATCTCTCATGCTCCTTGCAGCTCCCACTTGCATGAAAATACAAAACCACAGACATTAATCATTAGATATGGCCTAGGAGAGCCTCTGAAACAGACATTGTGCAGGCCACAATAAAAACCTAATCCTATACAAAAACATATTGCCATGAGATTCACTAAAGCATGCTATGCCAACAAGATTTTAGAGTTTATTGTGAAAGGTTGATTTACTACAAATCCGCATTTGAACTACATGGTTCAAACACCATGTGTCCAAGCAAATATCAAATTTATGGTGGCCACACAAGCGGCTGTGTGCTGCTGGTGTCTGGGAGGAGATGTGCCTCAAATAGCTCTGAGTGTTCCCGGGTACTGTATGCTGACCTGACACCCTGATGGAGGCTTCCTCTCCCGTGGCAGCAGTGTGTGTGTGCGTTCTTGCTGCCACTCCGTCTGGCCCCATGTCTGAAGAATGTGATTTTCATGCTCCAGTGTCCCCACAGAAGACAGCTTTACAGCTCCTCCAACCAACCCCTCTCCTTTCCTGTGCCATCTCTCTCTCTCTCTCTCTCTCTCTCTCTGTCTGTCCACCCATACTCACACATGCTCTTTTTTCTATTTATAACTAATTTCTCACAGGAAGCATGTGTAGTGAAACGGTCTGCATGTAAAAACAGAGTGAGTCATTTTAGTATCCATCCATTAGAATACGGTATTAGTATATGGTACTCACATACTGTATATGATACTCACATACTGTATTGCATCTTGTGCTGGTTAGTGATAATTGAGGAAAAGTGCTTTTGCTGTGCTTTTGAGCTTCCCATAAACCTACAGACTAACTAATCTCTTCACACACCACATGTTCTTGGCCGTCAAATGTGGATCCAAATTTCATATGTCTCAGGTCAACAATAACACCTTATTATGATGAACATTCCTCTCTAGATGATCCAATGAGGTAGTGACATGCTGAGCTGACAGCTCATTATGCTTCCATATACAAAGGAAATAAGTTTGTCTTGTCTCAAAGGTGCATTGCCTCATTATTCTGTCCAATATTTCAATAATGGATTTGTAGAATTGCTCTGTGATTTATTATGAATGATATCTCATGACAAGGTTTAGATGAGGAGTTGATGCTTCTATTGCACGGTTTAATGTGTTTAATCCATCACTATACATGTTTCCTCAGTATAAGAAATTCAGAAATACAAAAAAAAGTAAAAAATAACCCAAAGACAAACAGAAGGAATAAGCTCCTGCTCTGGAAGCTACTTGTCAGATAAAATCTCAGTGACCGATTTCCAGGGATAAAGTATCAGACCGCAAATTTCTAGGCAGAACCACTTTGCAAATCTGGCTTATCACCCAGGCATAAAGAACTGGCGTGATGGTCTGAAGAAGTTTGCGTCGGGGAGAAGTTTGATTTTAACTGCAAAGCAATATTTCAGACTAAACTTTATGTTAAAAGTGTATAAAATTAGTCCACATTAGTCCGCAATTCTTTCACATTTGACTTTCTACACATTAAGATGTCACAAATCCACAATTCCAAAGTCTGTCTATGGGGTGAAATGACCCTGTTTAGAATCCCATTTTGTGAGACAAGCAAAGAAAATTGCATAACCATTACTTTCTCTATTCAGGCAATTTTAGATGCCTGTCTTATGTAAACTGCTACTTTTGAGCTCCTGGTGAGTGTGTGCAGTAAATTTCTGACATATGGTGGATGTCTCCCACCCATTCAGGTTGGGAAAGGATGTTCCTGTGAGGTTGCAGTCCCATCTAGCACAGTTTCTCCAGAGGCCCTCTTCAGAGTAGATTTATTTGAGCCACCTGTCTCCACAGGGCAGCCGTTTTGGGGCCCCATGCAGTCAGATGAGTTAAGATGAAGCTGGAGCAGAAGGACTATGAGTGTAACATGCTTGACACACACAATGCCTTGTCCTCCTGTTCATTAGGAATCAATATTTTATACTGACCTTAGTCTGAACTATTGTTCCCCTCTAACATTGCTCATTGTCCTGTCCTGTGAACTTCGACCTTTTATCGCAGTGGTCCCTTCACCTTATCTTGTCTTTGTCCACCAGAGACCAAGGTGAGAAATACCCCCCAGTGCCTGGTACAGGGCCTAGAGAGCTAAAGGGAATGACATCACAGTGCTTTAGTGTGCTTCCTATGGGTCAGTGGTGACATGAGGTCACTACAGAGCCATGTTCTGGTCCAGTCATAAAGACGAGTGACATTTTGGCCTCTCTCACATTCTGCTATCGTATTAATGCTTAATGTGACCTCTGAACTCAGCAGATCAAGGTATTTTTTTCCCATACAAGCATTTGTTACAGGGAGTGCTTTTTGAAGAGAGCTGTCATTGTGCACAAAGGGTCTTCTTGCAGCTATAAAACAGGCATTAATTTCTCTTTAACTGTCATTGTAACTGTCATGTCAATTGCTTTTGTCATTTTTTTTCATTATGGTATTACACTAAAGGCCAGGTTATGACACACCAAAATAACATGTGATCACACTTTGACTTACTGGCTGTATTTCACTTTATTTTCCAGAAACTGACTTACACTTTCATTAGCAGATATGAATTGAAATTTAGTCTAGGTAAGATTACCTAATTACATATTGCCATCTTGCCACATCACCTAATTACATCATGCACATTTCTAGTAATAATAAGCTATAAATAACCTATAATAACCTGCCAATGTAATGATGTGATTTCACTATACAATTTCAACGTCACCTGAGAATCACTCAGTTCTTAGTTGATTCCAGTATGTTACATCTCCTGCTGGGAAAAAAACTGTTATTGCCAGTGCTGTAACGTGGTAATGACATAGTAATAAAATACATTAACATGTCATATATGTATGCATTATACCCTAACCCAATTTCCAAGAAAGTTAGTACAGTATGTAATTTATGTTTTCTGACTAAATACATGGAAACTTATGGAAGGCACCTCAAATGCAGGAAAATGACATAGTATGGAATACATTCAGCAACCTGTCTTTCAGCATAGTTTCAGCACACCATGAAGAAAATACAATAGCCTGGCAATTTGCCTGACAATTTAACAAATACAAAGGTGGCAATTTGTCAGTGCTATTTTTTGAAAACAGCCTCACAATTACCCACACCTTTGAGGCTGTTGTGTTTCCACACCCTGTTCTTTAGGTTCCTTGACAAGGTAATCAGTAGCTGGCTTAGCTTGAGACAAGGCAGGCCTACCTCTGTATCAATACCACACTGCTCAAGGTTGTTTGTTCTGCTACAGATGGTTCCTGCACTGTTACTCCCTCACTTCAACACTAGCTATTGCCATAGAAAATGAAGCGCAGCCCAAAACAATCAAATAAAACAAAATTAGTTTGAAAACAGATTGTCAGTTAACAAATTCTGCCATGAACAGTTTGAAATAAAAGAGAAAATCATCTCAAGAATAGAAATAAAATTATGAATTAAATTGAATCTGTAGTGTGTTCTACACTGGAAAACTGTAAACTGTGTAATTTATTAATGGCTGGTGGGTTCAACTGACCATTTGGCTGTTGAAGGTATATTCATTAAAACATACTTAATCATACTGCTCTGGGCTTTCTCTCTACCTTTCCCGAACTCGAGCACACACCTTTTTTAATTTAATGTCAAAGTGATTCAAAACATTGAAATTAGTTAATCATAAGAACATTATTTATACAAAAAAATGATTTAATATGAACTTAGGCTGAAGTGATTTGAAGTCCACCTAATCAATCTGTAAGTGTTATGTGGTCAAGGACTTTGACAAGGATAACAGTATTGCAGGGTAAAAATGCAAATTTGTACAGTGCTGTTTCTTAGCAGGATCCTACATCTCTTCCAAACAATGCTGGCCCTCAGGCTTGGAGTTCTGATTAATGGAAACTCTGTATCACTTTAGGTAACAGCGCATCAGCTGTCCATCTAGTAATCAGGTTTTTGGGGATTGCATCTGGACCTTCAAAAGGATAGGCAGTTAGATAATCATCTTAATCACCTTCTTTAGGAGACAGAGCCCAAGATAACAGTGTCAGTGCTGGATGTCAGATGGTCTTATATTTATTAGTGTCTAATGGGTCATGTCCTCTGATGGTGCAAGCATATGTTTCGAACAATGGGGTGTACTCTTTTCTATCTGTTTCAGTGGTCCTACAGTAGGTCAGACTGTTGGTTTTTCTTACTGTTTGTCACTCAATAAGCAACCCAACTCCTTGTGCAGCCCCTTGTCATCCAGTGTCTCTACAATTTGCTCCAGTAAATCCTTTGCAGACGTTCAGTGGCACATCTGGCCTGGAATCAGCCATAGAAGGCATGTCACTACTCATTCAAACTCCATTATTCAGGTCTGTGCTCTAGTCCACCAGTGAATGACACTTGACACTGTCAGGCTTCCACAGCTGGAAATCACAGTCCTGGTGTTTTTCAATTGTATCCTGTGGTGCTAGAATGAGCTGCCAAACTCCATTTGATCAAGAGAAGCCCTCTCTTTCTTTAAGCTTTTTTCTCTTCCTTAAATCACTTTCTATCCGATACCAAAATTCTTTCCAACACAAAATTGTCCTAAAAGTCAGAAACAATCATAGGGCTTAATGTAGGCAAAAAGTCATGTTATCATCATGTTATATGATGTTATTTTAAAAAGTAAAAAAATATACAATATTCAAAGCAAATTGCAAAAACACACATAGAGGAAAGCTTGTATACTTTACCTATATAAGTTCCTGTCATTCAAATATAGTAACATATAGTCCAAAAATAAGTCCTTTAGTAGGCATTAGATTTCAGTGAACAAGACAAATGTCTTGGAACAACAAAAAAAGACTGCCCAAATGATCTCTATTCGTTATTTGTGTGACCCAGTGGTTTTGAACACGCATTTCATGTCACAGTGACGAATGTAAAGTGAGACTGGTTTGGAGACTAGCCAGGAAGGCCGGCTCAGATGGGAGGATCTTCTTAGTATTATTACTTCAGTTATTGGTAGTGTTATGAAAGCCTTCTTAAAAATTAAATAATAGCAATAGCTCTTGTATCACCAACCAAGGTTGTCAAAATATGCCATCCATGTATGTAGGCAATAGGCATCCTACGCACACAAAGAAAACACAAAAAGTAGTTTGGCTTAAAAAAGGCTGATTTCTAGCTAGCCTGTTAGTTGTATGATTGTTTACTATCATTGTGATTATATTATTACCCAATAAAAACAGCACTGATATAAAACAGTGAGTATCTTTTGTCTCATGTTCCCATGCACTTTTGATTTTGATTCCACTGTAACAGGCCTCTTTTGTATCCCATTTCATATTTCACATTTCATAATATGAGCTGATGTCTACAGGTATAGCATGCACATTGTATTATGCTGTTTTCTGTTGTTTAGGCTGGGATTGTCAATATAAGACTACATGTCAATATGACTACATGACTTCATTTCTGGAAATAGCAGTACACTTCCATTTCCTTATTCACGGAGACAGTGTACAAAGAAGTCCTTTATCGTGTTACCAGCTAATTGTGCTGCTACTTTAACATGACTTGTTACAAATGAGAAAGTGTAAGTTGAGCTATACACAAGAAGATTCATTGTCTCCTCTTAAATGCCCCATTAGTTAGCCTATTCCTCATTCTGACATTCCAGCTCTTATGGGTATGTTCTATCAAGGTTTAGTGAACTGTGTTTAAACAAGGAGCTTTCAGATGAGGAATAGATTTATGAATAATGTATGTTTCCAGTTGCACTTCCCTATTTTTCATCATACAACAACAACAACAATATCATCATCATCATCATAATAATAATAATAATATAGTTATAAGATAGTTATCATGGTATTAATGCACAATCAAAGTGTGGATTTCTTCATCCCTGAGAGACAAAATGTGACAGACATCCTGTTCATGTGTGTCATGTTTGTGTGTCAACACCTACAAAAAGCCACATATAAAAACTATATATAGTTATATAGTATATATATACTATAACAACAAATTGATGTAGAGCCAATAAATGGACAATAAACCCTGTTTTTGTTACATTACTTTATTTAAGTAGCAAACTGCTGGAGAGTAAATATGTCAGGCATCCACAGCCCTTTAGGTAACACTTTACAGATCAGTAATAAGAGGGTATAGTAATAAGCTGGTAAAATCATGGTAACATGGTGACTCATAACAACTCACATTACTGAATAATTACTGACTAATTTTATGTTATTTCTGAACAATAAACTACTATCTGTTGTGGTACTAAGTCAATAACAAAATGGTAATAACAGTGAATTACTTGGTGAGATTTGATGGTAAGGCTTAAAACTAAGTAATGACATGGTAAGATCTAGTTTTTATTTTCAGGAATTGACCAATTCCTTATATACTTTCATAGAAATGACACAGTTGCTGTGAAAAATAAGTTTTTGCCTGTTATGATATATTACAGTATAATAGCTACGCCATAAATGACATTTGAAAATAACAAATTCAATTGGCTTGAATTGGATCTGTTTATTCTGATGGAAAATATATATGATAAATATTCAACAGAAATGAGGACACAGTCCTGAAATTGTAGATCATAAAATGGCACTGGATGGATAGCTAAGCTAGTTTGCCCATGTATGACAATTTATTTTAACTCCCTGCTAAAACATTCTACTAAACTCCACTGATACAGTGGTAATTACTTGGTAATTACTGAAAATGAAAAAAGATCAATTTCATTACATTTTAAATCTTACTATCAAATCTCAACACAACAACAAAGTAATTCTTTACTATTATCATTTTGTTATTGACTTATTACCCCAACACATAGTGTTTTGTTGTTTAGTTGTAAAGTGTTACCACACTTTACTTATGGTGGCTTATGGTGGCCTACAGGTTGAATGATGGCTCTGCTCCCATCTACCTGAATGCTCTCCTGAAGCCCTATGTCACCCGACGACTGCTTCGCTCCTCTAATGTTTTCTAGCACGGCCAACACCTTGTGCAGGTCAAACCAGACTCTTCTCATATCTGGTTCCGCGCTGGTGGAATGACTTCCCAAGTGCTACCAGATCAACTGATACCGCCTCCACCTTCAAAAAACTCGTGAAGACCCAGCTCTTCCAAGAATATCTCCTGGCGTAAACTTTGAGAATGCACTTAACAATTTAATTTCTCTGCACTATTGCACTTTCAACTTGAAATGGTGCAGTTTCTATGTTAGCAATATGCACTCCTTGTTCGTTCTTTCATTGTGTTGTAGCTTGAATGTTATCCTCTTTTGTAAGTCGCTTTGGATAAAAGCATCTGCTAAATGCCTAAATGTAAATGTAATGTAAAAGTAAAACTTTACTGTGAGGAACTGTTTCCCATGTTTTACGTTAAGTCAGTGCAAGTCCATTAGAACATTACTAAAGCTCCAAACTGCTCTATAAATCTGCAGTGAAAAAAAGTAGTACCCTCTCAATAATTCACATGCTGCTAGCAAATAGACTGGATAACTGTGTATCATGACCTTTTCTCCCACTCAAACACTTATGAGAACAGTAAGCTATACAGGGCAAAGTGCAACAGACATATTGACTATGGCAGGGAGCTAAGTGTCTGTTTCTTCATATTTTAGTGAAATACATTGTTTTCACACAATTGTAATTCTCAGTACAATGTCATGGAAATCCATAGTCTAATTTTGATCTCCAGCCCTCCTGAACATTAACAGACCAAGATGAAATTTTTCAAAGTTAGACTGTTTGCATGGAGCAAGAAAACCATTTGTAAGGATGATCATTTCATAGTGAAGGTTACCAGGTTATGGACTCAAAGGTTACTGGCCATCACCGAATGAACTAAATGTTGTGTCAGGATATTGTAAGCAAGCATTAGACTTGTGCTTAATGACGCTCTGGATCAAACAAGAGACATAAAGGGCCCTGACAACACTCCTTAAGTCTCAGTGTTTCAGCTTGTCCTAGTCAGTCATGTGCTCCATGGTCTGTTTTGAGCTAGTATATCCTGTCAAAGAGGCAAGCTTTCCCCTCTCCTCTAAATCTCCTCTAAATGATTTGAATAAGAGTGAAGATAACCCTGTTGAAGTCCACTGACTTCTCTAAGTCTTTGCATTATTCCTGTCATGAATATACAGGGAAACTCATTAATTACAATGATTAAAGCACTGGCTAACTAGATTGAAGTTAAGAAAATTGGGGTCAAACTATGCTAATTCATTGCGGAGAATTCCCATTTAGACTTTTCATACACAAATTATTATAGGGACCCTACTGTGCAATGTGTTTTTTTCTTCTAAACCTTAATTATTACACATAACGGTGTTTGGAAAAGATGGACAATCACATTTCTTTCACTGTGGGGAAAAACAGATCTCTAAAAATATCAGAGCAGGGCATGGAAATGAAAGACTGGAGGCAGGGCTGATAAAGTGACTGTGTGATGGGTGAAGACAGACAACAAAAGAATTAAACAAACATGTGGGGAGAGAGCTAATGTGCAGACAAATTACACTGGTCTGGATTAAGAGCTTGTGATGTTGTTAATTGTAAGATTTCATAGTCACTTTACCAACATGTGATCACACACTCACCAAAGTGCATGTCGCAGCCAAAGCTATCGCTCTTTTAGAACATGGAGAGCTAATTATAAAATAGCACGCTGTTTTTCTCTGTCCTTTGTTGCAACCATATTTTATCCAAAGGCTTCATTAGCACAAAGCACATGTATGTAAAGTCAGTCCAGGATCACACCAAAAAGGCTGGCAGACACTCAGCCCTGCTGACACCCAAGCTGAACCCATGGCCATTAAAGCTGGATTACAGCAGCAAGGCCAAGCTTTCATGACTGGGGAATATGACAGAGAATCAGTCTTAATGATATCATCTTCTAGTTTTTAATTGCTGCCCTATCTAAGCTTGCGCACTTTTGAGATGCTCCAGGCTGCCAGACCCTGCTACCCTGGGAGAAGTCAAAGAGTTCAGTATAAATAGATGTTGCAGCATTAAAGTTTAATGACTGTGAAACTTCACTAGGCCTATTGTCTCTTCGTCTGTGGAGATGTTTGTGAGAGTGAACGTGTACAGAGGAAATACTGTATTTAACAAAAAAAAACGAAATAAAACAAAATCGTTCTGACATATTGACTTCCAAGTCCCAGGATAGTTCGTCTTAAAATATACATCATGTACAGAACAAAACCGCAGTAATAAAACTGAAATTATCTTAAAAATCTATGGCTGTTAATTCCTCTTTCTACATGTCCATGTTCCCAACTTCCTCTTGAAAGTATTCCAACCAAGAAAAGGGAGATTCAAAAAAACTGTGTGAGTTAAAAGATTTACTTTGTCAAGCGCTGCTGCCAGTGCTTCATAGTGCCTGAAAAAGAGCCATGTCATGATTTCCAAAAGGCTTTTCAGAAGCCTGTTGTGCAGATGTTTTCCACAAACATATCCACTGTCCTCTGTCCAGTTTCAGGAGCACCACAGCAGACATGAAGTATGCTGTTCCCCCTGAGAGGACGAGCAGAGGAGAAAGTGAGCCATTTGTCTTTTGACACCAGATATAGTCCAACCTTGGCCAGGTGTGGTGCAAAAGTTCCATAGCATATCATCTGACAAGAAAGTGAGAATTCAAGTTAAGTCTCAGTTTCATTAAATCTAACTTTAATGGATCTATTGTGGAAGTATTTTCAGCATTTGATTTGTTATTTAAACATATAGCAGATAGCAGAGGAAAATTTCATAAGTACACTGTATATTGTCCAGACCAGTCTATCATTTCAAAACCTTTTTTTGCTATTTTGAAGACTGGTCATTTAGCACAGCATTACTTACAGTTATGGTCACATATTGACAATTATGTTAAAGATTTGTCACTGATGTACTCTGTTTCTTGTATTAAAATGGATTAAGATATGGTTACTCAGTCGACACAACTGTGCTGCTCTCTTTGTTACCTGAGCCAACACTTTCAATGAAAATACAGCTGTTTTGTACAAAAGCTTGAGTCCACACCAAAGCCTTGGTTTCAGTCAAAGGCATTTGGGCTGTCTACAGTGTGCTCTGGTTCACCCCTGGGTCATACAGATTCAGTGCTTGAGTTTCTTTTGGCAGGTTGAACTCCCAGTCCTTGTTCATGTCAAGACAAGGAGTGTTACGTTTTATTTATTTCATTTTTTTTTAAGGCAAGTCATCAATGTGTTATGTTATTTCAAAGGTTTCACTCCTTCGTATGATATGCAATCACTGCATTTAGAAAAATACTCAGCCATATATTAAGGTTTCTGACACCTATTTGGACAAGCACACAGGTCAGTGCTGGGGCATGACTGGGTGGCAGGTTAATTTGTGAGAGGTGATTAAAGCATGATGCACAGCAACAGATAAAGCACTGAGTGTAAATTAATATAACAGGGCATTAGGACAGACCAGAGGTTATTTGTGGGAGTGGGAGTGGGGTTGTTAACAGATATACCCATGACTGTGGTCTGGCTGTAGCCGAAGGCTAAATCTGGAGTGACATGTGCTATATCATGGGATATCCCCACTCCGAGTGACATGTAATTGCCCCTTGTCCAATTAGAAACTGGTAAACAGTTTGAGTGGACCTAACTGTTGTATAAAGACTGAAGATACTTCCTGCCTCCATACTCACCTCTTCAATCCTCAATAAGATCAGTTTGTGGCTGCCGAGGGCCTTATTCTCTTTTTTCTCCTTTTTGAGGAAATTACCCCTTCACCCAGAGAATCATGGAAAATATCAGATCAGACACATCACTCTCATATTTGCCTTTTTCTATTTATTTTGTCTGGCCTGGGTTCCCAAACAAACTCAAAGCAAACTTGCTCTCTAAGTCTGATGTATTTATCTGACTCAAATAGAAACGTCTGGTGATGGTGGTGGCATTTAGATTTATGATGTGCTAATCGACTTGTTTTACTATCCTTGTTTAATGGAGATATCACAGAGACTCATTTACTTGACTAAGAGAGGCTCATTGTTTTTGAAAGTATTTTTTTTGTTTGCCTTAGAGAAAGTAGTGGCATAATTAATCACCGAACTTTCTTTTTTTTGTTTCTGTTTTGTCTGAGTCTTGTAGGTGTCCTGTCCCAGTCAAATCCTCCAGCGAACAGCAGAACATGCAGCATCCATGTGAGGCCCAAACATTCTTCTCCACAGGGAATGGGGTTGTGCATTGGCAGTGTCAAGAATGGTTGTGTGTCAGAGTGAGAGGGGGAGAGAGAGAGAAAGAGAGAGAGAGAAGTTGCATTCCATATCCTTTTATTCTCATTCATTTTGTGATGAAGCGGCTATAGAAGAGAGTGAAAGACTGTTTTAAGGATCTATCAAACGTTAGGGTTTGAATGAGGCTGAATTTGTCCATGTGGATTTTCACTCCCATTTGGGCTTTGAAGACATAGGGCCATTATAGGACCAAAGGAAATAGGTTTTTATTAGAATTGCATGGTAGATGGATTTTGATAGCTCTCACTTATCAAAACAGCACACTACACTATGTCGGCACTATGGATGGCTTCATATACATCATAACTCGGCCGCCAGTTGTGAATACATTACTTTCAATGGTAGTTACAGTCAACAGTGGTGCTTAAAGTTTCTAAAATATCTGTTTTTTCTAGCCAACTGCAAAGAGAAAGCAAGATTATGTTGTTGGGCAAGGTAAGGGCATCCAGACTGTGAGAAGTCACACCTGACAATGTTTAAATGCTGTACTTCACATCGCCTGACTGCTCTGACTGGCTAGCGAGCCATAAAGGGCAGTAGTCACTGAGACGGGAGTGGGAGGTATGCTGTTAGCGTTGCACACCATAAATTGTAGAAGCTGACAAGACACCACCCAACCAGCAGTCAGATAAATCAAACTCCGCGGACAAATGGAAAAGCTTCACTAATGAGCTTCTCACAGAACATGACAAGATAAGTCACTTTGTCACAGTAAGATATTAACTTTATATAAGGTGGCAAAATTGTCTTTGCCACTGGTGTCAGGGCTGCTGTTTTCAGCTATAAGAAACAAGTGTACAGTGGTGCTCAAGAGCAGGAAGCAGTGGGCTCCAACATATTGATAGTTAACTTAATGAGGTTAGGCAGTAAAGACCTGCAAAGACACTACCTGAGCCTTTCCTCCAAATACTACACAACTCCTACCAGTGCTTTAAAATGTGCAGTTTATTCAACACACTGCATGGAAACACCAACATGTCAAAACATGTCTCCCAACTTAATAATGAATTCAATCCACAGAGGTATGCTCAGAACGTTATATGCTTTGGCCAGTGCCTGTCAGTGTTCACAGTGCACTATTTGATATCACTCCTAACTAACCAGTACAACACAAGATTAAACTCAAACACACTCAGACACACACACACACACACACACACACATACACAGAAAGAGAGAGAGAAACCCCATGCCGCCTTATTACCTGAGCAGCCCTTTTAACAAATTGAACACAAAGCAGAAGAGTAGAGATGTCAGTTTTCTGTCAACTTGGCAACATGCTGATTAATTTGCTTTGTGACCGTACACACATTTCGAAGGCCAAGTTCCTGGGCCCATCTTCTTCTCAAGTATGGGAAATGTCAATACACTCTGTACCGCTACTCATAGCAATAGTGTAACATCCAATATGTTTCTTTAAAACTGCCCAAGACGAATAGACATCATGTTCAGCAATCTCCTTCCCCTACACGTGTCATTTGTATGCAGATCCCAGCCTCTCTGTTTAGTCATGCTTGCATGCAAATTCTCTATCCCTTCTGGTGTTAAAGGAGTTGGCAAGACTCAATTTCTTTTTTATGATCACTGCAGCGGATGTGATTTACCCTCACCTCTTTGGGGATTTGCCTTGACTCCATGCAAGCTAATATGTTTGCCATGTTTAATGGAGCACAAAATATCTATGAGTAGACAATATTCATCTTTATCAGAGCCTTCTCTGAGAGCAGACATGACAATCTGCCTGGGTTTAGTATTTCATGTGTTGTGTCAATGCATCTGTGGATCACACATTAGCAAAACAGGGTACAAGGAACAAGTTCACTGCACATTGTTCAACATTCTTATGAGGCTCATTGTGCGTTGCTATAAAAAGCCTTGGTAATTTTCGTGTTTACATCTATCCAGTAATTCCATTGTTTGTCTCTATGGCATCATTCCTCCCATTTCTGAGCCAGCCATGACAGTAACATGACTGATTATCTAATCACCTTTTGGCAAAGATACAGAGATAATCACATTAATCACCTCCCTGCTTGTCCTGTGAGGAAAATGGGCTCTCAGAAGGATCTATGATGTGTTCAGCAGTGAATGGGGAGAAATCCGTCTTGTCATTAGATAAACCCTACAACGACAGACAGTTAGCCAGTAGAGAGGCAGCCACATTGGAGTGCCTCTAAGGTGTCTGGCTTTAGACTCTAACTGATGGGTGAATGCCTTGGTTTGGATTCTCAGACAGCAAAGTCAACATCCCTCTAAAAGCTTTACATTTCATAAGACATTGACAATAAGTTTTCATTTTCAGTACCACATAATGAGTGTGGTGTGTGTTGAATGCAGAATGTGTATATATCAGTGCTTTGCTTGTTTGAAAGAAAAACACTTGGACAAAGTGTATCAGGAGAGACTAAGTGTCAGGAGAGAGTTGTACAACCAATCAATACCTCTGCAGGGTCTGAACTTTGGCCTGGAATTTTTTCTTCCTCGTCTTCTCCTTCTTCTAGGGAAGAATTCTGAGCCAATTGCGACCTCACTAGCCTGGAGCCTGTGGCTGTCTTGGCTTCTCATCACAGCAAATCCCGATGCCAAAGATGATGAAGTGCATCGAGTGCATATAAGCCTCACATATTACTTTTATATGAAACAATCAATCCATATCAAATGCTCTGAAAACAAAGTAAGCACAGAAGACCTAAAAATGAGTGGAGAGAAGATAGTTCCTGTGAAACAAAGGAATTGTGAACTGATATTGGAATAGTGCACTATTGTGGAGAAGTTTCTCAGAAAAACCCAAAGTAGCAGAGAAGTTTGTCTTGTTCAACCAAGTCTTTATTGCGTTCACCGAGAGAATGGCTATACATCGATGATCCTCAACCATTCTAACCTTTTACCTTATTTGTCTACCTTAAATACTCCTAACAGTAGATGATGTAGCTGGAACAGAGCCAATCCTACACGAGATCTCAGTCTCTGTCCTTTTACGATGATGCTCCAAACATGGTTTCAACATGGTTTTCCAAAGACACCTACTGTCATGCACATAAATCTCTTGTACATTCTTTTTATAGCACACATTCTACTGCATGCACTATTCTATTCTTGTATACACTCAACACACATATATTACTTGTTCTTACAGAAATTCCCACACTATCCTCTGTGGTTCTTTTTTTGGGATGTTGCTTATGTCCTTACATTCGTTTGTGAGATAAGGATGCACCATGTCCACGTACAACATGGACTTTTCACATTTGATAAATCCCATCTTCATCAAAATGGCCTGTATTTCTAGAATCATTTATAGAGATAAGATGAGGTTTAGAGGAGGCAGCTTTAGCTTGGCGCAGCTTTAGCTTGGCACAGCTGTAGCGCCGTGCTATCAGTCTCTCATCTCCAATAACTCAAACACAACCCCTGCTGTATTTTGTTATTCTCTTTCATGTCTTTGAAATAATCTCATCACTCTAATGCACTTTTGCACATTGATTCCCATCCCCTCTAGCTTGTCAGGAAACGTCAGATGGAGATGAAAAGAGAGGAAGAATATACAGCCTTAAATATGCACTTAAATCAGACACAGTCTAACAGTCAGAGTTCAGAGAAAGGTCAAGGCCCATCCCAGCAGTCGTCAAAGGCAGACAGATTCCTACATGGGCGGCAGCAGCAGCTGTACAGCTTTAAGGTGACCATAAGGAGGCATCCTGCTGTTGCCACTGACTACAGCAAACTAATCAACATTTGAAAAGTGTTGAAAGTGAAAGTGAAAAAGTACAAGTCTTTGTAAAAGCAAAATTTGAAACAATACCAATTCAAATGTTTTTCTGACACCCTAACAAGCAAAATGTGTAATTAATGCAATCCATTATATCTAACCTTGTTTTCCCAGCTCTCTCTCTCTTTTTCTCTCTCTCTCACTTTCGCTCACTCCCTCTCTCGCTCTCTCTGTCTCACACACATTCACTCTTGCTCTCTCTCTCCCAATCTGTGTGTGCACTGGCAAATTTGTCAGTCCCATATCCGTTGGCATTCAGAAAATCTGCTTCTAATTCCCACCCAGATGGCTGGGTCTGGAGTGAGGGTTAAGAAGGCAGAAGTTTCTCATTAATCCTTTCAGTGGGGCTGTCTGGGCCGTGGCAGCCAGGTTTCAGTCCTGGTCCTCTGTGTTGGCTCAGGCCTCCCCAGCTCCTTGTGCAGGACACAGGCTGTCTTGAGGACCTCCAAAATTAAGAGCTTTCTTGGGATCCCTCAGCATCTGGGGAATACTTGGCTTTGGTTATTTAAACAGCGTGCTCACAGAATACTATACCACGATCATGTGGAATAACACCACTCAACATGCATCATTTCCACTGGGTTTGTGAATGAGAATTCAGTTGTACTGCTTTTGTACCACAAATAGTCATATGCACAGTAACATTGTAGCAAAGTCAAAGTCACTTAAGATTCATCAGACTGGCTTGATTCATATCACTCTAATGCTCAGTCTCAATTTCTCAGTCTCAGAGTCTTGTCCCATGGAACTGCTTGCATTATTAATTATGTGCCATGAATGCATGTTTTCATTTCTGATATAAGAATCCACTTATACAAAAATGTGATGGTCATACATTTTAGCAGGTGATGATCTGGGCATCATTCATCTAGCAAAAAAAAGGGAAAATGGCCAAAGGCAAAGTTATCACTGAGAAAACAACATAGCATAGGTTGCAATTAGGCTGGGATTAATCAGCATCATAGTGCTTTAGGTCATAAATAATTCTGATAAAATAACTCTGCCCAGCCAGCCTAGCAACAGAGTGAGCAAAATCACTTTAACGGGCAGCTTTGCAAATCTGTTGGAAAGAAGCTAGAGTGAAAGAAGATGACAGAAAGGATTGCGCTGTCTGCTGATTAATACCCTTTACTTAGAGAGGACTGGGCAAGAATCAATGGCACATGACTCATCTAGAAATGCATGTCATGGGCAGGCAGTAAGGAAAAGCCTCAGCAGGATAGAATCTTATTTGGGAGCTATTCCCAGCATCAGTGCAATCTCTTTGTTGAGACAAAGGGACCTGAAGTATGTTTGTCACTCTTACCATGCTTGGATGGATGTGTCTTGTATGTGGGCTGGGGAAGCCCAGAGCAAGAACAAAGTAGCCCTGGGAGACTGTGACCATGAATCATATCCACCATTTACAAACATTCAAACAGAAGATCTTTTTTTCCAGCATTTTTGATGTCAACTTTTAGGAGCTCCTCTTGAAACCTGTGTGTACACACTTAGATGCTGAATGTTTCTTGAGTTGAATATTATCACTCATGTAGGTTAGAGCATGAGATGAATATTGAACACAAGTCATGGTTTCTCACAGATGATGGAGCTGAGAATGCTCTGACAAAAGCCCCCCAGAGCATTGGCTTTCAGTTGTATATCATCATATTCTAAAGTGATCAAATCTGGAAATTTGCTGTGTATACCTTACTTGTGTGAGCAGAGAGGACACACCAAAGGGTTAGTCGTTAGCAGTGATCTAATCTCACTGTTGTTGATGCTGGAGGCTTTGTAAAACCAGGGAGAAATTAACCAAAGTTTGAGAGAGGCCCCAGCTGTTCCTCCACCATTCCCTGCACTCCATTGCCTGTTGCTTTAACGCGTTACATGTTACGCGTTGTTAATGCTTCAAATTGCAGCCACTATTTCTCCATCGCACATCTCCCTCTTGTCATGGCCCTGGCTCGCTCTGGGAGAGGTGTCACTTGTCTCCTAGCATGTTAGCATGCAGTCCTGTGGACAGCTCCAGCTGGCATAATTGAACAGCTCTGCTCCTGGACTCAATTTTATTCAAACTGAAATAAGGTTGGGCTCTAGGGACACTTTCGGAGGGAGAAAGGCATGACTCCCCAAGCCCACAAGGCGAGTGGTGATGGAAAAAAAAAATCCTTTGACAAAAACAGAGCCAGAGCATGGTACGTGTTTGTAAATTGTAAATCTGCAGAGGAACACTGAAGCAAGGCCACTGGAATTGCTTTGTTTCATTGTTAATGTGATGCTATCTTCACTTGAGATGAAAAAAAAAGTTTTGTCTTTTGTTCTATGTCGCATTTATATGTAAGACCTAGCAGGCTTTAATGAATGTCAACAACTAAGCAGACCTGTCAAAAATACAGATACATTTGGTTGAACATTGCACAGAACTGCAAAAACAAAATGTGTCTCAAACTCAAAAATGTGAAAATATCTATTCAGAGAGAGCTGTAAATGGGCCATTTGTAGAGGCCTAGATTTACATTGATGGCATTAAGTACACAAACCATGCCAATGTTTTGTGACTGATCTCAAGGTAGAATAGAGGTTGCTGATCTAGCATTATTCACCAAACTGGAGCACTCATTAGCTGTGAAAAATGATGTAGAAGTTTGCTGAATTTCATGACTTCTACAGTTTTACAGCTGATGTAATTTAACTCAGGATTTAAGACAAGTAAAATAGTCATCTTGGAGACAGAGATTGACTGAGATGGTATGCAGAGTATATGACAGAAGTAGGATCCCAAGTTAATACTGGGTATTATCACCTTTTTTACCCACAAGTGGTTGTTGCCTAATAAAACCTTCAACAAATGATGTGATGTCATGTGGGCCATGTAAGCCTCCCAGTTTTTCTATGTGTCTTCAGAGCACAAGTACTTTGGTAACAGACAGAGGGTTTGGATGTACAACATGAATATAATCTATAGCATTCACCATATTATAATATTGATTTACTGTCAGGTTAGGACTCAGTCCTCTTTCTGATGATGATTAGGACACACACTCTCTCTCTCTCTTAGCCCTCACAGCCCTCTTTGGCTGGGGTTTGCCTGTGTTTACACAGCCAGTTACATCACTGAGGCCACTATGGCATTATCCTTTCTGTTGATTGTTCATCAGAGTGTGGCCTGGTCAAAGAGCCACAGAGGGGTGTGTTTTGCATAGCCCCCTGTTTCCAGCAGCAATCCCCATGAGTCAAAATGACAGAGAAATAGAGCCTGTCGGGCATGAGGCTCTCTGCTAGCAATTATGTGCTACTATCATTACCATTGTGTTCACAAGGCTTTTTGTCTTGTTCACACTGTGCCCCCCATTGGAGAGCTACTGTAGTGCAGTTTCCTTTGATATTGCTAGTGAGATGCATCACCTGTCATTACCCTTAATATGTATTGTCTTAATCAGCAAGAAACAAATCTAAAAGGAAGCCCAAACACACATTAATGCTCAACATCTTTCTCTGTGTGAAAGATGACTGGAAAATACTGAATTCTGAATTTTCTGAAAAATCAGAATTTTTAAGCTCCTGGCCAGTTAAGGATTAAGATGTTGGGCTGCTAGAGAGTTCAGAGAATGTCCCGCAAGGCACTGGAGCTGTATGTTTGAATGCATATTGTCAGCAAGAAGATGCCACACAAACAGTGCTTGCAGAACAATAATTATATAAAAAACACTTTCTATACACAAAACCCAGGACAGGCTCACAGTGTATTGAAAATCAACAAAGCATCCCAACACAAGCAGTCCATTTCTGCTTAGTTTGCACTGTGTCACAGTTTGGAGTACACTGTTTATTTATTTTATGGAAATAACAAGAAATGCCCTGAGAGGAATGTACCATCCACCCCTATATAATTGCTGCTTCCGCAGCTTGATGTGTCAATCTGCCTGTGAACCATATTTACATCTTTACTCAGTCAAGTTGAGTCCCTGTCATAGACTATGCCACCATTTTACATTCCACTTTCCAACACATATACACTACACACACTCTCTCTTTCTGACACACACACACACACACACACACACACACACACACAGTGTTTTACACAGTGATTCACCAAAGGTTAGTTGTTTTCAGTCTGAACAAGACAGACCTCTGCCATCTTTAAAATGGCAGGTTGTCTTGTATTTCTGTTTTTCTTTCCTGATCCCACTGGAAAGGTTGGCTCCTGCTGTTCTCTGTCTAGTTTTGTCCCATCTTCTGAAGGTGATGTTTCCCTCATAATGAGTGATGATGGTTGATGGTTGATGATGGTGAAGTTTGACACAACTCTGGTGGGTCTCATCACCAAAAACGAGAACCACTATAGGAAGAAGGTCAACCTTCTGACTACATGGTGCAGAGACAACAACCTCCTGCTGAATGTCAGCAAGACCAAGGAGATTGTCGTTGACTTTGGGAGAGGTCACACCCAACACCTACCACTGAACATCAATGGTGCTGCTGTGGAGAGAGTGAGCAGCACCAAATTCCTGGGGGTGCACATCAGCAGGATCTCTCCTGGACCACCAACACTGCATTACTGGCAAAAATAGCACAGCAGCACCTCTATTTCCTCCACAAACTCCACAACTTCCTCCGCCACCTGTCATGGGCACTTTCTACAGAGGCGCCATTAAGAGCATCCTCTCCAGCTGCATCTCTGTGTGGGGTGGGAGCTGCACTGACTACAACAGGAAAACCCTGCAGCACATAGTGAACACAGCTGGAAAGATCATTGGTGTCCCACTCCCCTCCTCGATAGACACATACAACACCCGCCTCACCAGAAAAGCAACCATGTGAGTGACACCAGCCACCCTGCACACAATCTCTTCATCCTCCTGCCCTCTGGGAGGAGATATAGGAGCATCCGCGCCCACTCCACCAGACTAGCAAACAGCTTTATCCACCAGGCTGTCAGGAACCTGAACTCTCTCCCCTCTTTCCAAACCCCTTCTCTCAGTCCCCCAAAAACTTTGGGCTCTGAAGCTGCCTCTGCATTGTTTTTTTTTTGCGCTTCTACAATGGGTCTCTTGCACAGTTACATTTTTGCACAACTACTTACATATATTTTTTGAAAAACTGTAGACTCTGAAGTTGCTGCTTGTGACATTCTTGTGTTTTTGTCTTGTGATCTTGTTGTCTTGTGATCTTGTCTTGTTTAGTGTTTGGAAAATGTCCTTCTGCTATGCACTTTTTTATTATCTTTTTTTCCTGTCTCTTCTTCACCATGGGATAGCGAGAAACATACTTTCAATTCCTCTGGATGTCATGTGGTGAAATTAACAATAAAGCTGACTTGACTTAATTTGACTACATGTTCTTACCTTTAATACCGTACATTTTCTACATGTAATACCTTACATTTTCTTAACAATTATTACTTGCCTTTTATGTTTATGTTGTTGTATGAGGGTCAAATGCTTCAGGATCTCTTTTCCTGATTGCACCAAACAATCTTTATGACTCTGCCTGCTCAGGAAGCATGAGCCAGAGATCTGTTATTCTGTGAACTCAAAGGTTTTGGCAGACAATGAGCTAAAAGAACTCTCCAGGCCAGATACATACCGTTTACAGAGAGAGATTCCTGTGCTGTAAATATTCTGGGTGTAATTAGTCTTTGGATATGAACTCTGCCTCATGTGCTGCTTTATATTCTATATTAATATCAGTCTCTCTTGGGGCATTTGGCTGGATGCCCCTGTGGGACTTAGAGGACAATAAGAAAAGAGACTGGGGCAGTGGACACACACACACACATGCAAATACTCCTTTAGTAATATCTGCTGCTCAAATTTTTCTTGCCTTTTTCAATTAAAGTGATCAATGACCCACCAACATATCAAGATTCCTTTTAATTATTTCCAGTAGAGAGAAACTATAGTTGAAATTCTCTGAGCTGTGAACAATCGCCACAGCTAATCCTGTTTCCAAATAGGAGTCTCCAGGCAAGGTCAGTCACAAATTCGTTATTAATTTGTCCCATGACAATAACATAATGGGGTATTCCCAGGCATCTTTCTTTAAATGAAGCCAATCACTTGACCTAACTATTTCAAGAAAATTCTACAGTCGCCCTCCATAGCCTATTGAATTGTTCACTCCCCTGCATCTTCTCACATAAGAGCCCATAACAAAACATGATCAGCATGAACCCTCTAACTTGAGCCCAGCTGCAACCTAGAATCCACTGTACCAGTATGAGGGAGATTGAGCTCACTATGTCCTTCAAAACACAATGATCAACTGGCAGTTATGATTCTGCTCTTTAATATTGTAAATTATGGTGTAGTTATGTAAATGTAAATTACCCATGCTAACTGACCTTTTCTAACTTAATATTCCTAAATAATGGCAAATAATGTCTGCTCTGGCTCTCTAAATGTTTAGCCATAGTGTTCCACATAGCCTCCATACAGGGAGTCTCATAGTTGCATATTCATGGCTACAGTAACCCAATGAGCACAGTCAGCTAACACTCCAGCCAGCATCACTGCTGCGGCAACTGCACTCCACAGCGGCCACGACATCCCCACTTTGTCCTCTCTTCTTGCAATTACAGTAAGAATTTCTTCAGCTTGTCAGAGGCAATAATGAAACAGGGAACATTTAGCAGGCTTGACATTTGGGTGAGCCACACTGTCAGATGTTCAGGTCCAACTCTGGGCTCTGGAGCACAGCCAGCGCATGCAGGGAAAAGAGAGAGGACGCAAGGAGAAAAAAAAGGCTTCCAGGGGTCTTTACACATGTTTTTTATTCATCAGTAATTTTATACTAGACAAAGGCATGGTGAATGGAAAGCCAAAGAAAGGAAAAGGGGGAAAAAGGCTTCAGGATGCAAGTAATCATATTCCTATTTAAGGAGGTATAATCACAAACTCAAATCGATCTCTCCATTTATATCATGATTGTAATTCTGTCCAGCAGTGACCGATTGTAGTGCACTTGCCAAGTTTGAAAGAGAATAATGTACAGTACATCAACAAACAAAAAGCAGAATTTGATTTCCAAAGCACTGTTTTCCACTGCCAGTGCACATCATTTAAGCCCATTATAAAGGATGACACTTTTTGTCAACATTTCTCTGCCCTGAAGGAGGTCAATTTCAATTCAGTCATTACAGGCTTGCTTTACAAACCTGATGGTGCTGCTACAATGTTGAAAACTGCCCATATGGCAGGGCTGTTTGAATACACTAGTTCCTGGTCTTCATTGATATAACTCAGTATAGCTTCTGCTGGAACATGATCTGATAACCTGCATTCTTTCTCCACACCTGTCCTGCTGTTCACCTGTCAAGTCACAAACGACATCAAATAATACAAGATAAAAGATAAAAGTTGCAGATGCATACCAAGATGATTCCATGCAATAGGAATGGTCAGGAAGGAAGAAGGAATAAAAAAGTCCTGTAGGATCCTAATCCAGATCATCATTCAGAAATTCTGAACTATTGGCATCCTTTACAATTGAGTAAAATTCAAAATAACACACACCAGTATTTTAATTTTTCAATTATGTGAGCAGACACACCCCTCCACGCACACATAGAGAGAGAGAGAGAGAGACAGACAGATAGAGGAGACTGAAATATAGCCGGATAGCAAGAGAAATGTGTCATCCCTGAACTTACTCCTGTATAGTGATTGCAGTTCAGAACAGACGTCACTAAAGACATGTTGCATATGTGCATATGTTCAAGCAACAGTCTAGAATCAATCAGCCAATAGCCCTGTGGTTTGAGGTTGCCAAGTGCTGTTGAATGAACGAGAAAATTTGATACACCATGGACCGAATAGCAAAAAAGAAGCCAACACTAACTGAGTCCAAGTCTCTGTTGTACCAAATTTTCTCATTTTTATTCCTACTGACAGCACTCTATAATCTCAAACAACAGGGCTTGGAGTTGACTGACTCCAGGCTCTCTGACTAAGAAATCCTCTCTTGGACACCTGATGTTTGCATTTAAACATCTAATTAATATACAAATTCCATTAGCTGAAGCGGAGTAGATTAACTCTACTCTCTTCTCAAAAAAAAAAAATTCAAACAGTGGCCAAGTTCATGTGAATTGAAAGGCCTTCACATTTTAGACCTGGAGGTTCAACTTTCTTTCAGGCATAGTTAGTTGTTAAAAAAACTCCCTACACATCAGGCAGTCCTAGATTATCATGTGAGAGGGAAAAGGGCCATCTTACTTCAAGGTGCCAACTTGAGTGACATTCTTTCCAAAGTAGTTGAACCTCCTTGTCTTGGCGTAACCTCGATGCTGGGGGGCTTTAACTGCCCTTCAGTAAGGAGAACCCCAGTTGTTAACCTACCCCCATGATTCCTTCATTAATGAGTTCCTCTCTTGAAAAGCAGCCTGACCAAAGCTGAACTAAGAGTGAACTGTTCCAGGTAACGATACCCTGCCAAACTTGTTGCAAATTCACCACTGCTGTAGCTCGCTGTAAGATTGGCTACTGGAGACTTAATCTAGTAACAAAATAGCTTAAATAATGTTGGCAGTTATTTCATTGCTTACCTTGTGAAGGTACAAAAGAGTAGCCATGATTCTTACCTGTAGTATTCACCTTAAATGTCATTTCTCTTGATTTATGGCCCTAAACAGTAAGGCACACTGTTCTGCTCTTGTGGTGTGTCACCCAAACATTGAGGGACTTCTATGTACAGAACTCCTATGTGAACCTTGTGACTAGCCCGAGGGGAATAAGGACGACACGGCAACTCTTCATGATAGCACTTTCTGCCAAGGCATTGTAGTTCACCTCCCCTCCTAGAACTCCTGGACTAGGGAAGTCCATCCTCATTATTTTTTCAGCTCAACAGCGATTGTCACTTTGGCTCTATGGAGTCAAAAATAAAACATTTGTCTTTCACCCCTGTCCTCTACACAGTTTCCACATTTTCATTCTCAGTGTATGTCTTCATTACTCACAGGTGATTTCCTTACTCTGTGTACATAAAGTAACTGTTTGTGACAGCTGAGGGAAGGCCAAAGTTGAGGCACACTCAATTGGAATGAAGCATGAAAAAAATTATAGCAGTGAAATAAGTGTTGCCATTGCTTTAGAACATTTTTATTCAAATAAATCTACTTTTTAAACAATGAGGTGGCAGGCTCCACTGGTCTCTGTGCCTTTCGTTCATGTGCTGGAGTGATTCTTTTTCCTCAAGCGTGATACAATCAATTGATTAGCATGGTGTGGTGGTGCCACTGAGTGACTTCATTGTTTCTCTTTAGCACTCAGTGCTTTAACAGGTGGAAGAATCAGTTTAGCAGGGACAGAGGTAGGACTTGAAGTACAACTCCCATGCTAGAGCTGAAATTTTAATTAGCATCGGTTTCAGCTGGGGTCACCAACAAAGACATCCATCTGAGAGCACTCGATATTTAATTAAACGGCTTGTGCTTTACATCTTCCTCCTCCCAACACAACTCTCTGAAAAACATTTTAGCCACTCTTCTTCTTCCTCTTCTTCTTCAATATCTCGTGCATACGGTGGCTGCGAGATGCCATGGAAAAAAAAATCTCGCAAAAGATTTATTTTTCTTTTTTAGGTTTATGGACCAACAGGCTACAGGACATTCTAGCCTACTGCCCTTATGCAGCTGCATGCAGTTGAATGAGGAGGAGAACTTTCTGTGTTTTACAGCTTATTATTTCCAGTACGTGATACGCGGGTAGCCTATAGCCTACGCCATAACCACCTGAAAAGATCATGGGTTGGCGTATATCCAGTAAAACGTAGGCTAGGCAAAGAAACCATCCAATCACTCAACAAACGTTACTGAATGGACCCAAAGGGGAATTCACGTGTCAACAACTTTTGAACCAATCCAATCAGTCATCAAGAAAGCAACGTCACCTAACGGAATCACCATATAATTATAACTTTAAATCCCTGTCAGGGGGGGTCCTCTCAATTAATAGCCAACATTGCGCATGAAACTGCACGCAAAAGACACGCCTTACATGGTCACACACCTATGCCTTACGGAGGGCTGCAGGTTAAATCGCTACTTTTTGTTTTTGTGATATACTGAACTTAGTGATAACCACACCTTAGTAGTATTTGGCTTAACGCCATTTATTGCCAACTGCACACAACTTTTTCATCTCATAGCTCAACTTCTCATTCTAGCTATTTTTCTACTGTAGTTTAATCAATGCATCAGAGAGGTAGCACCATCTAGGGGAAATTACTCAGTACTGATTTAACATTCAGTTTACCACAGTCTTCTTGACATTCTCCGATAAATGCAACCTATAGCATATTAGCGCAACGTAGCAGTGATATTCTCGCCCTATGGCGACGCAAAAGCAGTTCTCTGTATAAACAGAGTCTACGCAAGATGTTTTACTGAATACGCAAACGCAATACGCATGATCTTTTCAGGTGGCGTTGGCTTTACCCACGTATCACGTAGACTACACCCCTGACATCTAGGCCTACAGCATATCAAAACAACAAGTTTTGTGAGATCCTGCCAATAAGTAGCATATTATAAGACAGACTACTGAAAATAATACGCTGTAAAACACAGAAAGGCAGTTGTTGTCACAGCTCCTCCTCCTTCAACTGCATGCAGCTGCCTAAGGTCAGTAGTCTAGAATGGTGCCTGTTGGTCCATAAACCTAAAAAAGAAAAATAAATCTTTTGCGAGATCTGTTTTGTGAGACCTCGCAAAACTCGCCAATTCTTTTCCATGGCATCTCGCAGCTACCGTACGTGCAAACCTTTTAATGAGGGATAAATCCTAATTTATTGTGTACCAAGATATCTCTTGAATATTATTTGAAGCATCTATATGTTCACAATTCTCATTTTTGGACATTTTAACTTTTAAATCACCACAATCAAGTTTTTCATGGCACAAGATGATAATTTGCTCAATTTGTTGGTTTATGTATAAAATCTTTTTTTTTCTGACTTCTCATGGCACATTGAGTGCCTCATGCACACCAGTCTCTAATGGGCCTCTGATTCTAACATTCCAATCTTGATCTATGGAGTCGCTAACTTTGACAATTACTGAAGCAAGACTTTTAGTTCTTCAAAAAAGTAGAATAATAATAAAAAAACAAGATCAATCATGTGTTCTTTTCCAGTGCTATGTTACACAAAAAATAGTGTTTTCATTGCCTATGGGACTAAAATGGAACTCTTTGCTCTCAAATTGAGGCTTGCTCCCCATTGGGAGTGCTGAAAAGAGCAGGCTAAACATTTTGTCTCCCTGGCCTCTCACATCCTCTCCACCAATTTCAAGACAGCATTTACTGACAAACTGCAGCACAGAGGCATAGCAGCAGTCTGCAAAACTAAAGAACTTTCAAATGGATGGTTATGTGAGGGAGCGCTCTGGGAGTGTTCACAGCCACCAGGTGTTTGGCTCCATCAGCCTCAAAATGAGCTGCTTACAGCAGTGTGGAGCTATGACTCAACCCTACATGATAAGCTTGAGACACAGAGGTGGTGGGAAAACTAACAGAGATTCACACTCTGCTTCTCAGACAACATGAGCACAAAACTACAGTATATTCACTAATTCCTCTTTCTGAACCCACACTAAACATGACAAAGGCTCATTTGGTAAAAAAAAAAAAAAAGAGAAATAGAGAGCTGGGAATTAAAATCTTTCACTGCAGCATCTAACATGTGACAGATTACATCAAACATGCCGGCAACTGCTAAATCTGTCCGAATATTGACATGTGCTGTATAATCTGTAGCATCCCAGGTAGGTAATAGATGATAACTGACGAATAGACCACATCAGTGTATTGGACCAAATATCTCTGTTCTCAATGCCTCTATATTAAAGCGATAGTCAGTCTTGTTGTTTAAGCTCACCAAGTACTGTTAGAAGAACGAGACAATTTGGAACAATATAGACTGCATGACAATTCAGGTTCAATTTATTGACATTTACACCTCATATTTACTTAGGATCTGTACTGGATTCACAGAAGATCTGCAGGCAAAAGTCAAGCCCACGCACCAGGACAGTCCCTCCTTGCTAGTGCAAGTGCTCTTTCTCATCTCAATGACAATGCAGCACCTGATTGCCATCAGTACCAGAGAGTACTCTGACCAACTGTGGTACTGTGCTCCTTTCAGCAGTCACTTCAACAGCAGCCTGCCTGCAGAAGGTCTATGGACTCCTGAGGTTTCTCTGCATTTTGTGTACATGTGTTTGTGTGTGTAGACACACACATGTCCCACTTTCCTTCCTATGCAATATATCAGATATTCAGGATTTTTGATGGGGGGAGGATGATAGGTGAATAATAACTGTAATAAGGGTTGGGATCAGTAAAAGTCTAAGTTCTTTAATACTCACTCACAGCAGAGGCAGATGTAAGACTTAAAATCTGTAAATTGTACTAATGTCTGAAGTGATTTCAGTGCTAATTATGAGTTTCTTTTTTTAAAAGTGAAAGACACCTACTATAGGTTGCACATGAATAGGAAATAAAGAACACTCCAACTTAAAAAAAAACTACCCCAAGCTCAATTCTCAATTCATATTCTTGAAATACAATAATGAATACTTAAATTTAATGTTAACTAGGAAAGTCAAGACTAAACTATCATAAATAAAGTCAAATGACTTCATTCCAGTAAGTTGTATATATTTTTAACTCAAATTTCTAATCTGAGACATTAAATCAACTACAAATTGCTATTGTAATCAAACCTGAACTGGAAATTTGTGAGTTGTGAGTTTTAAGGCAGCCAATGAAGTTTTTTAGTTAAACTGATATTTTCTACAGAGTGTAGCCATATTTCATAGCAGAAATTATTTTGATTGTTGTACTTTTAAAAGTATAAAAAGTGTAAAAGTATACAGAATGTGTGTTTTGTTCAGCTCATAGTCAGTGCACTAAAATTCTTCTACATTCTCCTATTCAAAATCAACATAGTGTTGCACCAATCAAAACCTCTCTTCTTAAAATGATCTGGTTTGGCAGGAAAGGTTGCTCAGAGAAGAATGATGTGACTTTTTGCACCAATATTTCAATGTCAATAAAATCTGGGGACAAAATAAAAATAAACACATCCTAATATTGATATTGATAATTGTCTCACACATTTGTCATCTGTCTGAATGAGTGAAGGTCATTCTAAAGCACAGCGCAATAATAAACAATAAGAAGCTTCACCTCTCTTTTGCCATAGCCCATTTCCCTGCAGTTTTCTAAAAAAGACCTGACGAAATGCGCAAGTCTCTAAATAAATTATAAACAAAATTATTGAGCAAAGGGTGAGGCATTTAACAACTGATCAGCAATTTTGGAATCAATAAGCAAAGCAAGAATAATTCCCCCTGTTTGCTGAACCCATTCAATCCAATGGTAATTCAGTCTTTCATATGTGTCATATGTGTTAGGGATGTGAATTGTTTCCCATTGCCACCAAGTAGTCTGCCACCAGTGACTTGAGAGATAAGCATCCTATTCATGGCATTTAGTATTCTGGGCACCACAGCCAGACACAGCCCAGGCCATGCCTTGCCCATGAGCATCTCTGCTGGTCTGGTCTTTCTGTTCCCACTGCGTTTGAAGCGCTGCAACATGTGGAATTCCCCCTGTAGCCAAATTAATTAAATGATGTGGCCTGTTTTGGCTCAGAGACATCCCTTACCCCCTCGCCCTCCACAAAGGACACAAATCTTTTTTTTCCTTGGCCAAAGTCATTTTGAAGGATTTCATTCTGTGTTTTTTTTTACAAAAACATCTGATAGAAGACATATACATGGCTAGCCCCCTCAATCTCTTCCCAGTTATCTCAGAGATAAATCTCAGAGATAACTTTCTCTTTTACTCAATGTCTGTTTTTTGTTAATAGTGGAAAGCAAAACTGCATAGAGCTCAATCTTTTGTCACCTAAACCCCGATTATTCTTACATCTATGTCAGATGATAAGATGATAAAAGTCTTACAACAGCAATGCAAAGTGGACAGTATCATTCGTTAAGATTTATCACTCCAATATTAAGAGCAGTTTAAAATACACAAAACAAGTCTTTTTATTCTAAGGGGAACTGATATTATATACATTTTATTACTGACATTATAAAATGGTTTAGATGTCTTTCATTGCACTCTTCCTTTGTGAGTAATTCAAAAGGAACCTGTTAGGCATTATACTCTTTTCATCTCTTGTATCAGCACCTGGACACCTCTGGTTCTACATTTCTCACCCTGTCATCGTCTTTGTTGCTGCATGATGCAAATTTCCTCTCTCTTTGTGTGTGTGTGTGTGTGTGTACACACAAAGGAAGAGGAATTTTGCATCAAATATAAGCACTGTAACTCTCTTTCTTTTGCTCCTCTCTCAGCAAGCCTATGGAGGAAACAAAAGCAGGATTAGAATTTTTGCTGATTTAATCCTTGGTATTCTTGCCTGTGTTTGATCTAATCCCTTAGCTTTCGGCTCTCCAGTTTGGGTTTTGTCAAGCCCTTTCCCCATATGGGCACAGTGTTAGTGTCACTTCCTAGCACCCTCTTGGCTGCATTTGCCTGAATTTCAAGTGTCAAAGGTGCTGTGCATTTGAACAATTCCATCAGTGCCACAATCAATGTCTCAGGGCTTGATTGGGCTCCCTTATGAGTACAGCATAACTCAGCACCTATAAGGTTAATACATATCAGAATGACTTAAATGTATAAAAAAGCTTTTTAGAACCCTGACCATACATTTATGACGATGGAATAATTTGAAATAAAAAAATGATCTAATGCACTAAATACAATAACTAATAATATGTTAAGCCTCAAGAATTATGCAGTCCCTGTCTAAAGTTGCAAATGTGCAAGTCATGCAACAGTGGTTTAAGTGTTTTCATCAAAAGCTGTAAGCTACATTGAAACAAGTTAACATGGAATGTCATGTCCTCTGTCTAAGGACTTACTGTATCAGGCACATTGATAGCGTAGACTTAGCAGACAATGATACATCACCAGCTATCACAGAGAGAGCAGGATGTCCACAACAGAACACCAGAGCAATGCCATTCACTTTCATTAGCCATGCAAGGCAACGTCTCCCTGCTAAAGCAGCTGCAGTGCTGTGCTGTAGTGTAACTGATCCTCTTGACAACTGTTCCGAATTCAGCTATTTCCTGTCTTTTCCTGCTGTTCATCCATATGCTGGTTTCTATTATTATTATTTTAGAGGAAAAACAAACATTTCTGGGGGTGCTTTGTGCATGATATATGTAAACATCTCATCTTACGCCATTTATAAGGTTTATTTTAGAGAAGCCATTTTCTGCAGTATTGTGAGATGATAATATTAGGCCTATCTGGCCTTCATGTTTATTTGGAGATGCCAAGTCATTAGTAGTCCTGGGAGCTATGCTCTTCCCTTGTCTTCATTTCGATTCATGATGCTAATCTAATGGTAAAACATTTGATTAAATTACTCCTCACTCTCTAAAAAGTCACCAAGACCTACTTTAGTCTGTCCATGGTGCTAGATGCAGCCACTAAATAAGTTTTGCTGATATTGAATCTGTGCTAAAAGAAATGAAGCTAACACAATTTGCATTGAATGAATTGAGAGTAAAAATATGACGAAGTGCTGAGATGATATGGCGTATCCACATATTCTACTCCTCAGCCCAGTGAGTTGCCCAGTCTCTCCGGTTTCAGTCTGTTGAATCAGTTTATACAGAAAGGTCAAGATCAGTGGAATGAATGGCAAGCAAGTAATGAATGTATGAAGTGTCACTGCAAAGAAACCTCTTTGCTCTAGAACATTTACATTTACATTTATGCATTTAGCAGAACATTTGTCAAAACAAATATGCATTCTTGAAAGGAAGAATGTGTGATTTAAGTGTCTCTTGAATATCTCTGCATTATAAGCCAGATCTTTCCTGCACCCAACCAAAAATACTGCAAACACATTATACTGTTCTGAGATTGGGCTCTGAAAAGTAATAATCTATGATTTGAATAGGTCCAATATTACAGTGCTGGCCCCACAAAGCATGCATCTGAGTAAATGTATTCTGAACTTGTCAGGTTGGTGTGACCAAGTGACCTTACCTTGACATTTTTACTGATGTACCTGCTGATGTTCTAGAATCCTTCTTTGAAGGATTCTTTGAAACAGGCAGTGAGATGATATTCATTTGAATTCATTCATTCATTCAACTCCTGCAATTAAAACTTCATAACATGGCTCAAAACAGATTAGAGATTTTTTTAAAAATCATGTTGACCATGAACCTATTTTTGGGATGACTGTAATGTATCATTCTAATATAGAACCCCCAATTCCTGGGGGTTGTCATTCAGATGTATATTGGAATAAATTAAATATGTCAAAAGGCAATGTTTAACATAACTTTTACATAACAGTGTTTAACATAACATTTACCTTTTAGATGTTGTTTTCCTGGAAGATCAACAGAATCCTTTGGAATAACTTCCTCCATAAAGACCCCTGGCAAATGAATTCACCTTGCCAAATGTGTTGTGCCGTGGGAGTTAGGGGTAAATAACTTTATTTGAGATATGGCATCTGTCTCTCAAGCAGCAGACTTCTCATTACAGGTAGTTTCTTTGACTGGCTCCTCAGACATCAGCTGTCACAGTTCATCAGCCATACCAAGGTAAGGGCAAAATAAACAGCTGCCATTTCATTCACACACCAGCACCCTGAAAACAGACACACAGTACAGGTTCACAGGTTCAAACAACCATTCATTCTGTGAAAATGAGTCAATGTTATAAATATATTTGCAACAGAGTGTATTTTAGCAGTTAAACACCAAGCAGCACCAAGAGTTTTGGTGGAAAATATGAATATAGGAAATATATTTATTACTTCATTAGCATATGATTGGATTGATTTGCAGTAAATTGCGTTTCTCTACTTATTCCTGCAGAAAAACCTGCAGTTTGCATTCTTTTCATTGAACAAGCAAATGGGAGGTAGAATTGTAATTGATTAATTGCATGCATTTGCTATGTACATTTTTTATGTAAAAGAAAGAAAGAAAGAAAGCCTTCACTGTCATTTCTGGTGTACTGGGCACCCACCTCCCTCAGACTCCCCACCATGCCTTCAAAGTATCCTGGAAGAGCATGGAGAGGAAAAGCCTGAGCTTTGCTCCAACATTGCAGCTGAATTCAGTGGTCAGGCACGGAGCTGGGGGCTAAAGGGTGGCCATAATCCTCCTAAATCCTCTGGCTCTGAAAAGAATTTGGCTTCCTGGACGGCAACGTTTTTTTTCTCCCTCTCACAGTGGATATCATAACCGCAACTTGTCCAGCTATGTTATCACTTACCTGCTGATAGTGAGAGGAGCCATCAGTAACAACAAGAGCATCCTTGATCCTGTATGGCTGCTGCCTTGCTGCAGTTCTACTCCACTCAGTGTCAGCTAAGAGCTCCAGTCTCAGGTGGGCAAGGCTGCTCTGATACATTGACATGCCATCCCAGAATACTTTTTAAATCAGGATTTGATTTAACTCAGAGTTGCTGTCACTGAGATCCAAAATGACTCCTCATAATGAAGAATGGCCCATTGCCTAGGTGACTTGACAGTGACTGCAAAATGGAAGGGGATATCAGCAGGGGGAGAATTATACACTGGGTGAATGGATGAACAGCAGAATAAGGGCTGAGTCAAGTGTGACATTTTCCCTACATAAAATGACATTTCAGATCTTTTTGAAAATCCTGAACACAATAGCATGGAAATAATAATACGTTTAAATGTACAATATGTCGTAGGTTTGGATTAACCATACCTGGCTATCTGGTGTGCAGATTATAGACATTTAGGATTTATTGATTGAATTATTTACGTTACTCTATATCTCCATGGGAACACATTGTTTCATAATTTAAAGGAGGGAGCAAAAAACACAAAGCTACTTCAGTGTTTATATTCTCCCTCTTCTCTGACCCATGGATAAGATGTGATTGGATGAGATAAATCTAAAAAAAACAAAGCCAAAACCAAATTCTGTTTTCACTGCCAGAGCTCTGGTATCATTTTTTACAATTTTGTTTTCATCTCCAACAGCGAGAGAAATGAGGAGATATGTTTCAGCATTCTTCAGCATAAACAGGGGTGTTAAAACATCTGCATCCCCAACAGTTGTGATGCCCATGGGAAGGAGGAGGACTGTGAGAGTGTGGACCACTGTGAGGAATCTACACCTTGTTTCATTCAGCTTCAACATACCTTTGTGGAATGAAGGCTGTAGACTAACCTAGATATAATTTCACTGACATCATTATGCTCACCATAACCTCAAGAAAATGCAGCCCCTTGGATTTGACCTGAACAGTAGAATTACAAGCAGTAACCCCAGTATTATCCAGACCTGTGTCTGACTCACACTTTCTCATGATCTAATCCTCTGTGAATGTCAAAATATGCCCACCTACTCCAATCTCTGTGCCAAGTGCAGTTTCACTTCTTATGTCACAGACACGTTGAGTAATTTTTTCTTGAAATGATGTACACAAACCAAAATAACTTGAAACTAAAACACAGGTCTCGTCATATAAAGCAAAAATAGGTCCCATGGTAAGGTTTGAGAGTAATCTCCAGCGCCCTGGACACTGTCTTTCTAGCATAAATCACTTTCAAAATGATTGATTCCCTTTGAAATGAGATATAGATACCCAGTAAGAAAAATCATGGAAAGAAGAAAGAAAATAAGCAAAGCTCAAAAGAATTTACATTACTGGGGATATTCAACAGACACACTTCCTAACATCTGCAGATAATGGTGAAATGCAGGCCTTATCCTGTGGTATTACTAGTCAGCAACCTTGGCTCATATCTCCCCTGTCTCTACACACTATAGAGAAAATGAGGGCCAGTGTACCTAAGGACTACAAGCACATGCTATGATATGCTATGCTATAAAATGTGTCCAAAACCTAATTGGCTTGTTTATGTATGAAAACAGCTTCCTAAGCTATACCAGCAGAGGGGTTTTAAGGATAGTGCTATGGATGATGTAGCATCCAGAGAGGAAACAATTCATTTGTGACCTTAAGCAATTTGTTTTGAACAACAAAATCACAACTTGCCCACTATATCATGCTATGGCCTGAGGTATGCAATAGTTAGGTTGGAGAGTTAACAGACGCTAAACAGACAGAGCAGATATCATCACACGGATATGGGGAGCACAGAGCCGACACTCCAGTCCCCTCAGCTTACTTGTTCAGTGCTTGCTCTCCACTATGATGTCTCAGGGCCAGGACGGAACAATCTGGAAAGGTCACTCTCAGCTGGATCTCTTGCACAGCATCCAATCTGGGCATGCAAGCACCAGTCACCTGCTGAGTAGAGAAAGAGCTAGTTTGTCACCCATTGGCCAGAAGAAGCGCTCAAATTTATATCAGCTGTGTGGCACCGAAAGGTCATTCTAGATCAAAAATGTCAGTAACTGATGATTTTCATGATATACATAAAATCTGTATTATTCTCTGTCTCATATACGTATCTTCCTGGCATAACACTTTCTCTGGGTCAGAAGTGTATACATGGCAATATAAGCTTGTTCTTTACCAGGCTTATTTCCTCAGCTGACCTGATTGATTTTATCTATCATACAAATTCTGTGTGAGCAAATAGATTGTTAGATAAAGTTAAAATTATTTAACTGCGCAGTCATTGCTAATATCCACAACGTCTCCTTGCTGCCCTGCTGACTATTTGCAAGGAAGCGCCTCCCACTCCCTAGCCCCTCAGCACCACTACGCTAGTCTTCAGTAGGTGCGTGGATATCAATAATGTTAACACGGTGGCACCTAAAAGCCATAAACGAAAGACTAATGTTTGTCAGCTGCAGAAGTGCTATGCAATCAATTGCATAACATATTACAGGCAAAGAATTGTTTCCTTTCCAAGAGAGTGCTGATCCTAGCATAAGGATATTAATGAATTTACTCTAATTGTGAGAGCCATGCAAATACACAAATAGCAAAGACACATTTTGCAGTTTGGACCCATTACTTAATCACTGGGGAAGGCTCTGGAGCATTCCCACAGAGGAGGCAAAGAACCAGCTGCTGAAAGTGCACCAGCATCACCCAGTGGTAAGATTACAAACAGCAGTTTTTGAAAGGATGCAGCTTTAATAATACATACAACAAAGAGAGAGAGTGTGTGTGTGTGTGAGGGGAAAATAAGGATGGAAAATGATAGTGAAAAGACTGACAGGCACAGGCTTAGGCTGTCATTGTTTCAGTGTTCATAAGCCTTGTTGCTTGGTGGAAAAAAACTGTTCTGGAGTCTGGTGATCCAAGCGTTACGACTATAATATCACTTGCCAGATGGTGGCAGCTGAAACAGTCCATGATGGCTGGGGTCCTTACTGATTCTTTTGGCCTTCCTGATGCATCACCTCTTATACAAGTCGTGGATGAAGGGCAGATCGCATCCACAGATGCTTTGTTCTGCATGCATGACTCTGCAGTGCCTTTCGTTTGGTAGCAGAGCAACCTCCAAACTATGCAGTGATGCTTCCGTTTAGGATGCCCTTTGTGGTGCCTTTATAAAAGGCCTCTAGGATCTTTGTTTGCATACCAAACCTACTTAGTTGTCTGAGGTGGTAGAGATGGTGCTGAGCTTTTTTAACAATCTGATCAGTGTGGCTATCCAATGTCATGTCTTTTGTTATATTAACACCAAGGAACTTGAAGTTGTTGACCCTTTCCACTGTAGAACAATTGATGATAATGGAGTCCAATTGATCTCCTTTCTTCTTGAAGTTTACTATCAGGTCCTTGGTCTTTGCAATGCTGAGAGAAAGGTTCCTGTCCTGACACCACTGTGTTAAGTTGTTGACTTCTGTAGGCTGTCTCATCATTGTTGGTAATTAGGCCAATTACAGTGGTGTCATCAGCAAACTTAATGACCACTCTTCTCATGTGTTATTCTACGCTGGTGGAATGACCTTCCAAGTGCAGCCAGATCAACAGATACCCTCTCCACCTTCAAGAAACTTTTGAAGACCCAGCTATTCCAAGAATATCTCCTGGCTTGAATTCTGAGAATGCACTTAACCTCTTATACTTAACCTCTCTTTTATACTGCACTTTTATTACACTATTGTACTTTCAACCTAAAATAGTTTTTATGTTAGCAATATGCACTCTTTAGTTAGTTAGTTTCTTTGATTGTGTTGTAGCTTGAATGTTTTCCTCTTTTGGAAGTCACTTTGGATAAAAGCATCTGCTAAATGCTTAAATGTAAATGTAAATGACCAATGTGAATCTGTGACTGGAAGACACATTCATCATTTAAAATAAAATCATTAATTATTTCTCTAACAAAAACTGTATACGTTGTTCATTTGCTGTTTCCTACTGACAAATTATTGAGTGTCTCCATGAAAAACAAAGAAATCCAAGTGATCTAAAAGTTTTGACTGGTAGTGTATGTTGATCATAACCCCACCATACTTCTAGCATCAGTGTCAAATACAGAATGTCCATTTACAAGGAATTGGACTGTAGGGTGCAGCAGCAGGGTGTAAAAGCACATTATCCACTGAGAAAGGTCCCCAACCATACCTGTTTTCATACTTCCTGCAAATGGCCATGGAAGAACATTTTAATGAGCCTTTTTAGCCTGGTGATTAGAACCATTATTGAGAAGGGATTTGAAGCGCCTGCATCCCAATTCTGTACACTCTCACTTGCAATTTTACAGCCTCATTCGTATCTGCGGGACTGATGTAGTAGCCTGCTTAACCTGCTTAGAAATGAGCCAGATTAAATCAAAAGGAATAGCACAGTAATATTATTTGGACAAACCTTTGTCGCATTACTTGGTTACTTTGTCTTGACTTGACAGTTGATCACATATCTGAGGCAATGCTGACACTGAGCTGGAGGGGCCGAATTCAAGGGGACGCACTTCCTGGAGCTGCTACAGCCATTGCGGAAAAAACAAAGTAACCCATGGAAGACGTAACTTTAAAGTTGTAACTTGTTCTCAAATGGAGCGAAACTGTCTTTTGTGTGATAGAGACTATTTATATTTGTTGGTATCGCAAATGTAAGATCATATTAAAGCCCATGTCGCGCGACTGAGGGACGAACAGTCTACGGCAAGGGACTGTTACTTCATCCCTAGGCTGTACCAAGCTATTTAGCTAACGTTAGTGTAACAAGGCCAGCAAGCGGCCTAACGTAGTGGCTCCAACGTTAGCTAGTTTCATGTCTATGCTACCCATTGTATTTTTGGTGTCATCGGTGAAAGTTTGTGTGAGCAATATTTGCTTGCCTGGGCATAGCAAAGTTTGTGGAGTCTGGCCTACAACTGGTCTCGCGTCGATGTGTCTTGCTTGTTAGCCGTCAAGATATTTTGGCTGACAGACCAGGTAGCTAACTAGCTCGCTAGCCTGTGGCTGTGGAGTTCGTAAAGTTATATATTTGTATCTAAAACCTGTAACGTTGTATGTCTGTAGTTACGGGTAGCACATGCGAATGCACAACTTCCCTTAGATATTGTTATTTTTATTGAAATCACAATCATTGGTTTTAATGAATAGTTAGCGGATGAGCTAGCAATGTCTGTTCCTTCTGCCGATATGATTGAAACACCACCTGGATATCCCTTTGAAGAAATCGATTATTCGGATATTGAAGTTGAAGAGGTAAGTGTTTTGTTTGGTAAAAAAAAGCCAGCTAACTTAGCTTTGCGACACCTTCAGAGCTCACGTAGAGACCCAAACATTTCCTCTTGTATGCAACAGTAACTAGCTTGCCAACATCTGCTGAACAGCCAAAACTGTCTCTTGATAATCTTACTGCGCAGTTAGCAGTGTTTTCTGTTTTGCGTTTGTTAAATTCATGAATGTTTAACGTTACCATTACTATTTTACCGTAAAGTGACAGCTGACAAATATCATTATCATTATATTATTATCATTAGTAGTTAGTAATGAAGTGCTGTTAGATATGTGTGTATTTAATGACTGTGCATTCACAGGTGGTGGGCCGAGGTGCCTTTGGTGTTGTTTGTAAAGCCAAGTGGAAGGGTAAAGATGTCGCAATCAAAACGATAGAATCTGAATCTGAGAGGAAAGCCTTTCAAGTGGAGGTAATTGTCTTAAAGTGAGAAATGTATGAAGATTGTGAAAGTCTCATAAACAGTTTAGAGCCCATGTCTCTCCACATAAATGCGAATAAAATATCTGTTTGCATGTTTGTTGTAATAAGCCTTTAAAACATCCTGTTTTGTTTCACAGTTGCGGCAGTTGTCTCGCGTGAATCATCCCAACATTGTGAAGTTGTATGGCTCATGCAACAACCCAGTAAGTACAGAAGCATAGACAAGCTTTGCTTGTCTTTTGCTTGGTACAAGGCGTTTATGCACATTGTTTGTCAGCTCTTCACTAAAATAATCCACTTTTCTTACCTACTCTTAGGTATGTCTGGTAATGGAATATGCAGAGGGGGGTTCTCTGTATAATGGTGAGTTCCTGTGTTTTTCTGGGGATTGCTTCCTGTTTTGAGTCCTGTTTGGATCAGCAGATCATTTATACAGCTACATACTTCTGTCAAGTATATTAAACTAAGGGAGTGTCCTCATTACCATGCTTAAGCTGTCATTTTTGTCTGCCCATTTCTGAGGTATATATTTGTGAGGAATCCTCCTTTATACACCTTCCCCACCTTCCACATTATGGCTAAGTTCTGTATCCTATCCCTCAGGCCCATAGAAATGTTTTGCATGAAAACACATTGTTTTTGTTGTCATGTAACTTGAATATTGATCCAGTACACACAGACTCAGTGTTAGAGGTTATCTTGTACACCTTGTACACCTTCATGCAAGGCATTTATGTTGTGATGTCTGTGGTTATGGTTCTCCATGTGTAAACTGAGGTGACCTGAGTTTGTGGTGCTGTGTGTGGTTACACCAGTATATCTTTGTGTGTGAGAATCTGTAATTGTGTTAGTGACTGCACTCTCTGTTTACAGTGCTGCATGGTGCCGAACCCCTCTCCCATTACACGGCCTCCCATGCCATGAGCTGGTGCTTCCAGTGCTCCCAGGGAGTCTCCTATCTACATGGCATGAAACCAAAGGCTCTTATTCACAGGGACCTCAAGCCACCCAAGTACGCTCTTCACCTCGAACCTCCACTAGCCCAGCGCTATCTTTCTCCCAGTCCTCCCCTCAGCCCTGTCACTTGCACTCTCTCCACCTCTCTGCAGATGGCATGTGTCATTCTATAAGTCACTCTCTCAGCCCTCCTTTCCTACGCTCGTTGCTATGATCTGTAGCCCTCTCACAAGCATTCAGAGCAGGGTTTATTTGGGCGTAACCTTTTTTTGAAGAGAGATGAAGTAGGCTGTTTGCTGAGAACATATAAAACAAGCTGCTCACTCTTGCCTCTACTTTGCTAAGGGTGGTCAAAGAAGTTTAGTGCGTGTGTGCTTTGCAGTCTAACCCTCCCCCATGTTTTGTGCCATGTGATTTGGAAGAATTGTGTGATTTATTGTGCACTACAAACAGACTTGTTGAGTGTGGCTGCAGAGGGTTATTTATTAGGCTGAAATGACAAAAAGTCCCTGGCAGTATACCCTGGCTCTGACCAGCTGGTTGCTTTCCTAAAGACCTGACCTCGAGTTCCAGGGAAGAGCAGGGGCGCCATAGCCTGGCACAACAATGTTGGCCACAGCCCGTATGCACTCTTACTCTTCTCACTTACTCACTCCCTTCTCTTGCTCTTTCTGTCTCTCTCTCTGTCTCTTTTACTTAAATTACCACAGATATCATACCTTGGTCTGATGTTTTACAATTGTTATGTTTGTTGTTTGCTTAACAGATTGATTAGGGTGTAGCAAAAGCAGAAGTCTATTGGAAAGGTGTCTAAAGTGGGACTGTTGTTTGAGTAATATATGCCTTTGTCTTCTTCCTCCTTAGCCTCCTCCTGGTAGCTCACGGCACAGTGCTGAAGATCTGTGACTTTGGAACTGCGTGTGACATTCAGACCCATATGACTAACAATAAAGGCAGCGCGGCATGGATGGCACCCGAGGTGTTTGAGGGCAAGTATTGGAAACATGTTGAGCGTGTCAGAATCATCTCCGACGATTGCTGTCAGGCTCCTGTCATTCAGCCTCTGGGACGCCTTACAGACAAGCTAATCAGACAGTCTCATCAGTTTAAATTCAACACACAGTTCTCAATCTTTTACTAAAGCATCGTGTTTGTTTGTGCTCTGCGATCTGAGAGACGATTAGTAAAGTATGTGTAGAATTAAATGGTTTGATTTTGAGCTGAGTCCTTGTTCATATAGCACTTGCATAATTAAACCTATGAGAGCCAGTGAGATGTTTGAGAAGTTTATGATGGCAGACTGCAGTAATTGCAGAGTTTCATCTCAAAGATAAATGAAATGCAAAAACTGTTCCTGCTTTTGCTAAAAAAATAATCCTCAAAAAAAGTATAATTCAAGCTTGTAATATTCTTCAATTTAAAAAATGCATCTAGAAAGCCTCCCCTGTCTGCAGGTTAAGTGGAAATGTAAATGAAGAGTTAGTCATTATCTTGTTTGTGTTTGGAAGAAGCAAGACACCCACACAATTAAAGAGCCTATTTGTCCCTGATCCCAAACTACTCACTGCTCATTTGCATCACTTGGAACAGCAGTTTATCAAAGGCCTTGTGCAGTGCCTCTAAGAAGGTGCTTGTGTGTGATACAGCTTAATTTCACAATAATGCAACACGCTAGTTTACCATGGGCACTGCTGGAGAAAATTGTTTTTCTTCACGCCTGTTCAAAAGGTGCAAGCAAGATAAAAGTGCCTCTGCATCCACTGGAAGTGTCTCTCTGTCTGTTTGTCTGTGTTTCTCACTTACTTTCCCCTCTTCATCCCAAACATGCCTGAGAGAGGCTTTATGCTATCATAGGGCTGGGCCAGGAGCAGCCCCTGCTTCATTTCGAAGGCTCTGCTGTGTGTGTGTTTGTGTGTGTGTGTGTATGTTGAAAGGGAGTTTCATGAGCATTCATGATGAGCTGTGGTCTTTGGTGTGTGTGCAGGCAGTAATTACAGTGAGAAGTGTGACGTGTTCAGCTGGGGCATCATCCTCTGGGAGGTGATCACTCGCCGGAAGCCCTTTGATGAGATAGGAGGCCCAGCCTTCCGCATCATGTGGGCCGTTCACAATGGTGAGTGGGAGAAAGGGCAGGTGATTTGCTGGGACTAGTAGCACCTGAATATACCTGGATGAATGATTAAGCATGCTGCCATTTGTTTTACTTTTAAAAGTAAAGTTTGTTTTAAAGAATTTTGGGCATATGTCTTAAGTTTTTTATTTTTTTTTTTTTGCTTTGTTTTTTTCCCCTTTTGTGTGTGTGTGTGTGTGTGAGGCTGTTTCACCTTCCACTAAAAGCCAATCTAAGGGGGGGGGGCAACAATATTTTTACTGATGTGTTGAGGATGTGTTTTTGTTATTATTATTATGGTTATTATTGTGATTATTATTATTATTATTATTATTATTATTATTATTATTATTACTACTACTACTAATAATAATAATAATAATAATAATATGGCTGTTATTATTATTATTACTGTAATACAATTGAACTAAAATGCACTGAAGTTTTTTAATTGTAGTAAGTTGCTAGTGGTATAGGTTTTCTAAAATGTCTTTAAACATCAGATTTAGTAGCGGATTTCTGTTTTGGCTGCAGGCACTCGTCCACCACTGATCAAGAACCTGCCCAAGCCTATTGAGAGTCTGATGACCCGCTGCTGGTCCAAAGACCCGTCCCAGAGGCCCTCTATGGAGGAGATAGTAAAGATCATGACTCACCTGATGAAGGTAGACTATTCTTTTGGCCTGGCACTGGATCTCCGCGTGTGGTCCCCAACAAAGCACTGACTGTCCTACTAACTCTCGTCTAATTGGCAGTACTTCCCCAGAGCTGATGAACCCCTGCAGTACCCATACCAGTATTCAGATGAAGGACAAAGCAATTCTGCCACCAGCACAGGTACTCTTTGTACACCTCACAGGACAGGTGTGCTTTGTACACCTCATAGGATAGAACTAATGCTGAGTTGCTTAACCCTGTCATGCCCACATTTGAACTGTTCAGTCACCACAGAATCCACATAATCACTGACTTACATAAACATGTATGGGCTGTTGGGGAAACAACCATGTCATTTGGTCAGTGATATGCACTGCACAACATGCATTAAATAGCATCGTCATTTTTTTTCATTGAGAGGTATTTATTTAGGCTGTAAATATATGTGTAAATTTGTGCGATCGGCATTAAAGGATGCTGAACATTAACGCTTCACCTGACAGCGCCAATGCAAGATGCTGTTTCAGTTCAAGGAGTTGCAGCATTATTAAGTTAAATGACCAATATTTCCAAAGTTTCCAGACGTTTGCTGCTGTCACTGTTATGTTAGTCTCCGGCCTCTGGCCTTGTCATCTGCGCCACCTTTCTCAGTACCTAACAAACACTAGCGGCTGCACCCGTAGGTTTAATTATTTAGTGGTCTTAAAAGAGCCACGTCACCTTAAAAACAAGTAGGCTATGCTACATTAATATCTTGTATACATTAATATAATATTTTGTGATTGCCATGTATGAAAGGTTGAGAAACACTGGTGTAAACATACTGGCAATGAAATAGTGCTCCACTTACTCATTTTATAGTATGGTTTTGGAACTAAAATGGCTGTAGAATTGAATCGAATTGAATCGTAACCTTGTGGATCGGAATCAAATCAATTGAGAAAATCTGTACTGATACCCAGCCTTACCAGTATCATTTTGTGGAGGAATTGTGAACTATGTTCCATATACTGAATGTAGCAATGGGTGAAGATGTTTAGTATCCAGTTTCCATGCGTGACAGTAGATGTGTGTGTGTGATGTAAGGGTCATATGTAGACTACACCTGCACCAGCACCAGCAACAAGAGTGACAACAACATGGAACACAGTAACTCTCCTGGGAGCAATGACACCATCAAGATCATGGAGACCAAGTTTGCACCATTCAAACCAAAGGTAACAGAGGATTTTCTGCAGATTAAACATTGGAGATCCTCCACTTTGTATTTTGAACCACTGCGTGTATGTAATGTAACCAGTCAAGTTCAACTCCACCCGACTGAAGCCCACTTACAGGGTAAAGATCGGTCAACTTCAAGTCCGCACAAGAGTTGCGCAGGCCTTCACTCATTATAGGCTTGACTGTGGGCATACAGTTGACTTTCCTTCCTTGCCCTGACTATGCAGTCTAATGCAGGATGTGGCTGAGCCCAAGTTTGATGTTTTGAACTGCTGCGGTAACATTTTCTCTCCCTGCCAGCCGGACACCTTGCGAAGCCTGCCCCTGTCCAGAGGGGGCAGTGTGGAGAGTCTCCCAGGGAGAACACAGTGCCTGGCTTCCTCCGACAGCAAGAGAATGAGCGCCGACCTCACAGAGAATGCCTTTGCTCCTGCAGGTAACACTATGGACACACTCTCAAACATACACACACACACAGCACAGTAAACATCATATACAATATATCCCCTGTATAATGCCATGTTGATAAATCTCAAAAAAGTTTTGTCAATGCTAATCCTAATTCTAATTGGGCCCATTCTGCTGTAATATAATCTGTGTTTTATGTCTGTGTGAGACGAGCAGAGATAAGTCACAGTGCTGTGTCTCCTTTCACGTTAGACTCCTCTCCTGTCCTCTGTCTTTGAAGAGAAGCCTCTCTTAGTGTAAACATTGGTCATCACCCAGAGGCTCACAGGCAGCCCTGTGCACACTTTAGATCAATCAGGTCATCTGCACAGGCTTGAAAGAGTCTCAACATGAAAGCTTCCCATTTCCCTAACCAATCTTATACAGAAATATGCTTATGCTGAAATTAAGCGACAAGTGGTTCGCTCATCAAATTGTCTTGAAAATTGTATGTCCGCTTTGAGAAATTAATTCATTCATGCCTTAATTCTGGAAATACTTCTCCCATACATGTAACTTCATTGCCATTAATTGTGTTTTATTCTCTTCTGTCCAGTAATTAATTAATGATGTATAACCAGCTCCAAATGTTCCCCACCACTTTAATGTTTGCAATAACTGGTCACTTCATGTGTATGTGGGGTTCTATTGTGCCCAAACCCGTTGATCAGGTCAGTATGCAGGTGGTGCCCAGTTAGAGCTGCTTTCTTGGCTTCAGCCCTCCTGGCTCTCATGTGAGCAGTGTTGTCTCCTGACTGCATGCCCAATGCCCTCAGGCCTCGTGTGCCCTCACACTCACTACTCTGCCCGCTGCTGTGCATGTCTGCCCTGCTGCATGCCCCCGCAGTGCCAATATCAGGGATTTGGGCCTGGGTGGGGAAAGGGGTTGGACATGGGTGCAGGGTCAAATGTTAGGAGGTCTTGTGAGGAGGTGGGGTGGTGTGGGGGGGTGAGACCAGTTGCTGTCCTTGCAAGCTTGTGGTCCCTGTTTCTCTGTAGCCTGCATGCCTGTGTACTGTGTACGCAGCTCTGTGTGTGTGTGTGTGTATGTGTATTTTTGCAGCACGCCCCCAGTATAAACGAGGTCACCGTAAAACGGCATCGTTTGGCACCATTCTTGATGTCCCCAAGATCGTCGTTACAGGTATCTGCAGTGTGCACCACCGCCCAGCTTCCTGGTGCCTGGATAGTTGACACTTCAAACTCAATCAGAAGGTTGCTCTGACCTACGAGTCCAGTGTCTGTTACTCCAGGACAGAAAAGCTCATGCTTTGTGGTTTCTCATCAGTCGCCTCGAGCATCAGCCACCCCTTTTATTTTTTGTTGTGGGATTTGTTGTCGATTTGTGTGAGACCTGGAGTAACACTCACCTAGATCTTCTCTGTTCCTGTCTCTCTCTTGTGTGGTCCATTGATGAGCTTCACGGCAGGCTTGCATCCACATCATGCCCCTGCCTCAGAGGTCAGACATGAGCTCATAGGCTCCACCAATCACATCTCACATCCATTCACTCTCATCCAGACAAATAAAAAAATCTTTTCCTCTGTATTCCATGTATATGCTGATGTCTGTATCTGATCATAATTTAAGGTCAGATCCAAGAGAAATTGCGAGGCTAAATTGTGGTCTTCCAGTGGCCTACCCACATATGGCCACCTCACCAGCCCTACCCTGTCAGTGCAGCTGTGCCTGGCCCCTTGGCTGGATGTGGATGCAGACCAGTGAACTCATTAGCCAGCCTTGTTGTTGCTTTGCTCTTGTCGGTGGAGGAGAGCCGCTGCCTGGGCTTTTGGGTCGTCCTTGTCCTTTTGATTCATTTCCCTCCCATTTGGGGCCACTGCTGTTCTTACCCAGTGCAAGCCGCAGACTGAAGGAAACAGAGACAGTCCTGAAGAGCTCCAGTTAAACAGCCGGGGTTGAGTTTGGAACAGGGGCTGCATGAAACATGTCCTGCATGGTCCTAAATGTTAGATGTCCCAGGGAGGCTAATGACGTGGGCATCCCGGTGGTGTTGCCATGATTAGTGCATGACCAGTAATGCTCACTTGTCTGTCCCCTTCTACTTGCTGCTCACTCACATCCCAATCAATGCAACGTTGGCTAGCGTGCAGGTGACAACACGTATCTCCCAAGCTCTAGTCCTGACAGATCATTCACTTAATTATTATAATGAATTGCTAGGCCTAAACGTGTTTCACAGGACCGTTCCACACCTCTTGCAAAATGAGATCAGTACGATGTGCAATAAATGATGTGTTCATCACATAATGCATAACAATCTACTCGATTGTAGAGACGGCAGCTGTGTTTTTTTTCCAGCATGAGTCATTAGGTAGCAGGCAGCACATAAACATGCAGTGGAACGTGAGCTTTAGTGCTACTCTCCACTCTACCATATTTGAATGACTCCTGATTGTGTGCCTACAGCGTAAGATGAGACAATACTCCACTCCAATTACCTCCACCTGTTACACAAATAACCAGAAAAAAGAATGCAATAAAATACAATACAGGTGACCGTATAATCCGGCTCAGTGGCTTTCCTGTACCCACTTTAGGTTAGTTGTGCGCAGGTAGATCTTCCCCTTTCCTTGAGAGCTTCTTTGTTAGCCGAGTAGGAACTAGCAGGAGAAGAGCCAGGTGTTACAGTATTTCCTGTAGAAGAGGGTGGGGGAAAAAACAAAATGTGGCAGCTTAACTGTCTATGATGTAGTCATTGTGTGTGTGTGTGTTTTTGTGTGTGTGTGTGTGTGGGCTTTAAGGGGTTGGTGTTGGTTCACATTATGGCCACATTAGAGCCTATGTCAGAGAGTGGGCAGTTAAGTCTGTGCAGCTGTCCCCATGTCAGTGTCTGGACCCACAGAGGCTCGCCTTGTGATGGACCAGCCACTCAGACAACACATTATAGCTGAAAACGCTGGTCTTTCTCTCTCTCTCTCTCTCTCTCTCTCTCTCTCTCTCTCCCTCCTTCCCTCTCTGTCCCTGTCCCTCTCGCTCTCTCTCTCTCTCTCTTTCTCGATCTTCTGTTTCCCTGTCTGTCTCACTGTTTTTGTGTTTCTTCTCTGTCCTGTCTATCTTCCCTTTCATAGCTACCTGTGAGCCTCAGAGACGCAGATCTGTGCAGGACCTCCCAGCTGTTGTCACAGAGTCGCAGGTAAAAAACCTCCCCACACACAAACACAATATAGAGGAGACAAACGAACACCTCTCTGTGACTACAAAGAAAAGACGGTCATTTCTCTATTTTCTAATTGGACGTCATTTATCTCTCAGTGCATAAACCAACATTCTTGACCAGAGTGCTGTTGTTGTGTTTAGCTATTTCTGGATGTGGGGATATTAACTTTCCCTTTGAGTGTCCTCTTGGGTTTGCTGTCTGCCTGCATAGCTCGGGGGGGACACCCTGCAATGTGCTGTTGGAAAACACACTTTCAAGTTTGTGTGACTTCAATAAAGATGTCTGAGGCCAAGCCCGTGTGTGTGTGTGTTCTAGGGGAGTAGAGGCAGCAGCAGATCTTCGAGCCCCAGTGTGAGGATCACTCCAGACAAAACAGGCAAGTTAAGCCCTTCTCACCTCCCGCCGCTCCCTATACAACAAGAACAAGCCATGTCACCAGTCACTGTTGAGCTCCATGGATTCAAGGAGTTTTATTACTCACATACATAGATATACGCATTGTAAGACATGTAGTGGTATTTCATTCTGTTTGTCAGCCTGCCGTCCATAAACGTAAAGACTATTCCACGTGAATGTACATGGACAGCATACGTGTGGACACAGAGATCCGGAGCACTTAACTTCCCTGACTGATGGCTTGATGATGCTGCAGCGTGTCAGAGTCTCGGTAGTTCTGCAGAGGCATGGCTATGGCTTTGGCTTTGAGAGGCTTGGAGCCACAATTCATTCATCTTGGGCTAAAATACAACTCAAATCAACTCAGGCTTTGGCTGTTTTGCCAGGGAATCGGCCAGCCACATCCACTGAATTGCAGACATTACATAATCCTCATCAATGATTAAAGGCCCTCGCTCGCGCTCTGTCAGTGTGAAGGGTTATTTCTGTCCAAACTCCTGTCATGTCTTAATAAAAAGGCTTGCGTTTGCTTGCAGCATGATCAAAACAAGCTCCTCTCTTGTCCACAGATACCAACGGCTCCGACAACTCCATTCCCATGGCCTATTTGACTCTAGACCACCAGCTGCAGGTAGGCCTCCCCTCCCCATCTACAGTGGAGGTTCCATGCAAAGTAGAGGGTGGCCTTAGAGCTAATAGCTAGGAGTCTCTGCAGTGGCATCAGTTACATACTGATACTGACATCATGATAATGAATGATGCACACTGCTAACTGAAAGTTAGAAAGAATGTCAGTTTTTTTAAAGAACTCAAAACTTCTGTCCGGTTAGAGTAATGCCATTAAGCACTGAGCTGCTAGCTAGCGAGCGAGCGTCCTTAGGGAATGTGTCTGTTTCTGGTCCTTAGACTGCCGGTGATGGTTAGTAGAAATACTCAGTGCACACACTAGTCTCCCACCATTGGAGCTGGGAACTGGAGCAGTGGTTTGATTGTGTGCCTCTTTGCAGCCCCTGGCCCCATGTCCCAACTCAAAAGAGTCCATGGCTGTGTTTGAGCAGCACTGCAAAATGGCCCAGGAGTACTTGAAAGTCCAGACAGAGATTGCCTTGCTGATCCAGAGAAAGTAAGTCAATCTGCCAGCTCTGTATGAGGATGTTAGTTATGATCAGTGTTGACATTTTACTGTACTATGTTCTTTGAATATAAAACCTAAAGGAACCCATGAGATGCCTAATCTGTCTTGTTTGTGTGCTGTCTCCGGCTTGCGTTGATTGCAGGAAAGAGTTGATCGCTGAGCTGGACCAGGATGAGAAGGACCAGCAGAACACGTCACGTCTGGTGCAGGAGCACAAGAAGCTGCTGGAGGAGAACAAGTCCCTGTCCACCTACTATCAGAAGTGCAAGAAGCAGCTGGAGCTCATCCGTGCCCAGCAGCAGAAGAGGCAGGGCACGTCCTGATCACAAGCCCCAGCACCTGCTACCCAAACACACACACACTCTCCGCCCCACGCAGTATGCAACAATATGCCCAAAGCCCTCTCCTTGAATTTAGGAATAGATCTAGTCAAGTGTCCAAGCCCTCTGAACATGACTGCTAACTTGGTTCCCACCCATCCACCCCCCACTCACAGTGTTACTGTGGACTTGGTCCTCCCTCCATTGTCCTGTCATGCAAGAGATGCAGTCTCCTCTATCAGTGCATGCTATGTGATGGCATCTCCCAGGTTTGGGACACGTCAAAGGAACTGGAGACTTTTTGCACCTGGACTCAGAGCTAGCTGTCTGCCCAAAGTTTCCTAGACCAAATAATTAGGCCTTTTTCCATCTGCCCATTTGAGCCGTGCGTCTGCGAGTGTGGCACGTTGGTAGTGCAAAGAAATGCTGGATAAATGGGTTCCACATAGAAGTCAGCATGTGTTTGTGTTTTTCTCCATCATCCTTCATTAGCAGCTTTCTGAATGGCTCCTTCGCTTTGGACAAGAGATCCATTCTGACCCCCCCGCCCCCAAACACTACTACCACACAGCTAGTCCTCTAGAGCAGTACTACAAGAGTAGTACTGGCCTACTTTAGTCCTCATGAATGTGAAAAAAGCAGAATAGCAAATGAAAGTTCACCTCAGCAGAGGAGCTGATCACAGATCCCATTTTATTTGTTCATTTAAACCCTACTTTTATTGGTAACTTTAAACGTACACCAAATATTTGGTTGTTTTTTTTACCTTTTAAATGTCCATCCTTTACCACTTTTGATCGAAAGAAAGTATTGAGAGTGTGTTGCGGGATGCCTATTACTATATTGCACATCACTCTAGGGTTATTGCTGTTAGTTAGGAGGAATCTTGGTCTAGTCTCAAAAACAGGATACAATATTTATAGCCTGCTTTTATTTCTTTTAGTCTGTATTTGCTGGTGTTGAAAGGATTGAGTGGATTGTTGCATATTGTACTTGCTTAAGAGAAGGAAAAAAAAATTCCTCAACATGTTAATGGTCACTTCAGTATTCTTCTTTAGCCTTTTTTAATCCCATAGTTGAATTTGTATGATAATTGAAACACTGTCTCCATTGTAGAGCTGTCTGTGTAACATGACTCTCCCCTCTCTGTTTGTGACTCTTTTAGTTCACATGCTGCCTTGAGTTGAATTGTTTGCATTTTACCCATATGTTGCTTTAACACAAGCCATGATTCAAGTACACCTCACTTTGATCATGTGTGTTGCACAAATTGCAATGATGGCCTGTAATGATGAGCAGTGTGAGGCTACAGATATCTGTGTGCTGCAGAAATGATGAAGACAAAACTACGGTGGACCGTCTCCAAATGTATCTGCTAAATTGCCTTTGGCTTTCCATGCCATTAGAGTACTTTTCTCTGGAGATAAGTGATCTCTGAGGACGGCTCCAGACCATCCCTTCATTGCCTCTTGGAGTCCTTCTTTATCTTCTCAGATGGTTTTGCACAATCAAAGGGTTGTTCTCAACAAAGATAAGGTTATCTTATCATTTTCACACTCCTATGTCAAATAATGGAACAGTGTTGAGGAGTAATTAGAAGTTGTCAGTTTGTTGGTAACCACACAACTGGAGAAGTGGGTCTCCCCTATAGTCTTTCCCTGTTGAATAACTGTACTGTATATAGCTAAGAAATTAGATTTCTTAAGATGACGGGCAAGGGATTATGCAAGTGAAGATCACAACATGCAATAAAACGGAACAGGTGGACATGGCCATTGTTTGAGTTCTTTTGTGTGTGTTGTGCGTTTGTGTTTTGTGTGTAATGAGTGCCAAAGTGCCTTATTCACTCAAGTGAAAAGGGCATGTGAGGAAAGGTCAAGTTCATTGTGAATGTCCAGAAGGCTGATGGGTTTTGGACTAATACATGCTAAGATTGAGACAGAGTGTGAATGAACTCAATGAAGACTTGAAAATAAAGGAGGACAGGAAAGAAAGATTGAGGTAAATGCATGGGTTTTATGTTGCAAATACACTAGTAAGATGAGTTGCGTTGCAATTAGTTATTAACTTAAGGAGTTTACCATATGATGTATCCACATGTATGGTTGCCTGTAGCAGTACCAGGTAATCAGTTGATGGCTTAACTTTTGTCATAATATAAGATAAATTGTTCATTGTACATCATCTCTGAGTTGGTGTTTGGCCCTATTTTGAAATCGCACATTTCAATAAACTAGTAAATCTGTGCCTTAGTTGTATACTTGTTAGTTTTCTAGAGACAAAAACAGATGCTTCCTATTTCCTCTTTAGAGAATGGGTCAGTTATGTGATTGTGCTTATAGCCACAGAGTGGTCATAAAGCAGGCTGCCAGGAGATGGCGCAACTACTGTCTGTGAATGGGAAAGGTGAATGAGACTTCCCCTCGACAGACAAAGAAAAGGATTCTGACCTCATTGGGTGACAACAAAGCCATGGGTGAATGTTTTTAGTGCTTCTTAACAACTGCAGCAAAGTCACCACCCACCATATCTGAATCTGTGGTTCAGTGGAAGAGTGTTCTATTTTAGTGTTCAATTCTAATCTCTTGTTTATCTATGTTGTAATGTTCATTAATTTCCAAAATACGGTGTTTTATTTATGCCCACTGCAATTGCTGTGATGTGTGTGGACTTGAATCTTGAATGAAATGCTCTAATCCCATCATGTTGGGATGTATGATGTAGCCTACATTTCCCCACCTAGGATAGAATGTAGATATGATGCACTACAATAGGTGTAACAGACAAATAAGGCTAACAATGAAGAATGCTGCAAACACATTACACATTACTGGTGTTCTTTTTTATTGTTGTTTTTTTAGTCTAATTCAGATCATTTGAGCATAATGGGAGATCTGTCTTATTTGTCTGAGTATGGCTTTATTTTGTTAATTCATCAGAATTTTACACAAAGAATTAAAGCCTAGTTACCACTTGTGAAGAAAAGAAGGATCGTTCATCTTTTGCTGGAAAGAAAAGTTCACTTGAAATGTACTCAGTACATGTAATCAGAGTTTTATTGTGGTAACCATGGAAACTGCTAGGAAATGGTAGAGATGTTGGAGTTTTTAGTAATGGACTGAATTTGGGTCATAATATCTTCTTATTGGTCTATAAATTGCTCAGTGTTCCAGTTATATATTCCATTAATCAGAATGATTCCCAGGCCAGCCTGGAAGGTGGCTGTGGGCTATTATTTCAAAGCTGGTTTATCTTTGCTTCAGATGATATCCATCATCCTTCACAAGTATTTTATGGCTTTCCCTATATTTTTGTGAAACACTAAACGTATGGCACACTGTAAACAAGATCAGTTAATTTTTTGTATTGTACTGTCCGTTATACAGTGTTCTTTGAAGACTGAATTGAGCCACATGGGTAGTGTATACTGTACTGAAATGCCATCCAATTTTAGTTTCAGGTTATCAGTGATAAGTGAATATTATACACAAGAACAAATTTATTGGTTTCACTGAAGGAAGCCGATAAATGAATCATTCTTCCTCTTAGTTCCTAAGATTGGTTAAATGAGTGGCTAAAGAAAAAAATAATCTGTCATTGCTATTTTGAAGTGTCACTTTCAAAACATAAATCCAATACATCCAAGATATCACTAAATATGAATATCACTCATAAGGTCAGATCAAAAGGTAATGAGAAAACATATTTGCCTTGTCTTTTTTCATGGAATTCAACAATCCAAGTTTTTAAGCAGGCATTTTGTAAACAGAGCTCCAACTTTCAACCCTTCAATGATGCTTAGGCACAGACATGAAACAGTGAAAGCATCAAATTTCACATTTTTCTACCATTCAATTTTCTAAGATTCAAACAGCTGCTGTAGACTCCAGTAGTAGACTTGCTTCTTACCCCAAGTAAAAATATGGACTAGCATATCATATTTTGAGGAATGAAGTCAGTGTTGTTCATCAGATGTCTAATATGACAGACTGGCTTGCTGAGGTGAAGGTGAAGTCTCATGGAGGGCAAAGCTTCTGTGCATGTGTCCTGTATCTGCTCCACCTTTGGCCATAAAGACTTGCCACATATCACTCTCCCATTTGCCACTGTCCCAATGTCATTGAGTTCCATTTGCTCATTTTCTGATTCTGATTATGCTGTATGCTGCATAACGTAAACCAAGGTCTTGAATTTCCTGGGAGTGGGATTACACACACACACACACACACACACACACAAAAAAAAAAACAGTGATTTTTTGGTCAATTTGTTCAATTCTTGAAAACACAAGGATTCTGAAGGGGTTTCTTGTTGAATAATCACATGCATTGTGGCCTTGCCTAACTTTCACAGTCAACCCTAACATCCTAAAAGAAACATCTGAGTGAAAAACCAAACGTTAGACATCCACAGAGAAAGCAAGTGAGGGCCGTGGAGAGAAAGAGGGACTGTGCGACAGCCTGTTATTATGGACCCTGAGATTGACAGCAAGTGGGCGAAAAGGTAATTGCTGAAGTATGCTTGTGGTGACGGGGGCCCTTACTGGAGCGGATGTATGACAGACTAAGGCATGCGGAAAGAGCACAAAAGTGATGATTCATCTGTCACACCCTGTTCCTCTCTGTTTGTTTGTGCGTCCTGCAGACAGAGCCCTGCCACTAGGTACCGTGTCATACTGATGGTCTGTCGCCTGTGATTTCTGCCAACGGAGCCTCAAAAACAACAAGGCTGATGCAGTGCAGTTGTTATTCACAAAAGAATTCATAGTCCAGACATGTTCAAGGCATTGCATTTGGTAGAAAGCCACAGAAGATGATGCAAAATGATTCAAAACGAAGAACTTGTATTTATCTAACTATTCTTATGTATTATCTTCTGCTCAGTGTTCATTTATCTACAGCTAGCAATTCCATTGCTCTCCATCTTGCCTGCCAAAACTGAGCCAGCAGTGGTTAGAGCTGGCTGTAAACAAAGCACTGTTATTGTTTGACTGGTTTGTGTTGAGTACAACATGTGGGTGATTGAGGGATAGACTTGTGCCAAAACAAAACTAGATTTGACACCAGACTGAACTTTGCAACCTCATGTAACCGCCTCCACACTCACAAACACCCACACTTGTCCACACTTGTCAAATTTAGAATAACAGCTTGTCAGCTAAATGAGCTCTGTTTTTCATGCACTCCATGTCAGAAAGTCCTCTGCGAAGTAAGCTGATGCAAACTCCTCATTACCGTCAGGAATGCAGGTATACTGCAATTGTTTGAGACTTACAGAGCATCCTCCACTCAATAGTAGCCTGAAGAAGTTGTTGGAGATTGAGGAGACACTGCTTCTGACCTGTGTACAATGATAGCCGTGGGCAGATGTTTCAGTAGTTCATTTGAACATATCTGTCATCTGTCATCTACCATGTTTTGGGGTTGCTTTCCATATTGGAGCATCATGTGTTAAACAATCAGGCGTTTCAACTCTTCAGTTTGAAACTAAAGCTGTTGAAGACTGTGGCAAACGTTGCTATGAATGGTGGTTAAGTCGATCCCTAGAGCACTGGAGGAGCCACAGCAATTGACGTAATCAAGGTATTTGGCTTTGTACCGTGAGTTTGTTGGGAGCAGACTAGAAGGGTGCATTTACGTCTTTGTGCTCTGCCTGGGCTTGTTGGTTTTCTTAGCCAGCAGAAATCATGGATGTTCTCTGGCACTCTGTCTCTTTGCGGTGACCGCAAAGGCAATTAATCACTGAGGAATGAGTCATCTGCTTGACTATGACTCCTTGACTGACTCGGTGCATTCATCTTAGGCAGAGCTTGTTTTGGTTTGACACCAAATGCTATTGACATGAGTCACCCATTTACAGCACTGGCTCCAGTTGTGTGCTTGTGTTTTTTTTTTTTTATCAAGGCAATGGATCTTGAAATGTCCTCGTTCAGCATGGAATACAAGCAAACATGCACAGTAACCATATACAAGTGTACGGCAGGTGTAGGGAGTGTCCGTGTTTTGAAAAGTTATCCCACAATCCTGATCTCTGAGAGCACTGGTGCTTTGTCTCCGAGTAAAAGCTTCAAGGGTCGGTATGGTATGCACAGTAAACATTCTGTGCATCAACCTCATCTTTCTAGTATGTAATTATCACTTGCCCACCAGCCTTGTGTAAAGATGAAGATCAGTGCACATACATCTGTATTCTGTCTAATAAACTTGTGCATGTCACAACGTGAATACTGACTTGCTTCAGGAGGTCTCATTCAGGTGACTCACCTCTCCCACCTTCCTAAGCAGCTGGGAATCAAAGATTCACTTCAAGCCACAGTGTCTGTTCAGCATTACCCAGCCAAAGATGGAGGCGCTGGAGAGAGTGTCCTTAAAATCCTGTCCGCTCCTCTCAGGGTCTGCAGCGGAGAAACCCAAACAGCAGACATTGCACATGCTGTTTGTATTAGCTGTAATTAGACTTCCGGACATAAAACTTGTGTTTGTCCGTGTTGTGGGCAGGAAACCCAGACTATGCGATTCCCACTGTAGATGTACACCTTTGGCCTAGGCCTCCTCCACCCCCCAGCCACCCAGCCTCAACTAGCCCCTCAGAGGGAGCCTTAGGGGAAAGGTCAGGGAGTGCAGGAATGCCACAAAGGCTCCTGAGTTTGTGAGAGAGAGTTTGTGTGTTGACTCATGTCCATAGAGGGACTTGAAATGTGATTAATACTCCTCACACTCCTCTGTGTTACTGTAACAATCATTGTCGGCTGAACTCAGAGAAAGAAATTGTCACTCTAATTGCATAATTTTTGCAATCAGCAGAAATCCAAAAATGCCTAGGTTGTCTTTGACCCAAAAAGATTTAAATTCCATCTGTTTGGGAGTGACTTAAATATTTTTCTAATGATGTATTTTCAATTGCTAGTATGGGGTGTGTGCTTTTGTAGGCTACTTGAGAAAACCTGATGACTGATTGTTTGATGTCATTTATGTGATTTACACAGTGTAAAAATACTTTCTAAGAACATAAATTAGATGTTATTTAAGCAAGCACTAAGTCTGCAACAGCATGATAATTGATAATTACATGCAAATTCCCTTAGGGTGAAATTACACGTAAAAAATTAAAGTATTTCCAGCCCAGCCCTGCTTGTTCAAACAGTATGTGGGCTGGTGCAGAAAAGCAAGCTCTCCACTGTTCATGGTATCTACCTACCTCAAGCTATCTCCATGCATAAACAGCATTTCCTACATAGACAATATATCGTGTACACTGAGATATGAATACAGCCTACAAAACCACAGACCCATCATGACTGGTGTATTATGTAGGTCTGTACACCCGAATAATAATAATAATAACAATAATAACAATAATAATAACAACAAGAATAATAATAACAACAACAATAATTATTATTTTTGTTATTTTTGTTATTATTATTATTTAATGATTCGATGCCGCTTTCTAAAACAATGTATTGTACAATTTTTTTTAAGTAATCTTCAAAAAGTGTTTTGCAGCTGTTTATGTTGTCCCAAAAAGTCCGGTATATTGCATTAGTCATAGAGCGCGGGGCCACTACACTGCTCATCAGCAAACTATTCTGCCTCGTGAAGCTGCTGAGCAGCTGAAGTGTGGCGCGCACTGCGCGTTCTCGTTATGGCAATTCACCAACTCCAGCTGCGGACATTTTTGGAGTAGCTGCCTGACCGCCGGAGGCACCAACGCAATCTTCACCGCGTAATGTTGTGAATGAGGGAGAGATGACGTCAGTGCGCGAATGTCAACAATGTAGCGATTGAGAGTAGGCGTTCCATTCGAGTGTAACAAACAGCGGAGACGGAGCAGCACGCTGAACTGGATCATCACACACACTGACATTAGCTGGAGAAGAACAACAGTTTTATAACCACAAACTTCCTTTCCCCTTCCAAAAAAGAGAAATAGCTGCACAGTGTATCGCAAACGTGATTTCCCTGCAGCCCGGGGGCTTTAGGAAACTGCAAGGAAGTCATCATGTGAAAAACATTTATTTGCTAAACGGACAAAAGGGCTGGATTACAAGGGGAAAAAACGAAAGTTTAAGGTGAGCTGCATGCATAATCTAACATTTGTATTGAAACGATTTTGTGCCGCGTAATTGTGTAATTTCTTTACTGCTACTATTCGCATAAATGTGCGATTTGTATTTAGCTACTCCGTCAACGGTGCCCCAAAACTTGCTTAAAGAGGTATTGTAATGCTAATGCTATTGGTTATGATTGTTGGGGTTACGCGTAAATACCTAATGGGCTTCTCATCAACATGCTTGCTTCCGTTCTGAAACAAAACGTGTTTGTGTTTGTTGTCGGCGTGAATATCACAAACGGTTTGAGAGCGTAACGTTAGGATGCCACATCCTGTTATGCTGTTAGTGGCAATCGTGTGCGCTCCCTTTGAGTGTTTTGCAAGTTGGATGCATTGAGATCCCGGAGGAGGAGTCGCGTCGTAGTGTGGGGGTCAGGCATGGCTCTTGTTTTCAGTGAGATAAAAGAAGCTGTCACTTGCAGAGGCCTTGACCGATCAAGGGGCCATTGCAAAGGCAAAGACCCCCATATCCCAAATTCGCCACTTCAACTTCTTCTCATGAATGAAAGCGGGAATTAATTAAATGCTCTTCTCTTACTTACATGAAATTTAAGTTGGTCTTTTCGCGTGTATATGAAAGTGATTAAACTTAAATTTTAGATTATGGCAATGGCAAGGGGCGCCCATGCAGTTTCACAGTAAGTGTATGTCGATTGCCAGCGCTGTATTTCAATAGCCATTTGCCGCGATTTCTAACGTGAACACTAACCCAGTAATCCTTGAGGGTGAAACTGTTCGTTTGAGTGTAGCATCGTGGAGAAAAGGGAGAGCACGGGTGGGTCGCATCGCAAAGCAAAAGCCGCCAGTGGTCATAGCAGCCCTCGCTTTACCCCACAATCCTCAAATTAATCCACGTAAAATCAGCAGAAATATTTGCTGTGTAAGGAGCTGTGAGCCTTATTTGGTCCAGCAGCCAATGCAAACGTCTCGATAGCCTAAGGGTATCATTTAAAGAACTAGAGTCCTTATTTCATTGAAATCTCTGCTATGTCGCCTAGTCTAATCTCTGTCTCTAAATAGCTTAAGCGTCGATGTTTTCAGAGTGTATTAGCTTGCATATCTTTTAACCAAGTCCAAACATTTGCCTTAATTCAGCACTAGTTTACAGTGATAATAAATGGTGGCATACATAGCATCTTAGAGCGTGTTAAAGTGGTTATATCCTCTTGGTGAAGATTACCGTCGTTGTAAATGTTTTATTGCAATACAGTGTGAAAATTTACATAATTGTCTGGAACGGTTGTGCGTATGTATTTGGTGTATGAGAACTGGTGTATCAATGTGGACATGTTTTGAAATGAATGACTCGGCTGAATGCTTTGTCTTTGAATCATTGCGGCCTGTCCACATCACCATAAATGCATAGTTCTTCGCTCAGTCACCACGATCTCCAAACCAACCGCGTAAAATTTCTTTCAGAAATTAACCATCGTTATTGTGTTACTGACTATACTTAGGTTATTGACTAACCTACTGAAATAGTTTTCAGACCATCACGACAGGACCTTTGCCTTTGATTATAATTAAACACACTGAGTGTTTATTACATGCGATTACATGTTTCATCGATGTATGACATGGAATTTTAAAAATATTTGTGCTCCTGCACTGCGTGATGTTGACATTTCAAATGCGGTGATACAGCAGTTTGTGCAGGACCATCAACTGCACCTTGTCGAGAGCTAGAGTGAGACAGACATTCCTTTGTCTAATGCTGATGAGGACGGAACTGAGCCGCCAATGTCGTGCTTTCTCATCGATGATGAAATGTGACATTAATATGCACAAACAATCACTAGGCATTGTCTGGAAACAAATGGTCAGATATATTGGGTGTAATTGACGGGAAAGAACTATTTTCATATGGGTTGGCTTTTTCAGCTGTCATCCGTCTTTCACCACTGTTGCGTTGTTTTGCTCTGGCGATTGTCAAATGAAATGGTATTTAAAAAATCCTGCAAAATAATGAGTTAACGGATGATAGTTCATATATTTAGGTGTCATTTAGTTCATTATGTGAACTAACAGATTAAATTAAGTCGTTACATAGTTACTATACATGCGTAGTCTCGTGCTGCAGAGACGCCATTGTTTTATACGTTAAGCGCCAATGCCTATACGTTTGACTCATGTGCTCCGTGATCGACATATCCCCCTGTGTGCGAGCCAAGCGCATGGTCATGCATAAAATGTCTTTACTTGATACATTTCGTCCACACCTTCCATCCTTCCCTTTAAGTAGTACCATTACATTTAAAATAGTAAATGAGAGTAGTATTTTGATGGAGCTTTGTCATGGCATGAGGCGCGCGGGAGAGCTGGATTGCGGTGACGCATAGGTTTAGGCTGTTGACTAAACCTTTTCAAAGCATCATGAGCAATGGAAAAGAAGAACAAAGCATGAGCTCAGTAAATTTTATGTTTATATGCCAACACCCTTGAGATTTTTTTCATACGGACTATGTGACTATTAATGAATATTTATATTAGTAGTAGTAGTAATAACAACAGAAATAATATAATCACCATAATCAATTATACTATTATTATTATTATTCTTACCATTATTGTTATTATTTAAGAATACATTTTATTTAGATGTGCAGACTGGTATGTTCACACTTCACTTGTAGAGTAACCATCAGTTGGTAATTTAACAGAGCCATTATTTTAAGTCATATATCATGTATTTCTAAAATGTAGTCTCTGCTCATAATCAGACTGTGCTGATCCTGTACTCATCCTTTTTCTGCAGTAGGAGATGTAATAAAAGGAACTGCTAAACAGAGATGTACTGGCCATCTTTATGGATTTCATTGTCTCAGTGATGTAGCCAAACATGTTTGAATACTAATGCCCTCAGATGTTGGTGGATAATTAACAATTTGAATAATCCTACCCGAGTGAGTCTCGGGTATAAAAACATGTTCCCGTAGCTCTCCCACGTCAGCCCAAAGGCATCCTTGACATGGCTCCAGTATGTGTGTGTGAGGCAAAGAGTAGAGCCTCTGCTGGAAGGGAGCTGAGATCCTGAAGGTTCAGGCAAGCCTTTTGTTTTCCCACTCTCTGGTTCCAGTGTGTCAGGCAGCAGTGATGCTTACTGTGGGAAATCAAACAGGCATTATTGCGCCAGGACCAGCTCCTTCTGTGGTGCTTGCACACAAAAAAATTGTTCTGCAAAGCAGCCATGTTCAGTAAATTGAAAATGAGCCAAAAATAATCTCCCTGAAAAATGTCAAGGGCTCTGAGAGAAAAAAATGGGAGAAGGCTGATTCTGTTGTGTTGTGCTCTTTGGGTGCCTCTGCATTGCTTTCCTTTATTGTTTCCTCGGTGAGAGTATAAATCTCCCATTAGTGGGGCGAGATGATCTACTGTCATTATCCACAGGAGCTGCTCCATCCACTCAAAGGACTGGGAGCCCTCTAGGCCTGAGTCAGCTCCCTGGCTGAGCAGCCACACACACTCACACACATACAGTGAATGCTCATTAAGAGCCCATCCAGCGGTCATCAATTACTTTTTAATTGTGTAAAGAAACTTTTAAAAAGGCATTGGCAAAGTAAGTTCCTTACATATGGTCCAAATTGAGCCTTCAGAGTGCGAGCAACAACAGTAGGAACAAGGATATTGGTGTTAAACAGCAGAAAAGTCAAAGTAAGAAATATCACAATACCTCCACCTGTCTACTATATATCAAAATAGTTAAAAAAAAAAGGCTGCTCTCCAGGACTGAGCCTAATCCTGGCTGGTAGAGTGAGTTGTACTAAGCGGTAGTGTTGCATATGCCTTGAAGTGAGCTCTTCCTCCCAGAGGTGCCTAAGTTGTGCGGCGTGGTAAACAGTGCACAGCTGCTGTTTGGACACAGTGAAGCGCACTCTCTCACTGAGTTGGCCAGAGCAGGAGAGCTCTGGAAACACGGGCGGCCTCCTTAAGCAGCACTTCTAGAGCGGAGGCCCTTACTGGCTAGCTATGGCAAAATACAGTATCATATTATGACATTTGTGTTCGCTATCTGTTCAGTAATGTTATCTACATCCAGACATCAAACAGAATTAATTTTTTCATGAAATCATGTCATAAATTGATAGGCCGGTTGCTGCTGAACATTCTTTAACTTCTGCCATATCTGTGTGATGGTATTTTCAATGTTTCCAAATCTGAAGCCAATGACTGGTGAACATGTAGCTTTTTCATCCTTCTTATGTGAGCTGAGACTTGATAGCCTAGCATAGCCTAGCTACTTGGGCTGATGTCTGATTACTGCCAGCTCAGGCAGTGTGCGTGGTCCGTTTCTGCTGTGAAGTGTGCAACACAGAGACCTTTTTAAAGCATCTAGTTTGGAAATGGCATTGGAGGAACCACATCAAGTGCATTGACTGCCCTTGTGCTCCATTTAGGTCCTGTCTCCCTTAGCAATCTGTCAATACAGCTCTACAAACTCCATTTCATTCTACAAAACTTAGCAAATTCTGTCTATTTTCACATGAAGTCATTTTAGTGACTATTCAAAGCCTGAGCCACTCAGTCTGTCAGCTTCTTACGTGAATAAAGACCGTAGGGCTTTTATATGCTCAGGTATGATTGGCCATTGGCAAGATAGATGTTACAGTCACACATGAATCTCAAGTATTTGTTGTGAAATTGAAAAGTAACAATTGGAGTCGCAAAGCCAGTGCCTGTTGGTGAAGTCAGCTCATTTTTGTTTAAGAAGGTGACTGTTTCTATCTGATTTCACAAAGACAGAGGTTGGACTCCTGTATATTCCTGTGCCTGCCCACTTGCTGAGTCAGCCATGGAGCTCAGCTCCATTGACTGCAGTTCAGCCTTACTACATCCACTGCAGAGATTTTTAATTATTAATTCCTGTCCTGTAATTAATTCATATTTCAAGAAGCAACTGTTTGTTCTGCTCAGCACTGTGGACCTGTCCCTCCTTAAATGTCTAAAAATGATCAGTGTCGCATTCAACATCAGTTACCATGCTATCAGTCTGTCTTCCTCTTCTTCCTTTTCTACTTCTTCTACTTCTTCTTCTTCCTCTTCTTCTAATTCTACTTCTACCATGTCTACTACTACTTTACTTTATGATTCTTCTCCCTATGTATTTCTTCCTGTCTATTTGTTTTGAGTAGGGTCCCTGTAAATGACCGTTGATCTGACCGGTGTGCTTTAGCTAGATATGTTCCAGCAAACTGCAAGACCGCGGGATGACTGTATGTGGGACAAGGAAGGCTTGAGGCAGTACACCCCTCATTACATGTGCACACACGTACACAAACACACACACACACATGGAGAAAGAGGCGACGTACACACTGGAGTACAGACCTAAGCAAACCTGAAAGCGAGTTGCTTGGGTGTCGCTGGCTTCAGTCGGTACAGATGACTCACAGACACAGCTGCATGTCAATGCTGGGTTCAGTCTAAATATAACCTACACAGTCTGTGGGTTACACCAGCAGCAGAGATCATTACAGCCAGTGTTGGAAAATACATGCTGTCCCATTTCTCTAGCATGTTGATGAAAAGAGGAAAATTTGTTGCTGCAGCATGATGGGTAGTCTATAGAGTGGCATAAATACTAAATATTGATTGAAACCAGGCAAGCTCACAAGAGAATGTAAATATCTTATTACAGCTAGGAATTACTGGTTCTGCTTCAGAATTCTGTCACACCCTTTTTTTCAGCTTTTTTTTTTCTTACGCTACAGATGCGTCACAGTAATACTTTGTTGAGGCTTATCCCAGGTGAACATACCACAGCTATGCAGTCAGTGTCTCCAGGCTTCTCTGTCTGCCAGAGAAATACTTTCAATTCTTGGTATTTCTGTAGCTTGGCAATCAATGGGATCACTGGATTCCTGGTGCTCAGGCCAACAATAATTCTTCCCCCCAAAATATGGAGCTTTTTCCATGCTCCTGAAGCCATATTGGATTGCAGAGTTTGGTATTGCTTGGATGTAATTTAAAACAGTATTGGTCAAAAGCCTGAATGAACAGAGTCCCAGGTTAGCCTAAGAGCCTGATGTTTCCTGCCAAGGTCATTTTCTTTTCCCCTTTCCTAGTTTTTGTCTTTCCAAAAGGGATGGGAAAGAAGGAGCAGCAGTCAGTCAAGTACACGAGAGTGGAAGGTATTTCAAACAATCAGCGGATTCCTAGTAAGAGGGTGAGATCATTGTTTTACAGAAAGGCTGGGGGAAGGGAGGGCTCAAGGAAAGAACTGATCTAGAGGGAGAGAGAGAGGGAGGGAGGGAAGGAGCGAGAGGGAGAGTTAGAATGACCCCATGGCAGGATGATGTTGTCATTTTGCCAGAACTAGAAATGGGGCAGTATAAACTCTGAGGTAACACTTCGCTCTCTCTCTAAGGTCAAAACTCTGCCTCGATGGAATTTCTGTTGGATTTATTTGTGTGGCCTTGCAGCCTACGCAAGCAGTGATGTTCACTGGAAATGAAAATGCTCAGCTTGTGTGTGTGTGTGTGGTTAAAGTGGAGGTACTTCCTTTTTATAATATTTTTATATTTTTAAGACCATTTTTCCAGACCATGCAAATTGCATAGTATATACATTTAAGTGATTTTGTAACTGTAATTGTTATGAATCGATGGAGGTAAAAGCAGTGTCTTGCATATAGTATAGAAGTACTAAATACAGTATAAAAGTATAAAATTCAGTTGAGTTTTCATTATTGTTTAGAAAATTAGAAGCAATGGGTCGTGAAAGTGAAAAACAAGCCCGATGTGTGGTTTGTCAAGGTGCAGCTGAGAATAGTGAAGAGTTTTTGTATTGAGTGTGGGAGTGTGTGTGCACGCATTCATGCGTGTGTGTGGGTGTGTGGGTGTCTGTATTTTGATGTGGCTGGGAGGGGGGTGGGGTGGGGAGTTTGAATCCTGTGAGACTTGCACAGGTGGTTGAGAGGAAAGGAAAGGTGGGCGTGGAGGAGCTATATTGCCCACTTCCTGTAGCTCAGGCACTCGTGTGTGCTTACCTGTCGGCTCAATAAAACACCAACAGCTTTGCACTGTCAAACAACTCACTCTCATTGGTTGGCACATGCAAGATGTTGTTTACAGAGATTTTGTTTTTTTGTATTTTCACTACAACAAAATGTAGCAGTTTATCTACCAAGACTTTCTGTAAGTCTTGGTATATTTACCAAGTGGTATATTTAGGCCAGCAACCACTAAATTACAACCTGGAACTTATATTTGGCCATTAGCATCTTGTCTGGAAAAAATATATGCTTTATTAAATAGTTTACAGCATATTTACACTCCTTCTGGTCTATGGAATAAGACTCCATGTTTTTCTGTTCACGCACTAAGAATGGAAAACATTAGCCATGGTGCTGCAAAACCTTTCTGTTCCATTTCACATTAAATTTCCTGTGGTACAGAAGCCATTCCAAAAAACTGTCGGTGTTTCTCTGAATGGGTGATCCGTAACTAGTAGAACTGAGGTGCAAATATTTCTTTAAAACTGCTTAATGCTGTGTCCTGAGCTGCTGGAAGTCTCTGCACTTTCTCAATGGACTCCCATATTTCATCTGTCATATTTCAGCTGGAAGGAGGGAAGGAGATTTATCTTTTAATTGATCAAAGGGAGAGTACATAACACAGCACAACATACTCTCTGACCTAACTTAGACAGCTTTATAGAGCTGCAGTCATTTGAGGACTATCTAGTCTCTGTTTCAGTGCTTGTGTCATGAAGGCCAAGTTCATTGCATTTGAACCATTGCTGAAGATTTTCAAAACTTTTTTTTTTTTTTTTTTTGGGGGGGGGGGGGCTACAGCTGATCCCGTAGCCCATATGAATTCACATTGTTTAATTTACTACTTACTAGTTACTAGTGCACACATTTCTGTTAAGAGACATACCGTACTTTCCCAATTATTAACCAAGGTTAATAGTATCTTCATCTATGAGGTTAATACATGGGTGAGGGCTATATACAGGATTGCATTTCTTTTCATCATTCTACTTGATCTGATCTGAATGTGATACAAATGTGAATTTTTAGTCAACTGAGGTTAATACATGGGTGAGGTTAATTCAAGGGTGAGGTCAGTTTAGTTTTTTTTAAATTGCATAAAACACTGACCTGAGGTTTATACATGGTGCAGCTTATTTTTGGGAAATGACTGTATATGATGATGGTGATTAATGTGGGTGATAAATTATGATACATTTTATACATACATATATTTCCATCAATTTGGAAATTTTTCATGTAACTGTAATTCCTTGACTTTCTGCGAAATGTGAAGCATATGTGTGAAAAAATAATATTTTTAATTTAAATATATTTTTTGTTAGGGTTTTTAATCATAGCTGTGATTTTAATCTTCCCATATAACTGTAAAATAAATCAGGTAATGACAGAAAACATGTTACTATTTGCTATATTACTGTAAGAATAAGATAAAACAGCAATTAAAAACAGTTCTCTTCCCCAGAGGTATTATAGTTGCGTCAGTGTTTTGCACATTGTTTTGATAGTTTATATATTTAAAGTGTTTGGAACTGCTTGGTTACAACCTAAATGCATCTGATATATGAAACATATTTTGACTGGAGGTCTTAGCTCTATACACATTCTGTTTCAGGTCGCAGACTTGTTTTCTGTTAGCTGGTCATAGCACATGATTGTCAAACAATTTTGGTGTGTTTTGTGTGCGGAGGCTTTGACAGAAGGTATTGTTGGAGAGTGAAATTGAGGAAGTAGGGGTACGTGCCTGTTGGGTGCAGAAGGCGTGGGGATTGAGAATCTTGTGCCAATGATGCGGCAGAGCCTTCCTGTCTGAGGGAGGCCAAAACACCCCCACCCCAAATCAACTGCCAATCACACACTTGTAGTTGCTTGTGTACCTGCACATGCGTAGCAATCCGGGCACGTTGTGTTCAGTCCCAAAACATGCTAAAGACACCGGCTCTGACACCTAGCCATCACGCACTCCTTGTCACACAATGGACCACACAACTGTGAGTGTTGCTCTTTCCTTCCAATTTCAAATGTGCTTTTCACCTCTGCAGCCTCCTGCTTTCTCTGCCAGTTGGTACTCAAATAGACTTCAAGAGCCTGCCAGTGAACAGTTCTAGTGCTCTAGTTAGACCTTATATAGAGTCTGTTGTGTGCTTGTTCATACATTGTTTTGTCTGGGCCTTCTGTGGGGACAAAATCTGATATACAAATATACAAATACTAATATACAAGTACACTGTACACAAGTACACATTTCACTGAACGGTTTCAGCTGTGAACCTTTTCTATTTAGTGTATTTCCATTTCTAAATATTTAACAAAGGAAATCAAGTTTCCTTTGTAACTTCCTCTGCAGGTGTTCGTATTTGTCATATTAACGCTGTAAGGGGTGAATAATTCAGAGATGAAACATAATAGTCATATCTCTGTAGATCTAAATCTTGATCTACTATTTTTACCAGTTTAGACTTTTCAATATTTTATCACTATCCACTTCAGATACTATCCACTTCAGATCCACTTCAGAAAGAATTTAATCTTGTAACCCAAACATTGGATTTTTTGCTGCCTGAGATCCAAATCCAGGAGTAACTTCCAGTTGAGCTGACTCACAGTCATTTAGAATTTTTTTTTTTTTTTTGGTCAGAGACTTTCATGCTGGACCCTTGGGCTTTGTCTATGAATGGTTTCACATGGACAGTGTATGTATATAAAGTCAAGGCTTGTATCCCCTTCTTCATTAGCGGCCTATTAAGAACACAAAAGAAAGCTCTGTCTGGCTGCCGATAGTCTCATAGTCAAAGTGACCTGGACGGAACAGGTCAAAAGTGCGCAGGGACTGCTGACATTTTGAGGAATTTTAGGTTGGTTTCTTGATTGGAGAATTTGGAATATTGAATCTTGGAATACTTATATTCTTTTAGCTATGATTATCAGCATGGGAACTTATTTCTTTCTACTGTGTATCCTTTGAAGTGGGCTGGTACCTACAAACAGGAGGTCTGACACAACTACTGTTAAATCAAGCACGCTAATATGAAACATGATCTAAATTGTGCAACTTAAGATGATTTCAAGAAAAAATTGACTTTCTAATATGTAAATTCGACATTAATAGGCATATTTTTTCTTAAAATAAATGCGGATGAATTAAAAAGACTGTAGCAAGTGAAGGGGCAGTGGCACAGCAGTTCATCCATCCTGAGATAACCTTACTGATGTTATCCATCTGGCAGGAGGTTCCTTTATTGCTTATGAATCATGTGACGCTTCAGATGTGCTGTGCCGTCTGACTGGTTTGAATCTCGACAACTGCATAAACTAACTGTACAGGCTGTCTACATGGCCACACTCTCATAATGCACCTCTTGCTCTAACTGCATGCGGGGATCCCTGTGAAAGGGTCCATTGTCTGGGCCTCTCAGAGGCATGTTGTATGCACTTAGAACTCGGAGTGGGAAGACATTCTGTCCATTATACGTGTGGAATGTCTTTGAATAAATGGATTTAGTAGTGAGCTGTCTTCAAATATGTGCACTGAGTACACGTCTATTACTAGTTATTTAAAAATGGATCATGGAAGAATTCAAAATAGTAGGTTGTAATAGAAATTTACTAAATCACTAGTTTTTGAAATTGTGACGGGAAAAGATTTGTATAGATATGTAAGATAAGTAAGGATATGTTTTTAATGGAATGTTTCAGTAAAGACAAAAGCATTGGGGTCTCAGGAAAACCAACTGTAAGACCATCTACTGTATTTCTCATTGGCTCCCATGACTTGAAGAAAAGACTTTTATTTTTTCATTGCATGAGTCAGTCTTCCTCATCTGTGGGCCTGAGAATAACTTACAGCATAAAGGACCACCTCCAGAGCGTGATTCACATGCCTGATCCATTGAATCAAGTCTTCCACCAAATCCCTGAGAAAAAGGGAAGCAAGTGGCATTCATGTCTCTCTTCTGCGCTGGGCCATTCTTTCCAGTGAAAAGCCATTGATTGATTATGCCACACAAGGAAAGAGTTCCTTTTCTCCAGCAGGGATTCTCTGTGTATGATGTAATGTTTTGATGTTCACTAAACTGGTGAAATCACTAGCACAAAATGGACACAGAATGTTTTGGGTTTTTATTTGCAAATTCAAAGTTCCAGTTGAAGTTTGCTTATCAAGCATTAGAGTTTCATTCTCCAACTTAAAAGCAGTATTTTTTAGAATGTGTATGTAGTAGTTATGATTTAGTCATTCTGGAAATGTATTCACATTTCAAAATATGTTATACGCACTGTTGACATGTTTACTACCATGCTCTTTTGGACATTTATAAGGTACACATTCAGCTAATGGTATCCAGGTGGTGAGTTGGTCCTGCTGAATATGAGGGAGATGACAGCATCTTGTTGAGGTGCGCTGATACGTCGCTCGAGTCTGCGCCCTGCACTCTGCAGGGCTGTAAAATGAGCACAGTCCATGGGGGTCATAAAAGCCCTTTCGCATCCGTCAGGCCGTGGCCTATTTTTAACTGTGCTGTATCATATATCGGCCCGCACCACTGGGCTCTTTTGTTAGGTAAGAGCAGGAGAGTTCCAGGGTGCTCTCAGGTAGCCTCCATGGGCCACATGAGCTTCCGTGTCTCCCTGGCCCTGCCAACACACTCTACAGGATTTTTGTCACTCTGTTGGTGATTTCAGCTTCTCTGTGTGTGTGGATATGTATATTTAGAAGTGTATGGGCTACAGAGGTTGTGGGGTTGTGCAGGTCAGATCTAGGCTTCTCCCCACTGGTTCCAGCGTGGAGCCCAGTCAAGCGGGGCCACTGGTGCCCTCCCTGCTCCCCACACTCCAGCTGCATGCAAGAACCCAGATACGAACCAGATGGCAGACTGGAACACCCGTGCAGACCTTTTTAGAGCCAAACATATGGGAGACACTTCAAACATATTTTAAAAGGAACAAGCAACATTGCCCCCAGCAAGAACTCCATAGACTGCATAGGCGCCAGAGCTCAGAAAGAGTCACACTGATTCTGCTGATATGCTGTCAGCATGTTCACATGTCTTGGCTTCTCCATGTCTCAGTGCCTTTGTTTTAGTTGGATCAATTTGGAGTGCAGCGATAGGAACTGTTCCCTGGTCAGCACACAGACGCTGCATGTGAGAAGGAGGCAAGAGGAGTCAGTGAGTGTGGGAGTTGAGTGGAAGCAAAGGAATTCCGTCTCTACTCTTCCTTTGGGCTCCTCAGCCTATTTGTATTCTTCAGACCCCCCGCCCTTTCCTTTTCCATTCTCTCCCACCGTTGGGAAAGGGGGATACTTGTTTCTGGAATGTGGGTCTCTGAACCGTGCCTGGCATTAAAACATCTTTGTTCCCAAATAGGGGGTCTGCTGCAGGGACGCAGCACTCAGTATTGGGGGAGCCGGGGTCAGGGGTGGGGGGAGAAGGGTGTGTGTGTGTAGGGTGTACTGCTGGGTTCATTCATCTGCCTGTCACGGGCCCCCACTTTCTTTTATTTTTAGCCAAATCCATCAGGGCTGACAAGCGGGTAATGTGAGCCAGTGTGAGGGCAAAGCTCCAGGTCCCCTCCCCCCCGCACAAAGTCATTCTTCTGCTCGCTCCCAGGAAAGGTGCTGGACGTAGCTCTACTCTTACTCCTACTCCAGCCCCAGCCCCAGCCCCAGCAGGCCCAGGGATTTGTTGAGTCATGTGAGATCATGTACACGGAGACACCAGCAGAGCACCATGAGGGGGCTCTCGGGGCCAAATGGGAAGGGCGGGGGGATGAGGGTTGTGAAATCTGCACGCTGGTGGAATGCTCCCCAGTGAGCCTTGTATAAGGTAATGTCTAGAGAACATGAAGGGGTGGGGACGTGTGCAGAGATTTATTTTAACACACTGCTAGCAAGGGGCGGGCGGGTGAGCGGGAGGGAGAGAGAGGGCATGGCCAGCCAGCACGCCTCGGAAAAATCAGTGCAAGCGACGAATGAGACAGGACTTTTCTATTTATCCTAAACCAGAGCCGCTGAAAACTCCACGCAAAGAGGCAAGTCTGAGTCCTCGTTTGACCCATTAACCTGCATGATCAAAAAATGCCATTGCTTCTCACCCTGGCTATAGAGTAGCAATGGAAGGGTTGCCCTCGCTCCACGCAGGATCATAGTAGTTGCAGTAACCCGCCCCCAGATTCCTGCATGGTTTGTCTGTGGAATAACATGTCAGTTTGGCCAGTATGGATTTAACATGTCAGTTTGGCATTGCCCCATGCACTTGTGTCTCTGCTTAACAGCCCAAAGGTGACAGGTTGAGTGTTGGAACCTTGGCATGTAGATCTCATGTTGTTATGAAAAGCACGCTGGCTCCTGCTTAGGCTGTGTTTAAATATGACTCAGCACCTGGCTTTGGTCTTTCCCTCCTCCAACCTTTAATGTACACACACATATATACAATATACAACTGGCCCAGACAGGCAGGGCCTTATGGGAGTGGCACCTGGCTGCTTCAGCCTACCTGTGCTAGGCAGATAAACACAGCCTCAGTATCAGTGTGTGTGTGTGACAAGGAGGGAAGTGCTGTGGGTAGACAAGAGTGTGTGTTGTTTACTAGTCAGATCAGGTGAGTGTGTATCAGCATGGGGCTTGAGCGGAGCAGGAAAAGGGCAGTGTGAGAGCACAAAGGATCAGAGGATGTGCACACACACCTCAGCTCAGATGGGCTGGATAGTTGTTATCAAAGACAACAGTGCTGCACTTGTGCCCAGGTCATTCACCTCCTGCACTCCAGGGCTGCACAGTGCTTAGAGCAACAGGTCAACATGTGGGGCTGGACTTGCCACATCTGAATCAGTGTATTAATATGCCAGGGTTGATAATATATATTTATTTTGTGAATAATTGAAATCTAATGAAATGGTAAAATATTGTATATATTGTATATATATTGTATAATAAGTACACCTTGCAACCTTACAACTCTTGGCTGACTAGTAGGGAGTTCTTGTCCTTTGTTAGTGACTCAGTCATACAATAATGTGAGGGATGCAGGCTGGTGTTGCAACCCAGGAGTCTTTTGAGCAGCAGTGGAATGTGTTTGTAGCTTCAGATATTTGAAGCCAAGCTGAGTGCAGGGTTTGAGGCTGGACATGCTCAGACCTACTGCTGGTGATTCCAGCAGTCAGGTCAGAGCCAGCAGGGCACAGTGGAGGAGGTCAAGGGCAGAATGCAGGAATTGTGATGATGAATCGTTAGATCCATATCTGAGCCTGCTAACAGAGTGATACTGCATTCATTTTGAAGTGTTGTTCAAGTTCAATGCAGGAGTGTAAATCAGGTCATGGGGTTATTTTGCATTAGATCTCTCCTATGTTTCTTTCTCCTCTGATGTGCTCCTTGTGTGCATCTGTGTAATATCTGAGCATGCGCCACATGTTTGGAATCTTATGTTATTTGCACACAAAATCTCTTTCCGCTGGTGCAAACTGAACTCATCACATTGCCTCATCTTGGATTCCTTTTATGGAGGTATTCATGAGTAAGAGAAGCGTGTGTCAGGCTGAAGATTACATTGGATTGCTGTACCACAGACAGTTCACTCCATTCTGTCTCTCTGCATCCAAGCAGTTAAGATATAAAAAGGAATCCATACATTCCTACACACAGGGCTGTCAGATGATTGCACCGTCTGGCATTACTATAAGTAGTACGTTTTTTTTCCTGGAGCTGGGAGTGTTTCAGATTCAGCCGGCTTATGGCCTCCACTCTTGCTTCAGTGTGCTTTTTTGAGCTCTCGTCACTTCCATTTATTGATTGTATCTTTATGGCTCCATTAGATATTGTCAGACACTGAGTAATGTGAGATGTGTATTGTTAATGCTTTGTTAAGTATCAGTGAATCTATCAATGGCCAGGACAGGCAGCAGAGTGGCTGCGTATGGGACTAATGCCTCATATGATGAACCAAGAGATAGAATGGTGGATATGCATCTATGGCATGATTGAAGCTGTAAACACTACAGTCAGATAAAAAGGTAACCTGCATGCATTTCTCATGAAGACATTTTTAGCAAGGTTCAGATCAGTCACTGCAAACCAAAGCACCTTTTGCAAAGCAAATGTGGTAATTTGTTTGTTTTGCTGCCAAGTTGTCCCGCAGCGAGAACAATGTGTCTGTGCTGCTGTGGGGGTTCAGCAAAGTGGAAATATTTACACCCAAAATTCAAAACACAAACTCTTCACAAGATTCTAATTAAGCGCACACACACACTGTTGTAACTTCCTGTGCTCTTGTGAAAGAAATAAAACTATAAATAAAAATTAATATAAATAAAAAATATAACTTCTCTTCTGCAGAGCAGTTCACAGCAGTATTTAAGATCTTTCACTAATATGACGTAAATGTGGTCATCTGAAATAGTACAGTCCCCATGAGCTACATGTGTTGCCACTGCTGTATACGGTATTTTATTACAGTGTGTGAACATCACTCAGTTAGCCCCCATGCAGCGTTGATGCGCTATAAAGGTGGTTTTTTCACAGCCATTCTGTTGAACAGAAGAAGTTCAGGCTCATTGCACAGCCACAGCTCAGTGGGCCACACACAACAGGGCACAGTGCTGTGCCTATGGCTTCTCTGTGCTTAATCACGTTGTGCTCCTTGCCTCCGCTCAAAACACCTTCTGATGCATGAGAATTCCGCCTCTTCCCTGACCAACCATTTCTCAAAAGGATTCCTGTGGGAAATGCATTTGTGGAAGCATGGTGTGGAGGGGCTAGCGCTCAAGGGAGGCGTAAATCTCCTGGAGACGCAATGAAGAGACGGAGAGGACATCCAAAATGATGTGTGTGTTGTGGGGGGGGGGGACACAAGCTCATTTGCTTTTATGGGACTTGTTAACCACCCGTCCTCCTCTCCTCGAGGCCCACTTTAAGTTAGGTCACTGTTCTTTTTGATTGAATTCCAGCTCTTGATCTGAATACTCATTGCCATGGCAACCATAATGTGGGGCATTTGCCAATGGACTACTTAAGAATTCTCCAGACTATTCCAGCACGCTGTCACACTGTCAGCCATCGCCCCAGCCTTCTCTCATGCTAGCCCAGTGAAGCGGTTATTTTAGAAAGTCTGTCTTCTTTGTTACATTGGACACTTGAAAGCAATAAAGGACTGTTCTGTCTTGCAAATGAGGACAATGTTCATCAGTTCTCTTCAGTTGCAATAAAGTGTGTTCAGTCTTTTAGACTTGCCCAGACATCTGAATTACACTTTTGAGTGACTCCTCAAAAATTGATGACAGCACAGTTGTAAGTTGCAAATGCAGAGTTTGTCCTGATTTAGCATGAGTGAGCTGAATATCACTGTTCTTACTTAAGGACCTGCCGTCCTCCAACCCTTATGCCTCTTATCACTAAGCACCACCTTGAAGTGATGAGGGTAGTGTAACACACAGACAGACACACGCAGCTTAAGTAGTCATGAGAAAATATCATCCTCTTCGGTGAAGTAAATCAGCTCTCGACAGAAGGACTTGTCAGCTCCGTGCAATAACCAGTTCTCAGCTCCCAGCCCCTCCAAGTGTTGAGCCATGCCCACATTTACAGTAGTGCAAAGCAACCTTTCAAAAGATCTGCTAACCCATCTGGCAGAGGTGATTAGCAGAAGCCTAGACAGATGGCGTTGTGGCCAGATTCCCCATCCCTTCAGGGGTTTATTAATCTGCATATAGTACCACTGACAAGCCCCTTTGGTTTACATTATCATGTTGGCATGATGTCTCACTAACTATGACTCAAAGGCATGATTTGTAGAAGGTAAAGCATCGCCCTCCCCCACCCCCCCAAGAAAAAAAAAACAGGCCTGGTCTGAAATCTCCCCCAGTTCAGTCCTCATTTCCTGCTCTGGAGCGAGCGTCTCCAGCCCTCAGGATGTTTTTGTTCAGGACAAGGCAGAGGGTGGTGTTCACTGCGCTCCCCCTCTTGTGGGGTAGATGGAATAAGCTGCTGCCTGTGGACGGCATGGAGTCTGGAAATGTTGACACACCAGAGGAGCAAGAGAGAGGGAGAGAGAGAGAGAAAGGAAGAGAGAGAGAGCCCAGAAAGGCCAGGAATCCCCCAGAGCAGAGGCAGCAGGGCGGGAGAGTCGGAGCCCAAGCTGAGGAATGTGGAGAGCTGAGGAGTCACTTATTTACTAGCTGAACTCACTGAACCTGGCCTGAGTCAGCGCCTTCAAACCAGCACACTATGGTGAGCCAGACGGCCATCTCCTAGCCTCGTACCTCACTCCTTACTCATTCCCACTTCCCCTCCCGCTCTACCTCCGCCACACACACACACACACACCACCTCCCGCTCTGTCTTTCCCTACCCCACCTTCTCTACTGATTGAGTCTCAAGTTGCCATCATCCTATTGGTCCGGCGACTTGCCCACTGTCAAAACAACCCTGCCCCCCAACACACACACACACACACACACACACAAATACACACATGCTCAGAAATGCTCCACCACCTCCTTCTAGTCTGAGACGAGGTCAAGATGAACATCGCAACTGAAAGACACACAGAAATAGAGCGGCAAGCAGGACATTTTTCTGTTGTATTCTGATGTGTGTGTGTGTGTGTGGCCCCACCCATCCCCCACCTACTCTTTTTTAAACAGGATAATCTGGTCCTTGACCTTCTCAGACACTCCTCTAACTGCATGTCTGAAATGGGCTGTTGATCCTCAGTCCAAGCGCACACAGATCTGGGCTATTTACCATTAGATTCATGCCAGTGTGTTCCCTGCCTAAATGCGTAAGCTTGGAAACTGGCAGCCTCATTGTGTCTGTGGTGTGTCATGTTTAGAAAGATACAAAAGCACATTCCTAAATTTTAAATTAAAAGTGGCATATGTTTATATACAAGCTTTATTCGTGGAAGCTATAACTTTAGAATAGGTTTAGGTTTAGAATAGACACAAACATGGAAAGGTTGATAGAAAGCAAAACATAATCTTTTGCTGCTTGGTGATTCATTGGTGAGTCATTGTGATAAGATCATGTGAGATCATGCCATAACATCTGTGTCATTTCGCATGTGAATATGACACCAATGCAGAATTCTGATTACTGGAATTGTGAGCATATTATCCATAAATAATCCTGTTTAGCTAACAAATACTTCTTCATATTACGTTATTAAATTTATAGGTGGTGTCGTTTTGGAGAAAACTATTAAACTGATGGAAGAAAAAAGCTTACCTAGAGAAACAGTGTGGATAGATTTGGAGTGTATGAATTTTCAGATAAAGTTCAGTGTGTGTCACTGCACTTTTCCATATACACACCAAAGGTGCCAACAGGGTCTCCCAGCAATCACATTGCACCCTGCCATCCCCAGGTGCTATCACACACATTCTTGGCACATGGGAACAACAGGTTGGGAAGCAGAAATATAGACATGCTTACATGTCCTGGCAGAGCAGCAGAATAAAGTAACATATAAATATAAATATAAATATATATATATATGGAATTCTCAACTAGATCTTTAACTCTCTTAAAGTATGATGGATGTTTCTAGCATACAGTAGTTCCTAGAAATAGTTTTGTTTTGCTTTTATTTTTGTTTCGTGTGTGTGTGTGTGTGTGTGTGTGTGTGTGTGTGTGTGTGTGTGTGTGTGTGAACACTCCCAAACACACATACACCCATAGACACTCACACACCCAAACAAATAGACATCCACACTTTGGAAAGTAGGTCAGTGAATGACCGAGGTAAAGAATGAGGCAGCAGTTTAGCTTTGAGCAAGTGAGTGAGTCCCAGGAAGAAGCAGTCTCCAGCTCCAGGAAGCTTGTTGCAGGGGAGACGTTAAACACAGAGTTCCTGTTTGACATCTGTTTCCACCGAGCCGAGCAGACCAAAGCTCTCAATGGCAGGCAGGCAGGTTGCTCGCTGCCTCTCGGGTGGAGGAGTGCAGCTCTGGCAAGGAAAAAAGGAGCTTTTTTTCTTTCCTCTCTTTTTTTCTGTTCTGTTTAACTGCTCCATGACCTCTTCCTACCCTCACCACACAACCTCACACCCCTTCACACAACAAACCAGCAAAAATTCTGATGACGCTCATATCCCTTGAGTGTGTGCCCAGAATAACGAAAGAGCGCTAGATGAAATCAGGCAAGACAGGTTCTTACACATACTGCTCAACTGGTAGACGAAGAGGCCTGGGACTTGTGAATAATTAACCAGGTGTATATTTAGAGAGAGAATATGCTCTTTCGCATGCAATTGTTTGTCAAAATTGATTGATTGCAGCAGAGTAAGTAGAAGTCTTCCCAGTTTGCCATGCAGCTCAACATGCACTTAAAAGCAGTTGAATCATTTGCTATCCCAGTCAATCAAAGCATTACTCTACTTTGTCCAAAATACAGTTTTTTTTCTCTGTTCTACAGTAGTGCGTCATATCACTCTAACGTATCATTGCACCTTCTGCATGTCTTTATAAGCACTGATCAGACATCTGTTATTAGGAATCCTTTCATTAGTTTTCCACAAGTGTTGTAATATGACTACCTTTGGACGTATGTCAGTATTATAAAGTAAGGTCAATGTGTCTCTGCAATGACTGTAATCTAGTCCGTGAGAAATTGTAACTTGATGTTCTTTTCCAAAGGCTGCAAAAAGAAAGGCAAAAATTCATGGGTTTTCCGATCCTTCCTGAGTTTCAGATGACGTCAAGGTGTATGAGATGGATGCATTGTGGTGCACTTGTTTGTCCTTTCTCAGGTGGCATGGATATGCACAGGATCTTATTTGTTTTTCCGTTATCAGGACATCCATTGGGAATCTCTCCTCCTGCCTTTTGGGTGTCCCCTGCACATGGCCGTCAGGGCATCCAGCTCGCTATTTTTAGCATCACACACAGATAGGATGACTTTCCAAATAGGAGATGACCAATTATGCACGTACTACACCTTACTTGCCATGAAACAGGAGACGGGCCATGTGTTTGAAGGAGCCGAACGGGCTGCTGGAGGCAACCGTGATGTCAGAGGCTAACTGTAAGGTGACACGGGCGGGTGACACAGCCCGGGCACATCGCCAGCAGTCCAGCCAATACACAGGACACAACACTCCCATATTTCAGGCTGAGAGGTGTCAGACGCTTGTCTGCCAGACAAACAGGATTATGCAGCTCAGAGGTGATATATGCCTCCTCTACCTGTATCTTTTTCAGCATAGACACTCACACACACATAGATTTAAAGACCTTCATGAATATCCTTTTTGCTTTTAGTGTGTTATGCTCACATTTGTTATGCTCATACTTGTTTTAGAACATACACTTTCAGACAACTCCATCTTGGTCAAGCTCTGTGTTTAGAGGTACTGTACTGTTATGCAATTTTATGTTACACAAAATTGCAGAGATCCTCTTATGCCTGCTGAGCCTTGCTGCTTGTGTCCCGGGCGCCACCACAGTAAGACTTCAGCTCCGAGCCGCAACTAATAGCAGCAGAGCAAACCGTTGTGAAATGTCAGACACTTACTCATCATTAGATCACAGGAGTCCTGTAAAGGCTTTCATGTTTAAGGCATGCACTTTTCCCCCACACATTTTTCAAATCAAATTTTCTGAAGTTGTTATGATGTTCTGTTTAAGACCCTGCAGATTTTTCCTTTACGGAAACAGTGAGGGCAATCACAGCCCACATTTCCACTTCACTTTTTTTATTATTCATTAAACGTTACTGTGAGTGATTCAGACTTTCCATGTATGAGGCATTTGCATGAGGAGGACTTCTTTGTCTGTGACGAATAACAATATCATTCACTGCTCTTGCTTGTATGGCACAAGTATCCATATTTTTCTATCAAACATCAGCTGTGACTTATACCTGAGTCAATCAGATCGCTCCTCTGATAAGGTATCTTTTGCTGTGAAATTTAACAGATTTTAGCCCTTTTTTCTGAAGTAGTTTGAAGAACTCTGTCCAAGTCCACTGGACTATGAACTGTTAGGTTGAACTGGAACTGTATGAACTGGTGAAGGTGTGTGGTCCCAGTAGAAGTAGCTTGGCTGCAGGAAAGAGGTCACTCTCACCTCTCACTCCCAGCCAAGGCCTTATTACTGGGAGTCACACATGGAGCCCAGCAGCACGGGGAGCACCTCTGGAGTTACAGTTCAGGAGAGAAAAAGGCTCAGTCACATTGCAAATAGTCCCTGACATAAACTAACAGAGAGGGAAAGAGAGAGAGCATCTGGCAGAGAAAGATGAGAAAGAGAGGTTGGTATAGACGTTGAAGAAGAGAGGAAGCACAAGAGGTAGCCACAGAGGGTGAAAAGTGCTGGTGTTGTGTTGAGGCCCTAGAGAGGCCACCATGGGGCCAATCAATAGTGCAGATAGATAATGTGGAGATGAGTAGTCTGACATCAATATCAGGCGCAGAGCCCTCCCAGCACTATTGTGCTTCCCAGTCCAGACCACCACCACTCCACAACACCACCCTCCACTCTTCCACACGTCAGCCCGCTCTGAGCCGCCCCGAAGACAGAGAGGCATTGAGCAATGAGCGCAGTGTTTCACAGGCGCAGACCTTTGTGCATTGTTGTCAAGTGTCCGCAGTGAGCTCATGGGCCAGGCAGTCCTTACCTGCCCCGCATCAGCCAGGGAGCCCCGGAGCACAAGAGAGAGTGAGGCTGCAGCGCAAACAGCAGATTTATAACATAGCCATGAAAACTTGGTGATTAGGAGAGGCTGCTGACATCAACCCTATTGTTTGTGAGTCTCCGGTGTTTTGTTTTTATTGACTTGGCTTCAGACCCTTTTCAGAAGTAGAAATTTTGTGCTCCCTCTCATGCCTGAATCGCTTGACTGGTGAACAATTTACAGGTCTGAGTTATACATTCCAAGGTTGTGCAAATGTTTTCTTTTTTCAAATGAATCCCAATCAGAAATGCTTTGGAGAAAGAGTGAGTAAACAAGGAGCAGGTGATGGTCTGAAGTGTGCCAGCACTGAGTCAGTGTTGCTCCGACTCCTGTCCTGACGGAGCGCAGAGACCAGGCCTGTCGAGCTGATGATAGACACTAAGTAAAGAGAAAGACCCGGAAAGCACTGAAACATCTGCTCAGAGACAGGAGAAAAATGGCACGTATGCAGCTAGCTCTGACTTGGGATTGCTTCAAGAATGCTTGCTCTGTCATGACGGTATGTGAATGCTAAGGAGCCTATCTCCTGTCCAATGGCTGCTATAAAAACACTTGAGCAGCCCTGCTGCCTCTTCCAGCCAAGACAACAAAAGGCCCCTTTTATGTCTCCATATTCCGCTTATTCCTGCCACTCTCTCTCTCTCTCTCTCTCCTGCCGACTCACACAGCATAGTCTGAAAAGCATGACTAAGTTGACCCTACTTCAGACCTTGGTGTGCTCATAGAGATGGCCAAAGTTTGATGAATGGCTTCAATTTCACAGAGGTTCACATAGCAACAATAACCTAATAAAGAGCCTCACCTCTCTCTCAGCTGTTGCTTTCCTGACACTATATCTGCTAGCATGGACATAGTCAGTGACTTGTCCAAAGATAGTGTATCTCTTTTGATGGTGATCAGGTCAAGATGGAGGGGAGGAGAGGAGCACAGAGAGTCACATTGCCTCATCGCACATCCTCACTCTGCAGGGGTTAGATTGAGGGACCGCCCCTATACTTTTTCGGGGGCCAAAATCGACTGATTGAAACCAATACCAGTAAGCTCCTAAGAAGCTGGAATTCTGCCAATTCTGCCATTCTGACAATATCCAGCAGGGCACACTGTACCTAGATCAGATCCATAACAGTCTCTCTCTCTGTCCCTCTCTGTCTCTCTCCCTTTGTGGAACTGGAACTGTTAGAGGTGCTCAGAAGGTAGACGCTGTGGGTCTGGGAGGAGGAGAAGCTGTGTGCCAGTAATCCTCCAGCGCTCTGCCCCAGACGCTGCAGCAGCAGACCCCTGGACAGGTTGAGGCACTTGAGGCACTCACCTCACCTCGGCCTCGCTGTGCTCTGAAACCACTGACAGGGACTGGATAATGTACGTGGTCCCGTCCTCCGCCACACCCTCCCCATCACTTGCTCATCCATTTCAATGAGCTGGGGATGTCCGCTCTAATTGAAGGGGCTTTGATGTGCGGCGCGTTTGGCTCAGTCTCTCGACACAGCAGCCGACGCTCCACAATACCCTTCCTTCCCTTTCATCTGCCACCAATTAAACTGGGCTGTAAAAATAGAATTTCAAAGAATGCATTAATGTCAAGAATTTCTCCTCATGAAATTGGTCTAATTTGAAGCTTTCTAATAACACTGAGCATTTCATGTGTGCAAAATGGGATGATTTCCCTCAGTTGAACAATGGATTTGAAAACCGAGAGCATAGCTTATACTGTGAATATTATAAATCAAATCACTGTTTGATTTTTTTCAGGAACAAATAAGGATTTGATTTACAGTGTACAGTATATCTGGGATATTACATTATTGTTATATACATATAACTGGTTTGTTCCACAGTGGTCTAATTCATGTGAGTTCCTATATGGAAGAGCAGGTCGTGTGGTGCTGTGAATGAGCCGTTGTAATTTGAAAGCCATGTCTTCCATCTGAGTTGTGAGTCTCAGAGCCATTAAGATTGTGGATGACAGTGAATCAGTGACAAACTGTGAAACTGTGGAAGACAGTGAATGAGTCACTCATGGCTCTGTCTGCACAATGATGAGTCAGTGAGAAGCACTTTAGATGAGACATTTTAGAGCATTCTTTGTGACTGTGAGTCTCTCTGTTTGTGTGTGTGAGAGAGAGACAGGGAGAGGGATGGGTGGATGGAGAGAGAGAGAAACAGAAAGAGCAAGAGATGAAATGGTGGCAGTCACTGTGCATGATTTTATGCATCAGTAAGTCCACACACACACTCACAAACATACATGTCTAGTGGCTCCTGTCTGCACGCAGGCTATTTGCAGAGCATTCTAGAAGAATGTTCTCACGGCTACTGCAGACCTGACTCAGTCTGCCCAGCCAGGCTGCTAATGAACAGCCTTTGAACTGGGCCTGTGCCCCTTTTTAGTGAGCTGAGCCGCATTCTGCTACCAGCTCCATACCTCCCATGTTAACATCCACACAGCCCCACAGCTCACTCACTCAGGGATGGGCCAGGGAAGATGCTAATAAATCCAAACAAGATGTTCGCCGGACTTCTGCTTTTTATTGTTTTCTGTGTGTGTGTGTGTGTGTGTGTGTGTGTGTGTGTGTGTGTGTGTGTGGAATGTGAGGTTGGGCACCTGCGCTTTCTGAGTCAGGTTTAAGTGAGATGGGAAAAGCGCTGGAACTTGGTGTGTCTCAGTGTGTGATTGGTGCACACACAAACACACACATTTGTTCTCCTCATGTGACCCGGGCCGTTCATGCTGCATGAGTCATGCTGGCTGGTGTGCAGTGGTTGCAGCGGCTCCGTCATTCACCTCTCCTGCTCTGTCCCAGCCTCATGGCAGCTTGTGCAACATGAGAGAACTGGCCCCACCCCCACCCATACTCCCACCACCTCTTTTTCTCTTTTTTTTTGGTGCAGCTGCTCCTCTGCACTGTTCACCATCTACCGGTGGAGACAAGCACCTCAGCAGCTACACACTCACTTCTTTGGGCTCTCTCTCTCTCTCTCTCACACACACACACACACACACACACACACAGACACATGGTTGAGGAGGCTAACAAGACAATGGAAGAGAACGGAGCCAGAGCACTTCTCTGTCTAGGACTCTCTACCTACAGAGACTCAATAGGAAGTAAGGTACTTCTAAGTCATCTTTGACTTTTATGTTATTTATTAATTTGACTGATGCTTTTATTCAAAGCAAATCAGTGATTACAGGGCCAGTCTGTCTCCCCAGGCCAACCTAGGGCTAATGACCTTACACAAGGACACAGTGGTGGTAGCGTTTTGTTTTTTTCGTTGTTGGTTAGTGCTTGCTAGCTCAGCTCCTTAGCCAGTGCACTGCTTAGCTATAGTTATATTTTAGTAATATTTGTTTATGTGTGTTTGTGTGTGTGTGTGTGTGTGTGTGGTGTCACATACTCTCTATAGGCAGGACTACAAATCAATTCTCAGCAGGGTTCATATTGCGTCTGTGCAGAGAAGCATATTGAGCAGAAGCACTGGCCATATGGATGCAACAGCCCTGTCTGTGAAATCCATCATTGCTTTTCTCCCAGTGCCGAGTCAGAGCAATGGTTTTCTATTACCTGTTCACAGCAAGACTCAGGCACCCCATACATTAATCTAGTGTGAGTGCTCTGCTACCTCCTTTCTCTTTCTTTCTTTCTTTCTCTCTGTTTCTTTCTCTCTTTTGACTCACTTTCACTCCCTCTCTTTCTCTCTCTCTCACACTCACTTTTTCCTTCTTCTTTTACCTGTGAGCAATGGCGCACAGCAAGGGATTTCCATTGGACAGATTGGGTAGAATGTGCTCCATTCATCACGTGCAGCCTGCATAAATCAGCCAGCGTCTCAGTGCATCAGCCCAAGCTGCCTCCTCAGTACCTCACTCTGGGACATCCCGCACCAGACTGGGCAGATGAGGGACACTCTCCTCATTGGCTCCAACAGCACTCACTTTGCACTGTGCCTCGGGGACATCAACTGTCTCAGGGCTCAAGGGTTTAGGTGGTCTTAAGTGTAGGTATGTGTGTGTGTGTGTGTGTCCAAATATTTGGGTGCATTTTGTGTGCATTCTTCCAGTTGTGCATGAGTGTGCATGTTGGTGTTAACCATTTGTTGTTGTTTTTTCCATGTGCATAGCATTTCTGTCTCTCTGTGGGCGTTTGTGGTGCAGAGTTGTTATGTGTATGTGTGTGTCTGTGTGTGTGTGTGTGTGTGTGTGTGTGTGTGTGTGTGTGTGTGTGTGTGTGTGTGTGAAGATGATGTTGGCCATTGGAGCTTCCGTGGGTGCTGGGGAGCTGGAGCTCCCGTGGGTGGTGACACACACATGATGCGTGCTGCCTCTCTCAAGGGCAGCTCTGTCCTTCTATGCCAGTAGACACCAGACAAGTCTGCATGTGTTTGTCCTCAAGGCTCATATTGGTGTGTGTGTGAGAGAGAGAGAGAGAGAGGGAGCGTGTGTTTGCATGTGGGAGTTTGCGCTATGAGACGATGAGTGCGGCTTGTTCCTAATAAAGGTTGTAATTACCATAAGTGATGTGTTATGTGGGAATTGTCATCCCACCCCAGTGCTGAGCGGGCAGATTAGCCGACTCTTGAACGAGTCAAAGGCTCGCAGTGCCTGCAGCCACCAATGGGCTCTAATAGAGGCCATGGACTTGAGCCCCACGCCTGCCACACAGGCAGGAAAACCTTTCATTCAGGACAAGATATTTTTGACACAGCTCAACTCCCTGTCCACACACATACACACACACACTAGATTACCAGCTTCACTCTGGACCCAGTAATCATCCCTCTATGTGGTCAACAGAAAGATGATCAAATATTTATAAGTCTAAATTTAATGCCATTCTGAACCTGAACAATGTTATGTTCCTCTAACCACTAACACTGCATGCTCTCATGTAGTCTGAGGGCTGTACATAACTAGCACTTACACACACAAACGGCAAACGCTTCCAAACAAACCCCTTTGCTCCAATCTGTGTAGTCTGGCCGCTTGCAAATCCATTGAAGTATAAGACGTCTAAAAATAGCCAGGGCAGGAGGGGGTTAGTGGGATTACTACTCGGCCTGAGCCGTAAACAAACAAGCGTGCACCAGTGAGTAGGCCGTCCGCTCTGCTCTACTCTGCGCTGTGCTGTCCTGTCTGCCTGTGGCCGAGGCCTCATTAGTGGCTTGTGGGAGTTTGACCTCGGTCAGGGAGCGGCGGCAGGCGGCGGTGGCGGCGATGAGAAGGCAGCGGCATTGGAGCTCGCTAGCTGACTGACTGGGGCGGAGTCTGGTGCAGGCAGACGGCCAATGTGTGTGGGAGTCCCGGCCCACAGATTTGCCTGGCCAGAGAGAGAGAGGGAGAAAGCTCAGGATGGGGCTTTGGTGAGTCCGAGTCTCGCTGCAACGGGCACCCACCCGACCTTTCCAAGAAACACATAAGTGTCTGTCTGCGGACTTCAGACATGTCATTTCATTCTGTCCGCTTTTTCTCCCTCACAAATAGCAACAGCCAGCCTGCGTGCCCTATTCTCTGTCTTTCTTTCTCTCTTTCTCTCTCTCTTTCTCCCTCCCTTGGCGGCCAGACTCTCCCTGCCCCAGAGGGCCACTCTGTGTGTCAAGAGGAGGCGAGGAAAGGCCACCTCAGTCCACTGTCTTCAGCGGGCCATGGCCATGTTTATACTGATTGTTTCACAGTAGCAACACCCCCCCCCCACACACACACACACACACACACAGACACAGATGTGGAAAGGCAGTCTTCCCAGCTCCACAGTTCAAAATCTTCATTAGTCATATGCACGTCTGGTTGAAAAGTCAGGAATGTGGATGAGGGGCCTCCACTGAAACACACCCCTTCACCTCCCCTCCCTCCCAGAGCCTTGTGTGAGGCAGCACGCTGCTCTGGCCTGTTTGTGACAGGGCTTTTCCCCTGATGTCAGCTAGCGTGCAAACTCTCCTTCTCTCACAGCACTTGTGGCCACCCACCTCTGGCTGTGCTGAGCACTCTCATTAAGTGTGCACACATTATCAGAGCTCTCCTGCCCCGGGAGCCAGTGCGAAAACTGTCCAGATGTTCACCCTTCATCACCCCCTCATCTTCCAGCAGCAAATAGAAAAGAGCACTTTTCAGCAGGGATGGAGACATTTTCATTTGGGAAGAAGCTTTCATTATGCTTTCTTTCATGAGACTTTCACCCCTTGATGTAATCGTCCAAGCAATCTGCCATTTGAGGTGACTAGGTGGCGTTTTTACTCTTTTTACTCTTTTGCAGTCTAAAAGCTGCAGTCTGTCCAGGTGTCTGTAAAAGGGCTTTGGTGGATCAGAATGAAGTCATTCTCATCTCTGCTCTGTGTACCACTGACTCACTGAAAATCCCAACCCGTAATTAAAGACTTTCATAATCCTTTGACAGAGACTGTGTGTCAATGAGTAACACTGCCACAGAGAGAGACACTCACTCACTTCTGCCATGGTCCATTGTCATCATTTAGCTACAGACATTGAGTCAAAGGTTACACAGATCAAACCATCAATTAATTTCTCTCCATATTGTGTCCATTGAAGTTATTTCTATTTCCATGGTTCTGTGTGATTTATTTACTGGCTATTAATAGGGTATTGATAGGTCACATGAGTTATATGGTGTCCTTGAGAGAGTGAATTTATGTACTATACAGACATATCCGCCTGCTCCACTGTTGCAGCTGTGTCACAAGTGTATTCTCTCACAAGACTGCATGTGGCTGACCTGTATTGGGCTGCGGTTTGGAACTTGTTATGATTCAGTGTTTTAATCAAGAGACAATCAATATTCTTTTAAATATTCATTGAGGTACTGGGTACTTGTCAGTGTCCCTGCATAATCACAGTCATTACACACTATTGTCTGGAAGCACGTTTGTTGGTGTCTGTGTGTGTGTGTGAGTATATATGTAACATGGAAAGCGAAAATGTCCAAAAAGTCTTGCCCTCAAGCCTACAGAGAGGAAGTTGTACTCTCAGTCTTTCATTCCCCAGCATATACTATACAGTGACCCCGCTTCCACTCCCTGTCTCTGCAATCAGGTTAAAGTGGCTTTTAAAGCATGCAGGTTTCAGTCTGTGTCTAATAAACTCTAGACTTCTGGTGGAGTTACAGGTAGGCAGGTATGGTGGGGTTTCTCTCTCAGCAATGGTTTGCATGTGGCAGTCTCTGATGCGGCCCCAGTCCACCTACTAGTGACGTGAGTGTGTTCCCCTCCCTCAAAGTATTTCCACTGGGGTTAGAGTGGGGTGTGAAAAGCACAGTCAGAAGACTTCGCTTTCTCCTCTCCATTTGAGTCATCAGTGGTGCTGCTTCAACCCGCTAACCGCAAAACCATCACATTTATGTAGCGTTTAGCCCTGTACCCTTTAAACTCATAGCACACATGGGGGACTGTCTGCTTGGCTGAGATCATGCTTGCCTAATAGCCTACGTTTGCATGGGCCTCTACACACAAAAGGAGGAGAAAGTTGCACCAGGGTTAACGTGTCTGTTTTCCATGTATCAGACAAGACAGTGATCAGCTACATGATCACATGAATCATTAGCTCACACAGAGGAACTGATGAGGCATTTAGTCACGTAGGATTAAAAGGACAGCAAGCATCGGTTTGGCTTGGATAATTGGTGTCTGATGACATTTCCTGGACAGTTGGCAACATGAATGCATTCTTGATAGCAGTGTAGAGAGCAGAGTAGGAAGAAGAACACAGACGCTGCCACCTGAGATCAAAAATATTTACCAACAGGGAAAATGCAAATATGCAAAGCATGAAAAATTTGTTTTAGTAATAGTTAGTAATAGTTTTAGAAATATACTGTAAATTGTTCAGTGTGAAAGTTATGTTTCTGACATATTGTATGTGTGTGTGTGTGTGCGCGTGTCATCTGTCCGCAGTTGAGGCACACAACAAGCAAAGACTTGTAACACCAAAGCTTGTATCACGCAGGCCACTCTGAACCACTGGAATAAATGCCCATGCGGCAAATGAGATGTGTACTGCACTGAAAGCGTCATGCGTCATTGCTTATCAGCCCTTATCCTTACTGTCTACTTGGTTGTTTGCCATTAATCTTAGCTTCTTTTAGTGGTGGTTTCCACCATGCTGCTCCAGCTCAGATGACCTTTTTGTCCTCAGCCTTACCTAGCCCAGCTAATAGAGCAGTAGGTTAGAAGGTCATTCATAGGATGCAAAGGATGCATTTTTAGGATGCATACAAAGGTCACATGCAACTATGCATTTCTCTTGTAAAGCAAATGAACGTGTGCGTGCAACTTTTAGCATATGCGTCTGTCCAGGCCACATGCACCCTACAGGCTGTTGGTCTTTGTCATTATGTTTTAAAGCTAAATTCCAGTCTGAAGTCCAAATATGCTTCTGTGATTTGTTAGAAATATAAGTCTAGCTTTACTTTACCGTTCTGCTGCACCATTTGAGCATGTTTACACTCTTCCTGTACCTCTGAGCTACAATTCATCACATTTGCAGGGTTTCCCATGTGCACACAGATGCACTATCAGACTATCTAATGCAGAGAGAGAGAGAAAGAGAGAGAGAGAGTCACAGTGTGTGTAGGAGGCGCAGTGTTGGCGGTTTAGTGTGTCACCTCTTTCCTATGGGGAGTTGTTCCATTAGCTGCCATTTCCTGTGGTGTTGTGAGTTTGTTTGTAGTGAAAAATGTCACTTGATTCCTTGGGTCTCTGTGCGTGTCTGTGTGCTCTCCCTCAGCCACTGCTCATGACCCCCTCTGATAGATGCAATAGTTAGCACTGCCTCTGTTGTCTCTTTCATACACCCTGCCTCATACACTGGTACACTGGTCGCCTCTACCACCAGTTTGTTAAATGGGAATTTAAAAATAATATGTAAAAAGAATGTCTGCAAGGTTTGTGGGGCTGGAAGAATTTATCATGTGGTAGAGATTAGAGTTGTTGACTACTCTTGACAGGGCTTTCCTGTCAATATTTTCTTTAAAAGCTGACCCAGAGAAAAGAGCTGCTGTTGCCTCCTCACTACTCACTCTGACACACATCAGTCTGGCAACCTTGCAGCCACTGGGATCAGGTGAATGGAACTTGGGCAGTTTCAGAATTCACTGGTCTGTTCTGTCATGTTAAACATTTGCAAGCAGTTTTTTTCTTGAGCAAAGGGAAACAATCTGACTGAAGTAGTGTGACCTGAAAGACACATGCAGTTTCCCACTTTGTGCAGTTCAGTGGAACTCCATTATTTACGTCTGGGAGCAACAGGAGGCTGAGCTATAGATAACCCTTCAGTGTTGCTGTCACATGTCCCCTCTGTTACCATATAAGACCACGCAATGACTCACCCTGCTTTCTGACCTACAATGTGGGAAGTCATGATTCATGCAAGCTGCATTTAATCACACAGGACCTAAAAATACACTGGCATCCTGTACCCTTGCACCCGCTCCCCTCCACCCACTTCACACGCACACACACACACACACGCACACACACACACACACACACATACACACACACACAGACACACGCATGCACACAAAAACACACACTAACACAAACACACACTCATACTCACACTCAAAGAGAAGTGTTAGTGTGTTGACTCCAGAAGAGTAAGGGCCTCCCAGAGTGCTTTGTGTTTGCTGAAATCCTGCTGTCACTGGAATGTCAGTACCTTGCTCGGAGCAGACGGCAGCTGACAGAATGCTAGACTCGACCCAGGCATCATTCTGAGGTAATGGTAATGGCATCATTCTGAGGTGTGGTGTGTTGTCTGTGCTGTAGGGACGTAAATTAGCCTCAGTGTGTGCTACAGGAAGTGTGCTGAATAGTCTGCTGTCTGCTGCTTGCTGTTGGCGATCAGAAAAAAGGAACAGCATAAAGAGAGTGTACTCATGCAGAAATCTTAAAATCTGTCCCAGCTGTGATCTCAGTCATCTAGTTGTAGTGCAGTTTGTAGGATTTATAGGATGGGAGCTGTGCACCACATGAGCAACACTGGAATTAAGTTCAACCCTGGACAGATTTGCATGACAATGATTTAATATAATTGGTGTTGGATATGTGTAGTTTTTTATTTGGTTACAAACGTGAATATATCTCCATCTTCTCCTGCTATTTTGTTAGTACTGTCTAAAGTAAAGAGATCAGTCATCACCATTTGAAATAATTATTAGATGTTTGATGTATTAGACAAAAACAAAAATAAATATATATTGTAAGTGGGAAAAAAGAGAAAAGCAGCAGGGAGATGCATAATCATGTGAAAAGAAATCAGACTAATCTTCTTATTTCTGAGGAAATAAGAAGACTGGTTTTTAGGTGGCAGTGTCAGATAGCAATATTGCTAGTTTAACATGAAAGTGCACATGAAGCTAATGTGTTAGTAAAAGTCAAATGAAGGTGGCTGATCAGTGTGTGCTGGGGAGCAGCCCACACCAGGCACCAGTGATTGATCCTACTGCTGCCATGAATCAGAGCCCTCTAATCCTGCTGCTTGAAGAGCTTCATGATCCACACACACTGGCCATGTCTCACCGCTCCATTTTCAATTATGAGCATGTCACCCCAGACGCCAGCCCACCGACACTCCGCCATGAATATTTAAAGCTGCCTCAGCACAGCTTTTGAAAATTGATGATAAGCTGTTTTTTTTGCTCTCCCTCTCTCTCTCTCTCCCTGTCTTCCTCCCTTCTCTCTGCCACAGTCTTTCTCAATCTCTTTCTCTCTCTTTATGTCTCTTGCATCATCTCTCATGCCCTTTTCCACAGTCTCAGATCGAAGCACAGGCAGACAATGCTATTGATTAGTGTGACGATTGGCTCAGGATCCATTTGTCAGTGGACTTGCTCTTAATGAACCCAGGAATAGCCTGACCTTGTTCACCTCCTGCTGCAGCCTTTACCTTGAACGTTTTCTTTTTCTCATCCAGTTTGTCAAGACAGCCATGCCCTTTGATTTGTCTCCCTTTCCGCTGAACTTTGCATGTTGAAGGCGTCTGAGTGATATTGAAATGTCACAGGTTTTTAGGGTGTTCAAAATGTCTCCTAGAGTGAAAATAATGACTGTGTTGAGTTGAGTGCCGCACAGTGCTGTGTCAGTCTTACTGTATGTGCATGGAGTTCGACAGAGAGAGCTTAGTTGCTAACAGAGTCACTCTGTGTGCTCAGTGCAGCGCTTTGAGACACAACAGCAGCACCCCCAAGGGACCAGTCTCTGATGCATCTGCAGGCATGATCTCAGGATCCATATCAGCATCTCATTCACCTTCTGAAAGTCAGACTGTCCCACCTTATCTCGGCCGGTGGGAAACAGTGCTCACAGCCACTGATGTCACTGCCCTGTCTGCTGTCTCCTCTGATAGACAGATGGAAATCCCCGCTTAAGAATCACATCTGTCCTGTCTTCCCTTTTATCTCTCTTTCTCTCTCTCTCCCTTCTCATCTCTCACTCTCTGGCACTGTCTCTCTCACTCATTTAGTTAAGCATCACTCTCATTTGCAATTGTGAAACAAGTTGTGCAGTAATCTGGAGAGATACAAACATACGCTACGACAGGAATGACGAAATGAAAGCCAAGTTTGGTTTGTGCACTTTCATAAATGAGCCCCATCCTAGATTTGACATCACCAGAGCTCTAGAGAGCTTTTTCACTGTTATTTTTGAAAACATACACAGACTCACACATTCTCTCTCTCACTGACACACACACACATACACACATTTCCCTGACCCCAGATATTTCTGTGGAAAAGTTCTTTTACTGAAAGTGTGAGAATTAGTGTCCTGTTTCTTACAGACAGTCCTTTGCTCTTAGCCATCTGTTATTTATGGAACTTTTTGACACGTTTTTGTATCATTGCAGAACTGTGATTCAAAAATGTTATTATTATATTGTAATTAATCAGCAATGTGTGTTGAAGAAAACTGCCATTGAAGTGGAATATCATAGATACACATTGCAGGTGTAATCAGTTGGTGGTGATAAAAGCTTTTTGTTGTGAAGCAAAATAATTTTCTAAGGTCATCAAGAAAATCAAAACTTTCTCATCCATGCATTAGAGTTTAAAAGAAACCCGATTCAAAGCACACTATAATGGTATCATAGAGAACTTGGCTCTCTTCTCTCACTCCGCCTGGGCCTATATTCTAGCCCAGTGACACACGTGTCAATGTGATTGTCAGGGTGTTATTGTGTAGTAATGAGTAATGTAAAGGACTACATAGTAATGTAAAGGACTACAGTAGGCTACTAGATCCCGAGTAGTGGTAATCTGTTTCTTAACAAGTATTTTATTTTCAAGTGCAGGATTAGTTGTGGAGCCCAGTGCTTGATGCCCAGTGGAGCTGAGGCGTAATGAACCATTAAGTGTGCTTGTGTGTCAGTGCATCCCAGGGAAATGTCTCCCTCCGCGCCAGACTGCAGTTTTCACTCACAGGACGCCAAGGCGGCCCAAGAGCCAATCTGGCAAATATTTCAGTGCCCCACCATTGCTCGTACAAAATTAGGCTCTTCCACTCACATGAAGCTGCCAGCAGGGTGACATCTGTTCAGTAACGTGTGCTAACACGTGCCGCTGCCCCAGCACTCCATAAGGCGTGCGGTGCGGTGCAGTGCATTAGCACGTTAGCGTCCAAGCAGAGGTGAGTCCCGCAGCTGGTCTGAAGGAGCCTCCTGCAGGAGATGTGCTCAGTGTGGTCAGAGTAGTCAGGGCTCAGGGCTGATGTCATGTGTCTGATGTCAGCCTTGTGGGCCGTCAGTGCTTCTCAGCAGAGTGGGGGCCTTTGTTCTGTCACTGAGCCCATCGGTCAGAGAGTGCACAGGGAGACACACAACCACTCCACCCCCGTACACACACACACACACACCCCTGTAATTCTCCACCACAGCAGCCTTAACAAGGCTGTTGCTGCACCTCCCCTGTGTGGAGCTGCTAGAGTGTAAGAGGGCTGTGATGGCTGTCTATGGTGCTGTGGAGAGGGTGATTCATATAGCCTGTTGTCTGACTACTGGCTGAATCAGTGCTGGAGGTTGGGTGTCGGTGCTGAGAGGGTCATTCTCTTTGATGTGTGTATATGTGTGTGTATGTTTATGTTTAGTCCAGTAACTAGACACGACCCAACCCCAGTGACATTTGAGGTGCATGGCAATAGTGCGCTGGAATGCTGCACTCTGGCAGAAATAAACTGACTTTCACAGCAGACAGAGAGACACTTCAGCACACAAGACTGAACCAGCATGGCTGTTTAGGAAGTAAACATGGCCATCTTTTTAAAGCACAGTTTGCAATGGGGTTGCTAAGGGACTTTCAGGACACACACACACACACACACACATACACACACCAACACACACACACAAACACACAGCTAGTTGGTGAGTGTGGACTGGAGCATTGTGAGCTGGCCAGACTCCAGGCTGTGGCCAGTGGATTTGGAGCCAAGCAGTGGAACATTTTCATTCTAATCATGGCCTCTTAGGTCGGCCCTCGTTTCTCTTAGTGTGTGCAGGCAGCTTGAGCCCTGGAGCTGCAGAGAAATGGAACACTATCTGTCAGTAGTGTGGGAAACTCATCACAATGAACCTCGCATTTGATCTGTGTAGGAGTGTTTGTCACATAGCCGGTTAGCTGTTTCCGTTTGAAGGAGGAGGCAAAGACAAATTGCCCACTAAACAAAAAAGAAAAGAAGAAGCCGAGTTAAAGAAAGAAAGAAAGAAAGAAAAAAATGCCTTGTTGCATCCCTCAGCAATTCCAATCAGAGCCCTACCAGAAACCAGTCATTTGTGGTGTGTGTGTTTGTGTGTGTGTGTGCTTGTATGTGTGTGTGTGTATGTGTGTGTATGTATGCGTGTGAGTACATATATATTTGTGTGTGTGTGTGTGTGTGTTATATGTGTGTAATTCTTGCATTTTTGGATTCAGTAGAAAAGCAGGCATCTGATGTACAAGCAAAGCAACAAGCACATTCCTCCCCAGAAATAGGCATTTTGTGTTTGGAATGGTTATGATCCATGCAACCACATGTGGACTATCTGGCAAGGACCACAGCTAAATGTTTGGAAGAGAAAAAAACAAGGAAGAAACAGCAGTAATTGGAGTGGCCATTCGACTAGACGGTCATTGTGGATGTCTGGACCCAAAGGATTCAGGATTACCCTCACAACTGCGGTCTCTCCCCAGGATAAAGCCACCAAGACCAGATGACTCTCTATTTCACTCTGCCTCTTTCTCTCTCCACTTTGCAGTCTTTTTGATCACTCTCTCCGTCTTGTCCTGTGTTCAACTACAGGATTCATTTGCTTGGAATTAAGTTTGGCTTTGTAGACAGATGAAAAGCTTCATTTGCTCCTCCAGTATGGCTGGGACTGTGCATATGACTGACTGTCTGATGCAAGAGGAGCCCTGCTCTACTACAGACCCAAAGCACACCAGCGGCTTCCTCTGCTCCCATTATGTGCAGACCAGACTCACAGCCCCTTCAAGGGCCTCTCCAATGCACTAGATACAAGACTCCAACTGTCAATCGCAAGCTGACTCAGTCATATGACTGGTCTTGTCTGGCTGGTCAGACATCAGCCTATTGTTGGCTGAGTGGGTGTAGATCAGTCAGGCTCTGAGGGCTGTAAGATGTCAGCCTTAGATGCAGAGGGGAGGAGAGGAGGAGGAGGAGGAGAAAGGGGAAGCTCACCTGTCGCCTGGCAGCCTCACACTCCCACTCTACAACCAAGCCCTTCAGACACTCCTGCTGTTTGTGTGTGTGTGTGTGTGTGTGTGTGTGTGTGTGTGTGTGTGTGTGTGTGCAAGTGAGACAGTGATAAATAGGTTTGACTAGATGGCAAACAGACCCTTAGACAGATTTATAATTTCATTTTTTATGCCTGCAAAATGGGATGTGTCTGCTGGGAGTGGAGTCAACCCACTCATCCTTCATTGCACACTAGACACGCTCTCTCCCTCTCTCTCTTGCGCTTTCTCTCTCTTTCTCTCTCTCTCGCTCTCTCTCTCTCTTGCTCTTTCTCTCTCTCTGTCTCTCCTTCCCTCTTTCGCTCTCTCTTACACACACATGCCAGTGGAAATGTTGTGCTGGCTTGTTTAAATAAGTCAAATAATGAATGAAAGATTGTAGGAACTGTTTAGTCATGTATGCAAGATGACTGGCATAGCTGGCATAGCTGTTTCAATATATTTGAACACACACACACACACACACACACACAAACACATTTTTCCTTGTGTGCTGTGGTTACTCTTCTCAAACTCACAGGTCCATTTCATTTGAATTGTCTTCTTCTGTCAGCAGCAAGTGCCCTTTAAATGACACACAGATCAAAAACAATCTGATAGGGCTGTGATTAAGAAACATTTGGAGGGAGGGAGTGTGCTGATCACAACATACAGCTCATTACCTACCCACACACTAGCCCCCTGATGGAAATATGCACCCATGACACATGCACTGCTTCAGGTTCAAAACAAAACAAAACAAAAACTGCAACATTAATGTGACATGGTCTTGCCCATTGTAAACTACTGCTTAAAGGGAGATCTGTCTTTATCATTATGGCTGTATATTTACTCTCATGATGTTCGTCACTGCCAATCATTTTGACACTTTACTTTACTTTCTCACTTTACTCTTTCACAACAACCACAGACAATGGGAGCCAAACAGTGTTCTCTTTTGCATTGCTTTAGGACAAATGCATTCAATCACCACTTCATCAGAAATCCATGGATACTTCTCCTAGTCAATGTTCACCTCCAACAAAACAACTACAGTGCAACTACATCAAGTTTTGCAGGTGCAGCTCTTATCAAAACATTTAGCTTTGAAGTCAAAACCTAAAAGAAACAAAATACAATATATTCTATCTAAATCAATATAAATTCAACTCTATGTACATATATGTCCTATTTCCTGTATTGTAGGCCTATTTACATAAATTACTTTGTTTGGAACATCATATGAGAACCCCAAGTGATGTAATACCCATGTGGTGACTGTAGCCATGTAGACCCATGTAGACTGACCTTTTTGCAGTGCAATATACAGGAACAGGGGACAAGGTCACATGTTACACTAGTATAGATGTTGGATTTCCTATTTCAAAGTATTCTACACTTACAGAATGCTGTAAATTGCAAAATATAGTAAAACCACAGAAATGGCATACATATTGTCAGTCTCCTAGACAGCATACAGGCATAGTTCGGTGTGTACCATAGCTAGATTTTTTTGATACCAAGAAAATGTGTGAACATTTTACTGCTGTACTAGGTTTACATAACAGAGCTATCATTAGAGTAAACCACATCATAAAATTAGCTAACAAGTCAAATTCTCTTGATACAATGGAGTCTTGCAGTGGTACTCCCAATGTTTTATGTATTACAGTAAGTAGTATAGCAGTATGCCATTTAAGAAACAGCCTCTGTCTTTGTGATTTGCATCTGCACATTCCTTCAGTTTACATAGATTCAGAGAAATATTCATTCAGTCACTGTATGTCATTTTCATCTAATGCCAGAGATTCTCCAATAAAGTGGACATTGTATTGAGACAAGTGTGAAAATGTGAGATGGTTTTAAATGAGCTGAAAGTGTTTGTGGTTTTACTTGCCTCAGTCTGTGTGTATGCATATATGTGTGGGATTACACACTTATCACTTGCATTTTGCTGTGTGTGTGTGTGTGTGTTTGTTCGGATGTTAAGTGTGTATGTGAGTGTTGTAGGTGTATTTATTTATGCTGGAAGAAGCAAAACCCACAAGGAGGTAGTCAGTCTAAGTGTCGAATCACTTTGCTATGCAACTGGGACAAAGCCTGCCACTGTGCCAGTTTGTGATAATACTTATGAATACTGTAAGTGTGTGTGTGCATATACAGACATTTGTGTGTGTGTGTGTGTGTGTATGCGCTGTCCTGTGAAGCTTTGAGTTTACTGACCATCTTGTTGTGTCTGCTGCTTTCAGGGTGTGAGCGGAATGTCCGTGGATGCGAAGCCTGAAGCCCCGATGTACGTGTATGAGTCGACAGTTCATTGTACCAATATCCTCCTGTGCCTCAATGACCAGCGCAAGCAGGACATCCTGTGTGATGTAACTGTCCTGGTGGAGGGCAAGGAGTTCCGGGGCCACCGGGCCGTGCTGGCCGCCTGCAGCGAGTACTTCCTCCAGGCACTGCTGGGACAAGCAGACAATGAGCTGGTGCTCAGCCTGCCCGAAGAGGTACACCACAGACACACACACACTATACATACACACACACTTTCATTTTGTGTACTTGTACAACTTGTACATGTACAACTTGCCAATTGTTCATGTGCACAGATTTTGTCTCTTACCTACACACACAAACACACAGACACACACACTGTAGTTTGTTTAAAAGCCCTGAGAAAAAAGGCCTATTTGTAATATTAAAACAAGGGCTGAAACAGCGCAGTGAAGGGTAGGAAGGAGCTTCTGCTAGTGTGTGTGTGTGTGTGTGTGTGTGTGTGTGTGTGTGTGTGAGTGTGTGTGTGTGTGTGGTGTGTGTGTGTGCGTGTGTGCGTGTGTGTGTGTGTGTTTGTGTGTGTGTGTGCGTGTGCGTGCGTGGGCTTTGTGGTTTACACCAGCACAGCCTCTTCATTCTTCTCCTGCACAGCTTTGCTGGTTTGGCTTGGTGTGCATTTGCCCTCACGTCTTGCAACAGCATCTGCTCTTCACACAACTCCTCTGTCACCTTCTCAACCACATGCTGACATGCATACTCGCACTCACACACATACGCACACACACACGCATACACACACACACACACAGATGTTCACACGTACATAGAGCTCCACTCAGATACATGGTTACTGTATGGCCATTAATAGCCTGAGGCATACACACACACACACAGCTGCCCCACACCCCTCCACACAAAGACAGGTACATACATGAAAGTGGGGCATGCATTGCATAAGTGAGGTGCAACAGCAGGAGACTGGACTTCAGGTCCTGTGCAGAAACCATTAATCACCACCTGTCTGTGTGTTTCACCCACCCGGCCTAGAAAGAGAAAGATTCCACCGCTCACCTCCTCCTCCTCTTTCTCCCCCTCCTCTTCCTCCTCCCCTCCTCTCCTCCTGCTCCTCTGTCTCCTCCTCCTAATAGACATACACATACAGGACTAATGGAAAGTAAAGGCAACCACTCATTCCACTCTCATTCCATTTTTTGTCAGATCTCACTGCTATACTCACAAGCCCCACTCCCCTAGAGGACGCTTTTTCTCTAAAAAGCAACAAAAAAAAAATTGTGTTCATTTCATTCAGACGGTGTCTCTCTGATGAATTATGCATGCATTCCTCTGCCTCTCTCAGGTAGGAGTGTGTGAAACATGCACGAGGTGTGTGTGTGTGTGTGTGTTTGTGTGTGTGTGTGTGTGCATGTGCGTGTGTGTGCACGAGGTGACATGTCTCAGTTAGGCACGAGCACAAGCCTAGAGAGCACAGCTGTCTTTTGAAATATGAGCTAGAAGAGAAGAAGGAAAAGGTGTTACTCTGCTTACGTATGCAGCAGCAACAACAATGCTCTTCTCTTTCCCCCTACCCCCCCCCCTTCTCTTCCCCCTCTCTCTCTCTTCACCCTCCCCTTTCTCTCTCACCCCAGATGCTCTAATGAGATTGTCACCAATTTAGCTTACAAGCAGGAAGAGTGTGATGTGTGATTGACACATTGTCCATTAATTCTGTTGAATTGTGTGATGTCACGTCATGAGCACCTCCCTCTCCACACACACACACTCTCCCCCTGTCTTTGTGTGCTTAGAAATTGAGTTCAATGTGGTCATTATGCTTTGGCATTGATAGAAAGAGGAAGTGAGTGTAAGAGAACCAAGAGATGATTTCACGGGTCTGTGGTCAGTGTGTCCACAACATAAACCAGAGCCATGCTCAACCCCTGGCCTCTGTGCTTGGAAGGAAATATAAATAACTTTAGTCTTTTTGATCATTCTCTCTCTCTCTCTCTATCTCTCTCTATTTGTACATTTAGACATAAAAGGCTTCCGCCCTTTTATTTCCTTTGCCTCTTTCCCTTTATCACTCTCTCACTTTACCACCGTGTGGAGGAGTGAATGCTGTGTGTGTGTATGTGAGTGAGGGCAGAGCTGAGATGTACCGCTGCCTCAACGTAGCCCAGTAGACCTCATTATCACCAGCACGTCTCTTCCTCTGCTCGGCTCCAGCCAATGCCTGCCTGCCTGCCTCCACTGCACACAACACACTGCTAGCACTGCCACCTATGTGCAACAAAGCACACCAGAGATGCGCGTGTGTGTGTGTGAGAGAGAGAGAGAGAGAGAGAGAGAAAGGGAGAAGGAGAGGGGGAGAGAGCGATAGAGGGAGGGAAGAGGTAGGGGTTTGATCTGTGCTGGCAGTCGGAGGGAAAAGCGCACTGCAGATGGAACGTGAAACAAAGACGCCCCCCCTCCTTCTCACACACCCCCCTCCCAGATGACCTTGTTATTCTCAAGTCACAGGGGCCGCAGTGGGTTAGTGACATCATCTATTTTACACCGGGCTCATCGCAGCCAGTCAGGGAGCCGCTTAATCAGGCCTTTGTTACCCATCAGATCATGAAATAGAACAAAAAATGGCTTGTTTCCTCCGCCACACAAAAAGGCAGGAAATAGTGGATTGCTATTTGTAAGAGGTGGTGGAAGAGCTGAGAAAGCTCTTTTTGTAACCCGAGTCTTTCTCTTTTTGTTCCTAAAGAAACACGCAGAATGGGAGGATTTGTGGGGATCATTTTGCATATATTATCGGGGCGGTTTCCTTTTCATTCAGATGTATGTAAACAGGAGGCACTTCAAAAGAACTTTTGCGAGACCACTGGTTTAAAGTGGGGCGGGGGTTGTCAAATGTGTATGGGGAAGGCGAGAGAGAATGCTGGGTGGTTTAGACTCAGGGTCTGCGGAAATCTGCCTGGATCCGATCATGGGCTCCCAACCTTTTAACTCACATGATGAAATAATGTGTAAGCAATGCACACACATGTGTGTGTTTGTGTGTGTGTGTGTGTGTGTGTGTGCATGTATGTGTCTGACTCCATGGCTGTCCTGATCGGTAAGGTGTAGGCTAGTGATGACCTACTTGGCACGTGCCTTATTTTTCCTTCCTCCTCCCCGTTAGATATAGAAATGATAGATATGATGTGGTGCAAACAATGTTGTGTGTGACCAACACATGCAGCGATTGATGCACCAGTCTCTCAATACAGGCTGCCCTCTGGCATGACTCAAACTGTGACCGGCTTGAAAAAGACACAATAGACTCTCTGGCACATGCTACAGCACATGCTACACACACCTTTGGTTAGCCCTGCCATGCTCAGCACATGCTGCATACACCTTTTTTTTAGAGGTGATGCCATTATATATGAGCCATATGGTATGTTTAGTGGTCCCAGTGAATGTGTGCCATAATGCTCATCAGAGTCATTAAACACAATCCCTCACTATTCCTCACAGTATGGCTTCTCTTCATTATCTATAGGTTCAGCATATGGAGCACACATCTATGTAACTGCTCCCTGACTTGCCTACCTCATTGCGTTGCCTTTTCTGTGGGTGCCTGGCCAGGTCTGCGGTCAGTCGACACAGTGATTGATTCCAGCATCAGTAGCAGTAGTATTAGTATGGCCGTGGAGGATGCCGCAGGATGGGGAGGTGGAGGTAGTCCACTTCCCTCACTCACAACATTGTGCACAACATTGATGTAAATCAGCCGCAGGTCTTCCCTGAGACCTCAAACCACCTACTGTTCCACTGTCAGCTCTCCCTCAGCCACACACACACACACAAACACACACACACACTCACATCTACACACACACACACACACACACACACACAGAGTGGCAGCAATGCTAGCCATGGTACAACCCTACTGCCACATGTCTCCTTTTACTGTTGACACTGGTCTTTTACAGACACACAGAGGACTTGCTCAGGGAGGGAGGGAGAGAGAGAGAGAGAAAGGTGCAAAGAGGGGATGTACTGGAGCGAGAGCCGACTAAGCGAAGAGAGAGTGACAGAAGAGTGCATCTGACAGAGGGAGAGGGAGAGTAAAAGGGTGAAGGAGAGAGAGAAAGAGAGAGCTAATTGTAGCTAATAGGTGCCATCTCTCCACCTTGGCAGACTGTTGATTGGGTCGGGACCTGCTGAGGGCAGACTAATCCTGGGGATTGCAGCCAAGCGGAAACCCAGCGGCAGCCGGCTGACACAAACACCCAGCCACATCCAGTCCACTCTCACACATTTACAGCTTATTAGACAGATGGCGGGAGCCTGACGCTCCATCCCGCCCTCCACCACCACCTCCCCCGCTCGCTCACTCACTCAATCTCTCACTGGGGGTGGGGGAGGGGTGGAGGAAGGCGGGGGAAGGAGGAGGAGCAGGATGGGGGCGGGAGGTTGACTGCATGTTGTCACAGTTCGCCTGCTGGTGGTGGTGCTCACTTTTAGGCTCGGCATGGAAATGGTCTCTTCCTCCTTCACAAGCTACTCTTACCTGACCACTGTGTATTGCTCAGACCACAACACACACACTCATACACACACACACACACATAGGCTCACACATTCACAAAGGCTTTAAAACTGCCTGATATAGTCTGGGGCTGACAGCTAACACTGGGCTACTTCAAAAGGAATTTCAAACTCAGCAAGGTAATTTGCTGTGTGATTGTTTCACCTCCAGGACTGCTAAAGAAACACTGCAGGCGTGGAGAGTCCTTAGCGTGGCGACAACAGGGTCACATCCTGCGCCGTGTCTCGCCGTGGACAGTAAGCCTATTCTGAGCGGATTACACGCTAGTGTATCTCATGTAATCTATCACTGGAGGCAGGTCTTACTCTGCTCTTGGCCACGCAAAACAGCACCCTGTTGTTTGCACTGCACTGCACACACACATCACACACATGCTCTTTTGGGGTCTGCTTTTAGGGCCTGGAGCAACAGCCTGATGCATCAGCTGGTTTCACATTGTTTCACTTTGTGCAAAGCGTCTGAACCCTAGCAGTTGGCATGTATTCGCCTCACGGTGGGCAGATGCTTCACCCAATCACTACTGTTTGGTCATGACGTATGTCAACATTAACGATTTTAGCCCTCCCTCTGTTCGTTGATTGGCCCATCCCAGCTCAGAGACGGCGCAAACCCAAGCCTACGGTTGGCTCCCTGACACATGATAAAATTCGGCACTAGCCTGGCTACTTGTTTAGGTTAGACATACTGTAGAACATGCCAGAATCCCCCAGTTGTGTTTGTATGTAAATCAAAATGGTGGAATTCCTTCACACCCAGAGCAATGACCCTTGTCACCTTTTAGTGAGTGTTCAATGTCAGGTTAGTCAGCACATTTGGGATGGTGGTGAGTGTCTGCAGGAGCGCTGGTGTGTGTGTGTGTGTTTTCCCGGTGTGCTGCAGTAGCAATGAGCTCCATTGTCATACGAATTTGCCTCATTAAGATGCATGACATACAGGAATCTTCCAGAGTGCATTAGCATAAATTAGCCGTCTCCACCGCGGGAGGAAGTGAAAGGGCTGGTGTCGGACTCAGGTTCCGCGAGGCAGCAGGGAAGGAGGTGGTGGTGGTGCAGGTGGTTGGTTGGGGGTGGGGGTGGGGTGGGGGTTGCTGGAATTTATACCCTGTTTACGGATGGAGCGGGCTTTAAGGGGTCCATTTCCCAAATGTTGGAGTTGATAAGCCATGTGATGTGCAAGTCAAGTCATTTCCTGTGCTGTAATAATACAGGGTCTCTGTAGACACGGAGCATTACCAGGTCAGGTCTAGAAACATGCATTAGCATAAAATGGCCCAGATCTGTCACTGTGATTAATTTGTCCCTTTGTCCTTACTACTCACAATAAGCGCTGCTAACGGCTAAAACGCTTCATGTGTCAAATGATAGGCACTAATGAATTGCTATCCTCTTCTGTGTTTTCCTCATAATCTGATTGATCTTTTCTGATTCATGTTCCTTCTCAGTTTTTCCTCTGACATTTTCACTGCTTGTCCTCTCAGACTTCTCACGCTTCTTATCTTCCCCTCTTTTACACTCGCACTCTGTCTACTGGTTTATCTCCCTTTGTTTCTCACTTTCTCTTGCTCTCTCTTTCTCTCACTCTCACACCCTCCCAAACACACCAACACAGACACCCCTCCTTAGCTGATGTTCATTAAGCTGTTGTGCTGTGGGTAGAGACAGTGGAGTAATCACATATGGCACAGAGCACCCATAAAGATGCACTCCTGCAGGCAGCAGCTGCTGATGCAAGCTGAAAATAGATGCAGCTTGCACTCAGCACTTTTGCTCCAGCAGTCAGCCGTTCTGTTTATCAGCCACGGCTCAGCCCACCCCATAGCCCACCTCATCACACCCCACCCCAGACCAAGCCCTCAGCTTAGCCCAGGCCACACCTCCCAAACTCCTCCTTCCCTAAGCCTGTGAGCTCCTACACCTCCACAGATGTCGTGTGTCAGAAAGTGTAGATATACTGACCCTCTTGAATAACCCAGGCACTTTGCACACTGGCCTAAGATCAGTCCTCCAGTTTTTCCTCCTGTCTCTCCTTCCTTCTATTTCAGTTAGCCTCTCTCTCTCTCTCTCTCTCTCTGTCCCCCTCTCTTTCTATTGCTATCTCTGTGTGCATTTGTCTGCAGAAAAACCAAGCCCCATGGTGGGTTGAGGTGGTTTTTGCTCATATGCAGCAGCTAAAGAAAGCCAGTCAATGCCTCTCCCCTCCCCCTTATACATGCATACACATACACACACACAAACACAAACACCCTCTCCATCCCCCCACAGAGATTACGAGTCAGCAGCTTCCCCTCAGCAGTGACTGATTGGTCCTGTTGTGCTGCAGGCAGGGCTGTGGAGAGAGAGAGAGAGATTTTCCAAGATGCCTGCTGTGAAGAGTGCACCCAGAGCACACACACACATACACACACACACACACACAGGCCACCCACACACTGAGGCCAGGGTCAGATTCAGACCAGCTTTCTACAGGCAGCACTCGTCTTGTCCTCTTGAATAAGCCCAACAAAAACAGATAAATGCACTCTGACATGAGAACACAGGTTCTCCTCTCACGTCAGACTTGTCCATTAGAATCTCTATTATTGTCAAATGCTAATGCATCCTTATGCGTCATGCAGAACAAAATCAAGTAATTTCTACCAGATCATGTTTTTTATTGTTCCTCCTGACTTTTGAGGTCATTGTGGAGATTGGAGATGACTCATGTGAGTGAAGGTTGAAGCATAGGCTTGCGTGTAACACGTGGATGACAAACGGTCTCCCGTCTCCAGCCCTAGTGGTGCACTGTGAATGCACACTTGGAGAATGACTCAAGGGACTCTAGGCTTGTTTCCCCCCCTCTGTTTGTGTTGTGCTGTGTGCATCAACAATTTGTTGTTTTTTCCAAATGGAAAAAGAATCACAATTGTGTGTGTGTAGCCCAATTTTTTGTAGCCCAATTTCCTGTTTAAATAGCAGGGTGCCAGGCATAGTCTCAGTATGAGTTTGCAGCACCCACCACCACCACTGCTTTTGTGAGGCTTGAAGAGAAAATATCATCACACCCAAGGAAATTCATCCTGTACTATTGGCCCCTCAACAAAACATGCAAACAATCAGTAAACAAGGGCTTTTTCCTGCTCATTAAAATCACATTGTTCCCTCCGCTCCCTCCATTTGTGAGCAGCCCCAGTTAAGTGGCAATGGGAAGCATACGAATCATTGCTCATCAGCCTCGGTGTGCAGTTATCACAGGCAGGCGGCTTTGTTAGCTGCGCACAGCCAGGGCCCACTGCAGCTTTTAGTCAGTGTCTCACATATACACACACACACATACACGCACACACGCACACACACACACACACACACACACACACACACACACACACACACATACACACATACACACACACACATGCATGGCTCTGGGAATTCCACAAGGCAGTGTGAAACAGAGTGCTAGCACTGTCTCTCTCTTTCTTTCTCTCTTTCTTTCTCTTTCTTTATCTCAGTCTCTCTCTCCCTCCTTCTTCCTCTCTTTCTCTCTTGCCCTCTCTCTCTCCTTCTCCCTCTGTGCCTCACGGATCTCTCTCTTCCTTTTAAACTCTCGCTTTTGCTTCCCCCTCTCCTTTCACTAATAGCTTCAGCGGGCCGGCAAAGCTTCTGTAGGCTCAGGAGTTTACCTAATTATCCAGCATTAAATCCAAATAGAAGAAGCCCCCCACCCCACCACTCCTCCTCCCCAGTGGGCTCCTCATAGCTGAGTTAGACACAGGGATAATCCTGGAGACTTAAAAACCATTAGACCTTCCCTGCGCTTCACTGGGGGAAGGTGACCAGCACTAAGTGACCAAGAGTCCAGTCGCATCCACAGATATGACCTATAGCTTCTCCACAAAGACCCCCCACCAACCCATCCATCCATTCTCGCTATTGTGTTTGCGATATAGTAAAACAGGCCTGGTCACAAGTCCCAGCCATGCCTCCTGGTCCTGCGCAGCACAGGGGGACAGCCAGTGTCGGGGTCTGCTGGCTGGAATGTCAGAGGGGGTTATTGTTATGAAAATGGGGCTGGACACACACAATCTATCAGCGACCCAAAGCGCTCCCACTTTTATTTACTGCCGTCTAGAATGTTGGGTGCTGACCCGATAAAAGATTAACTTGTACTTTACAGTGTTTGTGTATGGTCGTTAGAGCTGTCGGGTTGTCTCAGCACACTCCAAGTGCTCGGAACAATGGCTCTGCTGATGGTAATGCTGGCAATTTCCCTGTTTTTTCGCAGGTCACTGCCAGGGGATTCGCCCCATTGTTGCAGTTTGCCTACACTGCTAAGCTGTTACTCAGCAGAGAAAACATCCAGGAGGTCATCCGCTGTGCCGAATTCCTGCGCATGCACAACCTGGAGGACTCCTGCTTTCGCTTCCTGGAAGCCCAGCTGCGCAGCGAAGAGGACAACGACAACGTGCTGCTGTGCCGCAAGGCGCCGCCCGAGGGCGAGCGCTCCGAGGATGAGAGCATGCAGTCCGAATCCTCATCGTCCTCCTCGCTCTCGCTTGCCAAGGCTGGCACCGTGGCCCTGTCCATGTCCCCGAGGTCACGGCGGCGCATTGACGGCCTCAACTCTCTGCGGCGGCAGGACGACGACAGGCTTGCGGCTGCTGTGGTTGCCGGGGACTGTGCCGATGGGCGTCTGGACTTTGACAGGCACCATGGCTCCTCGGACCTCCCGCGCTGCCCCAAGTACAGGAAGTACCAGTGGGCCTGCAACAAGCACAATAACGACACCTCCTCTTCCTCACACACCAGTACCTCAGGTTTTCCAAGCACATTCAAGGAGAGCGGTGCCAGCAGCGGCATCAGTGGCATCAGTGGCATCATCGGCAGCGGCTCCATGCAGCCCACAGTGACCCAGATCAAGGTGGAGCCGCGGGGGGAGGAGGAGGTGACGCCCCTGTGCTTGTCAGGAGACGAGCACAACGGGAAAGAGCGCGACGGCCTGGTCGAGATGGAGCTGGATGGTCGGGACCACAGTCCCATGGCTGTGGAGCGTCCCAAGTCAGGCAGCAAGTCGCCCACCTGCATCCGGGCGCTCTTCAAGAGGGGCGTGGAGCTGCCCAGTCTCCCCAACAACCCATCCCAGCAGCTATTCACCAACAGACTCGTCTGTGCCCAAGACAAAGGCACCACTCAGGGAGAGCACAAAAAAGAGTACAGGCCTTTCGCTGGGGAGCTGGTGGGGCCTGTGGCCTTGCAGAAGGAGGTAGACGGCTTCCCGGCGCTCGGACTATCGCTCAAGTCGGCGGTGTCCTGCGATGGCGTGTGCAAGCAGGAGACCGAGCTGGACCGCCGCAGTGTCATCTTCTCGTCCTCAGGTGCCTGTGAACGGTTGGGCGGCACGCCAGCCCACTCCTATCCCGGCAGTGTCACCAATTCGCTGGAGCTGAAGGAGCTGGCAGCAGTGGGGGAGCCCATGCCAAAGGGCCTGTGGGCCGGCGCCAGCCAGTCGCTCCCAAGTTCGCAGAGCTGTGCCACCGCCTCATCTGGCAGCGCCGAGCCCCCGCTGCTGTGCCGGCCGAGGCCCAACACCAGCTGCCCTGTGCCAATCAAGGTGTGCCCGCGCTCGCCGCCACCCGAGACCCGCACACGCACCTCCAGCTCCTGCTCGTCATACTCTTACGCTGAGGACGGCAGCGGCGGATCGCCCTGCAGCCTGCCCCAGTTTGAATTCTCCTCCTCGCCTTGCTCCAACGTGGCCCGCTGCCCGCTAACAGCTGATCAGCCCGACCAGCCCAGCGCCAGAGCGGAAGCACTTTTCAGCCAGGTGCGGCCCAAGATCAAGTGCGAGCAGTCCTATGGCACCAACTCCAGCGACGAGTCGGGCTCTTTCTCCGAGGGAGACAGCGAATCCTGCCATGTCCAGGAGCAAGGACCAGAGGTGAGTATCTTTTGTCCTCTCAACCTCAACCTCTCATTCTACTTACAGATCTGTCACTCACAGCAGAAAAGGTGTTTCATGTGCTCTTATAGACTCCACTCAATATATACATTGCTCTGCAATAAAACCAACACCTAAAGCACTCGACCTCTAAAGGCCCTACTAGGATGAGGCTCAGTCAGGCCAGACCAGACTAGGCCAGGTCAGGGAGCAGGTGTGTGTCTGAGAGGAGTTGAGTCTGCGGTGGAGGTAGTCAGATGTGTGTGTTTTCCTCATCTGATCATGTGTGTGCAGCTGGCCATGCACAGTGGCTACAACCGTCAAAGCATCATAATGGAGGGAAGGTGGGGGGCGGTGGCGGAGCCAAGCACTGTGATTGGCTGATGCCATGCACTTGTAAAGGCAGCCTTCACACAAGCTCAGCTCTGTGGGGATTCTCTCAGGGCAGAAGCTTGATCTGAAGCCCCCTCTTCCTCCCCCCCCCCCCATGCTCTCTATATCTTTCCCTCTCTCTCTCTCTTCCTCTCCATTTCTTTTATTTAGCTCACTGCATAAATGAGAGCTATGGAGAGAGATGAAGACAGTCAGAAAAATACTATTAGATGATCACATTAGATTATACGATTTTGTTTGTTTGCACTCCTGTCAGGAAAGTCCATTCACTCCTCAGCGTGGCGCCGACAAGATTGTTTAATCAGACAGGCTTAACTGGATGGAGATGTGACCAGGTAGTGTGGCCACTCTAGGTGTCTGCAGTGCAGGTGGCAGCCAGAGCTGCACAGCTCCCAGTCCGCACAAGTGGATCAGCAATCCTCTCATTAGCACATAATCCACCTGGCTAGACAGTTATTGGAGGACTGCTTTTTACTTTAACATTAAGTGGAAGAGAGTGTGTGTGTGTGTGCGTGTTTGTGTGTGTGTCTTATTATTAGCATTAGCTATTAAGGAACCAATTTTTACACAAATGGAAGTGTGTAATCTGGTGCATTCCAAAGAACTTGCAATGTAATCAAATTTAGCGATAGCACTTAGCCACCAGTGTGCTATTTGAGCCACTGGAAATAAACGACCTCTCACAGAATGCAGAGTGAGACCTCGGATTACTACTGCTAGGGGCTTACAAAATCAAAAGGAGAGGGAGGTGTGTGTGTGCAGGGGGGAGTTAGTTGGTTGCTATGGCAATGGGATTCACAGATCTCCTCATTTTGTCAGTATGGGCAACATGAAAGGACTGAGATGCTGAGCACTGACAGAGACAGAGAGAGAGAGAGACTGGCCCCATAACAGCAGACACAGAGCAGGCCAGTAAGCAGTCTATGTGCTTCCATGTAATTATTATCTGTCTAATGTGTGCACACAGCCTGATAGCCTCCCCTCACTGTCTTCCTCAAACTTGGATTTATGGGCCTCTCAATAGCTGCTGTACAAGAGAGGCCATAAATTACTCTGGGCTGATGCACTGGGTTTACATGACTAAGCTGGAAACTGTTGTCATTTGACATCATCATTCTTCTCATGCATGGTGGTGTACTTTATTCAATATAGCACATATAAATATAAAAAAGTGTGTGTGTGTATATATATATATATATATCACACCTACCTACAAATACACACACAAATATGTTAACAAAGCGTCTTCTTAACTGTTCAGTTTTTCTTTGGAAACAACTGTTGTAACTAAATGCTATCAGTGAAAGTGTTAACAAATCTGCCATATGTCTGTCTGTCTCACTGTCCAATTTGCAAAGTGCCACCTCATGCTTCCTGGGGCAGTCCTTTTTCTCTCTCTTTCTCTTTCACTCTCTCTCTCTCCGTCTCTCTCTATCTCTCTCTCTCTCTGTCTCTCTCTCTCTGTCTTTCCCCTTCAGTGAGTTGAATGTGGAAATAAACCTGGCGTTTGTGGAGGAGGCTTTGCAGTGCCTCTGTGTGTTTGCACAGCAAATGGCAAGCTCATAGAGAAGAGCCACAGGGATATAAATAGCAGGCAGCCCAGCGCTGGAAACAATGAATTTTGCTGAGGAAGGAAGTTGTTAAACTGTAGGCTAATCTCACCAAGGCCATAGTCATTTAAGGTACCTTGAGTCACACAAGGTCTTTTGCTTCCACTCCCTCTTGCAGGAGTGTCCCACAGTGCAGAGTACTGATCACAATACCAACCCTTTGCATTAGAGCTTATTCATCAAATCAAGTGTGTCTCCATACCTCGATCCAGTATACATTACACACATTTCAAGAGCTCAGAATCTGATTTGTAGGATGGCCAGTGAAACAAGTCTCTGCATACAAATACAAATTTTAATTTCTCTGGTTAATGACTACATGTTTGTCAAAACTTACTGTAGCTATACAATATGGACCATTGCTGTCTTACTCCTTATGATAAGATCTGAGAACATTACAAAAGAATCCAAAATTAATGTATGTGTTGCAGTGTCTGTATCTCTGCAGTCTTAATACAATTCCGTCATGACGTCAAAGATCTCTCCTTAAACAAACATATCTGGCATTGATCTCCGAAAGTGATGCTTTCGGATGCTGCATTTTGAGTCTTCTTCGCAATCCGAAACATGAAACATTAACCTCTTAGTGCACGTGTTACTCGCAGGAAACGCTAGTGCAGCAATACCAATTCCGTTCTGCTAGTTCTGATTCTGAGGGCCGCACAGTGTTTTCGGTATGAAACATTTGTGGTCTAAATATTATTTGTCAGTCAGTGAGTTGGTTAACTGAAAGAATAAATACATACCACCTATCATCCGGCCACACTCTAGCCTGGAAATAGCAGTTTATCAACACAAAATGCTCAGTTGAATGGTCAGCACAAAAAGTGAAGAACAAAGGGCTAGTGTAATTGCTTGATTCTGAGTGGCACTTGAGCAGCAGAAATTACCATTACTCATCCACAAGCACAGGGACTTTCCTCTTATACAGTTTCTTATAGGCCCCTGACATCAGACACAACACTCAGGCTGAGGAACAGCTTGACTGATTGCATGGGGCATCCAGCATGCTCCTGGGGAAGTGGACATCCCCAAACAGCATTGGGGATGTCAGTCATTCTCCACCTCTGGAGGCGTGCTTATGTGTGAGGTAGCACGTAGTGTGCAGTGCAATAAGCTTATATCTTTACTGAGAGGAAGGGAGACAAAACATGGCACCTGATATTGCCTCAGGTGAGGGGAGCAGTAGGTGACACTGGCAGGTAGAATTAGGTCACTTCCTGTTCTCCCAACCCAGAAGCGGTCACCTCCACCCTGTCACCCGGCCCACGCCTACCAACAGCCTAGCCAACAGCGTCTGGGAGGGGAGTCATTCTGCTCCTTGTAACAGATGAGCCCTACTTTTCAGACTGAACCCATTTGCAGGATAATGACCCATAGAGAGGAAGTGTGTGTGTGTATGTGTGTTAGGGCATGTGCACGTGTGTGTGTGTGAACAAGCTGGGAAAAAGTGGAACCAGTAAGAGAATTCAGAACAGGCAAGTCTGAATTTATGAGTGCCATCGGTGCACACTCTGTCATGCCTGCCTTGTTACTCGAGTGCTTCTCCTGGTGGAGCAGCTAAATATAGACATCCCTCTCCCATCCAACTGCTAAAGGGGGAGAGGAGGAGAAGAAAAGGAGTAGAGTGGTGGGTGAGTTGGAGAGGGAGAGAGAGCTCCTATCAAGGTCACTGGTGAAAGGTGGCCGGATCCTGCATCTTCCCTGTCTGATAACGTGCCGTCACTGAAAAATGTCCTCTCCTAGATGAAGCAAGGCGTGCAGCCAATAATGCCCTCTTGTTTTGTCACCTGATAAAAATGAACTGCTCATGCCACTGACCTCACATGTGTGTGTGTGTGTGTGTGTGTGTGTGTGTGTGTGTGTGTGTGTGTGTGTTTGTGTATGTGTGTGTGTGTTATGAGCAGTTCTCTCTCTCCTAACTGATGTTGTGTGAAGGAGGCTAATGTGGAGGGGACCCCGTCTGAGGCTGGCGGACGGAGGCCAGCTTTAGCCATCTGTGCTGCTGGAGGCAGAGGACCAGCCAATGACTTATTCATGTGTCTGTCTACAGATGTTGAGCAGAGCTGGGCCATGGTGGAGGGGAGATAGAGGGTGATGGGGGTGCAAAGATAGAGAGAGGGAGAGAGAGAGAAAGGGGGAAAGAGCCTCTTATCGGGAAGTATCAGAGGCCCTTATTCATCATTAAGTATCTCAGGACAGGAGTGCTGATCCAGGATCAGCTCTGCCATGATGTATTAGGCAAGGATGTGAACATCTAAATGCCATGGTGCTGGCTCAGGCATGGTGCATATTGCAACATCTAAATGCCATGGTGCTGGCTCAGGTGTATGTGTGTCAAAGAACCTTGTGAGCAGCAGATTTCTCCTGGGGCTCTGTCAGTAAGGGTGACTTTAATACTCAAAAATACCATTTAATACCATACCAAAATACCATACCACCATTTAGAGCTTTGTCTCCAGTTCAACCAGCATATCGTCTACCTGGAGAGAGAGACTGGAGGCACATTGGTTCCATGCATGCTATATAACATCCATATAGCAGGATGCATTTAGTGTGTGATGGGCTTAGTTCTCTGGGCTCTTAGGTGTTTCGGTGTGGGCCTTGATGGAGGTGAGCCTCTCTTGGGATCATCTGGCCCCGAGGGAGCAGGTGGAGAGCAGAGAGGAGGAGTGCACATGGGAAAGGGAGGTGGGGGTGGGGGGCACCATATTGCTTGAGCTTGACTTTATTCTTCAGAACTGCAGCCATTGGCAGCCAGCTAGAGAGAGAGAGAGAGAGAGAGAGAAGGAAGTCCTCTCATCTCACCCCAGCTCTCTAGATATTATTCTCTTTGTTATTCACCCTCTCCAGTCTCTCTCTCTCTCTTTCTCTCTCTCTCTCTCTGTTTGTCTGTCTGTCTATCTCTCCCTCTCCCCCTGAAGCTACGGCTCCCTGGTGCATGTAGATATTGTTGGAGTATCAGCACACTATGTGGGGGGATCAGAAGGCTCGCCAGCACCAGGGGGATTCTGGTGCCTGGAAAAAAGAGACAAAAAGGCAACAAATGTGCATCTTCTAGATAATGTCATCAAACCTGGGATTAGCAATTATGGCCACTGAGCTTTCCTATTTCACGTCTTTTTCCAGACCCCACTAAGTACACCATTGATTGTGTAATTGTGAGGAGGAAGTGTGTATGTAAAAAGACAGCAAAAGATAAAGATTATTACCCATGTCAGATTCATAAACAGACTGGGAGCTGTCTGTATGCTGGGACTAGAAATTTGCATACCTAAGCCCCCGGGCAATCACTGCACTCCACAAAAATGAGTGTGGCAGACACTTGCTGTCTTTGCCGTGTCAAAAGTGCTGCTGTCAGATGGACAGATGGTGATCTAACTATTCCTTTACCTTTCCTCTCCTTCACCTTGGAGACTGATCAGTAGAGGCAAAGTCAAAGTGGGCTGCCTATTCAAAAGAAGTCTGAGTGATCCACCTAGTGGCTGATTAGGGGAACACAAAAAAGTCAGATTAAATTCAAACATCTCCATTCATTCACTTTTGGTTTGTTTGTTTGTTTACAGATCAAGCTTCCCTTCCCAGTCGATCAAATCACAAATCTTCCAAGAAATGACTTCCAAATGATGGTAAAAATGCACAAACTGACCTCAGAGCAGCTGGAGTTCATCCATGACGTCCGGCGGCGGAGCAAGAACCGTATAGCAGCACAGCGATGCCGCAAGAGGAAACTGGACTGCATCCTAAACCTGGAGTGTGAGATTCGGAAATTGGTATGACAACATTACACAACCTCTCAATACCTCATCTTTCTAAATAATATGCACAAAAAGATAAATATAATTGCTAAACATATTTACTAAACATGAACACATACTAGTGGAACAAAATAACAATATAGCAGCCTTCAGAACACAGCAAAGGCCTAGCTTATGTCAGTCCAATGGTGTCTACCATTGTTCTACACTCTTCTCACTTTCAAAATGTAAGTGACTTATAAATCCTGTTGACAAAGCTGTTTCATACATTTTCAATCCTATTAAATATGTGGCAGTATTGATTGACAAAAGTATCCCATACATTTGTAATTCTATTAGACAACATTTATGTATTTTAGCAAATGTATTTTATGTATTTCATCCAAAGCGACTTAAAAAAACATTATAGCCCACTGTAGCCTATGTTTAGGCTTCCTTGCCTTGTGCTATAGGATTAGCAAGTGTAATGTTGTGTTTGGTATGGTGTCATGAAGTAGTCACAGGCTGGCAAATTTAGGAGTCACCCAGTCACACTCTGGGCTCCCTGTCCCCCTCAGACCCCCTCTACTCCACTCAGCAGCCTTCTTGTGCTGAGTTTCCATGGCAGCACCACAGGCTGCTGCTGGGGGCCGCCTGCTGTTTTGCACGCTGGCGTGACAGAGAGCGCACTGCTCTTTGATGTGCCACGTCACTGCTACTGCTCCAGCGCTCACCACGGAGAGCTGACAGCCACCACTTTGAAGTCTGCCAGCATCCCAGATATGATCTCATGTGTCTCTCAGCGGAGATGCAGCAGAGAGATGAGCTGGCGGCTCCTGATGCCTGACAGCCCAGAGAGCTCCTCTCGCTCTCTCTCTACCAGTGTGTAGAGCACAGGGGCTTCAAGTCTCTCACCAGAGTGCACACCCCCACCCTCCTAACCCCCCAAATCCTCCCAGCACCAAAGCGTCAAGCTAAAAGTAAATTGTTCAAAAATAGCATCCCTGCAGAAGGTTCTTGGCTAGAGTGTGTTTTGTGAACTGGGCCCTTCCATGTCATGGCTGAGTGTTTCAGTGACAGGAGAGCTTTGTGCAGAGACGTGCCCATGTGATATAGTGTAGGCACACACACAAGCGCATGCACGCACGCACACACACACACAGAGCTGTAACATGACCCATATAGCATAATCAATCCTGTTACAGCTGTCATGTGGTGCTTGTTGATGGCACACTCAGAGTACAGTACATGTGTGAGGATGCATGTGTGTGTCCATGTGCCTCTGAGTGTCTGCTGGGCCTTTACAATCCTCATCACATGGTGCATAGAGTACAAACACCCTGAGTAAATAGCATGGTTATTATTAATAATAGTAGTTATATTACACCCTGAGTAAATAGCATGGTTATTATTAATAATAGTAGTTATATTAGTAGTAGTTACAGTAATTTCCCAGATAAGCCAGACCATATGTAACCACAACTGTGTGTTAACCTGACCCACTGCAGGTTATTAAACATTTCCTACAATAAAGCATAATCAGATGATGAAGATCATGAAGAATTGCACAGAACAGCAACTTAACAACTCAATCAGTCCAGTTGGCATATTGTATAAGAATGTTTATCTAGCCATCTATCTATCTATCTATCTATCTATCTATCTATCTATCTATCTATCTATCTATCTATCTATCTATCTATCTATCTATCTATCTGATTGTATGAATGTGTATGTGTGCCTTGTGTGTGCTAATGTTTGTGATTGCGTGTTTGATTGCTCAGGTCTGTGAGAAGGAGAAGCTGCTGACTGAGCGAAACCAGCTGAAGGCCTGCATGGGTGAGCTGTGGGAGAACCTCTCCTGCCTGTCTCAGGAAGTCTACAAGGACGTGCAGCTGAGCCCTGAGCAGGTGCACCGCTACTGCCCTGTACTGAGGCCTAGCAATGCATCCTCTACACCCACGCCCACACCCACCTCCACCCCTAACCCCAACACCACTGCCAGCAACAGCAACAGCAACAGCAAGAGCCACAGCTCCACCACCACCACACCCAAGGGTGCCCCCACCTCCGCCTCCACCAGCATCGACCTCACCGCCAACTCCCGCTCTGCCACCCCTGAGCCCCAGTTTCACAAGTTGCCCTCGGGGCCCTCAGAAGGTGAGCCGGGCCCCACCCAGTGGAGTCAGGTGATGGCGGTGGGCAATGGTGCTGAGGGGCTTGTGGGTAATGGAAGGGAGGGTCCAGACTCCATCGCCAAGGCAGCTGCAGCCTTCCATGAGTCGGGGCTGTCATTATCATCATCGGAACAGTGCAACCAGACGGTGACAGTAGACTTCTGTCAAGAGATGACTGACAAATGTACCACTGAAGAACAGCCCAGGAAGGACTCTTCCTAGTGCATGTTGTTCTCAGTCTTTTGTTTTGTTTTTGTTTTATTTTGTTTTGTCAAATTTGTATTTAGTTAAATGGGTTTTTTTTGACAGGCCCTTTTGGAAAAGGGTTGTTACAATGGTCAGCCTCTGCCAGTGTTCTTATTTGAAACATTTATTTTGTTTTGTTAGTATTTATGTCTTTTATTGTCTTTGAAAGGTTGACACTACAGTTGTCTTAACTGCAGCAATACTGTTGTCCAGGTTTTCTCTATTCTAACCATGACAGAATGGTTGTGAATTCTCACACGGCTCTCACAACGGTGCTACACCTTTTCCCCGCCAATGACCTCCGCAGTGGCAATGCTGCTCTTGATGTATCCCAGTCCATTCAAAGCAGGGATGGACACAGACCGCATCTCAAAAACAAACCTCTATGGACCTAGCAGCAGCTGTCTTTCTCTCTCTCTCCCTCTCTGTCTTATTTTCCCCTTCTCTTTCTCCATCTCCTGTCTCCCTCTCAGATCTGCATGTGTCTCTTCCTTTCTCCAAACTCTCTATCTATCTATCCCTCCTCCTCTCTCTCTCTCAGTGGCCCTTGTCACACAACTCAAACTCAGGAAGTATTCTGAATGTTCAATATTAGTCATGAAAAAAGGATACAGATTCTGTACATGAAAATTCTTTTTTACAGCATCTCAGCTGTAACTGTTCATATGCAAAAACGTCTTCTGCGTCGCTCATTTTTACCGTTTCTGTACTGCAACGCTTTTATGTACAGATGGTTGTATTTAAACATTCCTCCTTTGCCTTCTACAGCACTGAAATGAACAAAAAAGACTCCAAAAGACAGAAAGAATTGAAAGTGGTTGAATAGTTATGTCCCTAGACATCAGCAATACCCTTGTATTTGGATGTTGGTAATGTACAAGTGCTTGCTGAGCAGAAAGTGTCGTGTATATAAGATGGAGCATGGTGGCTGTCAGTAATGTTGTACAGGTCAAGGTATAGCTGTTTCGTTTTGTTTCTCTGGGGTAATATCAAGCACCTTTTTACCAAGGGAAATCATTTTGCCCTGCTGTTTCCTGTCTGAAGTGAAATCCCCACCAAGGTGGGTGTTCTTGAACTCAGGAAATCAGCCTGTCACAAGCATGCACTCAAGTGCACCCACACATGCTTTTAGATACACACAAACACACACACACACACACACACACACACATACACACACACAGTCACCATCACTGCTAGATGCACATACACCCCCACCCACCACACACCACCCACCCTCCATTGCCACACATATTGAATTGGTCAGGCCCCTTGATGTTGATGAGGACAGTGTAAAAAGTTTGTATATAATGCAGTGTGACTCAGGCCGTGTCGGTGTAACCCTGGTTGACAACCTCTTTAAATGTGAAGAGTCACAATCTCTCTATGTTCTTATCAGTATTTAACAGTTTAATGGCAAAACCCTCACCCACTTTTGACTTTGCTTTCTTCAGTGTTATGTTTTCATGTCAGGGGTTATGGATACCTTTTATCCAGCGGAGGGGCATAGTTGGATCTACGGTTACAAAGACTCACTCTGATTGAAATACTAGTGTGAGAGGCTTCCTCTATTGATGCCTCTTGGTTCGGCCACTCTCTTTTTTGCATCTTGCATTGCACTCAAAACCTGCTAGCACTTCACAGGAAGATTTCTGGTCTGGTCTTCAGAACCCTGGCAAAGTCTAAAAATGCAGCACTTATATTGGCACTTCTAAGTATTCCATGGACTAAATTAGATTTACATGAAGAAGCGAAATATTTAAAAATACAACTGGGTCTATAATAACAGAAAAAGGAATAGAAACGCAATATGAGGGAGTGTTCTGACCATATTATTTTCTTGATAATCTAATAAGCTAATGGAGAATTCTACAAAGTACAGATGTGAACACAAATGAAGATGTATGGTGTGTTAGATAGCTATGAAACAGTCCTATGTTTGCCCTTATTGTACTTTTGGTAGAGATATATTCCTGGTGGGATTGCATGCTGCTTGTATATTTGATATAGTTTGTCTTGTTTCTGTTTGTCTCTGGATGTAGGGATTTCTCAGCTATCACCCGTAATCCTGATTTACCTCCTCCTCAATGATCAAAGACCCTTTTGTCCTCAAAGCCTAGATTTGCTCAAAAATACCTTTTTTCTCATCAGGCCAAGTTGAAATTCCCCCAGCACAGATGTGCACCAATACAGCTTCACTTCCCTTCTCCAGTATTGCTCAGTGCAGGTGCATGTAAGTTGAATGACTGTATATGTGCCAATGAACACACACACACCCCCCCTCCACCCTGCCAGTGTTGACTAAGGAAAAAAATGCTTGAGCTTTTAACCCCAAGAGCTTTTTTTAAATAGCAGTAGTTGGTTGAGTATGTCTGTCGGTGTGTAATTGTGAATCAGACAGTCCAAAGAATTTTCCTTGGACCCCACCTTTACTAAATGCTCCCCTAACACAGGCACAGGTGTTTATGCACGTGCTCACAAACCCACCCACACACACACACACAGACAAATATACACACACATTGAAACATGCACACAATCACATGTTAAAGTTTGTGTCAGATAAAATCTGCTCAGTTAGAGAGTTGAAGTCTAGAGCTATTGTAATTGCTAGTAATAATTGTTGTTTTCAGTGTGGTTCTAATTTTTCTCTGCTTTTCTTGGTGTAAGATTTTACATTTATGCCATAACCATGTAAAATATATACCATTTCAAAAGAATTGTACACAGGTACCAAACAAAGATTCAAAAGCTAGATGGGTCCAAGTGGACATTGGTGGAAACATATGCAAGTCATCCCTATAAAGTATCTTTTACTTTCTTGTACAAAGTAAATGTGGAGGAGCCAGTTCCACAAGACAAGCACATGATAAGACTCTTTGGAAAATGTCTTTGTCTACCTTACAGTTTGGATTGAAAATGTTGCTTTTCTAAAAGAAAGTGTGTCTTTCATAACCAGAAAAAAAGATCTTAAATCATGTCTGTTCTCTCTAATAGTGCGTTATTGGTTGTCATTTGGACAGCAATGAGTGCTAAGCTTCTTTGGGGATTGTATCTTATGTTTTTTGTTCTTGTTTTGCTCTGTTGAAAGTGCTTCTCGAAGCACCCAAAGGCGTGATTACTGCACGTGGAGTCAGGATGTGTTGACTGGAGTTGTCCTAGCATGCCTGCCTCTAGTCTGTGTCTCAGTGGTGAACGCTCATCATCTCCTGGGTCATCCAAATCCCATGCATCAAATAAGCTTTTTTTGCAATCATTTCATTCACTCATAAACTAAACAAGTCAACTCCCCAAGGTGTTTTGTTTATCATAATCACAGTTGCTCTTGTACTTTGTCTCAGGGTGCCAACAGGTTCTTTCTCCTTTCAGAGACTAGATCAGTCTGTATGCTATTAGCTTCTTTGTGTTGTTTTGTTTTTGTTTTGTTTATGACTTTTTAAAATACTTGTTTATGTCTGTGTATATAGATTTCTGAGAAGCTTTTTTGTTTATTTTGTTTAACTATGTCCAATGCAAAACAACCTTTTTTTTGGTTAAAACCCCACCCAAGGGCTGTAGACTCGTTACATTTTTTGGGATACTTCAATGAAATGTTTTCTATGATAATTGACAAGTTAAGCTTTTAAAAACCTTGAAATTTGGCTGGACAAATGCATTGTAAACTTTCAGATAATGGGTTCTGCACCAAGATTTGTGGTCTGTCTTGCAAAATTCAAGTACAAAGATGTACAAAGCCCTCTAACATTTTTATAAGCTTTTCATGTCTCTGTAAATCTGTTTGTTTGGTTTGGCTGCTTCTCTGAAACATTTACACTGGCTCTCCAAAGGTTCCTCTTTCACAGATGATGAAATCTTGCCTTTTACACAATTTGCTCAACTTTATAAGATGATGGTGTCCAGACTGAATACAAAGGAGATCATTTTGAGAAGTAAAAGAAAAGCAAAATGTTTACAAAAAGGTGTCACGTCATGTTTATGGGATTTTCCATGTATATAGAAAATGCTAGCTTCAATTTGATGGATAGGGTAGTGTTCTTTTCTTTTTCAAAAAGAAAACAGAAATGAAATGAAAGAAAAAGACCCATTGATGTGTTTTTCCCACAAGTCATCTTCTCAACTAATGGGGATGTTTCAGAGTTACATGGATATAAGTGCACCTCCAATATTTGCCTTAGAACTTGCAGAGGCCATAGTTCACATTTAAGTGAAGTGAGTGTATGCAGGGGCCGTGGGCCCCCCATCCCTGGGTCAACAGAGCGGACTTTGTCACACTTATCTACCTGTGAAATCCTTCATACCTCTCATAACTGGTCAATGACTGTATCAGCAAACTGCATCAGGTGTTTTTCTACATGCTTTTTACACAAATTATATGGATTATTGTATTAGGTAGGTTTGGTGCATCATTTTTAATGTAATAGCTCTTCGGCACGTAGTCACAGTTGTTTTATTCTTTTGTTTTTTCTAGGAGACTGTTTTGTGTTAATATTGTCAATTTGAGATAGCTGTAATTTGCTTATTCTCTACTAAGAGTTTTTACCTTTTTAATTTCTAAAGGCTACATGACCCTAATGAATTAAATGACTTAACAACCATTGTACATATGGTATTGTGCAAAACTCATTTTCATGCATTTCAATTGCTAGTGTTATATAAATGACAGATTTTTGTCTAGACACCATTTCTGTTTATGAAATAAAGAAACATATCATGGACATTGTTTTGTGTCCATTATCTTTTAAGGCAGCATACATTTGCATAACAATGACTGACTGACATTTAATGTAGGCCAAATGAATGCATATTGACAAGGATTGTCAATCTATGAAAGCAACAGCAGTGTGTGCTCTGGCAAATTTAACTCTACGACGAGGCACAGATCTAAAGTCAGTTTGAAATGGATGTAACCTAATGTGCAACCAACAGTCTTCTTTGCAACAGAAGCAACAAAAACCTACTTTATCAACCAATTCAGGCTTAAAACAATCTCAGCTAAATACCAGAAACCTTGTGCCAGCCACTGTGAAAAGTCCACAAATGGTTTGTCATGCTCTGTAACTGAAGATGGCAAGTGAAAGCCTTTCTGATTGTTGCTGGTTAGCCCATCCGAGTTAGTTTAGAACTCCAGAACTCCATATAGGCTGGGCAGGGACTAAATGAAGATGTGTTTATTTGTCCTTCAGTGAAAAGTGCAAAAGCCTCACTGGAACAACCTTAATGTGACTCAATAAGAATGACTCATTTATATTACTTGAAAAGGTATACTATGTAGCACAGTGCCAAAAATTACAAGAAATGTTCCTTCCTGCAACTTGGTACATATACATAGTACAAGGTGTTCTGGATTTGAATTGCCAGTGTCAAAGACACCATTCCTTATAGGTCAAATTATCATTAAGGTAAAAAAAATCACAACTCATAGATTTCAACTTTGACAATCATTGTTTGTTAATACAACATAACTATTGAAAAACTAAATAAGTCTTCACAAAAGCAGAACATTTTATTTTTAAAAGCAATCAGGAAAGACCAGTTGACATCATGAAGGTACATAACAGCAATGTGTATGCTTAACTATATCACCAAAATTAAGGTTTCCTAGTCCCTTTGTCAACATGTGCATTGAAATACTGAATATTTTTTTCTGAAAGCTATAAAGCCATTTCCCCTCTAGCTACGAAAGTTGCTGTCATGTCTGAGAGAGAAAAATATTTGTATTTTATTCAGTGATGGGAAGGAGATTCAGTGATAGTAGAAGTTTGTTGTGCCAGTGAAGTTTAGATTTGAGAATTTGGTTTGGAGAATTCTCAGGGGGGAGCAGGCACGGAGATACAAAAAAACTGTAAACTCTAAAAGAAATGAAGTAAAAAAAAGAAAGCAAGAGATAAAAAAAATTAATCTCTTGATAAATTTGCAAAACATTTGGTCAAGGCTTTGAAATTCAAAACCTTGACCATTACCAAATATTAAATACCTTATCAATGAAAAAAGGATATTTTCTACACTTCCAAAATAGCACAATACCAATAAAGCCCTTACAGTTTTTACTTTTGTTCTACCATTACTAACTTAGTCCACCAAATGTTTTACTTCTTTTCAGATTAAATTTAAAACAATGAGCATGATGTCAAAACAGTTGTGTGACTTGATTAGTTATAGCTGTGAAAGGAAACTTGCCAAACTAATTCTTTAAGAATTATGACAATTTCAAAGCTCTTTGAACCCAATGATTTTGTGCAAAAATCACAAATAATGAAAGGTAAAGTACATCACTTCCTAAAATGTGTATTAGTATACATGTAAAATTCACCAGCATTACGCAACAAACTCTATAAATTCCAGCTTCATTGTAGCAGAGATTTAACTGCTCATGCAGAGCAAATATGTCAATAATTATGCAATTAAGCGAAGGGTGAGTGTGGCTTGCTGCTGGCATCAGTAGACAGCCCAGTCTGGTGTGTCTGCTGCCCCAGGCCCGCCTCATTTTTTCATGATTGAAGACAGTTCCAGAATCATGCTCTGAAAACAAACAAGACCTATTAGAGCACTGGTTACCGCTTAGAGTACACATAGAGTAAAATTAGGCTGAGATTTCTGTACTTGCCATTGACATTCTTCTTCCACTAGCAGGAGGCGGTGTTATTGCTGGACTCTCCCCCTCAGCGATGTGTTTGGCCTCAGTGTCAGAGCCTGCCTTGGAGTCGGCGCTCTCAGAGGGACTGTCAGAGAGGCCACGGGACATGAAGCTGGCTTTCCTTGCAGTGGGATAGTTTCCACTGTCAGGAGAGTCACTCAGTTCTTCGCTCAAGTTGTTGTTGCAAATGCTGACACGACTCTGCTTGCGAACAGCCCTAGGCTGCTGTGCCATGCTTCTTGGTGGTCCCGTTCCCTTGTGCCCATTAGAATCCTCGCTGCTGCACGACACTTGTCGGGTGTCAATAGTGAGGCGTCGCTCGACGGCACCTAGTTGGCGCAGGGATGTTGGAGCAGGGAGCTCAGCATGACAGGGCAGGCGATCATGTCTGTCATGGTCAGAATCATTGCTGATGTCATTGTTGTTGACCTCCTCATTAGGCTGAGCAGGTCCAGACAGTTGAAGGTCCACTTGACCATCTGGTATGAGTGCACAGGGTGCCTGAGTGAGGTGGATCAGCTTCTGAGGAGAGGAGTTGGTCAGCATGCAGACCTGCTGCACCATAGAGTTTTTCTTGGACCTGCAGATGCTGTCCTCATCCAGACCTTTGCTACCATAAATGCTCTGCTTGATCTTTTTCACACCAAGGTGAAATATCTCCAAGAGATTTAGAAACAGGGAAACACCAGCAATGACCAACATGAAGATCATGAAAATGTTCTTCTCCGTTGGTCTTGATACAAAGCAATCCACGCTGTTTGGACAGGGTAACCTCTCACACTTGTACAAGGGATCCAAACCGATGCCATAAAGGGCATACTGACCAATGATGAAGCCAACTTCAACAACTGACCTGGTCAAGATATGGAAAACATATGTGCGCAGTAAAGAGCCACGCAGTGGCGCTTTCCTCACCTTCTTCTGCTCCTCCAGTTTCTTGAGCTCCTTCTCCACCCTCCTATGCTCTTCCAGCAGACCCTCTGTCATCTCCAGCTCCAGCTTCAACAGTGCTTTCTTCTTGTGCCGCTCCTTCTCCAGAGCGCGCAGGCGATACAAGGCATGGCCCATGTACACCAGAGAAGGTGACGACACAAAAATGATCTGGAGCACCCAGTATCTTATCATGGATATTGGGAAGGCTTGGTCATAGCACACATTCTTGCAGCCAGGCTGTTCCGTGTTGCAAACAAACTCACTCTGTTCATCATCCCAAACATCCTCGGCAGCCACGCCAAGGACAAGCATTCGGAAGATGAAGAGGATGGTAAGCCAGATTTTCCCCACAATGGTGGAATGGATGTGGACCTCTTCCAAGATGCTCCCCAGCAGGTTCCAATCCCCCATCGTCTTTGTCACATATCCTAGACGTTACAATTCAACACTGTGTTCATCAAGTAAATCACAGGACTTCTCCACACTATGTAAACTTGTAGAAATGCAGTTCATGTAGCCTGTATGATGCATCTCAGTGGACACATACACACAGTATATAATACAGTAGAATGTCCAGTAAAATACCAATAAAAAAATAGAGTGATTAACTTACTTCAAATATGTATTAATATTCTTTCCTGTCCAAAGAATCAGAATTTAATAAAGATGAATTTCAAACCCAGGATGCAAGTCTCACATAATCCGTTTGCATGTAGAAGCAGGTCTTCCTCTGAACATCTCTGGTGAATGAATTTAGAGTCTGTTGCACAGCAAACTCATAAAATGCATTCATTGATCCGCTAGTGACTGGACAATGGCTCTAGGCAAGTGTACTACGCAACTGTTGACAGCAGGGGACTGAAAATAACACGTTAGCAACAATGCCAACAACCCCTGTGGCCCAAGTCTAGACATCAATACACCATGGAGAAAGCCTAGTTTGTCACTGAACATGTTTAGGTCTAAAAGTCTAATTTAATTACTTTCAATGCAATATTTTTGTGACGATACATACTTTCTTGTTTAAGCATAGAAAACACAAAAAACATTCATATTGTAACACCCAGACCAGAGACAGACTAAGGAATCAATAAGTCGATTTCAAAGTCAACTGTTTGGTGTGCTAATTTAGGTTTAGCTTGTCAGTCCATGACATAACAAGGGGGGAAAAATCAAGGAACAGCCCTCCACCCCCCAAAAAACAATAGTTTGTAATAATATTCTGAATTTGTTTCCTAAGCAGACTGCTTTCCCATAAAAATGCCTTGTTATAATGAAAAGTACTTCACTCACCCCATATTGCTCACTGTTTTTAAACTTCAGGGTGTTGAGTAAAAACCATGGCGCTAAAAGCTACCCTGTCTGTTGAGGAGAGTGGCAAAAACAACTAAGGTTACCCGAGTTTAACACTGGTGGTGCTTTGGCAGTGACCCAAATACTCATTCTTCTCTGAATAGCCAGTCATTTTAGGACTCACAGAAAGAAATAGCTGAATCATCTAGCATCTCTAGCATCAAGCTAGAGACACAACATAAGTATAAATAAATAACCTTTAATTAAAAAGAAAAAAGGATCTTGCCCAAATGTACATCATTTACAGTAAGACCTTAAGGCTGGGATTTTGTAAGAAATATTCTCATAGTGCAACCCCACAGTTGGTCATTAGTGAATTCAATCAATGCTCAAAGTAGACCCAGGGCAAAATGATAACAGTATATACAACAAAAAAATGATCACACAGGCACTTCAATGGAATTCACGAGAATGCCAAAAAAACTAAAGCAACAAATTGAGAACTTGAGTTAAACTTAAGCTTTAACCCATCCTGTCCATATATAGTGAATTTTATGTACTCAGAGTCTGCAAAAAAATGTAAGGCCATCTGTGCTTCAAGTTGAAAAAACCTCTGAAGTAGCTGATTACTAGTTCACTAATACTGTCATCTATGTCTTAAAATGATCACTTGATACATGACAAGAACAGAAAAACCATCAATCCTCAATACATCAATACATTTCAGTTGTCCGTACATTTCAGTCACCTGAAAAGGGTGGTCAATCAAATATCTTATAAGCTTTCTAATAAACATCATGGGATAAAGAGACAAAAAAACAGCTGTGCACCAGGTCCACAACTCGTTGGCTCCTGTAAAAGTCCATTCTAATGAAATGTATGTTTAAAATGGGAAATAAAATGAGTAAAAAAACTGTCCGGCATAAGAAATCTCTACTGTTTGCAATTACCATCAATTGGGCTTTTACACCAAAGACAAATCAGTCTGATTAAAAGTGCAACCTTAAAGTGAGTGGCATTTGTTTGTAGTCAGCTATACTTCAGATGATTCAGCAAGCTCTATGCTGAACAGTCCATTTAACTGTTCTATGAACCGTCCAACTTCTCCTTCTTCTTAAAGAGCTTCATCAACTGGGAAAACCTTTCTGCAATCTAGGACAGGAGACAGCAGTAAAACCAATACATTCATAAGTTATATCAGCACAAAATCTATTTGAACACCCACAAAATCACTCAAGTTGAAAAGATAATGAGTAGTTGAGTAGTACCTGAGAGGGAGATTTGTTCATCCTTTCTGATAAAGCAGAAAAAGTATCTCTACTCGGCCCTTTTGTTTTTAATTCAATAAGAATGTCACGATCTTCATCCCTGTCAAAACAAAAAACAATTTACTTTAAAGGGAGAGATAATGGAACACATTTTCCAAAATTACACACAATAAACACTGTAAACATTTTTTGAGCCACAAATATAAATTTCATCACACAGGTGACTAAGTCAGACTCACCTGGTCCACGTCACCACTACTTCCCCACGTTTCCTGATGACGTTCTTAGCAGAGAGACTCTGAGGAGAGAGCTGAGGAGATGGGACAGTAGACTTGCTTTTCTTCTTCAACGAGGCCTTCAACTCACGTTCTGTGCTGTTCTTGGTCTTCTTCTTATGCTTCCTCTTGTGATGTCTGTCTGGGAACATCTCTGATTTTGCCCTTTTAACTTTTGGCTCTGTATGGTGCTTTTTCCTTTTTCTTTTCAACTGACCATTGTTGCCACTCTCCTTAGGCCCTCTAATCTCTTCGTCCTTACATGCAGACTCGCTAGCTTCAGCTTGGTTTTGCTGAACCTCTGTTGCCACAACAGACACTGGTGACAAATTTACATTCAACGGTGTGTCTGGTGAACTACATAGGACATCTTTGGCAGATGATGTGGCTATTTCAGCAGCTGGGTCTACTATTACACTTTTCTCCACTGGAGAGTCCTCAGACATCCTGTGGTCTTGTCCTGTGTGGCTGACAGGCTCTTTGACAGTGACAGTAGCCAGGTTTGCTGGAGCCTCTGCTAAATCTGGGATGACACTTTGGACAGCTAAAGGTGTGGGGACAATAGCACTAACAGTGGATGTATGCCTTATTTTGACAATAAAGTGATCATTGGACCTCTCAGTCACCACGGCTTGCATAGGCACGTGAGGCATGAACTGGAAGATTTTTGGGTCAGTGCTATCCCAGGTTTGGGCAGCACTGGACTCCCCACTGGAGTTATCTGTGTCAAGCGACAGATGAATGTCATGCTCTGTGGCGTCATCCCCATTAAGAACAGCATCCTCACTGAAATGAGCATTTCGGATGTCTTCTGGAGTGGAAATTGGCTCCTCATTCACTGGGTTCAGAAAGCTCAGGTGGCTATCTGTTTTCATGGGTGAAGGGATGGTGAGAGAGACAGCCAGGTCTTCGGCCAGAATGGAGTATGTTTTCTGCAAACTCACAGCAGTGGTCTGTGATGCTCTACTGGATACCGGACTGGAGGGAATCTCTAAGAGGCAACTTTCATCTAACACTGCAGGATTCAGAGGCATTTGAGCTTTGGGAGTTGGGGAGAGAAACTTGCAAGGCGAGATGGAGGCCCATGCAGACATAAGCTTGGAAGGTGTGCCAAATTTGGTGGGACTCATCATACCTGTTAGGAAGTTGCTCTCAGAAGACAGCTCTTTTTTGGGTGTTCCTAAAAGCCAGTTTTGACTATCTGCCATTGAAACACTGTTTTCCAGGAGATCAGAACCTTGTAGGAGACTCTTAAAAATATCTCCCATCTGGGAATCTGACACCAAGTTAAAAGTTAAGCTCGATGCTTGTTGTTCAGTAAGAATTTCAAACTCAGATTTGTCCAGAATTGAGCCAGAGTGTGATAGTCGACGAACAAAGGTACTAACTCTATCTACTGACTTGTCTGCAGGCAGTCCTTCAGATGTATGGTATGCAATCTCTTGAGTGGACCCAGATGAACTAGGATCTTCATTGCTTTCCTCTGTATTCATCCTCAGATTTTTGCCTCGACTGCCAAGCCCAGTTTGGTAAGCAGGCCGGCGAATAGGGCAGGGTGTCGATATCAAGGGGGTTTCTTTAGCTTTTACTATGGAAGCCTCTTCTTGCTGCTTCCTAGTAGTAGTGCTGCTTCCTGAAAGAGATTTCTCTAGGGGCTTTATCACTTTGGTCTTCTTAGCAGGATTATCAATAACATCTTTCTGTGGAGCCTGTTTTCCAGCTAATGGCTTGGACGCACTTAAAAGAGCCATCTGTATTTCCTTAAATAAGAAGTCAAGCTGGCCATCCACAAAAGACCACAACTTTGACTTTAAGTTGTCTGAGTTTTGTTCAAAGATACGATTGACAATTCCATTGTTAGCCACTTTGTTCATCACAGTAATAATGATCCTTTTTAGCTTGGCTTTAACGTCACTCTCTTCGCCACACAATTTCGTCAAATTTAAACTGCTTACCAAATCTGTGAAAGACAAGTTAGACATTTCAATGACAGAGCTGAACGTCTTCATGGGAAAGTTTTTGTGAAGCTTCATATATTTTCTTCTCAGCTGGGACCGGATTACTTTGAACATGTTCATGATTTCCTCCACAGTGGTTGATGAAGGAGGCAAGGTTTTGGGATCAGGTGGTGGAACAGTTTTGAAGCGTCTTTTATTGGTAGGACTTCTGTTAGCAACTGTTGTGGTGGTTTTATGGATAAACTTTGGTTGCAAATCCACAGACTGCTTCTGGGAAGCCACTCTGGCAAGGCGGGTCCTAGGGCTTTGTTGAGTTTTCATGGTTGTGAACTTCTTGCTCTCTTTAGAGATCTTGGGACTCTTCACAGTCACTGTGGCTTCCTCACTCTCACAGTCACTGACGATCTCTCCTTCCTCAAGGCCATCTTGATCAGTTTTGGCAAGAGTGGCAAATGCCGAGTCTTCCTTAGCAAGCATGGAACAGTCAGGCTTTTGATTTTCCTTATTCAGATCCACAGCTCTTAAGCTGGTATTTGCTGGTACATTCTGGAAATCTGAAAACAGCAAAAATAAACTTAGATTCCAGCAAACACAACAATGTTGACATTGAACTTACAGTTGACAGTTGAAGCCAGATGTTTACATACACTTCAGAAAAAGACACAAAACTTTTTTGCCCCCTCACCATTGAACAGTAAATCAGATGAAGCTTTTCCTGTTTTAGCTCAGTAAATATTACCATATTTTCGAATTTGTTAAATGTCAGAATAAAGAGAGAAATAATTTTTTGAATGAAAGATTTTTTTATCACTCAAAAATGTACCTACACTTCCTTAGTATTTGGTAGAATGACCTTGAAACTGTATAACTTGCAGCCAAAAGTTTTGAGTATTGTTCCAAAAGATTCTCACAATAGTAGACATGTAGCATATTTTGGTCATTCAGATTATTTCAGACTACTTTAGCAGCAACACTTGCTGCTGAGATATAAATGGCTTTGTATGCCATCATCATTCAGACTTGTGGATACTTCTTTGAATGAACAATCAACCACCAAAATTGGATTTCATCACTTACCCTTATTGAGACTTTTGATATATGGCTGCTTCTCAGGTGGAGGGGGCTGCACCTTCTTCACCATACGAACTGGACTCGTCAGAGGACTGATGGCTTCAGGAATGAGTTTGATAGTTTTCAGGGTGAGCATCATCGAATCCTCATCTTGGGGTAATGCAATGGAGCTGGAGGGTTCTGTGTTGTGCTCTGTATTCTCTGTTGAGTCTGGCTCAGGGTCCTGTGAATGTTGAGCTGGGGTTTCACTTGAGCTTGCAACTAGTTTTTCTTGCAATACTGAGTCCTTTCTGGAAGTGCTACTCACATCAGGTACCTCATTTCTCTGCTCTTTCAATGGACCATGAGAGGTCCCATTTTCTACCCATTCTGTTTCCATTTTTAAAACTTCTGGAAAATCTAAGCGAACTGCACAACTGCTAGGGCATGAGGGGGAGGTTTCCAAGTTAACTGTGCTAGATACAGAATCCATACAAATGTTGCCTTTAACAGGTGTCGCTTCTTTGTCTGTATACATTTTGGATGTCATTATGGAAAGAGTTTCAACTTGTAACATACCAGAACAAAGAGAGAGTGCGGTGATGGTATCTGATGCTTTTTCCTCACCATTCTCTACAGAATCTCCTGGGAAATCAAGAGTTGTTGGCTCTGCAGTAGTGGTACTGGCTTTATCTGTGTTCGAAGTACTTTCAATAATTGCTTCCTCAACTGGACTAACAGAGGTGTCAATATCAGTTTCTATTATGTCTACTGATTCTGCTGTACAAAAAGTAGAATTAGTAACACAATGGTTCTCTTCATGTGAAATTAAATGTGGTGTACTTGTCTCAGTGGTCACCACAGCCTTTTCATCAGCTGCTGGAGTGGGCAAAATACATTCTACGTTATCCTTAACATTTTTTGCTTTTAATGAGTCACTCTCTGAACTGTTTTTCACTTGCATCTCAATGTCATCTGGCACAGGGTTTGCCACTTCCTGTGCAGATGTTTTGCTGCAGCACTCATTGTTATTTTCACTTGAGTTGAGAGACACTGGCATTTTTTCATTTACATGGCTTTCTTCAACAGATGCCTCAAGTTCATCTATGACATAAAATTGTTCACCTGTGGGATCAATGGGATCTGTCCTTTCTAATGATGATGGAGAACATACTCCATCTTTTAATGACTCTATATTTAGTGTCTTGCACTCAGATAGTTGATTAGGCTTCTTTTGAGGTGACAGTGTGAGATTGAGAGTTTCCATGAAAGACAATTTTCTGTTGGGACTGCTCTCTTCAGAGGCTCTTTCATCCCTGGCCACTTCCTCAGATATTACTTCATCCTTTGCCTGACATGCATTTCGATCGCTCTTTCTCTGCCTTTCATTATTACTGGCATGTTCAGGAGAACTAAGATTAGTTTTGGTATGGTTTGGTTTGGTAAGCTTTACTTTCTTGGTAGTTTTCTTGGTTCCAGAACCTTCCCAGACAGACTCTTTGCTTGAAGGAGAAAAGTTAAGTTGAGTTTCTTGTCCAACAATAGCATTTTTGCTTGCGTGAGATTCAGAGCTTGCATTGCCATTTGTTTTTTTCTCTCTTGTGTCCACTAACTTTTCTGTGGACTGTCTCCTTTCATCTTCACTGTTCTTCCGTGGCTCTCTCTTATGATAGGAAGAGTACTGACTATTATCAGGTCTGACAGAAGACGTGACTGCTCTTCTTTCTGCAGCATCAGGCTTCCTCACTGGAACCTTTCCCCCAGCCTCTTGCCTCTCACTCTTGCTTGTTGATTCTCGATTCTTCCGTGACCTTTCCTTCTCATACTCTCTGCTTTTGCGTTCATGATCCCTGCTTTTGTCTGATCGAGTGCTCTTACTTCCTCTGCTGGCACATTCTTTCCATCTCTCTTCTGTTCTATGATGGTCCCTTGTTGGACTTTTTTCCCTCCTATGGCGACATGGAACTCTGTAACTTTCAATGTGGATGGAATGGCGAGACCACTGACTTTCATTAAAGGCTTCCACTTCTCGACAATCCCTACTCTTTCCCAAATAGGAAAGGTTTTCCGAAAGGTCTTTAGACGATTGCTTGGACTTTTCAGATGTACCATGATGTTTAGGTGGACTTTTGTGCCTTTGAGGTTTTGTGCCTTTGTAATCTTTGGATTTACCTGGGGCCAACAAATCTGTAGAATGACTACATTGTGTTTTACCGAGTCTGGAGGAATGTGCACTGTGATTCTGGTCTGACTTAGTGGATGATGGTACCATCTGGGAGTCCTTCTTTCTTTCTTTATCATTTTGACATCTGCTATCTGCTGAAGATGAGGCAGTGGTCTTTGGATTAGAGCTTCTATGACCCAGCAAATGTTGATTTACAAATTCCAAGGGATCTGAGGTACTGCTGTGATTGTTAACTGGATTGTCTGTACGGTTGCAGGGCACACTTACATCCTTTGCTGTTGACAATTGTGTTAAGGATAGTGATAGTGATGATGATGATGATGATGGTGTGAATGGAGGGTTCTTTGCAACAACCTTCTCACTGCGGTTTGGCCTTTCATGATGTGATTGGCAGAAAGATGCTGGGCGGTCATTTCCTGTACAACTCCCTCTGGTAGCAGCACGAATCATGTGTTGGTTGGACTGGGGTTGACAATGTTTGGGACCACCACTACCCCTGCCAGTTCTGCAGGGAACAAGACCACAAAAGCTACAAATGTTTAGATATTTTAAAAATAATATCTATAATTCCAATCACAACTTGTCATCTTTTTACAATACCACACTACAGGTTACGGTAGTAAAGGTTACTACGGGTGGGGTTTGGCTCACATGTGTGCACATACTTGCCTTTCACTGAGTCTATTTATCTCTGCATCTTTGCGACCAATCTCACTTCTGGCCGTTTTGATTAGTGCGCATATGTTCTTCTTCAGAAGTGTATTCTCTGTTTGCAGGCTCACATTCTTAAAAATGCACACAAAATGAATATATGTTAGGGATGAATGCAATTCAGTTTGCGGTCCCAATTAAAAAATTGGGCAAAACTATATTGATTAATAAAGGAATGTTCTTCCCAATACATCCAGGGCTTTTGGAAGGAATCATCATGCATATTAAAAAGCCATGCAAAAGCTGCGTAATCCAAGCAGTACATTTGCAATTTACAGCTGTGATAAACAACAAATGTGTGCATGTTTGATTGCTGTAACATCTTTGACATCTTACTTCACTTTATTTCCTGGTATTACCAACCTGTGTTTCTAGCTGCTGCAACTTCTGGAACAACTCTTGGAGTTGACTTCTAGATTCTTCAAATTTGGTCTTCATCTGCAATGACAAAATCTTCACTATCAAAAGACTGAATACTACAGTACACTTACCAGTACAATGTGAATTTGTCTGCTGTCATTTTCGTTCTTTTTATGCAATCAAGACATAAACCTTTTTCTATTTACTAGCAAATTGTGTCAGACATCAGGCATTGAACAATAGATCTAAAAAAATCTAAAGGGATTTTCAGAGTATTTCAATCCATAGGCCTGTTGTCTGAGGACACCAAATGCTGTCGATAGGAAACAGAACAATAAATTTTGGTACAACCTACACAGAATAGCAAACCAGCAGCTAAGTAATGGATAACGTTCTGTGAGGCGATCATTATAGAGGAAGAGCAAGAGCATCCTCCATCACTCTATTGGGGCTTATTCCACAACAATGACCACCTTGCAGAATGTTATCCTGCTTATTACATGGCTACCTATAGAAGACATCAATAAGGTGACAAAAAAGCATTGTTTATCATTGCTTTTATAGTCATTTTAAAGATTAAGAGAGATAAGAGCTTCCATAGAAAAAAAAAGTAGTCCGCCAAGTTACAGATCAGCTGATTGATTAGGAAAAAGTTCTGTTTCACTTCCATTGACAGCGATCTGTTATACTTTGCAATAGTCCATTATCAAAAGATATCAGATCTTTCTACAGCATTATAAAGAGCCATGTAATAACACTAAATGAATGGGGCATATAAACTCAGTTAAATTTTTCGGTGCTCCGTTCAGTTAGCTTTAGATGCCACCTTGATATTCGGTCAATGCTGTCCCAAATTATACCAAATCAATTATTTTTTACCACAATTATTTCTTTTACCAAAAATGCACTCTGTGACCTCAAAGAACTGGGTTACTGGTTCAACTGCTCAGAAAAATCACTTTAATAAAAAGCATCTCAGTAGTTTTATCTAAATAGATTTTGAGTTTTATAGAGCCCTGCTTTACTAGTAGAAGTAAATGGAAGTAAAACCCACCAAAATGAAATTATAAATTGCAGGACTGCATGGTGAATAAAATGGAAACATGTTTTGTTCCAACCTCATTGTATGATGCCTCTTTCTTCAGATGTTCCTCTACAATAATTTCTTCAAACAAGTCCATGGATTCACTCTGCCCTGGAGATAATAAGGATCTGCATGCCTTTTCTAAAAAAGCACCAAGAAGCATTTCAGTGTAACAGAAAGACAGTATGCCATAGTCAGACACAGTCTGCCAATCACACATAAAAATGCACCAGTGTTCACTGAATTAAGACACATGAACAATACTTGCCTGTATTTGTATTCTTCTCTGGACTATCCTGAAGGCCAGCATAAATATCCACTGAATCTTCATCGTGGTACACAAAGGTTTCAGATGTAGAATCTGTTTCAGGAGCATATAATCTTCAATCACAAACCTGCATACCTTTATTTTTATGCAAAGTATGTTTGACAACAACATTACAAGAGGGCATTTTAAGACAGAAATAATCAAATCGATGAATTAGTTTTAGTATGAACAAACAGTGTTATTAAGGTCACATCATAACATTTCATCACAATGGCACACATTGCCATTCACTTACAAATCATAGATGGCCATGAAATTTTCACTCAACCTACCAGAATTCCCATGGTCACCACACAGGTTCTTTGTCATTTCATCCATGATCAATTTGACCTGCACACTGCCACAGACGGATTTGCAAGGAAAGACTCGCTAAGAAGTAACATGTGGGATCTTTGCAGCTGTTTGTTTATCTATAGCTGTGGGTTCAGAGCACATGACATCTCATTGTAAAATCAAATGAATTTCTTAGTCATTTATGCAATTTCTTTCTTTCTTTCACATTTAAAGTTGTTATTTGTTTACATTCTTATGCATTACTACTTCCTGCTATGTTTCTATATTGTAAGTACTTTTGGTAACGTTACAGAATACCTGAAAGATTATGCCTACGCACATTGATTAGACACAACTGAACACAGAATGGTAACTTACAATGACCTGCTAAGCACAGCTAGTCAACACTAACTTAGCACAGTAGCTGTCCAACCAAATGTAACCAGCAGCAAAGCTATACATGGAAGTCTATTTAGATTAAAATATACCATTCATCAAATGACAACATTGTCAACATCACCTGTACAGCAAAAAAGTTTACATTGTCACTTACAAGAAAGCAGACTGATCAACTGGGTTAGTTACCGTTAACAGTCTTCGGGTAATGTAGACAGCTAGCCAGTCGCTAATAACAACATATTTTATTTGTCGTGTAAAATAGACTTCTGTCCCTAAAAGTTATCGTTTTATATGTGCATAAATCTCCTAAAGATGAGGTAATACTGTCATTATACCTTGTTGGACATACCATGTAAAACTGCCCAAGAACTCCCAAAGAATGTACCCAAAAAATGTCGCGCCAACTTCACCCGTACCAACATAATACAGGAAATTACGACAATTTCCCGCGGTATCTCTGGAAAAGTTCATTGCATCTTCCGGTGCTTTGTGGTAGGGTTTTTTTTTTTTGGCAAAGGTTGAGTGTGGATGTTGGAGGACGGTGGAGATCTTTGATGTGTTTATCTGAAATTGTTCATGCCATGAAACCTTTAAATCGTCAAATATTATTGAGCATCTCAGGTAGCACGAGGTTGCATTTCGTTTAAGCAGTATGAGCATTAACTAATTCAGTTTAGGTTAGGGAGGCTATGTGTTCCTGTTGATGTCTGCTGAATAACATCATACATTTCGCAATTCATGATAGATGTTTGGTTTAGCAATTCCAATCCCATGTTTACATATCTTAAACCATATTAACGCACGTATGTGAAACCATTATATTGCCTTGAGGACTTTGAAATATTGGCAATATTTCCCATTCAGTTTTGGGAATAAACCTACCATCAATATGACTTTCTTAGAATTGTAATCGTAAAAATATCAGCACATATATTTAGAGTGTGAAGGTTGTGCTGTGGGGGAGGGGCACATCTTTGTGTGCTGGTGATGGTGGGGGTGAGAGGGTTGTCGCATCAATGGACGTAATCAAAGCGACAGAATATTGACCCGGAAGTATTTCTTTTATCTACTCACATGTGGACTGCGATTTTTAACACTGACGGGAACGTGCTTACTGTGTTGTGATACAATCAGGATAGCAAGTAATGAAGCACACGATGCCCAAAACATAGAATTCTATTCGTTTCACAAGTTAGCATATCGACAGTCGTTAATTTCTGTACTTACTGCATGTAATCTTTCTATGATGGAAAATTTAGAACTGAGCCTGTCATCATTGGGTACAATCTCAAGGCATATTGAGAAAAGTCACAACGAACTCAGCAAGTATTTGGCAAAGCAGGTAAGATTGTGATCATTTTTAGTTGCACCAGACTTGTAGGTGTAGCTGTATTTACCTTTCGATAAGCAGATAAAGAGTGTATCATCATTGTAATTGAATAGTCAATAATGTTAATTATTCATAGCTTTCTCAATGACTTTTTTGGAACTTCAAACCTCGTCATACTCAGAAGCAGAGTTTAGGCAACAGTGTCTGTAGGTTTGACTTTTATGAATCTGAATGCCCTCTGATGCCTATCGTAATCGAAGGATGATCACGAAGATAATCAGTGTAGATTTTAAGTCATTATGTCTACATATGTGTACAGATTTTTCATTCGAAGTCTAATTTATCTGTCTGTCTTTACTTAGATATGGAGCCAACAGGACAGGCAGTGCATTTTGGGCAGTTTAGCCCAGCTCCTCTTAGAAAAAGAGTACACATTGCTGATTGCTCGTCACGTGCGTCCTTTGATTCTGGATCTGTTGGAGAGAAATGCCGAAAGAGTCAAGGCAGATGGCCGGCTGAATCATGACTTACATGAACGCTTATGTGTGGCTCTCAGCAAACTCTTGAACTTTAATCCTGACGCACAAGCGTGAGTACATTGGCTGTTTGAAAAATGCACCTGTACTAATGCTTCATATGTTTGGTGTGTTACATCAGTAACATTTTTTGTGTTGTGCTACTTCATTAGGTTTGCCACAAGATATTTCAGCACTGCGCCCCCGGTTTTCCAAAGGCTGTACTTCACAAGTGAGGAGTCATCATCTATCCAGTATGGTCCACGTCGGATGAAGTTGCGGGACTTGATGGGGGCCACCCTGCATTTTCTGCAAAGTGACTGTGCCAAGTACAGAGTCCTTTGGGACTGGAGCGCTTGTGTGTCTCAGCTCTTCACCAGTGATGTTATGGTCCGCTGGTAAGTATGGATACACTACATTTCCTAGCCCTGTACATTTGATGAAAACCTGCTGTGTCTTTCTTTTGTGTTTAGATTTTTGACTGACTGTAAAATGTTATCGATATTCACAGTTACACTGCGCAGTGCCTAGCCCTGGTTTCCCACATGACAGACAATCAGAAAACAATCTTCTTGCGAAAGGTCTTGTCAAGTGAAGAGATTCTCCATCTTAAAATGAAGTATGTTTCCCATTTGATCTTTTACTGTCACTATTCGTACCAGCTGCTCTGTTTTGACACAATGCTACACTCTCCAGGCAATAGGTGATATGTGCATTGTATTGCTATGCTTTCTTCTTTGAGTCCTCTTCTCCATGCCTGCCTCTAGCTTACTGTCACTTAGAGTTTTTCAGTCAGTGGATTCTTGAATAAAAAACACCTCACCACTAGCACAGTTCACCTCTGCTAGCTCATCTTTATTGTAATGCTTTGTTGGTCCCAATATTTAGTCTCTCCCTTTGAGATGCTATTTGTTCAGATTTTTCTGCTCTCTATTTACTGGACATTTTATCAATGTAAAGCAACATTGAATTCGGGCTTGCATTGCCTCTGTTCCATCTTTGCTTGCTATTACATTTGTTGTCATTTTTATTTTATTAAAAGATGTGCGATTTGAGTAATTTAATGTAAGAAAAACTGAAATAATACATACACACAATAGAAGCATTATATGGAGGATTGTTTTTGATGTGTCTCATTCATTGATGGAACTAAGCACTCTACCATCTCTGTTTCCACAGGTCACTTGAGGAGATCCAACAGCTGGAAGTAGAGAAGGGCCTAGTATTGGCCAATCAAGGTTCTGTTATGTGGCGCAAAGATAAGGCTAATCGATACACCCGGGGCCAAGTGGTGTCTGAGGATCTTTCCCAGAATGTTGTGGCTGTCTGTGGAGTGGTCTTGTCCAAGATGAAGCAACTACATGAAGAGCCGGTAGGATGACAGAGTTCATGTATTCTTTTTAGTGTACAAAACAACTGTTTGTTTTGACTCTATTTGGTGAATAGTTTTAAGATGGAGCCTTTTCCTTTATTCCAGATATTTTTGAAGGATTTAGTTTTGGTGGATTCGACTTGTCGGAACCTGCGGAGACTTGCTATTGCAGTTGCTTCACAGAAAGCTGTGTTGTTGGAAGGTCCCATTGGTTGCGGTAAAACCACCCTAGTGGAATGCCTCGCTGCTATGACTGGACATGCCAAATCCCCTGAAATTCTCAAAGTTCAATTAGGAGATCAAACAGATAGCAAGGTAAAGTTCTGTTACTTCAGGTATCAGGTATGTTTTCCATCACATAAAGAATGTCCCATGTGGCCCATGTCATCATAACTGGAGCCCTCAGTGTCAATACAGTTTTACACATCTGTGACTGCTGTTGGCATGTCAATGAAATCATACACATTTGGACCAGCAGATGAAAAGCAAATATGGAGAAGAAATTGGAGAAATGACAGATTTGTCCAATTTTGAGGGGCGCAGATATATAGTATGGTCTGGTAAGAAATTACATCTCAAAGTTTTGTTCACTATTCATTTGAATTGGCTTTTGCAGATGTTACTTGGCATGTACCGATGTACAGATGTCCCTGGGAAGTTTGTTTGGCAGCCTGGCTCTCTGACACAAGCTGTATCAAAGGGCTACTGGATCCTGCTGGAGGACATTGACCACGCTCCTCTTGATGTGGTGGGTTGGATTCAGGAGTTTGTAATTATACAGTCAATTGTGAGATGTCCCTGTGGTTAAATGTTTATTGTTTGGGTTTTCTAGATATCCGTGCTACTTCCTTTAATGGAAAACAGGAAGTTGACGATTCCAGGACGTGAAGACTGTATCCAAGTGGCTCCCGCCTTTCAGTTCTTTGCCACAAGAAGGTAAAAAAAAATCCTGTGGTATACATTTGACATCAGCCTAATTTGTCACTGTAGCGTGTGTCTCTAATCCTTATTGATTCATTCTGTTTTTTTCCTGTGTAGGATGTTCTTCAGTGGTGGAAGCTGGCACAGGCCACAGAGCACACACGCAGCACTGTTGGACAAATACTGGACCAAATTACAGATTGGAAATATGCCCAGAGAAGAACTCAAGCAGGTAAGTGTCTTGTGGAGAGAGAAGCAGCAGTGTTTCAGTTCTCAGCACTGCCTAATGCGATGCATTGTCATTCATCTCTTTGCAGGTGTTATTGAAGAGGTACCCAAGCTTAGCGGTGGTGGTGGATCGCCTACTGGACATTTACTGCCAGCTGACAGGCGACAGGCACGGCACTCCAGCCTTGTCTCTGGCCAGCTCCAGTCTCCAGGCTCCAGAGGTGGAGCAGCGCAGGCCAGAGGAGGGGGCTGCAGCACTGGAGGGGAGGGGCCTCTCTCTCAGGTACTCTGGGCATGAGCATCAGATGAGTACAACAGCAGATGAGTTCTCACCCCATCAGTCTGCCAGAACTAAAGTAGTAAAGAGTACAGCAGGCACTGGGGCATATTTGTGTAAATTTGACTCTCTAGTTAGCTTTATTTTATCAGTTATATCATTAAATAAACGTAAGCTAGTGCAGTTGTCAGTATCTTAGTAACAGGTATCTCAATAAATAAACTTAGCTAGTGTTTGGTTTTGTGACTTGCTATGTGTCTCAAAGCCAGTGACTTCATGTGTACAGTGACAAGCGCTGCATCAGTGAGATAATGCATGTGTCATTTGGTTAAGGATATGTTGTATTTCACTTAATGGTGATTGAGAGGAGTGAGACTGAGGTGCATCTCCTGTATGGAGCTGCTTTTCTTCTCTGGAGGCTTTCCAAGGCACTGATTAGTTCTATGCATGCATGCATTATGGGGATTATTGTGTTCTCTGCTTTTTACATCGCTGTTTTGCATTTTACAAAATGGCATCATGCATCTGTCAACGTTATATTGGTTCATAATCTCCAATCAAGGTCATGCCCATGAATCGTACAGATGTAATGGCCCTCTGACCTTGGGGCAAGCGGTGAAGGTACCATTGGAGTTCACCACAGAGGCAGTCATATGGGGTACAGTTTAAACAGGGGTTGCCCATCAACTGGTTGCTTTCCCCGCAAGCGTGTTGTCAGCTTTCCATTGGTTTTTGCCTCTGTCAATACAGCTATTGATCAGACCATCCTCTGTGTAGGTTCTGCGGCTGTGATGTTGGGTATCACACCAGGGCAAAAGTATTAGATAACAGGATTATCGGCACAGCTTCAAAGGGGTTGGAGTGAATAGTGAGTGCATCTGCCTTGAAATTCACTAGTGTTGTATTCTTTTCATGGATGATCTGGATATGTTTAAGAACGTAGTAGGAGTACCTTAGAGTTCATTTAAGAACAGTGTTAGTCACGATTTAAACTAGAACAAATGTAGTAATTGCACGACTTGATCATAAGTCTTACTACTTCAATTTGGAATTGCAATTTATTTAAGTTTATAACTAGGGAGTTCTTCTTACTTGTATCTTCCAACAACTGCTGCTTTCTTTCATCTGACGTGGCTAGAGTTTGACAAATGGTGTAGCATGTTCCTGTTATATACATTTGGAAAGAGATGCACTGGTGTAGCTGACGCAATCAATGTGGGGTGTTTCCTATGCATGCAGTGATGGGATAGGAGTAAAGCTGTCTGCCACTGAGCTGTTGGCTCTGTCTGCATCATCCACATTGTCCTCCCACACATGGATTTATCCTGAACAAGGAATTGACAAAGTACATGAGCTCAGTCAGGATTGTACATATTGCATGTATTTAGACTCATTTGGATGATCTAAATTAAATGTAGATTCCCTTTGGCACTGGTATGGCCTCAGGATGAATGAATATGCATGTTTGAGTGGGAGGTTTAGGGTTGTATGATTTTGTGATGGAAGTTTAAGGGCTGTGTTCAAGTTCAAGTGTGTTCAAGTTCAAGTGTGTTCAAGTGTTCAATTAAATGCTGTGACTGTCTTCTTTTTAATGACTTGCTTCATGAAATAGCTAAAACTATAAATCTTTTTTCCTGATGCACTTATGGTCTGTGCATCAGTGCATTGCTTGTGTTGGTATGGTTATGGGTATGGATAGTGTAATTTTGGTATTTCTTTGTTAATGTCTATCACCAGAGATCTACTCAAGTGGTGTGAGAGGATTTTCAACAACTTTGACAACTCCTCTTCTGCCACTGCACAGAGGGTCTTCCTGGAGGTGAGCTGTGTGTGTGTGTGTGAGCGAGAGAGAGAGAGAACCAGACCCTCATGGTGGAAATCACTCCTTTGAACTTCATATTGACTTTGTTCTGCTGTTTCAAATATAGTGTGTTACAGTGGGTGTAATGTACAGGAAACACTGTACATTTATGGGCTGTGCTGAAATCAGGGATTTGCACCCTGCTGGGGATGAGCCTGTCCGTGGTGTGAAACTGACATGCATGTGTCTTGCTCTAGGCTCTGGACTGCTTCACTGCCATGCTGTCTAATCCTGAGAGTAAACTGAGGATGGCTGAGGTCATTGGCAGCAAGCTCAACATATCAAGAGAAAAGGTACCAACACAAAAGAATGAGGTCTCCAGTATGGTGCGCTCTAGTGTGCTATTGAGAGTAACCAATCTAATGATACCACCCCCCACAGGCCCAGCACTTCTGCCACATGCACCAGCCAGGCATCAGTGTGACCGAGCTGGAGGTGACAGTGGGCCGGGCCACAGTTTTGCGGAAGCAAAGTGAAGTAGTTCAGCTCACTGTGTAAGTATGGCTGGTCCCTGGGCTTTATGCTGTTCACACTGTGTTTATGGGCCACTGTGTTCCCTGTGAATATGACAATAGGACAGAATTGGCCCACTACCAATAATTCCAACACACACGGAACCATTTACTGGTATGTAAGGGAATAGCAACAACAATAACAACAAAAATGTGTTTATCTGCACCACTGGTATATTTTGACTTTAAACAGAGTCCTTCCTCTTTAAAACTACGTCCAGAATAATACAGAATTGTGTGAATCCACAATCTTAAAACCATGTTTCCATCCTCTGCTTTGTGTATGTGTGTGTGTGTGTGTGTGTCTCTGTGTTTGTGTGTGTCTGTGTTCAGAGAGAATCAGACATTTGCTGCAACACGTCCCTCCTCTGTGCTGCTGGAGCAGCTTTCTGTGTGTGTGACCAAGGGGGAGCCTGTGCTGCTGGTGGGCGAGACGGGCACGGGGAAGACCTCCACCATACAGTATCTGTCAGGCGTGACCGGTGAGACGCTCCACTGCTATCTCTGCGCACATCCTTGCATCACCAAATTCACCACTGCTCAACAGGAGAAAATGGAAGTCTTGCAAAAAAGGTTTTCTTTGTCTGAACTGCAAAGCCATATCTCCTTTGTCTCTGTCTCTGTCTCTGTAGGTCACAGATTGCGGGTTGTAAACATGAATCAGCAGAGTGATACAGCTGACCTTTTAGGAGGGTATGCGTGGATATTCTCTGATGTTGGTTGCCTCATTAAAAGACTGTGTGTGTGAATTTGTGATGGCTGAGCTGTGTGTGTGTGTGTACTGTCGGGTGTGCAGGTACAAGCCCGTGGACCACAAGCTGATTCTGCTGCCCTTGCGTGAGGCGTTTGAGGATCTCTTTGCCCAGACATACTCGCGCAAACAGAACCTGACCTTCCTTGGGCACGTGCAGACATGCTTCAGGAGCAAGCGCTGGCAGGACCTGCTCAAGCTCATGGACCACGTGTGCAAGTCAGCCCTCACCAAGGAGCTGCATGACAAGCCCAATGGTATCCCATTTATGTACACTTCTAAGCAACACACACAACATAATATACACAAGAACATAATTTTACACACTTTCTTGTCTTACAGACTCACAGACAGGCACACACACACACACACACACAGGCACACCTCCTTCACGCATCTGCTTTTTTTTTTTTTTTTGAAAAGGACATTATGAACCTGTTGCTTCAATGTGTTTGTGTGTGTGTATGTGTGTGTGTGTGCAGCCTTGTTGCAGGAGCAGTGGGAGGCTTTGTCCCAGAGGCTGGTCCAGACCCAGGAACAGATCAGAGCATGTGAATCTGCCTTAGTGTTTGCCTTTGTGGAGGTACAGTTGGACAAGACCTTTTCCCTTGCCTCTCTAAGTGATGAACACCTGCTTCATCTCAATTCTCAGGAGTGTGTTGTTATATGCATATGGCAGTGTAAGTGTGTCTGTGCGTGTGTGTGTGAAGTGAGACGAGGGTGTAGATGTGGGTTTGAAGCGCTGCTTCATTGGTGTGAACGCTGTCTGTCCCCAGGGCACGCTGGCCCAGGCGGTAAAGAAGGGGGAGTGGGTGCTGCTGGATGAGATAAACCTGGCTGCAGCAGAGACTTTGGAGTGTCTGAGTGGTCTGCTGGAGGGCAGTGCTGGCTCATTGGTGCTGCTGGACCGGGGTGACACAGGTGAGTCCACCTGCACACCTGTCCCTGTCCCTGTCTCTGTCCCTGTCCCTGTCCCTGGGGGAGGGGGAATATTGCATGAAGATTCAGTCTGCATGTGTTGGTAAGGTGATGTAATAGTTATCGGAACTGCATCAGTGTTTCTGACATCATGTTTTGTCTGGGGTTCAGAGCCTTTGGTGCGTCACCCAGACTTCCGTCTGTTTGCCTGCATGAACCCTGCCACTGACGTGGGCAAGAGGAACCTGCCCCTGGGCATCAGGAACAGGTGAGCTCCCAGCACCACAGGGCCCAGCACTCATGCTTTTGAAGGCCTTGTGTTTGAGTGCAGCTGTTTGTAATGTTGCTGTGGCACCCCTGTTTCTTTCAGGTTCACAGAGCTGTTTGTAGAGGAGCTGGAGAATGAAGCAGACTTGCGCATCCTTGTAGCAGATTACCTGAAAGGCCTTAATTTAAGCAAGAGTGTTATCAATGGAATTATAAGGTCTGCTTCTTATTACATGTTGATTAAAACATTGTCTTTTCAAGCAATAACATATATTGTCGATAAAACTGGTGTAATGCTGGGTCCTGTGTGTGCTCTTTAGTTTTTACCTCGCAGTTCGTAAGGAAGCCCACACACACCTGGTGGATGGGATGGGTCATAAGCCACACTACAGTTTGCGCACACTGTGCCGAGCCCTCAAGTATGTGGCTGCCAACCCCTGCTACAGCGTCCAGCGCTCCCTCTATGAGGTGGGTATGAGGAGAGGAGGCCGGCCACCTCTTCCCATCACGACCACGAACAGGAGCAGCAGACGGGGCACTTTTCTTATTGCATTTCCTGTCATCCCTCCAGGGCTTCTGTTTGAGCTTCCTGACGCAGTTGGACCGTAGCTCCCATCCAGTGGTGCAGAAACTGGTGTGTCAGCACGTCCTTGGGGGCAATCTCAAGTGTCTCAAACAGGTACTTGTACAAACAAACAGGCTTCATACTAAAACTTCACTCCATCAGCAGCAGCAGTAAATGAAGAAAATAATTTTTTTTCAGTGTAGTGTCACATTGAGAATGTTTTCCTGCCCCCCCCAGCCAATTCCCGAGCCCACAGACCGCCGCTGCGTGTCAGTGGAAGACTACTGGGTCACTCAGGGGGAGATGGAGCCGGCAATAGACCCTTACTACATCCAGACTCCAGCTGTCAAACTCAACCTGCGTGACTTGGCCAGAGTGGTGTCTGCTGGGTAAGCCAACACACAGACTTCCTCTATCTTAAATGGCTTTTTTGTCCTGTGTGAAGAACTAGATCTAAAACTAAGCTGATTGTTTTAGTGATGAGTCTAATTGCATATGAATATTTAATTGACATTTGTCTCCTTAATTAGAATTACTGTAAATTTAAAGTCTTTTTTTATCTGTAATCCTAATTGTTGTATTATAGGAGCCATCCGGTGCTGATTCAGGGAGAGACATCCGTGGGAAAGACAAGTCTCATCAAGTGGCTGGCAACTGCTACAGGGAACCAGTGTGTGAGGATCAACAACCACGAGCACACCGATATCCAGGAGTACCTGGGCTGCTACTCCTCAGACAACAGTGGCAAGCTCATGTTCAAAGAGGGTACAGACAGCTTCTTCTTCCTTCATTATGGAGAATCATTTCTTTTGATTATAGTACTTATTTTAATGTAGCTAGTTTATTTAGTGGAGCCTCTGTTTCAAGCTCATTTGTTCATTTGTTCCTTTGTGTGTTTGTGTGGCCTGTAGGTGTTCTGATTGATGCCATGCGGAAGGGCTACTGGATCATTCTGGATGAGCTGAACTTGGCCCCCACTGATGTCTTGGAAGCTCTCAACCGTTTGCTGGATGACAACAGGGAGTTGTTTGTGGCCGAGACACAGGAGGTGGTGAAGGCTCATCCCAGGTTCATGCTGTTTGCCACCCAGAATCCTCCTGGGCTTTACGGTGGCCGCAAGGTACTTTCTGAGTCATCACCTGCAAGAGTATATAAACTCCAGAAGAGAGGCGTTACTTATTCAGTTGTGTGCTAATTTCAGGTGCTGTCGAGGGCCTTTAGGAACCGCTTTGTTGAGCTCCATTTTGATGAGCTGCCCAGTGCTGAGCTAGAAACCATCCTGCACAAGAGGTGTAGCCTCCCCCCTTCCTACTGCACCAAGTTGGTCAACGTCATGCAGGAACTTCAGGTTTGACCAGTGTCAACGTGTAAACTGTTTTTGTCCTCTTTGATTCATTGAGTTTTTGATAGAAAATGAGTGTGTGTGTGTTTGTGTGTGTGTAGTCACTGCGCAAGGGTTCCAGTGTTTTTGCGGGGAAGCATGGTTTCATCACTTTGCGGGACCTGTTTCGATGGGCAGAGCGTTATCGGCTTGAGGAGCAGACAGAGTCCTCTCGAGACTGGCAGCAGCTTTTGGCGGATGATGGTATGCTTCAGAAGAAAGACTACACAGACACACACACACGCACACACACTTATTGTCATCCTGCACAGTAAATCTGATCTATCTTGTGCTTGCTTGTTTTTCTCAGGATACATGTTGTTATCAGGACGAGTCAGAAAGCCAGAGGAAGTGCAGATCATCCAGAACATTCTAGAGAAGCATTTTAAGAGGAAAGTGAATCCAGATGCCCTGTTCTCGCATGGACCCGTCATCACACAATTCAGTGAGGGCATGACATGTTTACGGCACAGGCCACATTGTGATAAGTTGTCTCCTTAGCCAGTGGATAAAGCAATTGTGTATGAGTGTATATTTGTGCGTAAGTGAGCGAGCGAGTGAGAGAGATAGTCATCGTTGGCCTTGTTTTGGTTCTGGTGTGCCATGTATTGAGTGTGAAGTAAGTGAATGTTGTTAATGCCTGCTGTGCTTAAATAAGCACCTTGACAGCTGATGTGGCTGTTGTGATCACTCCTTGCTGCCCCGCCCAGGTCCGCTGATTGACAGTATAGCAGGAGTTCCTGAGGAGTTTGGTCATGTGGTGTGGACACAGGGCATGAGAAGGCTGGCCGTGCTTGTAGGACGAGCGCTGCGCTTCCGCGAGTCCGTTTTACTGGTGGGGGACACAGGGTAAGACTGACAGGCCTGTGCAGAGCTGGGATCTGTGTCATCTGTGTTTGCCACACATGTGAATGTTTATATTTGCACTACCTATCTACTAGATTGCTGTGGCCTGGTTCAGAAGTAATTGAAACACTGCATATTTGTAGTAATTATGAACCCTCATGATTTGAGGGGCCAGACCAGATGTACAAGATACAGGTAGTTCTATGTTTTAGATGTCCAGGCTATTGTCTGTCAGCACTGACAGTTTTATTTCATTGCAGCTGTGGAAAGACCACAATCTGCCAGCTGTTTGCTGCCCTGGCCAGCCAGAGGTTCTTCTCTGTGAACTGCCACTTGCACATGGAGACGTCTGACTTTCTGGGTGGGCTCCGTCCAGTCCGCCGCGCCGTGACCCACGAGGATGGACGTCTGTTTGAGTGGCACGACGGCCCGCTGGTGAGGGCCATGAGAGAGGAGGGCATCTTCCTCATGGACGAGATCTCTCTCGCCGACGACTCTGTCCTCGAGAGACTCAACAGGTTGGCAGGACCAGACACACTGCACTCATCAGTAATAAACACTCAGGAAATGCTCTTCCCATATTATATTAAGCACTCTAGCATACAATAGTGTAACTTGTGTGTGTGTGTGTGTGTGCGTCTGTCTGTGTGTGTGTGTGTGTGTGTGTGTGTCTGTCACCAGTGTGTTGGAGACGGAGAAGATGCTTGTGTTGGCTGAAAAAGGCAGTGGTGATAATGACGACGTGGAGCTCATCACTGCAGGGCCCCGATTCCGTCTGGTGGCCACCATGAACCCTGGTGGAGATTTTGGCAAGAAGGAGGTAGGATCAGGGCCAAAAATGGACAGTTAGGTTTTTACTGTTTTGCTCTCTGAATGTCCATATGGGTGTCTATATTTATCTGTTATGAGGTGATGCAGATCAAATGAGTGTTGCTGACTCATGGTCTTTCCCTGTGCCCCAGCTGTCTCCTGCCTTGAGGAACAGGTTCACAGAGATCTGGTGCCCCCAGACTAACAGTCGCTCAGACCTCATGCAGATAATCCAGCACAACCTGCGCTCCGGCCTTTCCCTGGACGACCATGACCATCAAGGTCAGCCCCAGCCCTTAACACTTTCATAGCAAACAGTGTCAAACATTATTTGAAGCTTATTTCATCCTAAGGTGTCTTGGCATGGTAATTGCCTGGACACACAAGAGAAATATGAATGACAGACTAATAACCATGACTAATGCATACAAAGCAAGCTGTGCTTGAAGACTTGTTATGCATTTGTCAGTCAGAGCTTGTGATTCTTCCTCCTGTGCAGGGAAAGACATTGCAGAGTTCATGCTAGACTTCATCGACTGGCTGACCAATCAGGAGTTTGGCCGGCGCTGCATCTTGAGCGTACGGGACATCCTGTCCTGGGTGAACTTCCTGAACCAGGTGTGTGAGCGCGATGCCGATGGCTTCATGACCATGGGGGACGATATGGAGGAGGAGGAGGTGGAGTGGGACCTGCGGCTCAACACGCTCACTGCCTTCATCCATGCTGCCTGCCTGGTCTACGTGGATGGAATTGGCTCAGGTGCGTCAAGCGAAAGATCATAGCGGGCATATACTGTGTGTAATCATGTTTGTGAATACCATTAGCCTCGTTTACATGGACAGATATTCTGCCATTCAGATTAAACTCTTCACACATTAAACCTGTTTTTAAAATCACCTCAAAATGGTTATCAAAGATGTATTTTCAGTGTGGCTAGGAGGTAACCAAAGGCTAACTCGTCACACGAAAGTAGGTAAATTTTGGATGAGAGGTGAGCACAGTAAACTGCTGTCAGTTGTCTCAGAAAACTACATTTGTGTATTTTGCCACTGTACACTGGCAAAATATCATAAGCCTACAGGGTCCCATAGCTGTCCGGCGTTGATTTAGCTGTGCCTCTGTAAGTCAGGAGTAGAAATAGTTTATATGAAGCCTGTGGATCCATATATATATGAAGTATAGTTCACTATTTGATACGAGGCTTGTGTATCCGTATATATGAAGTATAGTTCACTATTTGATACGAGGCTTGTGTATCCATATATATGAAGTATAGTTCACTATTCAGTTTTGCTAGTTTTGCAGTTGTGCAATGGAAAACCAGTCCCTCCTCAAGCAATGTTTTCTGTTTGAATTGTGACAGGTACAACTGTGTCAGCAGCAGAGAACTGTCTGGTGGCTCGGCAGACCTGCATGGATTTCCTGAAGCAGAGGCTGAGCAGGATTACGACTCTGGACGAGGAGATCCTGGATGCCCTTAGGATCTATGACCCCAGCCTCCACAGAGAGCCCACCTGGGGAGAGGACTTCTTTGGCATCGACCCCTTTTACATCCCCATTGGTATGCGCTAGGGATTGAGAATGATTTATCAAATGCACAGCTGAAGCAGGCATTCACACAGATTTTTTGCGTAAGTGCTTAAGGTTAAGATGGCATTGTTTATTGTATTTGCATTTAGTTACAAGTGTTCTCTGTTAAAAACTCTGTGGCAGGTCCTGAGAGTGAGAGCAGGAATCTGACGGACTACACGCTTGCGGCAGGCACTACAGCCATGAATGCCCAGAGGCTCCTGCGGGCACTGAAGCTGCAGAGGCCCATCCTGCTGGAGGGCTCTCCGGGTGTGGGCAAGACCAGCCTGGTGGCAGCCCTGGCCAAAGCCTCAGGCAACCGCCTCATCCGGATCAATCTGTCTGAACAAACAGTATGTCTCCCTATTACATTCCCCTGGACAAACTCCAAAAAGCTCCACCACACTGATTGTTTTTTCTCTCTCTGTCTGTCTTAAACTGACATTGTGTCTGAGGTGATGACACCAAGTTTCCCTCATGCTATGGCACATGCGGTCATAGCTCAAAATTGTTGTGTTTTCTAAAGTGCTGAATGGCTTGTGGGTGATCTTATTGTGTGGCTGATTGTGTCCTTGTGCAGGATGTGACTGACTTGTTTGGGACGGATCTGCCGGTGGAGGGAGGCAAAGGGGGAGAGTTTGCATGGAGAGATGGCCCCCTGTTGGCAGCACTCAAGGCTGGCCACTGGATTGTCCTTGATGAGGCAAGTTGCGTTTTGTCCCCCCTTCACTGCTGTTATGATGCATTACCATTTGTATTTGCATTGCTGATTGAAATGAAAAGTATGTTGTTCAGTTTAGCAGTTTCACTGACTAAAAGGAGAATGATTACCCTCACTGAGAATGAAATGTTATAGTAATGGATTTTAAATGGATGGAAAAAATAAAACCTCTTATCTTGTTCTTGGTTCTTTGTGTAAAAAATTTGTAATTGAATTTGTAACCCTCATTTGTGTTTTTTTATGCCATTTGCAGTTGAATCTGGCCTCACAGTCTGTGCTGGAGGGACTGAATGCCTGCTTTGACCACCGAGCTGAGATCTTCATCCCTGAGCTGGGCATGAGGTTCCATGTGCAGCACGAGAAGACCAAGATCTTTGGCTGTCAGAACCCCTTCACGCAGGGTGGAGGGCGCAAGGGCCTCCCGAAATCTTTCCTCAACAGGTTCACCCAGGTGAGTGGCTCAGTCAGTGGCACTCTAAACAGATGGGTGGGACTAGACGGTAGCAGGGTTTGTTTTAAAACATGCTCGTCTGCGCAGGTGTACGTGGATCAGCTAACCAGTCAAGATATGGAATTCATTGGGAGTTGCATCTTCCCATCTATCGATAAGCAAATAATCTCTAAAATGGTTCAGTTCAGCAACCGGGTAAGTGGCCATGTTCCGTCCTGCCGTACTCAATGTGACAGAGAGTGCCCGTGCTCTGGTAAAATGCTTTTTTCCATTTGATGGCTTTGTGTGGGTGAGGTAACCAGGAGTGCTGCTAGGCTGACAGGCAGTCAGATCTGACCTTCCAATGTCAACCCTTATTGTGCCCACTGCTGGTCACGGTTCTGAATTAGGCATTAGCCTCACTGACAGGCCTGTCTGGGTACGCCAGTGCTGAAAAGCGCTTATTGTGTTGGAGTCTAAGGAGCTTCATCCCAGGCTTGTACCAGTCACAGTAGAAGGTGTAAAGAGGAAGAGTAGATTTAGGTTTATTCCTAATCATGTATTGCACTGATGGATAATTCTGGAAAGCCTTATGGACTCCTCCTGAATGGGTTTCTTTCAGCTGGTGCAAGAGGTCAGTGTGGAGAGGAAGTGGGGACAGAGGGGTGGACCATGGGAATTCAACGTGCGCGACATCTTCCGTTGGTGTCAGCTGATGCAGGCAGACCAATCCCCTGGCTTCTTCAGCCCAGGGCAGCATGTAGGGCTCGTCTATGCTGATAGGATGAGGACTGAGGCTGATAAGGCCCAGGTAAGTGCCTCATACACACCATCACACACAACACGGGTATGGGTATTTGGGCTTTGTACTCTCTGTGGAATTTGGTGTTAAGAGGTGTGTGTTTGATTTTGTGTCCAGGTGCTGGCTACGTTCAGAAAGGTGTTTGGTGCTGAGTTTGAGCCCTACACTGGTTCACGTCAGTTTCACATAACACCACTCAACCTCCAGGTCTGTCAACACACCATACATAGCTATGGTCTACAGGTCATCATAGTTATTATTGTTGGAGTGAAGGTGACTTACCTTCCTGCCTGCTCACCCCGTCCCTCACTCCTGTCTTCCGTCAGGTTGGCTTCTCCGTGCTCACCCGAAGCGGGGGCGCTCCTGTGGCCCTGGACCCTCCCCTGTCCATCACCCATCATGCCTTGCGGCACCTGGAGTCACTGATGAAGTGTGTGGAGCGGGGCTGGATGGCCATCCTGGTGGGCCCCACAGCCAGCGGCAAGACAAGTCTGGTGCAGCTGCTCGCCCTGCTGACGGGACACCGCCTGAAGGTCATGGCCATGAACAGCGCCATGGACACCACCGAGCTGCTGGGAGGATTTGAGCAGGTCAGACACTGGGGAAATCCCATTGCCCCCACTAACTCTTAGCCCTGAGCCCTCAAAGACTTCTTGTAACTGGTATGAAATGATTTTCTGATAGGTTGATTGATGCTAGTGACTGAGACACTTTAATAGGAAGAGACACATCACTTAGAAAAGTTCTCCCATAGAAATATATTGCAGCTGTTCATAACGTAAAGATGGCGGAGTTGAGAAACTGTAAGTCCTGCCTTGTAGTGAAAGTAGCCAATCGCCAGTCGGTTTGAGGATTGAGGGGTTAGTGTTAGAGGGAACACTAGGATCCAGATACTAGGATGCGGTATGGCACATAGAGTGAGACAGGATCTCCAGTACTCAGGGTTGCTGCAGGCAATGGTGGCGCAGGTGGTAGAGGTACCATTCGAGCCCCACTCTGCCTGACCCCTATCAAAGTGTCATTGAGCTGAACCCCAAATTGCTCCCAGTGGGAGGTTGGCACCTTGCATGGTAGCCTCCGCCACCGATGGGTGAATGTGAGGCATACACTGTAAAGCGCTTTGAGTACACATAGGAGTAGAAAAGCGCTTTATAAATGCAGTCCATTTACCATTTATTCACATTATACTGTCTCAATTGCATTAATGCCGTCATTTTTTCAGATTGAATAATAAAGTGTTATGGAATAAAGTGATGGAATCTGTTTTTCTCTTTGAGAAAACTCAATCATATTCCATGAGATTTCTAGTCCCATGTGTTATACTTCTGCAGGTGGACATCATCCGACCCTGGCAACAGGTGCTGGAGAGCGTGGACTATGTGGTTGCCATGGTGATCCGGCGGGGGCTGATGTCACTTGACGGAGCGGTGCAGGACACAGAGTTCCTCCTGAGCACGTGGGGCTCTTTCCGTCGCTGGCTGAAGGAGGAGGGGCTGGACCGCACAGAGGGGACGGTCAGCTTTGAGGCGCTCAACAAACTGGAGGTCATCATTGTCCTCCTGCACAAACTCAACACCAAGCTCAAAGTCATCATCAATGTTAACCTCAGAAACTCAAAAACACCTGCATGAGGATATGACAAACTCAACACCAAGCTCAAAGTATTCATAGGTAGGGCAATCAATGAGTTAACCTGCAGAAACATCAAAAACACACATGCATGAGGATATGATGAAGGTTTGAATAAGGGGAATATGGTCAGTGTATTTTTAGCAGCTTGATGTGTTGATGTTGTGTGTCGATGCAGACATGTCCAAACTACAGATGGACTTCACGCTGCTGAAGGAGCGGCTGGCCCAGATGCAGGACGGCTGGAGCCACGGTGGCTTTGAGTGGCTGGATGGCATGCTGGTGCAGGCGCTACAGGCTGGGGATTGGCTGCTGATGGACAACGTCAACTTCTGCAGGTCTGCAGCGACACCAGCTCTCTGGGCTTTTCGACCACAGAGGCCTAAACAGCTTTATATCACCTAGATGCTGTGAAAGAATAGTTCACTGTGACTTGCCTTGTTTCTTCTCTCTGGTTTTAATAAATACAAAATAAGAATCTCTCAAATGCTAATGTTTAAAGACATGAGATGGAAAGTGTAGAAGTGTGCTTAGAGTGTGTTAATGTCATTTGTGTCCATGTGAAGTGCGTCAGTGCTGGACCGTCTGAATGCCCTGCTGGAGCCTGGAGGATCTCTAACCATTAATGAGAGAGGAGTCATCGACGGCACTACTCCCAGCATCACCCCCCACCCCAACTTCAGGTACAGCTGACCAGTGGCTTTGGCCTCAGGTAGACCTGAAAGGCCCTTTGTTTCTCCACTGTTCCTCGACAAGTTAGCAAGCAGCACAAAAGTTATTCTCTGTTTCTGTCTATTTTTACATGTACATCCTCAGAAGTCCAATGCATTTGAATGTAACATCTCTCATGTGTGTGACTCAGGTTGTTTCTGGCTATGGACCCCATCCACGGGGAGATCTCCAGAGCCATGAGGAACCGGGGGGTTGAGCTCTACATCCCTGGGGAGCATGAGGCCTTGTGCTGGGACATGCTGGACCTCAAGACCCTCCTGCACACAGCGGGAGTAATTGGAGACTGTGTGTGTGACCTGCTCATGTCCATTCACTCCGAGATCAAAGCTAGCATCTGGGGTAAGCTCTGAGCTTCAGATCGCTCCTGTGGGAGCTCATCACTTGAATGATTTCAGTCATCACAGTGCGAAGTCTGACACATTGCAGAGCCTGATGCTGGTTTGTTTCTCTCTCAGATTCCCCGGCCTCCTCAGTCTCATCGTTGTTCCATGCGGCCACCCTGCTCTCTAGCCAGCTGCAGCGAGGAGTGGACCTGCCCAGCGCTCTGCTCCAGGCCTGTGGGGAGGCCTACTCCCTCAGCCAGCGCTCCACTGCCAACCAGAAGGTACCACAGCACCCAGCACAGTCTTAAATATCCAGCTCCACAGAGTAAAAGTCCCACTATGTATTTGTTCTACTTTCGGCCTCCCTTCTACTTTCACTAATTAGCTAATCTACCTGGCTCAGTGGTTGAGTTCATTTGAAGCAGTTGGTTTAGTGAATTGTTGCAACAAAATGTGGTAGCTAGACTTTTACAGCTCTGGTATGTCCACATTGTGTTTTGTGTTCTAAAATAAGACTGAAGAAAAAATGCAGATAGTTTGAAAACTCATTGCCAAATTCTTTCGATGTCACACTAGTCTGGATGTATGGTGTCCAAAGATGGAGAGCATAATAACGTTTACCTGACCCCATCCTGTGTGTGCTTCTCCAGCTGGCCCAGGAGGTGATTGAGCGTCAGCTGTCAGTGCTGGACACAGAGGACTGGGGCAATGGGCTGCTGTGTGCAGGGGTGTGGCCGGACAGGGTGCCCTCGGCTCTCTTCTCCACAGAGGACTCGTGCTTCTCCAACGTGCTGAGAGATGGACAGCTCCTGTCCTTCTGCCTCAACACCCTCAGTCTGCAGAGCAAGAGGTCAGAAACACACACTCTTCATTAAGCAGCACAATTCAGTGGTGTTTGCTGTTCAGAAACACACACTCTTCATTAAGCAGCACAATTCAGTGGTGTTTGCTGTTCAGAAACACACACTCTTCATTAAGCAGCACAATTCAGTGGTGTTTGCTGTTCAGAAACACACACTCTTCATTAAGGAGCACAATTCAGTGGTGTTTACTGTTCAGAAACACACACTCTTCATTAAACAGCACAATTCAGTGGTGTTTGCTGTTCAGAAACACACACTCTTCATTAAGCAGCACAATTCAGTGTTTTTTGCTGTTCAGAAACACACACTCTTCATTAAGCAGCACAATTCAGTGTTTTTACTGTTTTATTGCTTAACTATCTAGTTTTAGAGAAATAAACATGTTAAGTTGTATCTAAGAGTAAGTATATGTACTCTTTTGATTCCATGAAGGAAATTCGCTTCTGCATTTAGCTGTTGTGTATAATGTCTTCATGTGAAATCTGCACTGTAATGCCTTCATGTAAGAATTGTAGAAAGTAATTTCTGTTGGTTGCAGTAACCATGTAACTATGGAACATGCATGTCTTTCTCAATGTGTCCTGCCATGGGCTAAAAAACATCTGTGAATGTCTTGTTCAGGAGTCGGCCTCTGGGTCTCCCTGACCTCCAGAGGGCGATGCAGCTCGGCATACTTAACGAGGGCCAGGTGTTCACAGGCAGTGTGCCAGACGTGGGCGCTGTGGATGCCTTGCACCTGTTACCAACGGCCGTGCGCATCCTTACTGAGAGAGCCTCCCACAGCGACTGGATCCTACGCACTACCTGGCTCACACATCTCACCAAGAGCTTTAAACACGCGCCAGGTGCACATCAATCACCGCCGCCACTCAGAGTCTCTATATGCCATGTATAGTATGGGTCATTGAACACAAATCATGGTCGTCAAAATTCCAGACTCTAAGGGCACTGCTTTGTGTGTCGTTCAAACTCATGTTGACCAGAGTCTGGGAACCTATCCTGTGTTACTGCATTTCACTCAGTGTTAGTTGACCTTAGCATGGCTGCTCTCCCCACAGATGCTGTGCTGCTGCAGTTGGAGGCAGGGAACAGAGCGCTGAAGGCAGTGTTCAGTAGCAAGCTGGCTGTCAAGGGCAAGAGTCTCACAGAGCTGCTCCAACCACACAGCACAGGTGTGAACACACGCACACACACACACACACAGCACATGATCTAAAGGCTCAGTGATCTATTCAAAAGAGTGTGGTGTTTGAAATATTCCGTCTCATTCTAGATGACCACAGGATTATGGTAGACATGCGTTGGAACAAACAGTATCTGGACATCCTGGCCAACACGTGTAACTTCGAGGATGAGGAGAGATACATGGAGTTCATGGATGCCCTCAACGCTGTGGCTAACAGGTATAGAGCAGGGGTCTGTGCTAGAATGCTCTCAGTCTGGTACAATGACATGTTCAAACACAGGCCTTGAGTGTTTTATATATATGTGTGTGTGTGTGTGTGTGTGTGTGTGTGTGTGTGTTCTATCAGGATTATCCTGCTGATGGACAGAGAGGAGAGGGCAGCCATTGGAGCCATGACGGGAAACTCCTCCCCACATAACAGTGCTCTGAGACTGGCTACAGCCTACTCTAAGGGTATGTGGATGACTCCTCAACTCTATGGTACTGGAGTCCAGCTGTTTTCACTATTTGAATGTTTTTTGTTAGGCCACTCACCATTGCTGTCAGTGATGGTGTTGTGCTGTGCTGCAGGTACCATGGACATCAGTCACCTGCCCCACCCTGTGCTGGTCCACCTGCGCTCCTTCTTTGACCTGTGGGACTCCTTTGTACTGCAGGCCCTGCAGACGGGACAGCCATACATCTCTGATCACCTCATGTTTGAGGTTGGACTTGCAGACTGCGTAGAATAATACACGCAGACACATACACACACACACACAGACTGAAGACAAGCTGCAAAAAGTACATAATGTGTTATTGTAAGGACACTGTCCACTGCTGTGCATTGTTCAGGCTCTATGTTGGTCCTGGGCCAAGGCCATGAGTTCAAGCCTCTCTTCATGAAGTTCTCTCTTGTTTGTCCGTCCACAGATCCTGCAGCTGCTGCAGTGGCGGGATCGCTTCTGGCACGTGTGTAACGCGCTGGCAGCGGACACGCGTGGAGTGTGTGTTCTGTCTTTACACTGGCAGTGGGTCCACAAACACCTCATCGTCAGGCTTCCCCAGCTACTCATGGGAGATGGGAGCTACGAGTGAGGACCCAAATGATTAACTTTTGGACATGTCTCAGACCAAATGTTACTCTAACTGCAAGAGACTTCATGTTTGTGTTACTGATGTTGTTTTTAACCCTGTTAAAAGTGGTTTTGTTGTGTGTGTGCCCCAGTGGTCAGCAGGAGATGCAGGCAATCTCCACAGCCATCCAGAACACCCTGTCCAGTTCTGCCTCTGTTGCCTCGGCTATGAAGGGCATTCAGAAGACCTTAGGCAAACCACTGCCATTCAAGGTACTGCACACTCCACACCCCACTGCCCCTGTCTCTGTGGAACGAGGCTTTACAAACATGTCTTGACTGTCCTCTCTGTCCTGTGTGTGTGCAGGTGGACGCAGTAGCCGAGTGTGCCTCTCGCCTGCGGGTGCTCACCAAGGCCTTAAATGTGGAGGACCTGCGGCTAGACAGCACGTCATCACTGTGGAGGCAGGAGATGGCCCGTCTGCAGGGGGCTGTGTTGGGGCTGGACTCCAAGGAGAGTCTACTGGAAGCCTTAGGCCTGGTCCTCAAGGCCAACCACCAGTTAGACACACAGCAATCAGGTACAAGCCTCAGTGTAGCCTACAGCATACTGGAGTCAGGATCAGATGAGCTGTAGAATTTCTGCCTTTCCCTTAAAGTCAGTGGCCCTCACTTACAAACGATCAGACGACAGAAAACTATGTGTATGCTCATTCCCATGCAAAACTTATTGATCAGTCTGAACGTGAGCTAGAATAAGTGGTATTTACACTCAAATCCACATCAAGTCAGGACATGGTGTACCCACGATTTCAAGCATTCGCAGCACAGTGCAGCATTCCTGTTATAGAATTGTGAAGTTATATTCATGAAATACAGCCTGTATTGGACAAAAATACTCCGGGACATTTAACACCTTTCCTAAATATAGCCTGTTGTTATTGATGATCCTTCCAGTCAGGATTGTGGGACAGATCATATTGATAAATGCAACAATGCGTTGATGAGTCATGTATTTTCTCCAGGGACAAATGACCCTGTGACAAATGTTGTGTGATGTTGTGTTGTGTCGCATCATTCTGCACTGTAGGGCTATCAGCAATTCCAACACATTCATACAAAATTAAGTTTAATATCCCCCACTTTCACACCTTCCTTTTATGCTGCCTGTCAAAACTAATTGGCTCAGCTGGAACAGCATGTCAAGGGGGTATCTCTGGGTCAGAAAAGTCTGATTTTAGATGTACTATGCACCTTCATGATGCAAATTCTACGGGCGAGGCCTCTAAACTGGGAATATATTTGGGTGTGACGTTTAAATAACTCTCGCTTCAGCCGCCACATTTGCCAACACTGGTTCTTATGCTATTGAGCAACGTGAACAGCTTCATAAGTTACACTTGAATGTTGTATTAAGATGATTCCTGTGCTGAAACCTGCGTCCATGTTACAATACAAGGAATACAAGGAAATTTTATTGTCACCTGCATATATGGCTTCTGGGTGTAAGACATGCAGTGAAATGGTATCTGTTTGCCTATATTGTGCATAAACCACAGGGGTTGGGTAGGGCTGTTGTCATTGATGGTGCTGACTGAGCCTGGCTAATACTCCTTGTGTTGGGCTGTAGGTGTGCTGGAGAGGCTGGTGTCGGTTGTGGAACAGCAGCAGAGTCACCTGGCCTCCTGTGGTGTGCTGGACTCTGAGGGGCGACACGAGGAGGACAGCGCCCCTCCCTGTCGGGAGGTCCTCCAGCAGCTGGGCCGGCGGGCACAACTCTGGCCTGTCCTGGAGCAGCTGGCAGTGCTCAACCAGCTGAGGGTCACTGCAGACCTGCTCCAGCTCTCAATCTCACCTGGGTACACAAACACTGTATTTACCTGCACTAAGCCTGAAGCAATTTGGTTTAAAATTTAGAACTGTTCAGTAAGGAATTACACCACATATACTGGAAGGTCCAACTAAGTCTCGGGCCGTGTCTGAAAATGCGCACTTACACACTTTGAACACTTGATTAATGTTGGGACAACAACATCGCTGGGATGTTGGGATCTGGGATCACCGCAACAACAGTAATCAAATTATTTTACTCATGTTTCATACACTAGGCTAATCACTTCTCACTCTCTGAATAATGATATCATATCTGAATATTCAGTCCATCACCTCCGCTAAGTGTTACAAAGAAGTGATCCATTTGGGACAACAGTTAACATTGAACATGCACACTACGGCAGTAATTGCTCAGAGCACACTGTGCACTTCATTCCAGTGCACTCATAGGAGTGTGTGATTTGAGACCCAGCCCAGTCTTTGCAGAGGAACCTAATAGTCATTCATAGTAACAGCATGGGGCCTCTAGGTAGCTGCTTGTATTGAATGCTTGTATATTGCTGTGCAAATGTAGGGATGGTGAGATGGTGAATGCTGTCCGCAGTGGAGTCTCCCAGCACCTCCGCTTCTGCCTGCAGTCTACCCCCATCAACATCCGCCAGCTCCACCCACTCTGGTTTCTGCTGAGCAGTGAACGGGTCAGTCACTCAACCACTCTGGGCCTGGTTGACATTTCACATATTTCACAACGCTCTTGTTATTGTGCTGTTTTTAACCTTCCTTTGCTTTTGTATTTAACTCCAGTGAGTGCCTCCTGGCCTGTTGTGTGTGTATGTGTTTGTAATTGCTCTCCCAGCCCGTGGAGGCGCTGCAGTATGTGTGGTGTGAGCTTCTGTCTGAGGTGCTGGTGGCCTTCTGGAGTAGCAGTGTGACCACTAACCCTGAGCGCTGGCTCAATTGGAGCCCCCTGAGCCCTGACGAGCACAGGGTCACACGCTCACTGCTCAGTCCATCCGACTCGGTAAGAGTGTGTGTGTGTGTGTGTGTGTGTGTGTGTGTGTGTGTGTGTGTGTTTAAGTTAATAAACCTTTACTCTCAGGAATTCTAAAATATTTTGACTTGAAATATTTTTGCAGGGCCCAGGAATGCTGAGTCGAGCTGTCTGGTCCAGGTGCATGCTGGGTATCTTGAGCAGCAGCGAATCAGGTTGTCGGTCGGACCCTACTGGGACATCCTTCCTATTGTCATCGCGAGTGACGCTGGGAGAGTGGAGGGAGAGGACGTCTCAGCTGCAGGACCTGCGGGCAGTGCTATGGGACAGCATGGCACTCCCTGCCCTCGCTGAATTCAGGTGAGCCACCACAGCGCAGTACACAGACATCACTATAGTTGAATACTATTCATTCCCACAACCACAGATGCAGCAGAGAATTTGTGGTTGGAGGACATAAATGATTAATAATACAGAATATGTGAAACATTTCCCCTACCACACATATCTTCATGGCTTTCATTATTTCTGTATGTTTCTCTCTCTAATATTCTCTCTCTCTATTCTCACTCTTTCTCTCTCTCTATCTATCTATATCTCTATTCTCTCTGTTTTTCTGTCTGTCCATCTGTCTCAGACGGACGGACTGCCGACTGCAGGGTCTGGTACTGCGCAGGCAGCTTCACTCCCTGTCTGACCTGCTGCCCGTGGGGCTTCAGGAGAGCTATGCTGAGAGCTGTGAGGGCCTGACCGAGGGCTCCGACCCTGTCAGTGCTGCCCAGGAGGTGCAGACGGCCTTGAGGGAGGGCCTCCCCGAGAACCTGCTCCCCGAGGGCTTCCTGGACACCCTTATCACCTGCATGCAGCAGTTTGTGCAGAACCAGGTGCACGGCGCCATCCAGCTGGCCTGGTCCGGAGTGTTCTGGGTCAACATGGGCCTCCTGCAGATCCAGGTGTGGACACCTCAGACCATCTTTGATCCTGCTGTCAAACGGGCCTACAAACTCAGCTATGCCAAAGAGGAGGTGAGGGCACTCTTCACTGTTTGCCAGTGAAATGGCTCTTCAGACACACACTGGCACTGACACAGTTTACACACACACTGAATCCCAATGTCCCCCCTAAACTCTTAGCCCTGAGCCCTCAAAGACTTAACTAGCACGAGTCTAATTTGTGAGTGGCTGATACAAACAGATAGACTGCAGTTCTATTTCGGTTCTCCTGACCGCCAGAGGCTGGATGGATGTCCATCACACAAACGTGCAGGTCGAGTAATAATAACAACAAAGTGACTTGTGACCTGGGTGACGTAACCCCGTGATCCCGTGACCGGCACAAAAGACTGGTGAACCCAGGAAATGATCCCTTTCATCTTCTCACGTTTTGCAGGTTGCAAGTTTGCACGGAAGTTTGAATATTGGACTAGCGCCGAAAAAGTTTAGTAACCCTTGGGGTTGGGGCAGTGCACTCGCATCCCCCAAGAAACTGCGTACTAGTCGTTACAATTCTCATTTCTTATTTCGGATTTTTTTCGTTGGTAAGTGCTCCGTTCTGTCTGAGTGTTCTCGCTCTCGCTCTCTCGCTGTTTGGTGTAGCCTTCGGCTAATGAGCTAGCTACCTGAAGCCCTAAGCGCCTTTCTCAACTCCCCAGAGACTGCAGGGCACTGGCAACTATGCAAGACACCCCCACCTACAGCCTCCAACGGATGCCCAATATAGAGCCATCCATGGCTGCCCTGGTTCTGTCTCCTAATGAGGCTCTGCGGCCTGACGCCAGGTGCCCCTGGGGAGTTGTTTGGCCAGGCTGTGCAGCAGGCCCTGGACAGGAGTGTACAGGTTGTGCAAGCACGGCAGCAGTTCGCCGGTCTTCGCCAGGTGTACCAGCATGGCAACATGGCTTCAACCTCCAGGGGGCCTACACCAGCACCGCCATCTCGGCCGCGTACCCGCCAGGACTCAAGGTGTGTGGATGATTTTCGTCGCCCCACCACCTCCCGTCCCCGCAGCGCCGCCCCCTACCCCCAGCCCGTGCCTTGGCCTCTGCCCAATCCTCGACCTGAGGTCCCTGAACGTGCATTTGAAGGTCCTGAAATTCCACATGCTGCGTACTGTGGATGTGCTGCAACACATCCAGGAGGGCGACTGGTTTACCACCATCGACTTCAAAGATGCCTACTTTCATGTACCAATTGCGCCACACCACAAGCAATTCCTGCGGTTTGCTTTAGAGGGCTAGGCGTACGAGTTCTGGGTCCTGCCCTTTGGCATAGCGCTGCCACCCCGTGTGCTCACCAGATGTGTGGCAGCGGCATTGGTACCACTTTAGGCGCGAGGCATATGTGTCCTACCGTACCTCGACGACTGGTTCATCTGCTCTCGGTCAGAAGCACAGGCCCACACGACGTTGCGGCTGTGTTCACGCATGTCGCGGAGCTGGGGCTCAGGGTCAACCACAGGAAGAGTTCTCTGGTGCCCAGCCAGGAGACCATCTTCTTAGGTATGCAGCTAGAATCACGGTCGTTCAGGGTAACCCCCTCCCAGGCCAGGATCCACAACATCCGCCAGCTGATTGGCCGCTTCAGACGGGGCAGGTCGCTCAGCCTGAGGACATTTAAGCGCCTGCTCACAGTAGCCTCCTCTCTGGTTCCGCTGGGCCTCCTGGACTCCGTCCACTTCAGAGTCACACACGCCTGCTCCAGGCTCCTCTGTCCATGGAGGAGGAGGGCATACCTCATGCAAGGTGTTCCCCTAGCCGTCATCCCTTCCCGGAGGGAGGTCATCACCACGGACGCCTCCCTGGAAGGATTGGGTGCAGTCTGGCAGTGCCGGACGATCAGGGGCTGCTGGAGTTCACGGCAGCAGCAACAGCACATCAACGTGTTGGAGCTACAGGCTGTATTTCTTGGCCTACAGCACTTCCTCCCAGACCTAGCCGGCAGGAATGTTCTGGACGGACAATTCCACAGTGGTGTACTACATCAACCACCAGGGGGGCACCAAGTCCCTACAGTGCTTGAAAGTGGCCCAGCAGCTGTTACGGTGGGCCCATCAACACCTTCGGAGTCTGCGGGCTATGTACTTGCCAGGTGCTCACGGGATCACGGGGTGACATCACCCAGGTCACAAGTGACTTTGTTGTTATTATTACTCGACCTGCACGTTCGTGTGATGGACATCCATTTGCTGAAAGCACCACCTCTGGCGCACCAGGGACCACCTCTGCTTGTAATCCGGGAGGTGGTAAAGAAGAAAGTTAAAAACAAGAGGAGGGGAGTTTATTTAACCTAGCTTGGCAACTACAGGCTTAACTCCACCCATCATAGCCTTCATTTGCTATTACAAGGTGAGGAATTCAAAATTATGTAGATTGACTGAATGAAGATGATGAAAGTAAAGATGTAATTTCTCACTAGGAATATCATAAAAACTTATATTCATGATGAAGGTTTGTAACATATATTGTGTTTTCTCCACCAAGAATGAAAGGAGTTGAAGGAGGTGAATTTTTTTTCTACTTGTGCCATTCAGAGCAGACTGGCAGGCAATCCGCCCTGCACTCTGTGTGGATAATCTGTGCTGAAAATGCTTACTGCACATATGAAATAACAGAAAAAATAGGCCTCTCGCTGCAAAATTATATATTAGGAGATATTAGGATTCAAACAGAAATACAGAAAATGAGATCTGGAGTGTGTTTGTGTAGAAAACCAATAAATGTCCCCTCCTTCCCCAGCTGGCGTTGCTCCAGGAGGAGTGGCGAGGGCGAAGCTTGTCCTCCCAGCTGCTAACAGGAGTGGGGCTGGAGGAGAGCAGCACTACAGATGGGTTCCAGCACCCCCGCATCAGGTAACCAAGCACATGGCAGTGGGAATGCACTTCACTGCAGCCAGACATGACGAGTGGAGCACAGGCATTGCATGCCGTACCATAGCACTGCAAGATGTAATGATTATAATCACAGATGTGTACCTCTACCATGACATTTAATGTCGAAAAACAGTGACAACTTAGTTATATAGCACATTGTAATACATCAGTTGACCATCATGAGTGTGGCCCCAGTGTTGCAGTGTATTCTCAGCAGCAGAGTCATGTGCACTTGTGAGGTGTTGCTGCTTGATGCTCAGTGTTCCTGTGTGTATGTGTCTGTGTTCAGATACCTGTGGATCCGCATGCAGCAGGTGAACGAGCAGATCTCTGAGCTGTCCAGGAAGCAGGCATGTCGGCCCAGTGAGCCGCAGTACGGCCGCCTCTACCAGGAGCTCCAGCACTACCTGTGCAGCATCGGGCAGCCGGCGGCCGTGAGGGACCTGCTCTCCCACCTACTGAAGGCGTTGCAGGGCCCGGGCACCAAGTCCCGCATGGGCATCCAGAGCCTCCTGAAGGAGGAGGCTGTGTGGCAGGCGTCACAGCAGCGCTTCGCCCAGCGTCTGGCTGAGGAGTACCCGCTCTACCCGGACGTGGTTGGGCCGCTACGGGCCGCCATCTTGCAGCTGCAGCACGGCATGAGGCTGGTGGCGTCCCAGGTGTCGTCCTCCCTTACCTCCCTCCCAGGCCTACCCAAGCTGGTGTCCTGCCTGCTGGCCTTCCCATCTCTGGGCACCACGTTGCCCTCCTACCTGGCCTTTGCAGACTTCCTCTGCTCCAGGGCCAGCGTGGATGTCCTGAGGGGCCTGAGCAAGCTGCTGCCGCAGGGCGACACGCCAGCCCGCTGGGTCCCCGAGCCCTCCAGCCTGCTGCTCAACGCTCTGCTCTATGTGCAGTGCCATGCCCTCTCCACTGGCCAACTGGGCCCTGAGGCACGCAAGCTCTTCAGACACATCTGTCAGGTGGGGTTCATACGTGTGTGTGTGTGTGTGTGTGTCTGTCTCAGTCTCAGTATTCCTGTATGCGTGTGTTTATTTTGCTGCCTCCTCGTGCAGGCTCTGGTAAATGAGTGGGACGAGCAGCAGCGGCGAGCACGGGAGAAGGATCAGAGGGAGGCCAGTCTGTACCACAGCAGGAGTAAGCTACACGGGAGCCACCTGACAGAGGAGCAGCAGGAGGAGAGGGAGTTCAGACGGGCCATCCCTACATTTCAGAAGGTACCGTACGCATGAGTTTGTTGCTACATATTAAACATGCTTAATGTTTTTGGAATAGAGAAAACACCAATCTGGAGGAAACAGATTTTTAATTGGACGTGTGCACACATTGATCTATGTGTGTTTGTGTGTGTGTGTGTGTGTGTGTGTGTGTGTGTGTAGGACTTTGCTGACATTGTAAGTGAACCCAGTCTGGAGACTCCAATTGAGGATCTGGATGAGGGTGAGGAGGCTGAGGGTCAGTCAGGTGAGGGGGGTCTGTTGTCCCCCGTCTGCCTGCACACAGTGGTGCAGGTACACCAGCGCCTGTGTCTGACACACTCCCAGGCCCTGTGGTACCACAGCAACGCCAAGCCACAGGACCCCAGCAAGGACTACATCAGCGCTCTGGTGTCCTCCTATCAGATTGCAGCTCCAGTCATATCACGCTTCTACCATCTCATAGGTAAGGCAGTCTAGGCTGTACTTGGGGTGCTGATCAGTTGCCTTGGCTTCCAACATTCTATAAGTTTACATTCCATTCTTTTCATAACAACCCCACACACCAGCACTGAACGCACCAGCTGCCATGTAAATTATGAATTGGTTCTATTTTTGTTGCCACTTGTCAAAAAAACAAAACGGTGGTTATTGAATGCTTTTCAGGTCAAAATTTCAGCAGCAGTGAAAGTGACTGAAAGTGCTGACAGTGCCTATGAGTGTTTTCAGGGGTTGTCTGTGCAGATTTCAGGGGTTGTAAGTTGTGCAGCGTGTGGTGAATTACTCATGTCATATGTGTCGTCTACCAGATGCAGACATGGACCCTCAGCTTCTGGGCTCCAAGCTGTTGCTGTGCTGCTTGCTCCAGAACACAGTGCGGGGCACGGTGGGCTCCTCCAGCAGTCTGAGCCTGCAGTCAGTGGGGCCCTATGACTTCTACCAGCAGGCCAACATGAGTCAGGCCCGCCTGTGTCTCCCAGTGCTGGAGCAGCTGGCCCAGGCCGTCCGACACCGGCTGGAGGAGTGGCCCGAACACCCCGCCCTTATGCAGGTTGGAGCCGATACACACACACACCTAGACCAGCAGTAGAAGGGGGATAAGAAGACACTGAAAATTCTCCATCAGTGATTCATTACACACACCCAATAGGACAATCTAACATGCTTTTATGGTATCAAATCCCACATCACTTACTGAAATTGAAAATCTATAAATCATGGAAAATCTGAACCCACACCAAGTGCTGTTAGCAGTGCCCCTGTATGAACCTGTGTGTGTGTGTGTGTATGTGTATGTGTATGTGTATGTGTATGTGTGTGTGTGTGTGAGTGACCCTCCAGCTGACTGTGGTGATGGAGCGCATCATGAGCTTCAGCTTGTCCAGCCCTCTGGCCAAGTTCCTCAATGGCCTGGAGATCTTACTGACCAAAGCCCAGGTGAGGACATGTCTCATCTGACCAGGTGTCCTTTCTGTGGAGGATTTCATTCATTCTGTGCATAATTTACTATACTAGTGCAGTTGTTTATCTGAAATATTTATTGTGTTCTCAGTGTGATTTTCTCCCCTCTCTATCCTGCAGGACTGGGAAAACAACGCCAGTCGCTCTGTGTCTTTGAAGAGGGAGCTGGAGGCCGTCACACAACTCATCATTCAGTGGCGAAAACTTGAGCTGAAGTACGACCTCAAGCTGTCGTCCCAGATCACATCTGCTGTGTGTTTGTCGTCTTTTTTAAAAATATTGGAACTGATGGTTTTTTTTTGTTTTTTGTTTTTTATTTTGCTGCAGCTGTTGGTCGAGCAGCCTGGACAATGCCATGAAGCGTCATGCTGAGAGGTCTGTGAAGCACTGGTTCTCCATCTACCAGATGCTGGAGAGATTCCTGCTGGAGCAGCGAATGGAGCCCCACACTGGTTAGCCGCTAACGTTTCTTATCATTGTACTGGCTTGAAGACCAGTCAACAGTCAATGTGATCTACAGCTAGAACTGCCTTTTCTACCTTGACTCAGTTTTGTGTGTGTGTGCCTGCCTGTGTGTGTGTGTGTGTGTGTGTGTCTGTAGTGGGTGATGCTGCAGGAGTGGAGCTGTCTCTGGGGTCAGTGGCATCCACGCTGCAGGCCTTTGTGGAGGGCTCCAGTCTGGGCGAGTTCCCCACACGTCTCGCCATGCTGCTCAGCTTCCACTGCCACCTGCTGCTGGCTCCCCCGCAGGACGGACAAGGTGGGCCCAGCCATCACAATACCTTTGCCCTCATGCTCGTGTGCTCTGATGGGTAGGAGGTGTGCAGTTGTGTTGTGTAGTGGAAACTGTAATGTGTCTGTTGTGTATGTCCTCTTTTAGATGCGTTATGCAGCCTCTTGTGGAATCTGTACAAATACTATTCTCAGTTCTCTGAGAGTGTGCAGGCCAAACTCACTCAACTGCGCCAGCCCATTGAAAAAGAGCTCAAGGCAAGAGATGTGTTTGATCAAGCTATATTTGTTTCAATTTACAGATCAATCCATATGAATTGACTGTACAGTACTTACCTGTTCTGTTTTCTTACTACCTCAGGATTTTGTCAAGATCTCAAAGTGGAATGATGTGAGTTTTTGGGCCATTAAACAGTCTGTGGAAAAGACCCACAGGTGAGTCCTTTTCAAGATTAGACCACGGAAGCAAAAGCAGCAGCATCCAAAAATAGCAATGTCATGCAAAAATATTTTAGAAATGCGCTGTTTGTTGCAGTTGTAATTGGTCTTGTTTTGTAACTGCTCCTCTTAGGACCCTGTTCAAGTTTGTGAAGAAGTTTGAGGGTGCCCTGGGTGAGCCGTGTGCCCCTGCACTGGTGGAGCAGGGTGGCAGTGCCACCACTGATAGTGTAGACGCCAACCCTGAGGAGACCCCCTTGCTGCACGTCCACCGTGCTCTCAAGAGCACCCTCCCAGGGAAGGGCAGAGACTGGCAGGTAGACTCACCTGGAGTCAAAGACTAGGAAAGAAAACACCAAAGACCCTTCTGTTTAATATCACCTCTGTTTCTCAGTAGTTTGTTAACAGTGGTCAATACAGTAATAGGTCTAGTAGTAACAGTTAGATAAGGCTATCCATTGTTTTGTGTGTGTGTGTGTGTGTTCGTTTTCAATTCAATTCAATTCAGTTTTATTTATACAGTGCCTTTTACAACAGTATTGTCTCATGGCGCTTCACAGAAGGAGCACCCAAGAGCAACAGGGGCAAGGAAAAACTCCCTCATGTTCAGTTAATCTAGGAAGAAACCTTGGGCAGATCCACGACTCAAGGGGCTAACCCAACTGCCGGGGGTCATGCAGAAAAATTACAATCAGTAGTAACCATGACAGACTATAAGCTGCCTGTGGTTTTAGCTAAGGTTCATAATAGTTCATAATGGAGTGTTATCCCACTTTACATTATATGGTAGTCAGTCTATAGGTGGTTATCAGGAATTATGGCTGGACAATGTAGCAGTGGCCAGACATAGCGTCAACTCAAAGGAGTGAGATGGGTCATGGGGGTAACAGTAAGGGTCCATTTGACAGTGCCAGTGTTGTAGTCCACTCCGGAGGGGAGGGTGAGAGGAGTCCGCTGGAATGAGGCAGGGATGACACTCGGCAGAGATAATTGTGGACAGAGGAAGAAACTGAATTAGGCCAGGTTCACACATCAGAGAGCAAATGTGTAATTTGGGCATATATATATATGAATGTATATACACACATATATACACATATACATACATACATACACACACACATATATATATATAAATATTGAGAGAGAGAGAGTTGTACGGCATTCCACATTAAGCTTTTGTGGCAGCACTAGGCTATATTTTTTAGTCCTGGTGAGTGTTCGGGCTGCAGCAATTTGTATTAGTTGTAGGTTTTTGATACAGGTATTACTACACCCAGAAAACAGAGCATTGCAATAATCGAGCCTGGAAGTAATAAATGCGTGTATTAATTTTTCAGCATCCTCAAAGGATAGGAACTTTCTAACCATAGCAATATTTCGTAGGTGGAAAAAAGATGTTTTTGAAATGTGTTTTACATGACTATTTAGAGAGGTCCTGGTCAATAATTACCCCGAGGTCTTTAACTTTTGCGGTGCATGACGGTGACAGGTCATTGAGTAAGTTTTGGTGAAGGGGTAGAGTGTTGGTCAGCTGTTTAGGGTTAAAAACATCATAACTTCAGTTTTATCAGAATTTAAACATAGGAAATTAATAGTTAAAAGGCAGCACTAAGATCCAGTAGGATTAATATTGATATATATCCATTACCAGATGCGATAAGGGATGGTTCAGTACTATGATTAGTTCTAAAGCCTGACTAGAAGGTTTCCTGGATATTATTTTCATTTAAGAAGCCACAAATTTGCTTAGACACTATTTACTATTACTATTTTTTCAAGTGTTTTTGATACAAATGGGAGGTTAGATATGGGTCGGTAATTAGCAAGGACATCAGGATCAAGGTTTGTTTTTTTAATTGATGGTTTAATAACAGATGTCTTGAAAGATTTTGGGACATGCCCAGCTATGAGTGAGTCATTTATCATTTTCATGTTCGTGTTTTCCAGGGCGATGTTCCAGAGGAGAGTGTCTCAGGGCTGGAGCCCACCTCTCTGCTGGGCCGTTTGCCCCACCTCATCAGGAGGATGAGGAAGATGTGTGTGCAGCTGGTGAGGAAGAGCAGCATGCCAGACCTCTCAGAGGACTTGGACCAATTCACAGGTAAAAACACCCACTTCATCAAACTCCCCTCCACCCCCACACACCCCGTCATCAAACCCCCCCAGTCATTTCTTTACAGTTTGGATTTAGTTTGGTTGTCGTCAGTATCTACACATTTCAAAGAGCTGATATTAGTGTTTTTTTTCCAAAAGTGTCTAGGAAAAGTGTCTATATATATATATATATATATATATATATATATATAAAAAATAAAACGTGAATATGTGTGATCATATCATCATCTGTGTGCTGTGTTGCAGCTGAGATCATCTCAAATGTGCGGGACCTGCAGAGTCTGAGTGTGGACGTGTCGGCAGACAAGGAGCGTCAGAAGGCGGAGGTGAAGCATATCCTGCAGCAGAAGCAGCGGGGGCTCTCCGACCTCTTCAAGATGCTGGCTCAGATTGGTGCGTCCACCCCGCTGACCATGCCTCTGCTACAGCTGCACAGCTGACTGCTGACACAGCCTGACACTGGGTGGGAAAAGGGCCAGGGGAGTTTTTGACATTTTGACTCTTGTCTATCTACAGGCCTGTCGTTCAGGAAGGGTCTGACGTGGAACCGCACCGCTGACCCAGAGGAGATGTTGTGTCTCCAGCCGCTAGAGCTGTCCACTGCGCTGTCCACCATGAAGGCCGAGGGCCAGACAGAGAAGACGTGAGTTGCAACACACCCCACCCAACATATCTCACACTTTGATGCTGACCACATTGCAGTTGGATTTCAGATCATTTTATTGTGTTATACTATACCTGTATTGACCACTTACAATGGTAAAAATACATCCATCTCCACTTCATTCCACTGATCTCCTCCAGGTTATTCACAGAGATGACAAATGCCTGGGACGGCTGTCAGAAGTACTTCTATCGTTCCTGGGCTAGAAGGACAGCCTTGCACACAGCTCTGCAGAACGCTGCTAAGGTGAGAGAGGGGAGGCACTCAGCCACACACAGGGCCTCAGATTACAGGAGAATCCAGTCATGATGACCACATCTTTGGCTTTCTGTCTGCCCCGTTGCTGTACTCCACCACTGTGCTAGATGAACAGGAGCTGTTTCTATGGACCTGTTTCTAAGTGGGGGTGGGGGAGTGAATGAGTATGGTTGAGACAAAACATGGTCCACACTACCATCTATTAGCCACCCATAGTTTTATGCTAAAGGCCTCTCCTTCAGAGCTCATCTAGTCAGGCCATTATCCTTTACAAGAAGGTGTATTAGTTTACAGCTCAATATTTAGGCCCTTTAGTACGTCTGAAATTGCGTAGTTGAAATGTTTTGAGAAGCTCAGTGCAAATGTCTGTCTGTCTGTCTGTCTAACTCAGTGTTAAATGGCTTTGTAGGAGCTGGGCCTGGGGAACATTGAGCGCTGCAGGGGCTTCTCATCCCACCTATTCAAGCTGTTGCTCCGACAGAGGAGACGCTTGGCCAAACTCACTGAAAACTGGGTTCATCTCAGGTACAAATCAAACAGCTGCACCTCAGAGAACTTTAAAACACATTTTGCTACAAGCCGTTTTCTCCCTGCATGGTTTGATTCAATGCCTGTTTGTGTGTGTGTGTGTGTGTGTGTGTGCACCAATGCTCCAGGCACCTCATTGATGGCGTGAAAGAGCTGCAGGCTAACCTGGAGGCCAGCGGGCCACAGGTGGACTCCGTGCTGCCAGCCCAGCAGCCCCTGCAGCTGTGGCTCCTGCGGGCACAGATGCTGGCCTCTCAGTGCTGCCTGGCCCTCCAGCAGCTGACCCTGGTGCTCCAGTGCTGCCCCGAGGGCCCAGGCAGGCAGGGGCACGATCACGAGCAACCGTCGCTGCAGCAGAGCGAGGGCTTGGGGGAGCCGGAGGAGCCCACCCTCAGACAGGCATCTCCACTGGACGCCCAACGCCAGCCCCCTGGCTGCCTCATGCGGAGGGGGGAGCCTGCCTGGTGCCAGCTGCTGCAGAGGGTGGAGGGCATGCTGATGGAGAGCCGGGCCGTGAAGGAACAGCTGGATGGCATCATGCAGCAGAACTCTGAGTGGGCTCTGCACACCTGGTCAGTGGATGTACACAGCCCATTCTTCAGTCAAACTATAGATTTTTCCTAGAATATTATTTAAGCTTAGGGATTAGACCTGAACTAGATCAGTGCTTTTTCCTGAATCACCAAAGTTTTTTGTTACTGGTAATCAGTCAAGTCACCAATAATTCATCACTTAATCACTTAATAAAATCACTTGTTTTTCCTGATCCATCTCCATATCTCAGAGTATTTTTCTTCACTCACCAAAGTCTGCCATGTTACAGGGCTCATTTCTCGTTGTGCTGCTCTGTGCTGGATCGGCTGGGCGTTGTGGTGGCCCAGATGCCTAAGGTAGAGCAGCTCTTCACCCCTGGGGAGGCCCTGAGCCAGCAGGCCCCGCCGGCGCTCATTAAGGGGGTCCAGTGTGTGAGGGAGGAGGTGGAGTCCACCCTGACAGAGTTTACCACCTGGAAGACACAGCTTCTCTCTCTGGGCCACTCCCAGACCGGTGAGTGCAGGACCCCTTCTCTGGCAACCACTAATCTGAGACTGGTAATGACCAGTCATCAAGCCAGTGTTTTCCTATGAGCTTATACAAGTAATAGAGCTTATATCATTAATCTAAAGATGGTTAACAACCACTATGAATTTGCCTCTTGTGACATGTAATTGAGTGTCTTAAACACAGTGTTTCTTGCAGTGTATGGGTCAGTGGATCATTTTAGCTCCCTGTCACTGTCACTGCTGAAAGTCCATCAAATGGGTCTTGTGTTTAGTGCCCGTCTTCTCTCGTCTCTGTGTTGGCAGACTTCCCTCAGATGTTCTCCTCCGAGTTCAGTGAGCAGCTGGAGCAGGCCATCAACACGGTGCTGTGCGCCATCCAGAACCTGGTCAAGAGGAGGGAGACACAGCAACAGGATGACCAGCAGGCTGAAGGGAAACAAGGTGCCTAGGGCCTCTGTGCTCACACACACACACACACACACACACACACACACACTACAGCCAGACCTAAACACTAGCTAACTACCATAAAATAACAAACACATACTAAATTAACACAGGAAATTGAAATTATTCAATGTTCAACTGGAGCCAATAATCCGACTATCATGTTTGCATGGAGTGGAAAACCTGTAATGTTGTTTGTGTGGAGTGGAAGTGACCTGTGCCATGTACTGATGCTCACAGGGAGTGATGAGGAGTTGGCTGAGGACCTGCTCAAGCCAGGCCACCTGAACCGCCTCCTGGATGAGGACCTGGGTGGGGAGGTGTTGTGTCTGTCTCTGCCAGAGGTCAGTGGTGTGGTGGAACAGCTGTTGGAGACCATTCGAGTTTACAGAGACTCCTGTCCATCTCAGAAACTACAGGTACAGCTCAGACACTTCCAGCAACATGATGAAACGGCCATCAATCTAATACTTATTGAACTCACATGCTAGGCAGTATGTGAGTGCAAAATAATCTGATTTGTGTGTGTGTATGATTTGTGTATGTGTGCAGGAGCTGAATGAGGCATGCAGGCTGCTGGTTCGGCTGGAGCCCATGCTGTGTTTATACTCTGACCTGGTGCGCTTCTACCTGGCCGTGTGCCTGGGGAGCCACAGAAGCACAGGGAAACTGCTATCAGTGCTGGCCAGCATCTTCACTGAGCTCGCTCTAAAGGTCCAGCACTCAGGATACACTCGCAATGACAAATGTTTGATTATGTGTGCGTGTGTGTGTGTGGGAGATAAGTGTCCATGTTTTTGTGTTGCAGGGTATGCACATGCAGACCTGCTGTGTTTTCTGTGTTTTAACCGTGTGTATGTGTGTGTGTGTGTGTGTGTCTGTCTGTCTGTCTGTGTCTGCGAGTCTCTGTAAGATAAGTGTGCATGTCTCTGTTGCAGTGCTGTGTTTTAACCGTATGTGTGTGTGTTGCTGCAGGGCTTCTGCCTGCCCCAAGAGCTGATGGAGGGTGGTGAGGGTGAGGGAGCCACCGAGTTCCACGACTATGAGGGCGGCGGCATCGGCGAGGGCCAGGGAATGAAGGACGTGAGCGATAAGATCGAGAACGAGGAGCAGGTGGAGGACACCTTCCAGCAGGACCAAGAGGGGAAGGAGCAGGAGGAGCAGAGGAGCAACATCAGGGAGGAGAACAATGCCATCGAGATGTCTGAGGACTTTGATGGAAAGATGTACGACGGTGAGGGGGAACCAGGTAAGTAGAAGTCTGTCTACATGGACGCCTGTCGTGGGTGAGTGGTGGGATTGTGGCACCAGGTCCATTTTGGGCTTCTTTGTCTTCTGTGCCCAGGTGAGGATGAGGAGGAGTCAGACAATGAGGAGGACGAAGAGTTGGATAAGAAGATGGGCAACCTGGGCGAGGGGAAAACAGACACTCTGGACGAGAGGATGTGGGGTGATGATGACGATGATGACGATGATGACATGGAGGGCAGCGACAGAGAGGAAGAGTCAGGGCCAGGGATGGACCAGGTATATAATCAACCAAAATCAAATCCAGTTTTTTTTTTGTTTTGTTTTGTTTTTTTCCCAATCAGGACTTCTGATCTTTGCTTTTGGTGGAAACTCTAAGACTTGTGCTTCTACTGGGTTCATCTTCAGGGAGAATCTGAGCTTGTTGCCAAGGACGACAACCAGGGTGCAAGCGACGGCAATAAAGACAAGAATCAGGACAAAGAGCAAGTCCCAGACGAGGAGGAGAGCAAGGACAAGATCCATGAACAGATGGATGAGGTGAGGAATATTCTTAGATCTTTTCCTGGACTCCTTTCCCTTCCATCCAAACAAAACTCCTGCCTTGGTCCTTGTGAGATCTTTAAAATACTGACGTTGTGTGTGGGTGTGCTTGTGTGTGTGTCCCCAGCGTGAGTTTGATGAAAATGAAGTGGACCCCTACCATGGCAAGCAGGATAAGAACGTGGAGCCCGAGGCCATGGATCTGCCTGAGGAGCTGAAGCTGGATGAAGAAGAGCAGGGTGGAGAGGAGGAGGGTGGGGAGGGAGACGGTAAGAGACGCATCACCGCCTCACTGGCTGTCAGCTCCTCTAGTCAGTCTGTGTGTCTGTCTGAGAGTATTTACTGAAATGTGTTCCTGTGTGTTGTGTCCCATCAGAAGAGAACCCCTTTCATATAGAGGACAGACCCATGGAGCTGAAGGAGAAGGAGGGAGCGGATGAGGATGGGGAGGTGACGGAGGAGCAACAGGAGAGCCAAGGGGAGGAGGACGAGGGTGGGGAGGGGTCCGCTGACGGGGAGGAGAAGACTAAGGAGGAGGAGAATGAGCCCATGCTTGATGAGCATGCCGAGGATGAAGAGTCAGAGGAAGAGAAGAGGCAAGGTCAGGAGGAGAGGAAAGATCAGAAGCAGGCTCTGCCATCAGGCCCCAACCCTAAGGTCAGTCACCACAGACACAATCTCAGGCATCACAGCCAGACTGTTAGTGTGAGTGTGTGTCTGTGTGTTTGTTTGGGAGTCAATGGAGCTTTATTTGTTTATGTGAAGGAGGAAGAGGAGGAGGATGGTAAGGAGGAGGAAGAGCAGAAGCCTGAGGAGAGCCAGAGGAGAGAACACGACACTGATGGCCAGACTGGAGATGAGAACGTCCAGAGTGAGAGCGCTGTGGAGCTGGCAGGGGCTGCTTCTGAGAGAGACCAGGCCAAAGAGGTGTGTGTGTGTGTGGAAGAGAGAGAGAGTCGTGTGCATTTGTGTGCATAAACCTGTTCTCACGTGTGTGTGTTGCAGGAACATGGAAGTGGGGCAGCAGATGCCAGTCGGTCTGAAGGCCATGACTCCAAGCTGATGGCTCGAGTATCCGCTCTGAAACAAAGTCAGAAAAAGACTCAGGTGAGCGCGCCAGTCAGCTGCTAGTGAAGACTTTGCATGGATGCCATGTACACTTAGCACAGGATATCACTACACACTGTCTTTCACATTGAGACCTTGTTGTTTTACTGGAAATCCATTTCACTTCCAATTCCATTTCCCCACCCATGGGAAAGCATTTTTATTCTTTTCTCTGTCTTCTTCCTGGTTTGTCAGAGTTTCAAACGGAAGCCTGGTCGAGCAGACAACGAGCGCACGATGGGAGATTACAATGAGCGCGCAAACAAGCGCCTGCGGACGGTGGACAAGCAGGACGAGCGCATGCAGGATGGCAGCAACCCCAACAGCCAGCAGGAGTCTGACCTGTATGAGCACATCAAGCAGGGAGAGGAGGCCCAGGGAGAGGACACCCAGACCTACGGTAAGAGCCATGACTCTACCCTTAATGACCACACCTGAGCCTACCCAGCACCTGTAGCGTAGATGTGTAGCAGCAGCATCTGTTAACACATTCAGGGGACTTGGGTCGGAATCCGACATGTGGTCATCTGTCCTATCAGAATAAAGGCAGAAAGACTCAAAATAAGAAATACGTAAATGTGAATATAAAGAACAACTTGCACGATCATATTTGGGCATGTGTGGACACCAGTTCCTTTTGTCCACTATCCAGCATAGATAGGAAACTGAAATTGTCTTGACACCTGTGTGTGTGTGTGGCTGCAGATGTAGCTAGTGCTGAACAGCAGAAAACAGCTGGCACTCAGCCCAAGCAGGAAGAAGAGGAGGAGGACATCACCATGGATACAGAGGAGCAGGAGGAAGACCTCCAGGCAGTGGAGACCCAAGAGCTGAAGCCTGAGCAGCTGGAGTCAGCTAAAGCAAGACGGAAAGGTACTGCAGGCCACTTTCACTGGACAGCTGAGTGACCTCTGTGTGTGTGTGTGTGTGTGTGTGTGTGTATGTACATGTAAGTACCTGAGAGTAAGAGGTTTGCAGGATTGTGAGGTATGTGTGTGTGTGTGTCTGCTTGGACAGGCGTGGAGAGTGGCGGGCTGGAGCAGCAGAGGCAGGGAGAGGAGGAGGAGGAGGAGGAAAGGCCTGAAGGCAGGAGAGGACATGAAGAAGAGCGTCCTGAGAGGAGCACAGAGTCCACCATTCACACAGTTGGCGAACTACTAGCAGACACACTGCAGGTATCGGCTTTTGAGCCCACAGCCGTGTGGGAAGTTAGTAAATTGTAGAATTAGTTTAGTCAGTGCTAAATGTTTTATGTGTGTAACGGCCTACCAAAAATTATCTGTGTGTGTGTGTGTGCATGTGCGTTTGCGTTTGTGTGCCGCAGCTTCCTGGGAGGGACCCAGAGGAGTTGAGGCGGGAGATGGAGCAGCAGCTGGAGGTGTGGCAGAAGCAAGCACCTGGATCCCCAGAGGAGGTACTACACACACTATACAGCCTGCTGTCAGGATACACACTCAACTACCATACACACTAGAGCAAAGCCACAGGTGAGCATTAGACAGCGGTGGAGCATACTGAACAAGTACGAGGGTCAGAATGGGGATGGGCAGTAGGAGGAGGAGAAAGACAAGGAATATGGAGAGGAATATGCTAAAGAGACAGAAAGTCTTTGAAATGTTTTGCAGGTATTGTGTGATGCTTTTGCAAGATGTCTTTGATGTTTTGTTACATGGATGCAAAACTATGGCCTAAGCAATCAGAAGAAACTGTAATATCTCAATACCATCTTCATAAATGAGTTTGTCAGTGTGTGGAGTTGTTGGTAGGTGGTGTTTGCCGTGCTGACAGGTTTGTGTTTCAGGAGAGCATGGCGTCGGCCATGTGGCACCAGTACCAGGCCCTGACGGGCACACTGGCCCAGCAGTTGTGTGAGCAGCTCCGCCTCATCCTGGAGCCCACACAGGCCGCCAAGCTCAAGTGAGTGTCCCCACCCCACTCACCTGCTGGCACACACACACCTGGCAGGAGTTTATTGATGGCTTGCATACAGAAACTAATGGATAAGGTTTCTGGAATGTAAGTTTAGTGTGTTCCATGATCGTTCAATAAGGTTTGTCTTGCACAGAATCAGAGATCTTCATATCATTTGAACCCTAATTATGTAGCCAATAGCTAGTTGCAAAGGAGAGCTCTGGCCAACATGGACACCTTGGGTGAACTTCTTAAAATACTTAATCAACAAATGGTAAAGCAGTAACCCTTGGTCACTGTGTATATGACAGGGCCCACAGGATACACTGAAATACCAATGCCATCACTGCCATGTGGTGCTCAGATTGTCTGCCCGTGTTGTTTTCTTCCCCGTGACGTTTTTCCCCGTGTTAAGTGCTATGGTGTTCTGTTCCAGGGGAGACTTCCGTACAGGGAAAAGACTGAACATGCGCAAGGTCATCCCTTACATTGCCAGCCAGTTCCGTAAAGACAAAATCTGGCTGCGAAGGACCAAGCCCAGCAAGAGGGAATATCAGATCTGTCTTGCTGTAGATGACTCCTCCAGTATGATCGACAACCACTCCAAACAGGTACTGGGTGCTGCACTTCACCTATCCACTGACTAGTAGCCATAAAAAAATGCTTTTTCAGGTGATTCCCAAGTGGGTGTATTATCTCTCACTGGTCTGTCTTCCACGCTCTTTACTGCAGCTGGCCTTTGAGTCTGTGTCAGTGATTGTGAACGCTCTCACACTGCTGGAGGCTGGACAGGTGGCAGTCTGCAGGTGAGTCACTGAATCCAAGTCATGTCTGAATATCTTTTTAACATACAATATACATTATTTTTATACATTTTGTGTGAGGAAGAAATAAATTAATCAAATGTGCTGAATTCAACTTCAGTAATGGGCCACTGATCTGTCTTTGACAGATCATAGAAACTGATCATAAAGTGTTCTTTACAATTTAAGCATTATATACCAGTATATGGTGCATTATACTATGCTTCAAAAGCCAAGTTAATTTTACGCCTTTTTTCCAGGGGCTGTAGCTAGTTGTATAGCCTTTACAACTTTCTTTAACTGCACATCTTTACTACTCCATACACAGCCAAACACAGCAGCTTTGGAGTGCAATGGCGATATTACTGTTTGTTTATTTTATCTTGTTCTAGCTTTGGGGAGACAGTCCAGCTACTGCATCCTTTTGGCCAACAGTTTAATGATGAGTCAGGGGCCAGAATACTGAGGCTCTGTCAGTTTCAGCAGAAGAAGACCAGGATAGCACAGGTGACAGAGTAATTTTCCTCTGCTATAACCACGCACATAACCTTTGTAATATCCATAATGTGAAACAATATAGAAAGAGCCACAAGTGACAAGAGGTTTTGTCTTTTGTTGTAGTTTTTGGAGACTTCAGCCAATATGCTCATGGCAGCAAAACGACAGTCTGTCACCTTCACAAACATAGGTAGGAGAAACTCACTCCCTTACTCTCATGGCTGGCTGACTGACATGACTGATTCATTGCTGGAACCCTACTGTGAAACCACCTCTGTTGTCCTTTTCCTACTGAGGTCAAGAAGGGTGTGCTCTGGTCCTATCTTCCATCTAACAAACATGAATTCAGGGTACCAATGGGCACAACTAAAGAAACCCATTGCCCTTCTTTTCTGAGGCAGTGAATTGTTCTAACTTTGGCACTAAAAGTAAACAGAGCCTTCAGCCTTTGTTTGATGGTAGCACAGATGCTGCTATCAGATTCTCAATCTGGTCAGTCAGCCTCACAGAGCTCTGTAACTAGACTCTCTGAAGTGCTGTGGGCCAACACATACTGACTGCACCATTTGTGTGTGTGTGTGTGTGTGTGTTACAGAAACGGCCCAGCTTCTGCTGATCGTGTCGGACGGGAGAGGGCTCTTTCTGGAGGGGAAGGAGAGGGTGATGGCTGCAGTGCAGGCTGCTCGCAGTGCCAATATCTTTGTCATATTTGTGGTGCTGGACAATCCCAACTCAAGGGTAAGTAAGGAGGCCTTTGCTTTGTTCAGTCAAGTCTCCCCATTCCAAGTTCCTTTAATAATCAGACCAGAGCCAACCCTCAATCAGCTCACAGCTGAATAGGTTTTTTACTCCCTATTTAGATAACAGTGTTCTGTTTTCTCTTTGAATCTCATCACTATTTGTCAAAGGGTTCTTGTAAAATTAACGTGGTTGAATGGTGTTCCGTCTAAGGGTGGTTCTCTTGGATTATATAATGGTGATTGTTATATAAAAATCCCAGCGAATCATACCTCATGTGGCATGCCGTTGGCACAAAGACAGGCATAACTTCACCAAACCAGCTACTCATTTAATTGGGGCCTCCTCAACACCTGTGAGTGCACCATGCTCCATCCTTAAATATAGTTTTAAAACTATCAGCACAAAAAGTTGCAATTCATGTTGTAAAAGACAAGTCACGGTTTGTAGAGGTAGAATTTTAGTCCATTTGTTTTTATTTCAGTTTACACAGAACACCGTTGCCCCGTGTGATGCCCGAAATAACGTTACCACCCTGCTCAGAACACCGTTCATCCATGTTAGCCTTGTAAATGACAGAGTTAGCCTAATCTCCTACTACATCTTTTTGTGTTTTACCTGGTACCCCTGCCCCCCAAAGGATTCCATTCTGGACATCAAAGTACCCATCTTCAAGGGTCCAGGAGAGATGCCAGAGATCCATTCCTACATGGAGGAGTTCCCCTTCCCTTTCTATGTCATCCTGCGTGATGTGAATGCCTTGCCAGAGACACTGAGTGATGCACTCAGGCAGTGGTTTGAACTTGTGACGGCAACTGACCAGTAGGTCGCAGGGAAGCCATGTTGATATTGCAGGGGCCACATACAAACTGCACAAAGCCACACTGCTGCTACCAGCCTCCGAACACAGAAACGAAGAACTCACAACACAGACCTGCTGCTGTACATGTGCCTTTTCTTTCTGAATTTTAGTCTTATTTTGATAGCTAGTTGTTTGATAGCAATGTTCGCTCTTCTCATCCTTGTCATGAGGAGAGATGGACTCAGGAGAGCCGAGATCTTGGTTTGTTTATGTTTGTGAAAAATCATTGCTCAACCTTGCACGACTTTTTACAAAAAATCAAATGAAATGTGACTCCCTTCATTGTAAAACACTTCAGTGTGACTGTACAAACAGGCTGAAATACCTCTTCCCCTGCAGTATTTCAGATTCATTGCCACGTCCTAATTCTACGCAAATGTGAACACAAACATGGACATGGATCATCTTCAAGTATGGGTGGCACTGCCAGCATTGTTTATCTTCTCATGTCAAAAGAAATGCATGTCAACACGGTCCTCTCAATACCTTCAATTATTCCAAAAAAATGTGCCTTGAAGGAAAATCAGCTTTTAATTTCAACACTGCAGATGAAGCTCCCTAATTTTCTCCCATCTGCCAGGACCTTTGGAATTACATCCTGATTTTGAATTACCAAAGGGGTCTCCACTAAATAATAACATATCAGTTCTCTCGCTCTCTCTCGCTCTTTCTTTCTGTCCTTTCTGTTATGATTTAAGTTTACACACAAATTGTAATATGGATGATATGTATGTATATGTATGTATGTCTGTCTGTCCAAACACACTGAGAACATGTAAGGTACTGATCTGTCACTAAGCCTCAAAATTATGTCAGTTTCTGTCTAGATACAACATCTGGATACGATATATTGGGGGTCACTCTTGTCAGAAGAAAAGTGAGTTAGGAGTTGCTTGTTTTCTTAGAGTAACTATGTAGAAGGATTTATTAATTCTGTGGTATATCTGTATTTTAGCTAGTGCTAGCTAACTGAACATAAATTATTTTCCATGTCATCTCTCTTTCAACTCATAAAATTCCTCCATCTCGGTTCAGTATTACAGAATTATAATGGTTACAATAAATTTTGGGCCTGTGTTTTCATTAGTTTGTCTATGGCTGCTTGTTCCAACCATTCATATTTTTACACTCCGGTTCAGAAGAGGGCAATGTTTCACGCTATGCTCCAGTAGGTAGAGCAATGTTATGGAAGTCATGTTGGTAGCCACAGCTACATAGCGAACCGAACAGTATCGAGAAATGACTGCCTCAAGGTTACCACCGGCGGCGTTAACGCTGAAGCAGGTAAGCGGTCTCAGTAAACAACACAATGTTCCCAAACTGACTGCTACATGACCGCTACAGTGTGTCCAATGTCTCGTGATGTTACGGGACTGCTGCATCTCAAACTAGCATTAGTAGCCCGTTAATAACACATTTTATGTAACCTGTTCGCAGGTCTGCGACTTAAAGGAATTGACAGGGTCAACAGTTAGCGTCAAGAAATGCTTTAATTATTTTACATAGAGAGGACGGTTATCTGTTCCTCGTTGGTTGCTGCAGCCATTCTGCTGATCTCGCTAATCATAATGTTGTCTGATCTCAGTTCCTACAGAGACAGAAAGTGCTTGGTCTTTACAGAACTATGTTAAAGACTGTACGAGAAGTACCAGATGAGGCAGATCGCAAGTATCTAAGGGACTGGGCAAGAGAGGAGTTCAAAAGAAATAAAAATGCCACAAATCAGGTTGGTACCTCTTAAGTATAATGATTCTAAAAATTTCCACTGGAAGCATAGGCCTACGTCATGTGTCATGTCTGGATCTTTTCAGGATGCCATACGAATGATGATAACACAGGCAAACATGCATTTGGAGGATCTTCGCAAATCACTCGCGCTTGCTAAAAGTTAGCCATATCTGGAGGTAAAGTCAGAAATTACCAATGAAACGTTTCTCTCATGGGTCATGTTTACCTGCCGCGAGACATGTCCTTGGAACATGACTGTGATGTCACTGTCTCACGCACATCCCTCAGTGTTTCAGTGCAGAGGATAAGAACGATGTTCATTTGGCCGATGAATTTAATGTTGGACGTTTGATGCGTCTGTTTATGTCATTCTGAATGTAAATAAATCAACAGACTATGTATGGTTGTCTAGTTTGTCCTTCCCTATCCCGGCTGATGTCTGCCTGCTGTTCAAAGAAGTCGAATATCCGCTACTACAGCTTTTGCATGATTACCAACGTGAAACACTAATTAAATGAAAGCATTTATATTATAATTTCCATTTTATCGTTAAAAGTTTTAAAATGCTGTAAACAATCAGTCTCTTATTTAACAAAATTACAGTTCACTGTGAGTTTTAATACAGAAAATATTCATTCCCACATGAATATACAGACAATAACAAACATGGAATCTTTTAGATGGTTGAAAGCACAAATACCAAAGGTAACACCATAGCACTTTTGTTTAACATACAGGCAAGACTGTACTTAGGATAACAAATTTAGCCAACATGTGTAAAGATTTAAGTGATGGTCACAAAACAGAAGGTAACATGAGACAGAACGTCTAGTTGTCCAACTTAACCATTTAAAAACATTTTACAAGTGAAGTTTAATCAGTTAAGACACTGTCATGTTGGCTGCATCCACTATAAAGTCTACAAAACAGGGTTTTCATTTAGAAACTGGAGAATGAACACAAGAACAGCTGTGCATGTCTGAAAGTAACCATGATGGAGTATAAAAAAACAGCACTCTGCTATTCTCTGAATAGCAACATGCACAGTGTTCATAGCAAGCTAATTGTAAACATCTCCCAAGTTGAACACTTCATTTAATTGATATTTCTTGTGTACACAAATTCCCACAAACGTAGATAGTTTCCAAAATCTAACTCAAGACTACCTCAAGGAACCACAAACTTGGTGTCTGAATGAGCGAACTATCATTACATAACTAGTGCTGTGCTAGAAGATTCACTGATCAGCTTGTTAAGATTTACTAAATGAACAAAGTGTCTTAAAAGTTGTGTGATGGCATGGAATTTATTTTTTACACATTACAGCCAAGTAAGGCCTACAGCAGTTCACTTTGCCTTTGGAGAAATGTGACTGATGTTGATACCAAGCCACTTTGGATGTAAAGAAGTGTCTGTCCATACCAGTTTCTTCTTTATGTTTTGCTGAACTGGCTGAGAGTATAGACAATTCCTTGAAAGGTTCACAAATAGTGTCTAATCATTAATAATGTTAACTCTCCTCTTGTTTGTTAGTTCTCAGTATCCGCAGCTCTTCCTCCAGGTAGTTAATGCGTTCTAGGAGGGCTGCACGGTCTACCTGAGCCCTTTGATCAGCCTGCCATCGAGCCTCCTGGATCTTCCTCTCATACCAGTGCTCCAGCTGAGAGGACACTGCCTCAAAGAAGTACTGGGTCACCTCCAGGGCGTGCATGTTGTGTCGTTCCTGTGCGAACGTGGCTTCTGGTGGCCGGCTCCCAAACACTTCAAGAGTCTGTGTCTCATCAGCTGGACTGTGAACAGTGCTCCTCTTGGTTCTCAATCTGCCTCGGGGGTGCCTCTTGTGGAATCTGCTGCTGTCCTGGCCCCTCTTGTGTCCAGGCCGGCTGCTGAACCGCCGCTCTGTGGCCGGAGACGGGCTGCTGGCTCGTGCTGAGCTGTGACTGGGCCCAGGTGCTCTTTCCAGCAGGTCCTGCTCCTGCACTCCTGGCGGTGGCCTCCAGGAGTCGCCAGAGACTAGCAGGCGCTCTTTGCGCCTTACAACACACGGAGAAGAGGGGAGGGACTTGTTTTGATATTGAGAAGAGGGCTCAGGTAGGTGCCGTTTTTCATCTATTAAGAAAATCATAAGTAGGCCCAAAATTAATTCCACAGAAACAGGCAAGTTAATTGCATGTAATTAGATAATGCCATGTTATCTAGAAAAATTTAATTCAACAAAACAGAGCACACATGGTTGCAATGTTCTATTTTGGTTAAATTCCCTTATTTACCCTAAAGGAAGTAAGAGAATAATACAGCAGGATTATATAAGGGTTACATAACTCCAATCTGCATGAGCAGAGATGCAGCGAGGTTTGCAGCAGCATTGGCTGCCTGTGTTTGAGAGTGAAATGAACCAGAAGGTCTGAACTGAATTCAGATTTTTTCTGTCCTACCTGGAGAACTGTCCACCTGAACCACAAAATAGTGATGGGCTGAGGCCTTGTCAGCAGCAGCAGTGGGTTGAGTGTTACTGTCTTCATCAGCGGAGTCGGCCAGGGTCGTAGTAGCCAGGCAATGGGCACTTCCTCTGGACAGGGTGGGAAGTGCCTCAGACTCTGCCTTGGCCTCACACAGGGTGTCAGCCAGCGAGGAGGATCTGCGCAGTTTCCCTTCTCCAGTGAAGCGTTTCTCCATGCTCTGGATCTTTGACAAGCACCAGTTCTTCAGCTCATTCATAACTAATGCCTGCTTGAAATAGCAAAGACCAAATACAAATGTTCACACCAGTCATATTTAGCAACTTTACACACCCAATTGGATCATCATAGTTCCCTGCCACTAAAGGCACAGACAGTGACTACAGCTGTACAAAGTATACCTGTCTCCTCTCTCCTTCAAGTCGTTCCATCATGACTCTCTGATCAATTCGATGTAGGCACTCTGTTCTCTCTGCTGATACTCTCTCCATGGTCATCTTATCCAGAGCTCGGATCTGAAAGGCAGAAATATGACTCTTGAAACTGTTCTCAGCCCAAGAACATATAATCATGGTTATGAACCATATAATGAAGTTCAAGATCAAAGGTATTCTACCCCAGGCTATTCTACAGCATGGCTGTACACACCTGGTGTTTGTTTTTGCGGTCCAGCTGACCCATCTTGTTGTTCATCAGCTCCTGCATGGTGTGGATCTCAGACTTCATCTCCTCCTTGGTGGCCTCTAGCTGGTTCTCCAGCTTATTGATTAGGGGTTCACAACGGCAGCCATTCAGTGGAGCCTGGCAGCAGAGCCACACTATCAACACTAAGTCCACTCAGAGTGACCCATAGCAAATGGCACAACAGGCCCCAGACCAGTGAGAGACAGAGGCTGTTTGAGGGGTATTAGACATACCTGCATGATCTTGCCATCCTTGCCACGGTAGAGGGTATACAGCTGGTAGGCCTTGTAGTTGTGAGGTGGGGGCGGTGGAGCTTGGGGTGAAGTGCCCCCCACCTTGCCCCTCTTCCTCTGGGCAGGGTCACCATGCTTATTCTCACGGTGGGTCAGAGGCTCTGACAGGGAGGGCTGCAGAAACACATCCCTTGACTCTCAGTCCTTTAGCTAGAGTTTGACCCTAAGCAGGCTACCCACAAAAATCTCTCTTAATATACAAGCTATAAGATATAGCCTAAATTATCTGTTTTAGTATTATTTACATTCCACAAAGACCCTAAATGCCATTGTGTGTCTATGTGTTGTGTGAGAGTTGGGTTGTGTTGGGTATGGGTATGACTTGCCTTCTCTTTGAGCTTCTTGTTCCTGCCCTTCCTTGTGGCCGCATCTGGAGTCTCTGGGGGGTTGGGCTTTGTCTCTCTGCATTTGCACACCACCTGATCACTACTGTGTGTGTCATCAGCTGCTGATACACTCTCCTGTTGGAAACAACTACACATATGAAATGGTCACAACCAACCACAGGAGATCCTGAGGTCTCGCTGACATTACTAGGTTAGGCTTCACTATTAAATCAGTGTCTGAAAAAAGGTCTTCTGCAAGATCAGAAGATCCCAAGACAGGCCCCAGTGTCTTTGAGTTGCTAAAAGTTGCTGCTTGCTAAGACTCTATCCGAATCAGCTGGCCTTCACACCTCAGTGAACATGGGGGCCATGTTCTCATTCGGGATGAGTAGCTACAACCACCATGGAGAATGGGACTTGATACCTCTAGCTTTTGCTTTTATTCAGTCAAATGTCTTCAATTTAACATGACAAATGATCCCTGCACCTGGCTAATACCAGACTGCTTTTCTTAGAGGAATAGTCTCTGGACAGACTGCATAGCAAAGTCAAATATTCTTACAGGTTCATCTTGCTTTACCAACTGGTGAGTCTTTTGGGAGTTAAAAATGATTACCACTATTAGCAATAAGGGAGACTACGCTGTGGCATACATATTGTTTTGTTAATTGCTGAGTGTTGTAACTAAATGTAACATAAGTGTAACTGTATCACCACTTGATCAGCCCCAGTCAGATATTAAAGGTTAGTAATGCTGGTTAGACTCCATGCCTCTCACTACACTTACCTTACTGGGCAGCATTTCATCTCGCGGGACTGACTGTGCTCGTCGCTCAGCCTTCAGCTTCTCACGCCGCTTCCTCACGCTCCTGCCACGAGTGAAACTCTGAACCTGAGGATCACAGCGACATGCTCAACATTCCTGTGTTTTAGATCAGCTGCTGAACTGTTTTTGTTTTATTTTCAATGGCTTAGTTGCAAGACCAACTCATTTCTGTGTGGCTGGTTAATCCAGACTTGCCACTCAGTCATGCCGCTGCTGGATGCCAAGACATGGTTGTGTTCTCTTGTCAAATATGTTGTCAGAACAACAGTGTTTTCTACAAATTCTGTCAGTGTTAAAGGTTTGACAGCTAGATTGGGCTCACCTGAGGGGCCTTGGTTAGCAGTAGTGCCACTTCTGGGTTATTGTGCTCTCGTGCCTGCTCCAACGCAGTCTGACCTGCCTGTCACCAAAAAAAAGGCAGAATGCATGAGCAGATCCAGTTTAGGAGTTGACATTTCTGAGTGCTAAGTGGAGATCTCAGGAGAAGTGACACATTTCAACAGAAACATTACACTTGTTTTCTCTGTCTCCTTAAATCCTGTCGCGAAGAGCCAAATGAGTGGCGAGCCATTACCATAGATTCATGACTAATATAGTTGAACGGTGACATTAGGAGTGGATAACTGAGCTGATGTTGGAGCATGGCTTCTTCAGAGTGGAGTGGAGCATTGGAAGTGGCACTCACGTTGTTGCAAAGGCTGCTGTCTGTCCCCGCCTCCAGAAGCAAGCGCACCGTCTTCTTGTGGTTGAGTGCAGCTGCTACATGCAGGGCTGTGTCCCCTGCCTGATACATACACATCTGTCACACTCACCACCCCTCTCATCCACAACCCAACAAGCTCTCATATCTCAACCAATATGTGCTGCTTTAGAAGAAACTTGCCCTTTCATGAAAATGGTAAGTTACAAGAGACTCAATTTGTGTGCAAAAGAAACACTACTGTCAATTGTTTTGCCATGTTCTCTTAATATATAGCTGTAGCTAGTACAGCCAATGTCTGGAAGTATCTGTAGATGCAGGTGCTGTGCCAATGGTAATAATTTATTTATGTATTTAAGTTATGTGTAAGAGCTCAGAGGTAAAATCATATCAAATACATGATATATGTAGCCTATATGCTTTCATTTAGCACCAACCTGATTTTTCTCATTGACAGAGCAAAATGCACCCAGGAGGATCCTGATCATAGACACATGGTTGTAGCGCGCAGCAACATGCAGACACGTGTCCCCTACCTGAAGGGGGGGAAAAAAGCATAAATTTCTCACACCTCTGTGAGCACAAGGATGCTAATGATGCATCACACAGCATTGACGCTTGCTTGCATGAGGCAACTGGTTCACAGGCTTATTTTTGGCTGTGTACAAGTGTGTGTTCCCTCTGCAGAGGAACTAGTGAACCATGAAGTGCGGCTGTGTTTAAAATGCAAGTGCTCTGCTACACCAGGCAAAGGCTGCTCTTGACGTTGCGGACCCTGAAAGTGTTTTTGTCAGCCAGAGGCTGGAGCTTGTCAAAGACACAGGAGGACTGGGATGTGGAGCCTTACACTGTTCCTGCTGTCTGGTCTGGAGCCTCCTAGAAGCAGCACTTTGGAGCTTTGAGAGTGGCCATTCTGACAGGCAAGGTGAAGGGCCGTGTTCCCTGCCTGACACCAAAACAGGAAATGCTCATTTCTGTACCTGATGGCTTTCAGACGCACAAGAAGTACAAATGAATGACGTTTTTCCAAAAGTGGTTGAGTCCTTCTGTACCTTGTTTTTGGCATGAACATTGGCTCCAGCTTTGACCAGCAGTTTGACTGACTGACTGAAACCATGCCATGAGACTTCGTGCAGCGCTGTGTTCCCATCCTATTGAGGAAAACACAAATGGCAGCATGATTGTCTAAAGCTTGTCAAATCAATAGAATAGTGAAATGCATGTGATTGAGATTACTGCATCTAATTGCATAATTTCTATTCGGCTACCATAGATAAACGGCAAACTGGGGACTTTGTTATTTTCCATGGAAAAGGCAACATTCCCAGTCTTTTCCTCATGGGGTATCCTAGTGAAAGTGTGTTAAACCCAAATCTTCTAGGATGCATGCTGATGCCACTGGTGTTTACCTTATCTTGCCTGTCCAAAGCGCACCCTTCCTGAACGAGAGCAGAGATGACATCACCGTTTCCCACCACAGCTGCTCGTTGTAAGGCCGTCTGGTGACCCTGGAAGTTTCAACATCAGCAACTATTTCAATGCTCTTCTCTGTTAATCAGTTGTCATCTTGTAAATATGTTAAGTATGGTGTTGAGGAGATTTCTTCAATTGCAAACAAGGGATTAGAGAGAGAAATATTTAATGTCAGAGAGTTTGGACTTTTATTGACATTGTAAGAGTGTGAGTGAAGAAGAGACCAAAGTGAAGCATTGGTCAGAGGACACAGAGTACCCTGGAGTGCAGCTATGAAATACATCTCTAGGTCAGCACACCTTAAGCAGGCCCACATGTGCACACAGCCTGTGAAGGACTAATGGATGCCTATTGACTTATGAGCAGAAGAGAAGCCATTCCCTACTAGATAAGCAGCTTGTGAAGCCGCCAAAGAGCTCAGAGAGCCAGATAGAGCGAGGGGGTGTGGGGGTCAGAAGAGGGTGGGGATCAGGAGTCATGACCCCACAGGGCTTAGATTGGCTTCTCTAACCTCCTCCTCCTCCCTCTCTGATCTTCCCATCTCTCTTCCAGTCTTCTGCCACTGCTGCCTGTGATGCTGCTGGTGTTCCAGCTGCTTGTCCTGGTCCCGCTCCTCTCTGGCCCCGGCTCTGGCCTTGGCTCTGCTCTCCCCCCACCGCCACCGCAGAGCCTCCACCTCCACCACAGGCCCACTAGTCTCTGTGCTGGAGCTCATGGACCAGGTGGACAGGACCTGGGCCAGCCAGTCGGCATGGACACCAGCGTGGGCTGACGGAGGAGTTAGGGCTGCAGCCCATACAAGGAAGCCATGAGAGGGCCAACTGGAACCTTCTGGCTCACAGTCAAAATAGTCCCACTCCAAACCACTGGAGGTAATTATTCGACTAGTCAAAATGTCTACAGGAAAGGGGAAGGTGAGGGGGGCAGAAATCACTACGCTATTATAACCAAGTGTTTGTTTTTATTTTCTTTATTACTACAGAAAAAAACATCATTAGTTACTGAACCTGAAATACTTGCCACTTGGAGCATGTGTTGAAAAGTTGCAAAGGCCTGAAATGTATGGGCAGTGAGTGTTCTACAAGGCAATGTTAGATGAAGGGCTTGAAGCAGAGCACAGACAGATCAGATGGCCCATGAGATGACACATGACAGATGTGAGCAGAGAGCAGCACTTACATCGTCCTCTATGTCCAGATCACAGCCGGCCTTCAGCAGAATCTGCACTACCTCAATGTGGCCCTTATAGGCAGCCAGGTGCAGGGGAGTCCGGCCATACTGTCAACACACAGAAAAACTGCTGTCAGTACACACGTAAAACAGTATCTCTCTCTCTCTCACACACATACACACGCACACACACACACACACACACGCTCATACACACACGATGGTCAGGCAACCTTTGGGCCTCTCTGCCTCATGGGCACATGGCTGTGCTGAGGCCCCACCCAGGCCAATCTGTCATAGAGTACCCTCCATTTGTCTAATGAGATCCCAGTAAACAATCAGATGTTTAATCCATGTTTTAAACACAGCCACAGGCCAGCTTGGCAACGCTACACATAAACACAATCTCTTCTCCCTCTCCTCTCATGCTCTCTCTCTTTCTCACACACACACACACAAACACAGGCAGGGTAAACCTCTCCTCTTTTAGCCCCTCACAGGTCAAGAGGTCAGGGGAGGGCAGCAGCAGAGCAGAACATTCTTATGACAGGGGCAATGCACCCTTAGCCCTAACAGTGCAAGGGATTTATGGATTACCCTGCTTATATTTACTGTAGCACATGGAAACCCACTATCTGTCATTCTGCATATGGAGGAGTAGAACAACAGCATTGTGTTCTATGCACACACACACTGTAGCTCTTTCCCTTAGATTAAACACACAAGCATAAAGTATACATCACTACTCTGCTGCTCATGGCCTATCTAATGTTTAGTGTGGCAGCTTTCAGCTGCTCCTTATCAACTATCGAAAATCGACTCTCCTATCAGTTAGTTTCCTCTTGACTGCTGCTTATAGCTACACATTCCATTTTTAGTCCAGAGTGGCACTTTCATAACTGGATCACTGCCAGGACTTCACACTGTGACTCAGTTACTCCTGTGTCTGCTAACTCATTTGATCTTGCTTCATAGCCATCACCAAAAGGCCTAAACCTGGGAAAGCAGTCTTCCATTTAAAGGTGTGGCAAAACACCATTCACTTGGATGTACTCGCGCAGGGGGGTCAGGTTACCCTTGGCACGGCACAGCTTGGAGGGCTGCCATGGCAACATTTTGGTGAGGGTGGGCATCAACAGCCTCCAAGGTTACCAGTGGCTCTGTTTGGGTCTGTGTGGCCTGCTTTAGCCCATAATATTGCAGCAGAGCTCTTAACTTTCTCTGACCCCCTCTCTCCAAAGCCACTTACAGTATCCCACTCATAGACACATGACCACACTTCCACTCTCACTCTCCAACCATCCCAAACAATCCCATTCAATCCGTATACTCACAGATTCAGGGTTTATCATGCATTCAAGCTCCAACACATGAATCACAGAGTGGGCTTGAATCTGACAACACTGAGGAAACTGAAGTGCAACTATTAAATCACTAGACTTCTGAAGCATCTTGAAATAGGCATCATACCAAAAATACCTGTGTTTAAACCAGATACAGTATTCAGCTCAGAGGCCTAAGTTAATACTGATGGCTTTAAAATCATTGTTAGAGAGCTTCTTACCGCATTATTATTTCTATGACCCAAGCAAAGAGCTGCTCTGTGTGCTGACTATACTTTCAATATTTTTACAATATAGTTATGACATCTAAAATCTAATTTCATGGCTCTTGTGCCATACATATTTCAATACAAGTTCAACAATAAATAATAAAATATTCAACACAACTGAACATTATCAGAGTCTCTCAGAGCATTGAAGAATAGGATGGTTAGCCCACCTGTTTGTCAGTGTTCACTGCTCCTCTACTCACCTTTGTGACGGCTACTTTGGCACCCTTGTTGATGAGCTGGACCACATTGTCTGGCTGGCCCTTGTGTGAGGCTACGAGGAGGCGCTCGGACAGTGCAAGGACCGCAGCAGCATCCTGCTGGCTCATGAAGCAGCGAGGGAGAGGGAGGGAGGGAAGGAGGTGTCTGCAGACACGGACACGGGCCCGCTGGACATCTAACTCATGGCCCGATCAGAGAGAGCATGTGAGTTTGACCCTCCCGCAATCCCACTGGCATGACCTCAGTGAGCCTGCAGCAGGACAGGAAACACATGTGCCTATTAGAGCCAGTGGACTCACACATCACTCTGCCAAACAGGAAGAGAGGAAGAGACGAACAAGTGAAGGAAGACTGGGTGGATCATTCAAAAGGGATGTCATCAGTTCAGTCCTGTGCAATAGTACCGCGCTATGCAGAGAGAAGCAAAGGAAGTATTATGAGTTAAATATATCTGTATGTGGTTTGTGGTTTCTAATCATCTGAAGTTGAGGTGGTACTAAATTGCATGGTGCCATTGGGCAGAATTAGACCCAGAATGTTGCCAAACTCATGAATCCAACTGCAGACAGCTGATACGGACTAGGTAGCTGTCAGCGTGTGCGTGACCGCAGGCAAAATGAGTCATAGGAAAAAGAATCTCTTGAAAGTGTTCTGCCTTTACTCTCATTACAACACTTCATCGTGTCCGCTGTCAGGCCTGTCAGTCTCCCCACTGAAGCAGATCAGACACCCATTCACAAGCACTTGGCTAATACATTTCTATGGTATATTAACAGGAAGCTATGCATGCACTAGTGACAGCTACTTTCCTGCCGCATGTTGAGGTTCAGAGGGTAGATTCTGAACACTGGACATATTTCTTTGTATTGTTCTTTTTCTTTTTTTCTCCAGATGTTCCATTTAGTAAGAAAGTAAATTAAAATGTGAAGATGCGCAATTTTCAGCAAAGCTCTGAGGTTCTTGTCTTTTACCCATGATCTCAGATAGAATGGAGGTGGATATGTGCAACTGCCTTGTCCTCCACCTGCTCACTTGGAACTGAATTGTTAATGCAATGGGGAGCCCAGCAAAAGGCCCCAATTAGGGGACAGCAAGGAAGCCCAATTCACAGCTTGCTCCACTGAACCTCAATGAACAAACCTCTGTCCTTTCAGTATGCATCAAAAGTGAGCTGCCTTTGGATTCACAATTCATAGTCTGTCTGGGTGGGGAGGGGGGTTTCTAAATACCACCTGAGACAGTTTCCTTTTAAGAGTTATCTCAGATATTCAGGCTCCCTAGCAGCTCACAGGTTGGCAGATGACGTTAGAAAACCCATCTGTTTCAGCTGGGGTGAAACCCAGCATACCACCACAATCCTTCTAGACAGCAATACTGGGTCAACAGTATAGAGCTGAGATGTATGATAAGCATATTTGTCATGTTTCTGGATGTGTTGCATTGGTCCATCCCTGCATCCTGGTGGTACAGGCAGCACTGACTTTTAAATAAGTGAAATGATTGCTGGTGTGCTGTGGAGGGGTCAGTGCCAAAGGCCTGCTTTCCATCAGTCAGTTGAGCCCCAGTTCCTCCCAAGGCCAGGCTCCTTCAAGAGCATTGTCTGGCCCCGATTAATAGGATTAACGTGGGAGACTGCTGGGCTATAATACAGGGGCCAGATTACAGGGGCTCGACTCTACACTCTCAGTGGCAGGTGTCTTTCTCCATTTTTCTCCACTACGTGTCATGGAGTTCTTTGCCCCAACCCAGCCATTAATACCGTGAATCAGGACATCTCAGTGGCCCTTCTCTTATCCATATTCACAGTATTCACACTGAGGGTTCTAATAGGCACTTCACTCTTTTGGGAAGATGCAAGAAGAAATTTTGTCCACTAATGGCATAATTCCTGAATGTGTTAATATACTGTCCCTGGAGCAAGAATAACAACTAAAATGGTATTTGTGTTTTATGCATGATTTCATACAAAGGCCTGTTTTTTTGTCAACATCACATATGCAAGGAATGAGCCTTGCTTGCTAATCAGCTCAAATAGCTCACCAAACAGGCACTTTTCAAACTACTAAAGCTTTTTAAAAAGCTAAATATTTTGAAATGCTGAACTCCATTCTGACCTTCACATTTACACAGGAGGCAAAAAGCCCTCTGTGACCCATTTTCTTGTGAACACTCATTGTTTAGCATAAATCTGGTAAGGAAGAAGCATGCTGAGTGAAAACAACTCTTGAGTCTTGAGGCAATTCAAAAGCGACAAATCCAATAATGACTTTCATCTTAAACACACTTAACAGTTGATATGTTTTATTTTATAATCGTCAAAAAATATCACAATTCACTTAAATCCAATTCACTTGAAAAGAGACAGCTTTGAGAAAACCAAGGGAACATTATAACACAGATGAATAAACAAAAATACTACATTATCCAGGGTCCGGAATTATGTGATGTGTGTTGTGAACACTACTTTTAGAATTATGTTTGAAACCAGCAAATACTGATTACTAATGTTATATCAGCATTTTACTACTATTTTTATCTATTAAAAAAGAATTCTGAAAATCATTCTGTGCACTAAACTCACTTATGGGACATTTAGCAGCAGATGCTATGTGAGTGGAATGAGTGCAAACAGCTCAATGCTAACATCTGAAAGACTCCCTCCTGCCAGCAGATAAATGAATGAGATTAAGTAGGGAAAATCTTTGCCCCCTCTGCATTCTTAGGGAATCTCCATAAGAGGTCTGTTCTGTTCAGTCACACAGAAACACACAAAAGCAAGCAGAGCAGCAATGGAGCGCAGCTAGGCAACAAGCCTTTTGTGAAGCTTTCAAGAACGCAGAGGACTGTTAAAGCACACACGCACACACATGCACAAGCACACACACACAAACACACACACACTCACATGCACAGACACACAGAAAACACCAGGCCTCCTTGCCCCACCCCCACCCTCCAACTCGCATATTTTTTTTAACAGAAAGATGAAAATATTTTGGGAAGGAATCAGAACTAACCCCAGACTCTTGGGTCATTGCCTCTGCTGTATGTTTGTCTGTTTCTCTTCTAGACAGCACAGAGCAACTGTAATGAAGCATACTGAACACTATCCAAACATCATGACTGCCCCAATCACAAAGCCCACTTCACAAATCACGTGTGCCTGTCTTATAGGACAACGTCTAATAGCAAAAGCTAATATCAGGAACTGATATTAAAAGATGGCAACTATAAGAAAGAATCAACATACAGTATATCAGTCACATATACTAGCATGTAAACCTGAATAACTGTTGTTTTTTGTATTTTAAGATTAAATGACTCAACACTTGAAAAACCCACAGCTGTGTATCAAGTGACAAAAAGAGTTTTAACACAAATGCTTGCCCGGAGTTGTTTATAAACAAGAAAGAGCCCCCCTGAGAAGATGCTTCAATACATCTAACACCTGGCACCACAGATAAAAGGGTGTGTCATCTGTGTTTACAAACACCTGAGAATAGGCAACAAAACTCTGTAAACAGTCAAGCACGTTAAAAAGAAAATAACTGAAACATATAGACTATCATCATATGTAGGCTATAATCATATATATATATATATATATATATGTACACATGATAAATCAACTGTTTCAGTGCACTTATGAAACATGCAAAGCAGGAATGCCAGGAATTAACCTCCTCGGGAGCAGATGTCACAGTTGTGCTTACATAACACTGGGAGCTCATCTGACTGGCACATAGAGGGTTACATAAGGAAGGAGCTATCTCCATCTCCAGCACACAGATTGGAATCTTCAGAGAGGCAGCTGGACCGGCTGAAGTAAATACCATTGTATTTGATACCTGGCGGCATAGACAAGCAATTCTGCCACAATATAGCTTTTTACCAGAAACAGTACCTTGTAGCTTTACATACATACGCACAAAATGTGTATGTGTGTAAAGCTACAAGGGTTCTCATTCTTTTGTCTTTGCACTATGGGAAAAGGAGGGGAGGACTCACTGTGCCCATCACATTACCAACAAGGAATCAACTTTACGACTGGCTAGAAATGAGTGAGGCATCTATCACTGGATAAATTCAACTCAACCATCTGTCTTTTTGTACCTACAGCAAGAGCTCCAAAACCCGATTCAATCACAACTTGGGCCATCCCGTTAATCCTGCTCTGTTTCAACATTTGTGACCTGTTTGAATGGATTGACAACATGTTTCCAGCAATCCATTCCTAAATAATAGCACAGTGTCCTTCAAAGGAAATTCGAAGTGAACAGGTCCTGGCGGTGTATATTGAGGACTGTAATTTGACTTGCTGAGACCTCAGGGGCTGAGGACTGGGGTCATACAAAAGTAGCCTGTTATGTCACTTTGGGTTTACAGTCATTCAGGAAGACCATAAAGATTTGGAATGAAAACTAAAGCCTGTTTATAACCAGCAATCCTCACTGATGTTTACAGCATATCATAATCAGCTACTTCTTTGAAATATGATGGACGGGGGTAATATTAGGATATTTTAAAGTATATTGCAGTTACAGTACTTACTAGAATGATTGGTGAGGACCCCTGTACAGCTCTAAGCCTTCCACCAAACGATGAATAATACATGCTGCTTTGGAGTGTATTGTCTCTGATCACTGAACAGCAGTACTCTTACTCTCATGAAAAGGTGCTTCATATGAGTGAAGCTACTACCAGGAATTTGTGCCGACTTGGCTTGGTTCCAACTGGAAAACACAGCATTCACACACACACACACACACCCACTATTACACACGTTAAAGGGTGCTATGGGGGGTGGGGGAAACAGTCTTGCCACCCAGTCTGTGTTGTGAGAAAAATGGAAGTGTCTGCCAAAGGGGGGATCTTACTCCCATGAACAATCTGCTTTGTTCAAACTCAATACTTCAAGGTGTCTATTTTCTTTAGCCCTCAGGGCTTAAGCAGTCACAGGCAGAAGGTTATTATCCAAGCTTTTAGGTATCCTCCATCTCCAACTACAACAGCAAATTTAATAATATCAAACTTACAAATGTGAAATTTGCAATAATCAAACTCTAAACTGATAATGTATCAGAAAGCTATGGATTCATTTAATTCTACAAGGCAATGAATTGCAGCTTACATGTTCTGTCTTCGCTGTTTTTTTTCCATTCCTGTGTTATTTATTTAAGAAAAAAACTTTTGAAAGCAACACATATCATAGCCTTTTTATTTAGTGCATTTTCCCCTTTTCTAATATTTCAGGCGCATGTGACCCGTCACTGAAAACATCCCTCAACCATATATCTGCTTTCTGGATCTTCTCAAAGTGTTTAATGGCTCTGCCCCCGACATCCATTATAGGCTAAGCCACAATTAACCATCACACACACCTGGCTCCCCCTGAAACCCCTTAACAGCGCGCGCACGCGGACAGACACACACACACACACACAACACATCTGCTAACTGTCTACAGGGGATACTTGATGACCCTAAAAGGGGGAATTATCATTTTCTCTAATCAAATAACACTGAGATGTGCATCACCCATATTATATTAACTTAAGACAAATGCCTCTTTGGAAAAGGTTTATGTCTGTACTCCTAGCTCGTGTGAGCTTGCCTGATTCCAACTATGTAGGACACACACGTTTGGGTTGAATTATGCAATTTCACTCATCATGTGCATCTAATTCCACATGTAAAAGTAGACCAAATTTCACACTGTGGAGTGTGCGTAATGAAAAAGCGCTTTGACTGCCAGATCAAAATAAAAATATAATAATAATAATAATAAATAATATTTTAAACATTTCTGGCACTATACGGTCAAGCTATTGCACTGATTCTTGTTCACCCAGCTGTAAACAACCCGTGGGCTGAGATGTTCAAATGACAAAGAGCATGGTCTTGTAAGGGGTATTCAGCTTAAAACTGCCGCGCTAACCTCAACACTCCCTCGCTTGCTTGCTGTGCGTTTTGAAAAAGTGTTACGCACTAAGCGAGCTGTTATTCTAATCAACAAATCAAGCTGCCTTACTGTTTAGTCGTTCATTCTAGTCGATTGTAACCTGGGCTAATCATTTCATTGATTCATTACAGAAAACTGGTTAACTTATCAACAGATTACTTACAGGGTCAGACGGGTCAGCAATTTCAATATCCTCTTAGTTTTTCCAACAACGTGGGGAAAGTAGCAGAGATTAGAAGATTATGGACCCACGGAGCCCGAGTCTGTAAAAATATACACAATGCTGAAATAGTCCAGACTGAACGTGTCCAGAGTTTCTGACTGCAATGATACATTTGCGACTCAGAGATTGGTCGCCTCCCGTCAGCGGAGCACACGTCAGGGGCAGAACCATTACGCTCATAAATCTGTCAAGTTTTCCTAGTTAGTTTACTGCTTCAATAATTTCTGAATACATCTTCTCACATTGCTCACATTCTACAGATGCTACGTAGCTAAGTATTTCAAACAACAATGTACTGATGAGATAGTATAATGTCTAACCACACCCTTGATCTTGTTCTGACACATGGAGTACAAATAGAACAACTTACCACCCTACCTCAACACTCTACACTAACTGACCACTACTTATTAACTTTAAAAATCACATTAGACTATGTAGCACCTAACTCAGTCTACTACTACACTAGAAACATAACTCCCAAAACTACAGATGACTTCATAGCAAAAATTCAATTTCTCCTTGAGCCTCTGCTGAGCCAATATAGCCCTGTATTAGAAGGCTCTATGCCAAGCCCAACCCAAGTTGATCAATTAACTGACAGTGTTGTAAATGTACTATACTCCACATTCAACACAATTGCACCACTCAAAAAGAAAACTAGGAAACAAGAAAAAATTGCCCCGTGGTATACCACACATACTCGCTTACTGAAACAAGCTGCTCGTAGACTTGAAAGGAAATGGTATGCCACTAAACTTGAAGTGTTCCGCCTTGCTTGGAAAGATAGCTTAAAAGACTACAAGACAGCACTTAACAATGCCAAATCAGCATATTATTCCTCACTTATACACAATAATAAAGATAATCCAAAATTCCTTTTTAACACTATATCCCATTTAACAAAAAGCAGGATTGAGATGTCCCATTCCATTCCAATAAGTCTAAGCAGCAAGGACTTCATGGACTATTTTAATGACAAAATTGAATCTATTAGACTGAAAAAAAAACAACTCCCTTGTAACCTCAAATCCAGTTGGACCACATGTAATGGTTACAGCTATCTCTAGTCAACCTGTAGCATACTTTGATTCATTCACACCCACCAATATATCAGAATGTATGTCTTTGATCTCTTCAGCTAAAGCCTCAACATGCTTATTGGACCCTATCCCAACTGATCTTCTTAAGGCAGCTCTCCATCAATTGGCTGAGACAATTCTTAAAATTATAAATGACTCACTCATAGCTGGGCATGTCCCAAAATCTTTCAAGACATCTGTTATTAAACCATCAATTAAAAAAACAAATCTTGATCCTGATGTCCTTGCTAATTATAGACCCATATCTAACCTCCCATTTGTTTCAAAAATACTTGTGTCTAAGCGTCTAAGCGTAAGTGTCTAAGCAAATCTGTAGCTTCTTAAATGACAATAATATCCAGGAAACCTTCCAGTCAGGTTTTAGAACTAATCATAGCACAGAATCAGCCCTAGTTAAAGTTTTCAATGACCTCCTTATCGCATCTGATAATGTATATATATCAATATTCATCCTACTGGATCTTAGTGCTGACTTCTGACACTATTGACCATGTTATCCTACTACACAGACTTGAACACATGATAGGCCTGGTTCAAATCATACCTCTCTGGTCGCTACACGCTCATAATGAGTCATCAACCCATACCAAAGTAAAGTTTGGTGTACCCCAAGGCTCAGTGCTAGGTCCCCTGCTGTTCTCCCTGTACATGTTACCTTTAGGATCTGTTATAAGGAAACATGGTATTACTTTCCACTCCTATGCTGATGATACCCAGCTTTACCTTTCTATGAAGCCTAATGACATTATGCCAATGACTAAACTTGATGCATGTCTCCTAGACATCAAAACCTGGATGACTAATAATTTCCTTTGTTTAAATTCTGACAAAACTGAAGTTATGATGATTGGCCCTAAACAGCTGACCAACACTCTACCCCATCACCAAAACTTACTCAGTGGCCTGTCACTGTCATGTAATGCAAAAGTTAAAGACCTCGGGGTAATTATTGACCAGGACCTCTCTCTAAATAGTCATGTAAAACACATTTCAAAAACATCTTTTTTCCACCTACGAAATATTGCTAAGGTTAGAAAGTTCCTATCCTTTGAGGATGCTGAAAAATTAATACACGCATTTATTACTTCCAGGCTCGATTATTGCAATGCTCTGTTCTCTGGGTGTAGCAATACCTACAACTAATACAAAATGCAGCGGCCTGAACACTCACCAGGACTAAAAAATATGAATATCTCTTCTATTCTTGCTTCCCTACATTGGCTCCCTATTAAAAGTCGAATTGATTTTAAAATACTCCTCCTAACCTACAAAGCCCTCAAGGGCGATGCACCAACATATATTAAAGACTTACTTGTCCCTTACCACCCTCCTAGAACCCTAAGATCCCAAAATGCTGGTCTCCTTGTAATCCCAAGAATATCAAAATCTACGATAGGAGGAAGAGCCTTCTGTTACCGTGCACCCCTCCTGTGGAATAGTCCCCCCCCACACATTCGACAAGCGGACACTCTCAATACCTTTAAGTCTAGACTTAAAACCTTCCTCTTTACTGTTTCCCATAGTTAGGGATGGTGCATGGCAAATCATCACTTCTCATGGGTCTTTTGGAAGGGACTGCCTCTGCTGTTGCCCCCACTTGCGAGGCATGGCAGCCATTGACCATCCCTGCAGTGGTGCTGGGTTACCATGCATCATACCTTAGTTATGCTGCTATAGCCTAGTGCCGCCACACAACCTTCATGCGTCATGCCGTACATCTCTCTCTCTCTCTCTATACACATATAGGTATGTCCAAATTACACATTTGCTTTCTGATGTGTGAGCCTGGCCTAATTTACTTTCTTCCTCTGTCCACAATTATCTTTGCTGAGTGTCATCCCTGCCTCATTCCAGTGGACTCCTCTCACCCTCCCCTCCTGAGTGGACTACAACCAACACTAAGGGAGGCCCATGTCAGGACCGACTCTCCATCACAGAGGACCTTCCTGGACGCCAATGCTGGGCCCGACTCCCCTTCCTGAGGCTTTGTGATTGACCCCCCCTCACAATGGCGCTGTCAAATGGACCCTTACTGTTACCCCCATGACCCATCTCATTCCTTTGAGTTTGTCACTATGCCTGGCCGCTGCTACATTGTCCAGCCATAATTCCTGATAACCACCAATTGTGACTACCATGTAATGTAAAGTGGGATAATACTCTATTATTATGAACCTTATCTAAAACCATAGGCAACTTATAGTCTATCATGGTTACTACTGATTGTAATTTTTCTCCATGACCCCTGGCAGTTGGGCCACGAGACAATACTATTGTAAAAGGCGCTGTATAAATAAAACTGAATTGAATTGAATTGAATAATAAAAACATTACAGGAGAAGTTAAGTAAAGTTTGGTTTTGTTTTTGCCTGATGTGCACATTGATTGAATTGCACAATGATTTATTATATTCCACGTCAGTGACCTAGTCAGTTGGTATAAATTGACTGCTTCAGCACTTTATGAGCATTTTATGAGGTAGGCTACTGTCCAACTGCTTTTTCTTAGCTCTTCATTACAATTCAGTCCTAGTTTGTAAGACCTTTCCCTCTGAGAATTCAATATTTTTCATTCATTTCATTTCCCTAAATAATTAACAATAATGATACAAAGTCACCTAAATTACTTCAGTCTCCTCATCTAGTATCTGTCTGAACCCAGGGTGTGGAGAGCCAGGCAGGGGCCTGGTTAAGGGGTCCATGGGTGTGTCTGATGTTTCAAACTGACAAATGAAGACAACTTCCTCACAAATACAAAACTGAAAGAGAAGGGTATTACATTAAGCTTGTGAGCAGACTCCTACTTGACACATTTCACATTTTTACATAGAGTTTACCAATTTTAGAAAATAGATTGTAAAATGTGGCTAAGGCCCAAGAGTGGAGATTAGCAACAGTATGCTGTTAAGTATGATTTTTTTATAATATTGTTTGGTCTGCTGGGTAATATTTACTCTGTAGGACACACACAGGACAGGCCTTGGTGCCTACAAGTTCATGATATTTAATATTCATGACATTACAGTTTCCTGATCTGTTGTCATCTCTACATTAACGGCAAAAAGACTTTTTCTTAAGAGCTTTTAGGGCCTGAAACTGAGACATCTCAATAGAATGATGACATGTTCCCTGTCAAAGCCCATCCTTTTATGGATTCAGATTACTGATCTAAGACTGCACATTCCAGGCAAAAGACAAAGGCACCAGGACAAACATAGACTTGGAAATATGGGCAAGGCTAGTTTATTTATGTAGCACATTTCATACACAGTCAGTTCAATGTGCTTTAAAAAGATAAAGGCAAATAACAGTGAATAATAGGAAATACAATTATATAAAAATGATTGAGAAAAAAAACACACATCTTCAGATAGGCCTACTCCAAACATGCACTACTGCAGTCTAGAAACTGGGTTCTAAGCTTCAAAGTACTGGCTACAGAAAGACAAAAGGGAGTGGGAGAGAAGACCAGAGAGTGACCAGAATGACTCATGTGATCTGATCCATCATAGATTGCATTTCACCTGCCAAGACCACAGAGGGAGAGAAAGGCATTTTTAGACTGTATTTGTTGTCCTGTGCTCAGAGGGAGACAGACTGTGCGGCAGTGTGTCTCTCATGCCTTGCTCTGGGCAGCCTATAAGACAGCCTATAAGGAACTGCGATCTTTTGGCCTCTGGCAAGCTGTAACATGAACTCTGAATTGGCCACACAGCATCACTGATTTGAGCCATGACCTTTAATTCACTTAAGGCAACACATCAACTCTAAATCTCTAATACTAAACTCTACATCAACTGTAATAAATGTGAAAGTCTTAAACTGTGCATGACTGAAAGAATGGCTGTAAGTCCATTGCATGCCACTGAAATGCTTCAAAAAGAATGTGAGTCAAGTGGGTAACATTCCTGTGCACCATCCTTGGGACATAAGACTCCCAACATTGCCAAGGGTCACCAAAGACGAGCACTATGGCAGTCAAAACATATAAAAACAAAACCACACACACAGTAGCACATACCACATTGATAAAGGTGATTTCACCGTCATGAAAGAGTATTGTATTAGAGTACATACGTACTTCTTACTGATCATAAATCTACATTCTTTTGAAATGTAATATTCTCACCACACCTAGTCTCAAACTGCCACACTTTTTCTCACAGTGTAAGAAAGGAGATCCAAGATTTATTATAAATGACTTACTAATCTCATTTAAACAAAATTCTGGAGTCCAATATACAAATTAGCAAATTATTTTTGGCAATACCATTAACTGAAGCTGAGGTTTCACAATAGAAGCTTTCATAGGCTAGTGCATTAGAGAGAAAAGATTACTCTCCATATGTGAAACAGGGACATTCTTTTTAAACATAAGGGCAAAGCTCTACATCCCAGTAAACACAAACACACACACCACCAGCAAAGCATAAGACATCTCCCAGTCTCCCACATTTACCAGGTAATTTTCCAGGTCATCAATTTAAGGAAAATCACATGCTGAGTAATATTTGGTTGAACACTCCCCTGACACATATCTTTGTCATCTTCCTGGCTTTTTAGGCCACTAGCAATAATTTCACACAAAGTAATCAGTCACCCTGAGTGTACATTAATTCTCATTAGTACAGTTAGGTGAGTTTCAACTATACAAGTGCAAAGATAGAATCGAGGATTGAAAGAAAAATCGTTTAAGCCTGTAATGACAAGAATAACGTGGAAGTAATAGACTCTGGTAACGTATTTAACCGACAAAGAAAACATTTAATAGTACATCTCTCCAACGCCTGATTTATATAGAATATTTGGGCTACTCAGTAGGTTTCTCCGTCCCCTTCTTCGCTTACAGAAAAATGCGCACATTCTGTATCAATGTGTATTTATGTTTTTTTTTTATTTGGATGGTATCCGCCGGAGTAGACTCGGAGTAGAAAACGGAACTTAGTCTGAGCTGTGAGGACACCTCATCACTCGATTTCTTAGCTGCGTAATGCCCCTTACCCATGTGGGGAAAAGGAGTTTAATGTGCTGCCCAATGTCCCCAACAACCTCTCTAGGTGCCTTTTGGGTTAGTAAAAAAAACTGCTGGCAAATACCTACCTCTGTGTCGACAAATGACCTGTAGTCGTGATTCAAATGAAACTTCACACGGCATTTCACAAACCTCGTCAGATCACAGGCATTCCTATAAAAACATGGGCAACGGCTTGTGTTTACAAATGTTCGACTCTGGTCGTACAGCGCCATCAAATGTCCAAAGTGTCGCTGCTTCATGCAGTAGCTGCCAAGACGGTTCTTGAAGTAGCCTAAATGACTTAATCCTATTTTCTTAGGGATATTTTTTGGCTACCATTAATCGTGTTGTTTCAGTGTCACATGTTGTCTTTCAGTTAATGTTTCAGGCCATTCACAAATAGCGGTGTTGAAATGTCTGAGTAACTCCATGGCAAACATTCCATGAGTAACCTATTACCGTTTTTTCAGTCGCTAACAAACATCAACCTATATTTAAAATACTTTTTCTAAACTAGCACACAGCCTACCTACATCACACAGTGAGCCAAACTGTTTTCTTATCAAAAGCACATGTAGGTGTAACAGGCAGAGCAGATGTCCGACGCCACCCAATTGAAGAGCTGGGCACTCAGTTGTACACACAGGTTCTCTGAATTTGGTGGGAGCAACAGAACAGACTCAATCATATAAAAAGTATATTTATTAAGCACAAATATTTTAAGAATCCAAAGTAAAAAAAAAAAAAGTCCTTGCACACACTTAGGAAGTCCATGCAGATCCCAGTCCTATGGGCTAGTCAACAGTCCGACAACTCAACAGCTTTCCCAGTCTTGACCACAGCAGAGAGGAAAAAAAAAAAAAAACAGTTCAAAAACACCCCCAAATCAATCACTGGTGAAACACTAAATAACCTAACACCACAAGTCTACTGTGGCAAGAGGTGGAACATTCAACTTCGCTGTGCACAAGGGCTGTAGGACTTCATTGGTAACACTGCAGTTGAGCTAGGAGGAGCAGATGCAGCACTCACCCTCAAACTGGAAGCAGATGTGTCTTACTCCCAGTCCTGTTGAAAAACACCAGCTGTGGAGGGCAGGAACTCTGCTGCCAGGAACAATCAGACAGACATCCGTGGTGTGGGTGAGGAGACAAACCAGGTGAGCAAGCCCCAGACAACCATTGCGCTAATAAACAAACTGCAGACAAATTTGAAGCACAGCACCAAATACAACCGCAGTCACATTAATTCCAGGTTCAGACAGCGAAACACAGGGAATATGGGGAATACAGAAAAAGAGCGAGCTGCACACACAGCATCCAAGCCCAGCCAAGAGCACCCTGCAAATGCCTGAATCTTTGAGTTCACTTCTGATCAGCAACACCTGTGATCATTCAGCCAGTCACTTAATGCTGATCAGCTCTGTCATGGAAGCAGGTGGAGGGCGGCTCTGCCCAACGAGCCAATCCAAGTGGCAATCAAGTACACACAGCAAAGTCAACTTAATAGGCAAAGTAACACAAGTAGAAGAACAAAGTGCACACAACAAAAAGAATAACAAAAACACAACATGCAACAAAATCAACCACACCACTATGGATCCTCTGATCCTCTGATGCAAGTACAGGAGCACTCTCCCCAAACATTCACATAAATCACACACTGTGTTTGCAAAAGAACATTTAAAACATGCAGCAAAAGCAATGTTTTTCCTTTTCCAACACAATCAGTGGCCAGATCAATGAGTACTCTCAGACAATCCTAACCTAAAGGAAGACAAAAAAGCAAAACTTTGCTTTCAAGTTAAGCAAATTCTTCCTTAGGTTTTGCTTTGTCTGTGCCATTTACCTGGTCATGAATGTGTGTGTGAAGTGTGTAAACACTTCTACACTTGTACACTGACTTGTACACACTTGTAGTAACTGACATTGACATGAAAGACCCATAATAAGCACCTACGCAAATATACTGTACACTACAGAATTATGGAGATTTAAACAGTAAAGTTAGTAATTTCCTAAATTACTGAATACTGCTGAACCAAGGGTTATGTACTGTATTTAAGGTTTTGGACATTAGATTTCAATTTCTGGCACACTTTGTGTAATCATTTGCAAATAAAATCTAAAAGATAATTTTGGTGTTGGGTAAAGAAAATGTAAGCATTGTAAAAATGCATTTATGCATACATTGTGAAAACAGCAAGAAATGTGTCAACTGTATGGCTACAACAGACCGATGCTAATTGTGTTTAGAGTTTTGAAAATGTGGCTAAAGGTCAAAAGCTTGTTAGCAATTGAAAAAAAACTGTACTTAGTCCAGGAGCTGATGTCCATAAGGAAAGTAATGAGTAAAGAAAAATTGTGGGGGAAAAAATAATTACTTCTGAAACACAGATATGCAAAGTCAACCCAAGGACAGATAAAAATACTTTCTGCTGAGAAATGCATTACACTGATACCAAATGCAACGCAGTAGTCAGTGTTGATTTGCAGATTAGTGAGATAATAATAATAATAATAATAATAATAATAATAATAAGTTGTTGAAGTTGTGGTGAGGTGACATGATGAAACAATATTCCAGATTAAGGAGCAACAAAATGTCCAGATGGTGGAGCTGTTCATTCACAGACAATACGCACATTCTTCTTAGTCCATAGACCCCATGTACACACTTCCCAGAGGCATCTTTCCAACAATTATAGCCACTGAAATAAATGACATCGCCACTGAAATTGTTTTGTGACATCAATTTTACCTGTGCTAGAACATAATACAACTTTTATTGTATGTCCTTATTTCCTACTGTATCTTATTAAATGATGGGCATCTTGTAACAGGGTCATTGCCTTCTGGTTAGGGCTTCAGGCTTGTAACTGACCAGTGGACCATGGCTGAAGTGCTCTTGAGCAAGGCACCTAACCCCTCACTGCTCCCTGAGCTATAGCAGGCAGCCGACTGCTCCGGGTTAGTGTGTGCTTCACTTCACTGCGTGCTGTGTGTGTTCACTAATTCATGATTGGGTTAAATGCAATAAGCAAATTTCCCTCACAGGATCAAGAGTATAGATTATTATGATTAAGATGATGATGATGATGATGATTATTATTATTATTATTATTATTGTGTTATATTATATTATCTTCTTATCTTCTTCTGGAGACTGTGTGGATGACACAAGGTACAGCAAACCCAAATGTTATTCAGAAATAACCACTGATCTGCAACCACATCTTCCTTTCACAGTATGGTCTCAGTTGCCGAACAGCTGCCCTTCTGAGGACGTGCAAATACACCAGTTGCAATAGTGACAAAAATCTTCATGTTAATTCCTTGGCCTCAACAGTTGCAATAATACATTACTCCATAATACTCCATGATAGCAAATCTAAAAAAGAGCTTGAATTTCTTATGACAAAAACAAAGTCTTGGTGTTGTGCATTGATTGTTGGAAAAGGAAATGAATCTTTTTTAGGATGAATCTGAAACAACAAATCTAACAAGCTGAAACCTTTTTGAAAGCGCTGTAACCATGTATCATATCATTTTTTCTTTCTAGCTGACCTTCTCTGATATGCAAGCCTTGTGTACACAACCCTCAAGACATCTCATAGTACTGAAGTCCTGTCCCAGGGATACGCACGTGCCTGTCTATGGAAAACACACCCTTGGCCATCTTGCTGTTAGGTGAATTTATCTGAGACGGGATGCGCTTCGACCGTTACTGTACCACGACAATGATGGCAATGCTCCAAAGGGGGCTGACATACAGGCACTCTGTTCAGGGCATTGGTGCTGGTGTAGAATAATAATAATAGCAGTTGCCAACAAATAACTACACACTGGCTCAGTCCAAAGAATGAGGTAAACTAGGCCATCTGTGAGATGGCGGATATGACTAGGAGCACAATATTTCTGTTGTCTTGTCAGTGCCTGCATCAGTATCTATTTATCTTCAGCTGGCTGTCAAACAGTGAGGCCATTGGATTTATTCAGATGTTTCTCCCATGAAAATTGATGGGCAGTGAAAACATGTTGTAGATTCCAACTTGGTGCATCTTCTCATGCAAATATAAATGCCCATTTTGCCTGTCAGATGTACTTAAAAAATAATAATAAACCTATTATTGTACATTTCATAGGAATCATATGGGTTAAATAATTTTCACTACCTTTTAGGGAAAACTAAAGTAATTATGACCACCACCACTACAAAAACAACAAAAACAACAATAATAACACATGGCTTATTTGGCTATTTTGGTAGGTTACTGCTGGCTCAAAAAACAGCACTATGATGCCCTGTTGTTTCAAATGCTTTTTTCTCCTTCAACTAGTGTCCAACTGGAGAGAGGATTGCTAAGAACACATCTTGTCTAAGTGCAGCTGACAGCGTGGACAAAGCCACTTTCTTTATTGGTCAGCTGGCACATGTGTTCACAGAGATCTTCAAATCCTCTCTTCATCATCATCCCTGTCCCTATGTCAGCTAAAACAACAGGTCTTAATGATTTCAGGCCAATTGCATTCACCTAGCAACTGGCCTATGCCAGAAACCAGCCCTGTCAACATCAGTGACATCCAGATTAGATGCATTCAACTTTCAGAGTTACCTATCTATTTTTTCTTTCTATAGTGCAGCAGGGCTGCCCACCATCCCACCTAACACGATGGATGGTCTTCCTAGAAATAACCATTCTGTCCCTGGTCCTCTGGGCAACATGGGAGTCCAGTACACACCACAGACGTGATACTCAGAAGGAAACAGCACACTGTGAATTAGGTAGGCCTATGTGAGATACCTCAGGAGTGCTTGCAGAGACAAAGACAGACAAGTTGTTAATATCACAGCCTGTTTGGATCAGACTTTGTTTTGTAGACTTGAGTTTCTCTTTGGAGGCTCTGGAGGCATAATGTAACTATGCAGTCTGTGTTCTGTAGGCCTGTCATTGTTGCTAATAAGGTTGAATTGATAAGTAAGACAGTAGTGGAAATCTTCAGGGCAAGGGGGATTCATTGACCACTGTCTGGGGACTTAGTCATTGTGTCATTTTATTTTGTTATGAAAAGCACTTTGAATGATTCAAGTGAATTAACTCTAAAGTCAAATCATTTTTGTTGAGACATAAGAGTTGTACAAAAACGGTTTCTCATGAACTTGGCACAACAAAATTGGCCAGATTGAGTAAGTCTTTTTCCATGACATCAACTTTTTGACGCACATAATTTTAAAGCAAATAATCTTTTTAATGGAAAAAGGACTTATGCTAAATAAATAAACATATCTTCCATGCCCATCAAATAATGATGAGTCAAGAGAGTGAATTGAATCTCAGGCCATTGCACTGATCAGTTAACAATGGACATATATCAAACCATTCTATCTAGGGTCATAAAGGTGACTAAGCAACATAAGAATGTCATAGAACATAGCAAAGGATGCACTAGAATTTTTGTTCACTCTTTCATGTGTTCATGTGCAGAAGTTGCACATTGTGCATTGCAAGTGCATTGACTTGATGTTTTTCTTTTGGTTCTTGTCATGCTGCCTGACAGCAAGGCCAGATGATCATAGAGGAAAGGCAATTAAGAAAAAGGTTAAAAAGTATAACTTGGAAGAACTATGGAGACAACTGGACGCTTTAGGGGTTTCCAGTAATTTGGACATGGATGGATGGAAAAAAGAACTACTGAAAATCCTAATACGGGAGCTGAAGCAGATTGAACAGGACAGTATTAGAGAGGAAACATGCATCAAGACCACAACAAGAGCAGAAGGACATCATTCCTGATGATGTCAGAATGGTTCTAGCTGATCATGATGACTTTTTGGACAAAGAGATAGAAGAACTAGAGTGCAATGGAAAGAGGGAGGATGATGTGAAGTCTGAAATGTATACCCTTTTGAATGAAGTTGCTGAGAAGGCTGGGAAAGTGGACTCAACTCTGGGTGAGTAAAAAGACAGCTCACACTGGGTATAAGATAGCCTTGCATCACCAGATATGACTCTGAAATCTAAACTGATTAGGGAGAAATTAATAGACTATGTTAAAAGCGAGCTTACATTTTAACATCAAAGTTGTTCAGTATTGAGTTTTAATGAAGCATTCCTCATATTTAGCTTTGAAGGCACTGGAAGAAAAAGGAGTGTTGACTCCAGAGGGAGGAGACTGGGAGGACAAGACTGAGCAGAAAGTATGTTTGTGGTGTGCTGTAGAGGTCAAGAGACTGGCTTACTGCTCCAACCCCAGGAGGAGGTGTCACGTGACAAGAAACAGGAGGAGGCAGCAGACCTTGTAATGAACTGACATGAACTTTGAAAACAATAACACTCTACCATCAGAAGTCAAATTTCTTGTCAAATTGCTTGTTTTGTTGATTCATTTGTGAAATATTTTTGTCATCAATTTTGTAGCCTGGCCATTCCTTCCTATGCACTTCCATGCGATTATCTCATATCATAGTAGTCTGGATTTTTATTGAAACAGTTGTCTCCAGTGGCATGTTTACTGCATCCAATCGGCGGACAGAGGGAGGGGTTGTGAACACTGAGCTAGAATGCTAAGTCAAGGCAGGCTATCAGTCAGGGGCTGATCCAATTGTTTTAAACTTCAACAGAGTCCATACCTCCAGCAAGCAATCATTTCTCACTACCAAATGACCAGACCCTGAAGAAGACCCAGAAGAAACAAAGTGTAGTACGAGGGGCTGGTTTTATAATCATGCTATCAACCTTATGCCATTACTCAAATATTATTCTGCTACCTAATGACTTCTACTCAGCCATACCAGTAGGTTTCAGAAGGCAATGGATATGATCATGTTGACTATGGCACGCAGAGGGTAGGAATGCATGTACTCCCTACTTCATTCATTACACAATCTCATTACCATGATTTTTTCTTCCGGCAGTGGGCCGGAAGAAAACCCTGCTGAAGTTTTTATCTGACATTGCAGGCCTCCTGGCAATTGCAGCACAGACTGCTTATAGGCTGTAGATCCAGTAGCACATTAATTGGTGGCATTGAGTAGTAGCCTATCAGACTTCCAGCTGTGAAGGTAGGATATTGTGCACAAGAAAAAACGGCAACATTATTAAATATATGGTCAATGTAGTAGTGAGGTAGCTCACATAGGCCTACCTATGGTCAATGATGTAGTGCCAATAGTTCAATTGTTTTTAAGTCAAAGTCAAAGTCGCTTTTATTGTCAATTAACTATATATAACTATATATATATATATATAAGGCGCCACATTTCTGACACAAAATGTTGAATCCATTCTGGCAATGAAAATCAGCATTTAAGGACATGTTGATGTCATTTTTAGACCATTTAAAATACTTATTCTCAGTGTGTGTATATATATATATATATATATATATATATATATATATATATATATATGTGTGTGTGTGTGTGTGTGTGTGTGTGTATATGGAATGAACATTGGCCCTCTGGTGCCGCCACTTCCGGCTCCAGTGCTTCAATAGCTTCACTGTGTGCTACATTTTGTTTTGTTTTTTACAATTAATTAGGCCTGTGTTGAAATTCTAACTGATCTGCCATGATCTGCTCAATGAAATGTTACTCATTGTCATTGCTGACGTATAATCTACTTCCTGTTTTCGTTTTTTCATGTGACATCTTTGTTACTGGCTAACGAAACTAAAAGAAACTTCTGCCACGTCAGAAAGTGGAAGGACAGAAGCCGTATTTTGAACTTAATTCCTTTCGTGATTGTATATTACTTGATCCACTACCACATTGCTCCGGATGATTTTTGCAGCCTCCTCGGAAAGACAAAAGAAAACAAGTAACACAACATCAACAGAGGATCTCAGCAGCAGTTGTCATATAACGTTAGCTCCGTTTGATCTACCGTTAGCTAAATAGTAGTTGGATCAACAGGATGGAAAGAAAATATAATCCGAAGAGCCCAGGTATGTTATAACATCATACATTTCAAAGGTTGTCTTTCCTACTGACCACAGTATCTAACGTAAGGTCGTTACAGGCTATTATACAAGGCAGCTACACAAGTTAGCTAATCTTAGCAAACTTCCTAGAAGCTAGATTGAACTGGTGATGATTCGTGTGTATTTTTTTCAGCCCCGAAACATTGTCACGACAGAAATAAGATTTAGGCAGAAAGACAGCCTGTTTGCTGTTAGGTTCATTTTAAAACTCCTACGGATCGAATTAGCTTAGCTATTTGGTTGGCTTGCTAGTAAAGTTTTTACTCCCTCGGAAGGTTTGAACTGCAAGTTGTATAACGTTACCACTTAAATGATTAGCGATAATGTTAAAGACCCTAACGTTACTGTATGTAATTTGCTGCATTGATTAACTTAACCTCACCGGACGTGGCACCGTTGGGCTAAATTTAAGTTAACAAAGTTAACATGACCTGTTATCGTTGTCTGCTATGCATGGTGCTAAGTTGTTGTGTTTGGGATGTCTGGAAAGATGAGAGTTTTAGCAGTAACCTAATCACTTAGCTTTCCTCTTTCCTTTTGATGCATTGATCAGAGTTGAAATTCTCACAGACGAGCCGTAGCCTACTTGTTCTACCGTCATATAATCTGTCACTTGACCTATTTCCTTTTTGAATAAATAGTCTTGGAAAATGCATGACATATTCATACCCATGATTATGTAGGCTGCCTAGGCTACAATTGTCAGCTGTCATGGGCTCAGTCAATACAGGCCTATGCATCTGAACGCATTCACATGAGATGGACGTACAGCAACATTATGTACAACATATGTTTTGTACTTTTAAACAATGACAGGGTTTTAAAATGCAATCTTAAAGAAAATGTATATCATCTTATTTAAAGCAACACTATGTAGGTTAGTTTTGGTGTGGAACTACTGGACTAGCTACCTAAAAGGCCCAAAACTTTTGAAAAAATTTCAGACCTTTCAAGAAGATGATGGGCCTAAATGATCACAAACAGTCACAAATATCATGCTGTAAAGCTGTTTCTTTAATTTTGTGTTGGTTTCCTACCCTCCAACCAAACTAGGCCTAAATCACATCCAAATTTGGAGATGGTACCTGAATGAATATCTTGATAAAAAGGCCTCAAATAGTGTCCTAGTTCTTCCGCTCAGTTTCTCATTTAGCTCCACAACTGCATCACAAATCTGTCCGTAGGCTTTGGTTTGTACCATCTCTGAATTGTGCAGGCCAATCAGTGAACAGAGAGAGGGCTGAAAACAAGAACACTGAATTTATATGGTGTGTTCCAGCACATAATGTACGTCATGAGCAAACAGTAGCCACCATCGAGCAAATGTATGCATGTATGTTTTTCTTTTTTAAGAAAACATTGACACAAGGACTCGACACTGATAATGGAGTGGTGCTCTTTGTAAATTGAATCGAAAAATGCACTAAGCCTACAGTTTTGGATGATTTGGGAAAGAAGTTCCAAACTGACTGAGAAAAGATAATGTTGATATACAGGCCTTAATGTGTAATGGTCATACCCAAAATTTGAAAAGTAAATATAATGAAAAGGCTGCATTGACTATGTTCTTTTTACACCAAAACCCACATAGGCCTACTCTTTCTCACTAAAGTACTCTTTCAAAAAGTGTGTTAGGTACTGAAGATTGAAAAAATACAAATGCTCCCTGAATCAACAAGGCTGTGCCTAAAACTTTTGATGCCAAAGAAGGATAGGAAAGCTTGGATGTTGCAGGCAAGTCTCACGAGTTTCTTTGATCATCATGCTTATCAATAAAAGTTCTTGAGTAGCACAAATATAATGGTTATGTGAGACTTATACTGGGCTGAAGAACTGTAGCCTTTGTCTGATTTCCTTCCTGTCATCTAACAGACCTGCCCAGATATCATTAAATCATCAGTGACCAGTTTTTAAAATGTACGTTTCTACCAGACTAGTAATTCTGGATGGTTGGTTCTAGATGGTTATAAACAGCAATAAATAGTAAAGGGTACATCAATAGTAAGGGAATGCATCAGTATGCCCAAGACAGTTTACCACCCACATGCTTATGAAACAAACTTGTGTGTCTCTTTTGCTCTGTCATAGCTACAGATGTTGAATGCTTGCTTTTCTGTCAGGAGATGTCTGTGTTTAATCCCCAAAACACACTGAAGGAAATTAAACTAGTGCTGTTTTTCACATAGCCTAGAACGAGTTGTTTGAAATGAGTGAGTTGTTTGAAGGCAAATATTTGCATCCATCAGCCATTATCAATTATATAACTGAGCAGATAAAAATAGTTTAAGTATAAGTTTATGATATCTACTTTTGTAAAAATGTAACACAGAACATTTTATATTCAGTCTTTGAAGTCTGTGTGCAATATAGTGTGTTTTCTCCAAAACGAAAGTAGTCTTATCTATTCGGTGCACACAGAGCACAGGCGAAGCGCTGAGGCCAGAGCCACCTGTTGTCTTTTCCTATTACATAAGGCACATTTGTGTGATATGGAGCGTAAGCTTCAAGGAGTTCCATGCAGAGAAGGTCACACTGCATTATGTTCATTGAGAGCTTTGGCATAGCTGCATGTCCCAGAGCATCACTGTATAACTACAGAGGCTTCAGCATGCCAGACACATTACACAAGGGCACATCTTGACCCAGAGCATCCCAGAATAAGCAGTGTATGCAGATTTCTTGTATGTTTTATTTGCCTGATTTTGCCTCAAAGGTGAAATATTCAATGAATACAACCTGGGCATTTGTGTTTGTGAACCATATAAATGAGCTTACAATTGGAAGCTATTTTCCTTATTTATTTAATGTTCCTATTCAGGTAGGAAGCCCTTGTTGTCAGCATGGGGGTTTCTGCAGGAGAATTGGCAGGACACCTGCTCATTAAACTTTCCACAATGAGGGAGTGAGTGACAGGCCATGGCACTTGTGATGAATGCTCATCCCCTGTGTCTTGCATAGGAAATCTGGGTGAATTCAAAGCACAGCATGTAAACACAGGTCTTCATGCAGACATTTCAGGACAGACACAGTCAAGATACACTGTAGTAAGATGGCAGTGCTGCATGCTTTTGATACATTTTCTGCTGTCCCACTTTTATCTTTTATTTTTAGCCAGAGGAACACAAACAGTAGGCCTATATACTCCTGTAATCACACTCAAAGGACTTTAATGTTAGGTCTTACATTCTACCTCCACTACTGATTAGAGAGAGAGAGTGAGGGAGTAGGTCATTGCTAAAACCCAAGCCTCTGGCTCTTTGAGGGTTCTAGGATGCTATGCCCCAGTTTGGTCCATGTTTGCTCCCTGCAGGTAAAGTTACGCAATTCACTTGTCCCTCTGAGCTGCTAGACTGTACAGACTGCAGGGCATTGTCTGTCGTCTTTTGCTATCTTCCACGTGTCCCTCTGTCTTGTTTGGTCTGTCACACTCAACCACCACCTGGTGTATTTCCCTTGCTCAGAGCTCTTTCCACTGCTGGGTGCCTGTGGAGGGCTACCAGACCTGTCTGAAGACCAGCACACAGGCTGTCAATGGGCACTTGTTTTAAGTATCACAAAAGACAATATGCTCAGCCTCAGACAGAATTGCACCACTACTTCCCCGAGCCATGAATGCCAGTCCAAAGGGTATAATGGAGGAAACTAAAACATTTTTATTCAAATCAGTATGAAGTATGAATTATTGATTAATTATTGATCATGATTGTGTCACTGACAGTAACGTTACAAAGTTAAACAATATAATACAGGAGAGGAGAGGAGAGGTTGTGCATGACCACAGAGCAGTCATGAACATGAAACATGGACCATGATTGTGTGCTCCATCACATGGAGCTTAGAAATAACCATTGAAAAATGGCCAGATTTGGACAAAGCCTTTTTGATATGTCACATGTCAAAAATCAGCTGTACTTCAAGTGTGGTTTAAGTTTAAATCTCATTGGCACCGCAAATGTGGGAAATATGTAGCCTATAAGATCACTTGTGTTTGTGCATCCTTTGTGTACATTTGTGCAGTTTGTAAAAGTTCAAACCAGTTTAGACATATTAAACTACTGGGCAGTAGTCACCCAGCACCCCATTAGTACCCAAATTATTCCAAAATGGTTGGAATCATTTATGTCTCATTTGTGCTGACATTTACATCTCTGTGTATCAGCACCCTAGATACAAAGTGCCTTTGGAATCTACATCTCAAAAATGGTTTGAGCACAAATTTTTATGTTATCTGCACAAGCATGCACAAATGAAGACAAATTATGTTATACATATTTTATGTCAAGTCAAGTCAAGTCAAGTAGGGATTTATTGTCGTTTCAGCCATATACACAGTACATAGTGAGACGAGACAACGGGAACAATTGGTGATACACGTAACTGTTAAAACACAGTATGGACAAGACAGATACGTAATAGTGGCTACATACACTATTGCGGGAGAAAAATAACATTACAACACAGTTGTAAACGATTTGCAGGTCAAAATACAGGTGACCTAAAACAAACACGCTAGACAGGGCATGGCTTTTTGCAGAGCACTGTGGCTAGTGGTGTGATTTGTAAAATGAAGACTGTTCAATATAAATATAAATAATAGCAGCTAGAGACTATTCTACATAAATATAAGTGATAGCAGCAAGAAAGTACGGGGGGCATACAGTGCAGTGTGCTGTGACACGCTGGTTTGCATCCTGAGTAAGAAATTCCAGTCCAATTGCACTACAGGTTGTTCAGCAGTCTGACTGTCTGTGGGAAGAAGCTCTTCCCCATTCTGGAGGTGCGGGCAGTGATACTGCGGAACCTTCTGCCAGATGGTAGTAGGGTGAATAGTCCATGGGAGGGATGGATAGTGTCTTTGGTAATGTTCTTTGCTTTCAGCAGACAGCGGGTGCTGTAGATGTCTGAGAGGGGGGGCAGAGAGACTCCAGTGATCTTTTCGGCTGTCCTCACAATTCGCTGCAGGGCCTTACAGTCTGCCGTGGTGCAGTTGCCGAACCACGCTGTGATGGCGCCGCTGAGGATGCTCTCAATCGTCCCTCTGTAGAAAGTTGTGAGGATGGAGGTTGGGAGATTGGCTTTACGCAGTCTTCTCAGAAAGTACAGACGCTGCTGGGCTTTCTTTGTGATGTGTGTGGTGTTGAGAGTCCATGAGAGGTCGTCAGTTATGTGTGTGCCCAGAAACTTTGTGCTCTGGACAATCTGTACTGGAAGGTTGTTGATGCACAGTGGGATGTGTTTATGCAAAGTCCGCCTGAAGTCGATGACCAGTTCTTTTGTTTTGTCCACATTGAGGGACAGGTTGCTGTTGGTGCACCAGTTGCTGAGCTGAGCCACCTCTTCTCTGTACGGGGCCTCGTTGCCTCCGCTGATCAGACCCACCACGGTAGTGTCATCAGCAAACTTGATGATGTGGTTTGAGCTGTGCGTTGCCACACAGACTTAGCGACTGTTGAAACAGACTGTAATATTCCCCACACTTGCTAGTGTGTGAAACTACCCCTGCAGTTATGCAAATGTTATTCAAAGTCTGCTGTCTGCTGTGGGTTTTATTCTAAATCATTTTATTATAAATCATTTTATGAGATGCAGATCATATAAACAATCCATTTTTCAGCCTACAGTAAGTATTAGACATTTAGACCTGTGCTACAAAAAAGCTTTTACAGAATACTCTAGTAAAACAGTGTAATGTTAATTTGGCCCAATATTGTGTCAATTTGTTAGAATGGATAAAAGGATTCTTTAGTTGATTCTGCCTCCCTTGGATGCGTTTTTTCACTAGAGGCTCAGAGAGGGACCCAAACATTTAATCTCTTGATCTCTGGACCCAAACATTTAAGGTCTCCCACCTTTTCTCTCACAGGACAGTAAATGTGCTAAGGAAACTTCATGCATTCAGCTCTCCTGGTGCCTCTCCACTGCTGTGAGAAACTTGTCAACATGAGTTAGTAAAATAGTCACAGCACACAGACAGTCACAACAAACCATAACATTAAGAGAGAAAATAGCTCAATTATAAGTAAGAAAAACACAACGCTACACAACAAGCAAAAAAGGGTTGTATTTGGGAAAGTTTTGTTGCAATGTTGCACTAGACTCTCTATATAGTCGGATAGTCATTGTCATTAGTAAAGAATGAACAAAGCTGCCATGTACTGCCATGGACAACCATGAGTTGTAGGCCTACATGCCACAGCATGAAAGTCTTCTCACTGCCTTCTCCCCCTCCACCTATGAAATGAGCTGCACTGGGCATGCTATAAGGAGCAGTCCCAGACTAATTAACAGTTAATCACATTCATTTGCTTCCCATCCAGCCACATGCTGCGCTAGCAGGCTAAAGTGGGCTCTCCGTAGCCTCATCAGTAGGCAGCAGGCTTTCTCTCAGGCCATGATTGGAGTGGTGAGAGCTTGGGATACAGATGCTTACCCTACAAGTGCTCCTGCTCCCCCACATCACTGAGTTCACTTCATCTCAGGGTTCATCTTTGCTTCTCAAGTTTGTGCTTTTTCACTTTTGACACATCCTCCTCTGATGCTCTCCACAATCACACTGCCTCACTTTAGCACAAAGTCCAGCCGCAGGCACAGGCTGATGGAACACGTGGGTTGAGAAGCGTGTGTGTGTGTCATCTGAGGGCTTTCTCTCTCCTCTCTCTCACTTTCTCTAACAGGAGTGAGTAGACTCCCTTTCCATTGCATTGGATCAATTTGTACAGTTGGATTCCAGAGCAATTTTCTTTATAGGAATGGGTTTGTCATGCTCACACTTTACCCAATTATTTTCCCATTTCAGTGGAGTAGGACAGCATGACTACAAACTTTTGCCAGAAGAGTGCTGGGTGGATTTTGCTCCCTTTACATAGCTGGGTGGATTTTGCTCCCTTTTCTGCTGTCTGGAACCCTTAAAAAGTGTCTGATCCTCTGACTAGGTTGCATTGTAGTGGTTCTGCTGAAATAGGCACTTCACTTTTAGCACCAAAGAAAACAGGCAAGGTTGAGGCTCAGGGTGCTGCGGACACCAGGCATGTCACCAAGCTTTCTAGCATTGCATCATAGCCGTGGGGGTGAGCAGAATGCGGGAGAAGGATGGTGGAGAGGTGTGGGTAATGCATGTAGTGATTCTGCATCTGCCCAGATTAAAGAGGTTTGTGTTAGAGCATGAGGGTAAAGATAAGCAGATGTTTTCTGCTGATGCCTGTCACATGCCATTCTTAAGACTGCCAGAGGAAGTAATTGACTCTAGCATCTTAGCAAGTCAAAGCTGAGGTGGTAGGTTGTTGTGTTTGTGTGTGGGGTGGGGGGGCGGTCGAGCACCTAAGCCACTGCTGTGGGCTGCTTGTGAAGATGACATGATTGCTTTGCCTCTCTAAATTACACAGTGTGCTGTGATGGTCGTCACAGTCATAATATTCAGTTGGGTCATGACAAAATCAGTGATTCAGAACTGTTGAGCTGCATTGTAAACATATTTGATGGCCATGAAAGTAAGGAGTAAGTGTGTGCGTGTGTGTGTGTGAGAGTGAGTGAGTGTGCATGAGTGAGTGTGGACTATGAAGCACATGCTATTCTGTCCTCTGCTTCATGCTCTGTCAGCATTAATGCTAACACACCAGCTGCTGTGCTTATTCAGGCATACAAGTCTCACATCAGTGGTCAGGCTCATGACTCCTGCATGGGTGGTGGGGGGTGGTGGATGGGTGGTTGGGTGTTAGAGAGGAAGCAGCCGTGGCGGTCGGGCTGACTTGTAACTGACCTGAGATCACTTCGACGCAACTTTCTCTCCTGTTGATGAGCCTCTAACAGACACTCCTTCTGTCCCCACAGCTGTCAAGCGCCTGATGAAGGAAGCAGCAGAACTGCGAGAGCCAACAGAGCACTATCACGCCAAGCCACTAGAGGTGAGCCTCAAACTGCACATGATGAGGCACAAGCACCCTTTTGAGCAGGGCTGCAGGCCACTGTTCCTCAGTGTTGTTGGTGTGGCACCTCTTCACTCATATTGGGCCATAAAGGATTTTTCTGGAGAACTTTAATCAGCAGTAAGCAAATGATCATGATCATCCAATCAGAACATAGCGAACTGGTTATGTGGTTTCCTGGCAACACTGCTCAAAAAGTCACCCTATGTATTACCACCCAAGCCTTCTCTCTGTCTCCAGACTAAGGGAAAGCCATCACCTCTCCACAAAGACATATCATGTCTTCAGTAGCCTTAGAGAACCCTTGAGCTCAGGTTTGCTCAGAAATGTCTGATCTTGACTGTTCTATTCCTAGGATAATCTGTTTGAGTGGCACTTCTCTGTGCGCGGCCCACCAGACTCTGACTTTGATGGTGGCGTCTACCACGGCAGGATTGTTCTCCCCCCAGAGTACCCCATGAAGCCCCCCAGCATCATCCTGCTGACGGTAAGACTGGGACCAGGACCTTTGCCATTCCCTGTCAAGCTCCAGCTCATCTGCCCATCCCTGACAAGGAGCAGGATGCAACACAAAGACATAATGTCATATGACACCAGATGTATTCATCAAAGGGGAACAGCAGGCAGGATGCTTTGGCAACAGTCTTCTTCATATATGTCTAATTGGTACTGTGTAGATTTGAAAGAAACGTGTGACAAAAGTACATAGAGGATTTTTAGCGGTTCATCAGTCAATGCCTCTGTATTGTACACATTCCTTTGTAAAGTCAACCATTTTAACATGCAAGTGTTCCTCAAGGATATGTAAGGTTTGCTGTATTGATGTCACAAGGGTGTAATGATTAAAGTGAACGTGTCACTCTTTTCATACCAAGCGCAGCCTTTTCTAGTTTCGGCTTTGAAGACATAGCTTGTCATTAGGGTTTCCTCCTCCTTTGTTCTGCTCAGTTTAATCTTAGCAGGTGGCGTTGTCATGAGCACATTGTGGTGGTGGCAGCACACTCCGTCTCCGACTGCTCTGGTAAAGTTTTGTAGAAGGAACATTAAAATTGTGTTGTTCTGCAGCCCAACGGCAGGTTTGAGGTGGGGAAGAAGATCTGTCTCAGCATCTCTGGCCACCACCCGGAGACCTGGCAGCCGTCCTGGAGCAGTACGTAACTCCTCCCAATACAATGACGACCCATCATGCTTTACTCCTCCGTTTCTATCTACAGCCTTGGTTACATTTATAGTCTGAGTGTGTACTGTACATGCGTAGTCATCAACATTTTTATCAAACACTACATATCTTCCCAGTGCTTTAGTTCTTTCAGCTGCACATGTACACAAAGACAGCACCTCTTTTCTTTCCCTCCGTGAGCTCTCATGCTATACTTAGTATCTTTGCCTGGCGAGAATGAAATGCACAGAAAGGATTAGAGAGCCCTTTTGAATTTAAATGAAGGGAGTATGCAAATGTTATTTGCCTCAGCATTTATTTTTGCCTGATTGTTCTATCAGTGCCCCCCCCAACCCAAATGAAAGGCTTAACGCTGGAAGAGAATGAGACCTGGATGGCACAGCAGAACTAACTCAATAAGGATAGTGTCACTCCAATTGGAGCTTGGCCACGCCTGTCTAATTCACTCACCACAGCTCTCCTGTCACACCTGTTTGAGAGTCGGATTGCTCACATTTACTCATTGCTTTCAGTCTACTGGGACTTGGCCTTTTAGTCTGTTTGGACTTGGCCTTCAGTGATCCTCTGTGCAATAGAGCATCCTCCACAAATTTTACATGTAGAACATAAAAAAGTACATCTATTAAGCTTTCTACATGTAGAATTTAGAATTAGTATTTGTTGTCAATCTTGTAGTCAATCGAGTGTAATGTATCTGTCCTGGCCATTTTCTAATATTTGTGTTCATAAACATAAATTATATTGGCAGGTATTCTTTGACAGTGGTATTTGCTAAAACCTATACTATGGTTTCTTGTTGTATTGTAAGGATGATGTGTGACAGATGAACATGTATCCCCCACACCCCCAAGTAAAAGCTCAAGTAAACAAGCACTGTTTTTGATAACCAAGATTACAGTATCTTCTGCTTGTGCTTAGCAGGCAGGAATGGGGCTGTCAGGGACTGGTGTCAATCTAGGATCATAGTGCTGTTAAAACAGCAGCGATATAATCCTCATCTTGCGTATTAATTTGCATCCCACAGCTAAACCTGCACTGATGTGTTTATTTATCTTCTGTCCAAATAGTTTTTGTCTTTCTTCTTCCCCTTTCAGTACGGACTGCATTAATAGCTATAATCGGATTTATGCCAACCAAAGGAGAGGGAGCAATAGGATCTCTTGACTACACCCCAGAGGAGAGGAGAGCTCTTGCCAAAAAGTATGACGTTCCAGCTTTAATATCTGCACACTCCCCTTCTAAAGCAGCTTGCACATCCACACAAGGTTACATCAGCTTGTCTGAGGTACAGCCAGACTAAGCTGGGCTCTTATGGATAGATGATAGTCACTTCTTCATGGCCTAGTTATAGATGGGGCATGAAATATGTGCATAATTTTCAGCACATATTTCATGCTCCATGCCTCACATCACCTATTTCCATTTCTGTGTAGAGATACCAGACTAATAACAACAGACTACAGTGCAGTTAGTGTGTGAAACTGTAGAATAAAAAAAAAAGAAAGTTACTGTTTGGGCCTGAGTTTTTTTTTTTTTTTTTTACTACCTCCAGAGCTCCCCGTATAGTCTATGATTTTAAACAACAGAAAAAGTAACAATGCTGTACATTCCCACCAATCCTGGATTTGTTTGGAGAAGAATAGGAACCAGAATCTTTTTCATGGAGTTATCTTTTTCATTGTATGTGGACTGACAGTGATAAATGCATTTTAGTTTCATTCAGTTTTGGTTTTACTGGTTCAACGGCTCATTGATTAAGCAGATTGCAAGTGTAGTAACTGCAGAATATAGGTTGAGGTGGGTGAGAGAGCTTTCAGTCACCCTGTAATGAGCCATTTAGCAATCAAAGTGACTATGAAGCTGGTAAATGAACCTAAAATCAAACCGAAAACCGAAAATGAGCCTTTAACTGGTTGATGTTGTTGTAAGACCAGGGATCTGTTGCTATTCCTTACACACGTGAATAATTTCACGTACACAAAACGCACACACCCCTGAAGATCCTCTGTGAACTTTCATTACCAAGTGAAAATTGAAGTCACTGACCACTGCATGTCACCACATGTTCCCTTTGTATTTGGAGTCAGATGGAGGACTTAATTAGATAGCAGCATGTACAGATGACTTGCCCATTAACACATAAGAATGTGGTTTCTTTAACAACTGCCACTCTCATTAACACATTCTGATTGGACGTGACAGAAAGAACTCACTCCTTTCTATAAATAAGTCCACCCTTCTCTGCCTTAGAAAAGGCTCTTCTTTTGTAGCACAAAGGCTGGACTTCAGACAGCACTTCACTTTTAGTCTCATCTCTGTGCCTCTATGCTTGTGGGAATTGTGAGCGATGTCACTCACTGCGTGCCTCCCAGCCAGAGCGCAGCACTTCATCCATATTTGTACTCTGTTGTTCATCTCTGTCACTTCAGAAACAAACTTGCGTTGAAATGTGGGCCGTTTGGCCACGCGCTGCAAGCCTTTGGAGTGCTTCAGGGGTCCTGAATAGCAAATCCACGGAAATGACATCTCTCAGAAGAGAGAATCTAATCTGAAAAAGTGGTCTGTGGTTGTGAGAGGAACAACAACATTTTCTGTAAGGCTCACTACAGTGCATCCCTATGTTTGTTGTTGTTACCAAATTTAAACTGCTCATGTTAGTAGTAGCACATATAGCAGAGGAGGGTTTAAAGTTTGTGTCATGTCAGCTTTTGCCTGGAGATCTGTGAGCATGGAAATGTATAAGTCTACCTTGCATCACAGCCAGTGCTATGCCAACAGAGGGCTCGGCACCCAAATTCTCTCCCCAGAGCACTGTAATACACAAAGAGCCTGGCCAGGATCTCAGTGAGGTATAGATCAGCACAGATAGTCCCCCATGTTCAGATTACACACTGACACATCTGATTAAAACCAAATACTCTCACAGATTTACAGTTTGGTAGCTTGAAAAGCCAGATGCACTATGCACCAACTTAGAATTTGCTCTGCAGCAGCTCATTAGATATTTCTGTAAATCTCAGGCACCAATCACATCAGGCTCAGAGCCAGATATAGGGTCTCTGGATGGTCTCAAAGGTACACTATATCAGATTTTTAGGTTAATTTACCAGCTCCGTCTTTACATTTATGTTTAAATGACTCATTACAGGGTGAATGAAGGCTCTCTACCAGGCGTATGAGCCTAATGAAATCATATTTATTACTTTTTCACTCTTTGAAAATCATCACCACTGGTTCCTACAAATACACATGTATTGGTAAGAATTTAGAGTATTGCAAACAAGATTTGGTTGTAGGGGGAACTCTGTGGTTATGTGTAACACAAATGCAATAACAGTGCCGCACAGACTGCAGATTGGTCAGTGTACATTTTGATACATATATCTTGGTGCCCCTTGGGAGATCTGTCGTTCATTGCCAGGCCCTACAGCTCCCAAGATGTGGGTCAGATTCCCAAGCTAACAGTGTAAATGATGTGCAGTTGACAAAGGCTTTTTAGTTTCATTTAGGGTCAACAAAACATTCCTTTGACAATTATTTGTTTTCTTTATGTTTACCTTGCTTGTACACTCAATTGCTCAATCTGAGATTAATTTTGGTCTTGGACTTTCCTGTCATCTTTCACTTTTCTGAGGCAGAATCAATGACACAATCAATGAATGAAGCTAAACCTCAGTGCCACGGATTCTGTTTCTGATTTGGCTTGTGTCTGCCAAGGGAGTCAGCATGACAATAACACTGAAAGTGAAGCACTGATGTGTTGAATTTCAGTGTGGTGTTTGGGGTTGAGATGGTCAGTTTTGTAGATTGTAATGACCACTTGTGGTGTAACATCAGAATCTCAGCTAGACTTCAGGTGTTCAGGTGTTTTCTGTGTTTCTGAAGTATCTTGTTGTTTGTCTCTTGGCACTGTCAGGTCTCAGGACTTTCACTGTGAGGCGTGCGGCTGCTCCATGCATTCTGCTCTCCTGGCTTTGTCCCCCAACAGCACCCCCCGTCCAGAGGACCATGAAGCCAAAGAACTTGCCCAGCAGATCAGCTTTAAGGTACATGGTCCAAAAGCACTGCCCGAGAGCTGCACTGGTGATCTTCATTTTTCATTCAGGTCTTCTTCTTCTGTACTGATTTAAGGGGCAGACAAAACGTCACAGGCACCCTCTTGTGTACACTTTGCAACTGGATGATTTTAGGCTTTTTTTTTCTCCATATGTTTTTCACATGTCTTTTCACACCTTTATTTGATGGGTTCTGAAACAGGCTTAGTCAGATCCATCCAACCAAACCAAAGATGTTACAGAATGAGGCATTTGTCTGGATACTGGGAATGAATGATGAACATTAAAATCTAAATCAAGATATTTTGCTGTTATTTTGAGCACTGACAATGTCATTGGCACTGTGTAAATAATACCTTTCTCTGCTGTTTTCTAAACCCTGGCAAACAAGTCATATCAGCTTCTAGTCTTAGTCTTAATAGCTGTGCAAACACAAAAATAGTAGAACCTAATGCTGACCATCATTGGCAACTCCTCTTCAGTTACAATTTGAACTCACCTTGCAGTGCTTTTGTAAACTTTTAATTACCGTATATTCTTGCAATCTGACAAGTTCCCATCATGGGGAGGGAATTCCTAGGTATCTCATTGTTGATATGTTGAATCACATGCATAAGGTCATAGCAGGCTATATTTCCCTCCCCTATGCAGGCAAGAAGACTATGAGGATCACTACAGGAGGTGTAAAAAAAATTATTGGCAGTTTTTAGGTCACACGCGTGTCCAAAATGGTTGCGCTCGGGAGCCCAAAAAGCCCAATTGCTGTGGCTCGTTCTCTGCTTATTCTGCTGTAAAATGAACAAGTGCAGTCCCTGAGTCAGCACAGCCTGACCCTTGCTCCCCTTACATCACGTGCTAGCCATCCTACTTTTGCCATTAATCATAATCAGATTAAATATATCTACATGATTTTCTATTGTTTTTTTCATGCTTGCATTTTTCATGCTTTTCATGCTTGCATGGCTGCATAAAGAGATAAAGTAAGGAGTGTGTATGGGTAATCTGCAGCCTGTCCCTTGTCAAGAGCCATAGTACATTGTGGGTGACAGTGGTGGGCTGTGTGTTCCTGCAGGCTGAGGCCAGCTTGGCCAGTAAAGACAGGCTGAGCAGTAGTGGAGCTGAGAGCCAAGCTGCCTCCAACAGCCAAGAGGGGGACGAATCTTCTGACAGCCAAGCCAGTGTGGGACCCACACAAACCCCTCAGGTATGGAAAAGACACACCAACTAACACACACACACACACATACTGCACATCTCACAGGGAGGAACAGGTGCAGATTGTTACTACGTCGTGAGGAGGTAAGTACTTGGCAGGTGGGCAGCACAGCCATACACAGTGAAAAAATCTGTTCTGGTTGTGGCTGTAAAAGTCCCATTAAATTATAAGGTAATTGCTCTTGGAGTTTAGCGGCACTGCAGGGGTCTTTGTTTCCAAAGTGTTATGGCGGAGATATGGGACTGTGGTTATCTCCATAATTTGTCTCGTCTCTCATAGTGCTTTATGTAATACACAGTCCTCAGCAGCACCCCAGACCTTTACTCAGTTGAACACATTGAATGATTCAAACTCAAGACAGCAGAGAACAGGAAAGGGCACCATTAGGCCAGGGCACCATTGGCAAAAGAAGACCTGTGGAACACTTTTGACCTTTAACAAATGCTTTCAGATCACTGGTCTAATGACTCAACTCAAATTAGTATGACTGTGTCTTTATTGGGACTGTTTGTAGTCAGGAGAGTGTGCACAATTTTCCCAGATCTTACTGAGTGTGTTCTGCATTATGATTCTGTATCACAGGGTTAGTTAGGTAAGAAATTCAGCCAGCTAGTATATTAGGCTGAGTGATTTGTATTCCTGCTGGCCACAGCTCACAGTACTGTAAGACTCTTAAACAGGCAGATTTGTACAGCTAGCAGTGGCAAGGAGATATTTTGCTCTGCTAGAGCCATGTGGGCCCTTTTCGCACAGCATCCTCTCTAAAAGCGTAAGAGTGTACTCAGGGTGAGATCATCTATGAGTTGCTGAGTGTGTTGGCCCTGGCTGACGGTTATCCAGTAGGCTTAGGCTTTCCTCCATCACTCCAGTCTAGTGTGTGCTTCTTTTCTCCTTCGCCTGCTCTCTGCCATGCCTGCATGACGCTGCTGCCTCCAGCCTTTGTGTAATTAGGAAGCCAACTCCCCTTAGATCTTCAGGTCTCCTTTAACTCACCATGTTTAGTCATCATGTTTCTCTCTCCGCCTGGAGCAAGCATCCCTTACTGTCTCCAGCTTCCAGGATGTAAGAATTTCAAAGTCGAAATGCTGCTGTTGATGCCGTATTGTACTGTATGGCAATCTAGAGGGTTTACTGAAAGTTCTTAGAACTCAGAACTCAGTGAAAACGAGTAAAAAATGCAGCAATCATAAAAAGTGACTGCGAGTAGTTAGAAAGTGATTAGAACGTACATTGTCTAGCCAAAAGGAGTCACACACTAATGTTTTAAAAGATTGACCATATTTGTGTCAGCAACCTTATACAGTAAGGTTGTGCTGTAATGTTACAAGAAAGCAGAGTGATTGGCAGATTTCTCTCACATCTGGTTATAAACACTTAAACTTAAACACCAAAACATTTTGACTAGAATCTTCTGAATATTAGCAATGTCTCACATCAGGCATCTCGCTTCATCAATGTCCAGAAGAAGGATATGGCATGGTTGAATTAGACTGGCTCTGAGAGTATAAGACATTTGGAGACTGAATGAACATTTGAGGTTTTCCTGAGCATAGTCAGAGCACTGTGATACCATGTGTGCATACATGCATAATTTTTATTCCCCTCCTGCATCCCGCAGACAGATCCAGTTGTCAGTGAGGAGGTGTCTCCCTCTACAACTGTTCCCCCTGCAGCCCCAAGCAACAGCAGCTCCCACCCGTTGAGTCCCCGTCAGCGGCGTACCCAGCAACAAGGCCAGCACCAGCAGCCCCGCCGCGCTGCTGCATTCCCAGCATTCCCTGCAGCACCCCAGCCAGCAGCTGAGGGCAGCCAAACCGGCTCTGTCGTGCTCATCGTGCTGCTCACACTGGCACTTACTGCACTCATCTTCCGTAGGATATATCTGGCCAATGACTATAAGTTTGATTACGAGCTGTGACAACACTTACACTCACAGTACAGTACATACATAAACACAAACCTACAGATACATGGCCCATGTAACTCAAGCCAGTATACATGACACTGCCCAACTACCAGCCAGACACTGTCCCTGCCAGATGAGAGACTAAAGATGTCTGTTGCCATTGCCCACTATGGGGCAGAGACTAAGGCAGGCCTGGGTGACATCTTTGTGTAACTTCTTAAGATTTTGTTTGTAGTGTTGGCATCTGTGCATTCCTGAAGTTTAAAGTCACAACAGTAATTGAGCAGAGACGCTGAGTTTTTAATAAGTTCAAGATCCATGTAGAAAATAAGATAGCATTATTTTACATCCATACCAGACATAAAGCAAACCTACAAACCTTGATAGATTTGCAACTTAAGTATGTTACCACATAATGAAGTCTATACTGTTTGATGCATCATAATATAAAACTTATATGTCACTCTATATGTCACTATTATACTACTATAATTGCATATTACTATATATGTTAATTTCACTTTTACTTTTCATGTTCTCATTGTCTCTGTTTGGAAACAGCATCAGTGGTATGTATCTTAGGTCAAGTCAGTTATTTTCATCATAAATACAGGCCAAAGCTCCGCTCTACTTGTGAGGGTAGCTGTCATGCACGTTTTAAGATACTAATTACTACTGTACTGGGACACCTCAGCAAATAGCCAGATGGACCATTAGTATATGTAAAATGTTGACATGGTACTATTCTTGAGTGGCAATGTCAAAGGTCCATAATGCAAATATGTATTATTGTTCTTCAGGGTATCTGTTATGGTTTTATTTTGGTGACTGTACTTACTACGTCGTGCATTTACAGCCGAAAATGAGTGGCCAGTGACAAATAACGTTAGCATGTGACTACTAGTTTCTTCAAATCAAGGAGAAAGAGACTGAAAATAAATTGTCAAACAATGAACAAAAACATTAACAGGTTTTAAAACTGTCTGATTCCATTTTGAATTTAAGAAAGTGCAATACAGATACTTCTGGCAATTATTTCGTTCAGGTGTTATGATTGATGGAACCTAGCCGGATCCCTTCTTCTCTACGTAAACTGGTGAGATGAGTTGGGTGTCCCCGTTGTGCAGTCCCGCCATCCAGAGATTACCCAGCTGCAGACGGCACACCAATCAGAGCGCGAGTGAAACTCGCGCATTCCATGTTTCGTCTCCACGCTCCCAGTAATGCAAGCAGTCTATTGTAGACAGTGAACACGTTGGAATAGAAATTTACATTTTTAGTGCACCTCGTAACTTCTGCGTCTTCTGGAAGGATAACATTTTACTATGCCCAAACCATTGCAAGTATGGATTAATTGGGTTGTGCCGTTTTTTGGAGGACTTTTAATGTTGCTACATGATGACTTGTATTCCAAAACTGGCGATTTTACTTTTTTATCTAATTATTGTTGGAGAGTGCAGTAAGCTCAAAAGTAGTAGACGGAGAAGGTGGGCTGGCGCAGTGGAAACTCACAAGCATGGCACGTAAGTATCAGATGAAATTGATCAACCTCAACTTTCCAAAGTAGTTTATGTTGATTACTGATCTGATACGTATTATTATTACTATTATTATTACAAGATGACGTGACGCGTAGTGGACGCGTTGACGCTAATGTCAAGGCAAGCCTTAACATTGTATCTATTTCCTATGTGAATCACTCATGGTGTGCAGACAATAGCATTAAAACAGAGAGGCCTAGGTGTTGGACTGTCATTTCCGAGAAAATTATACAATACCTGTACTACAGTTACAGTGGGACTAAAAGAAACTCCGTCTAGTTTTTAGAAGGCTAGCCTACATCGTACTTAGCCAAATATCCATGTCACAAGCTATGATACGAAACTTGTGTTCAGAGGCGCAATTGGTTGGGATCAATAACACAGACCTAGTAAATGCTATGTGCGCGCATAAACCTGTAGGCATTAGTTTAAATGTTCTGTGATTGCTTTTTGTGATAAACCAAGTAAGATGTAGTCAGTCACAAACAGTTAATCAAAATTTCAGTCTTTTGTCAAAAAAGATGGTTGATGCCACCAAGACCCGTAAAGTCAAAACAGACCACCTGCTTCGAGTGGATGACCATGACTTTACCATGAGACCAGCTTTTGCAGGTAGGCAATTTTCAGAAATAGTTAATATAGCTAATGCTGTTTTACTTGTCTGCCCTATCCTACTCTGACATATATCTATTGCCTAGATGTTTTCATTATTCAAGACATAATTAGGATTATCATGGATAATCAGATTGTTTGACCAACAGCAAGGATTGCTGAAGATTTTTTTTCCAACTTAATGAATCCTATGGTTCTTTGCAAATGTTTCTACCTATTCAATCCATTTTCACACACTGGAAGCATTCTGCGAAAGCACTGCTGTGCTGTAAGTCATTTTCACTTATGCAACACATTTTTCCTAGATCATTCTAATTACTTTAAAGCTAACAGATAATATATGCACAGAAATGTCTCTGTCTACTCATAAAGTGATTAAATTATGATTCAGTACTTTGATTACTGACACAGACAGAAACACAGATAGTAAAAATATTAATATTGAAGTATTTGTCATTCTGTCTTGCTGCATCTAAAAGAAAACCTGAAAGGATTTATTGTCTGCCTTATCCAACACACTGATTTAGTGGCTTATATAAGCAGGGAAGCTGAAATTCTAAACAAATAGGGTTTCTGGTAGACACCACAACACTGGTGTTTTCTGCCTACTATAAACAGTGCAGACAAGCAGTGTTCCTAATGAAAGCCTCTTAGAGGGCAGCTCTCCACTTCCAGGAGACATTATATTGCTGTGAGCATGCTCATGCGCCAGCAGGAGCTCTCAGGAAAAAGGTGGCACACAGCAGGCTGAACAAATCCCACAAATCATACTGCGTGAGCTGCGCATTGTCCTTTTTAGCCCCACTAAACCTTTTTATGCTACCTTTGTATAGTGAATCTGTTTCAGAGATATGAAGAAAAATGTCTTGAAATGCTTTGTTAGTTCTTTACCAACTGCTTATTTTCAACAGACACAACGAACACAATTTGGAAAGTTGACATCTTAATGGTAAAATTGTTTGTAAGATTTCAGTATAAAAAAATAATGTGTCAGGATGCTAACAATTGAAAGTACATTTTGAAAATCCAAAATGAGGAGAGTCTTGTTTAAAGATATGTGCTTGCAGAGACAGTGGTCTGCAGTCAAATACATGGGCACAATTTAATCTGCTACAAATCACCAATGCTTAAAGAGAGCACTCCAGAGTCTTTAAGTGTAACAGATAGCGCTCAGATTCCACTTCACTTTTTATGAATTAGGGCTGCTCTGTATTAACAGGTTTTTTCTAAAGGACATACCTGATACAGTATCAGAGATTTAGTCCACAGAGGTAGGCCTTTTATGTTTTGGACTGATATTTTCATGGCCTACTTATATTTCTGGTGCACAGACACATTCCTGTTTTACGCAGCATTCATTATACATACATTTACCTCAAATGTACACATTGAGAAGTTTTTTGTCTTTGTATGATATTTAATGTAGCGCAATACTTACAATTTCTTGTGTTATTTCAGAGAAGACCAAAGAGAGAGCAATGAGGGGAATCAGTGAGGGATGGAGGGAGTGGGATTTGGAAATATCTGCAGAGGCCAATTCAAAATGGGATTCCCACTGGCAAACACTGTGACTGAAGAAGGGATAGCAGTGCTGGTGATTGCACTATGGCTTCCCTTTGTCTTAAATATGTTGCCAGTGCCCACTGAAGGGTTTTCGCAGGCCATCTGGAGGAGAGCTGCTTGGCTGACTTGGGCAGATTAAATTGTTGGAGTTTTTTTGATGACCAAATGGATTAACTTGGGGCACAATCTTCTGACCTGTGTGGCCTGATGACAGCTGTTAGCTAGACAGACAGTTTCTCTTCTCATAGAGAAGCAGACATGGAATGGTTATTCTTTGCATTACTAATTAAAGAGAAAAAGTCATACAGTGTGTAGGCTAAGCTATAGGAGTGTTTATTATCAAAAAAATAATGTATAATGCATAAATGTATTGATTACTGCAAAATCATAAGAGGACAATCAGTTTAATTTAAATCAATGAATTTAGCTGTTTATCACATTCTCTAGCCTGCATATGAGTGTGTGTATGTGTGTATAGGCCTAAATTTAGAATCAAGATTTCTGGAAAATTTCTTAACGGATTGAAAGTATCATTCATTTTAAAAGTATTTGAAAACAGCTGTTCACAAGTCATCCTGATAAGAGTGTCACATTAAACCCAGGTTTCCTTTAGCTGAAATTCATTAGTGCACAATGTGAATGGTCGACACACAGTGAGCCTAGTAATGTTTTCTTTGTCCTAAATCAACTTAGTGATTGTCCATACTTTTTATACTGTCCAACCACAGCCCTGTTGTTCAAGCTTACCGAGTGCTGTCGGTAGAAAGACCCAGGAGAGAATTTAATACAACATAGACTAAATATCGCTAACTGAATGGGGCTATTAGCTCACTTTCAGTTTTGTTTCCCATAGCCCCATTCAGTTAGAGTAAGCTGCAGATTCGTTATTAGGTCTACGTTAAACCAAATTCTCTTGTTCCTCTTCCTACCAATAGGGCTATGGTTGGGAGTACTCTACTCTCGCTGTTCTCCACTATCGCACTAAGTGGATGAACAAGAACCCCAAAGGTATTCTGAGCTTGTAATGTCATAGCCACTGATCTCAGTCACAGGAATGGAGTGCATTTTTTTTCTCTTTTCTTCTGTCTCTCTGCCTTCCATACCTCGCATACTCATTCATTTAATCCGGAGGTTTGTCCTTCCAGGGAGCACAAGACTTTTACCCTGACAGTTAGAGGCACAGGCTAGCCACATCTGGTGCCAGCCCCTTTGGCAGATCTGATAGATGGCATATGGTGTGTGGAGGGATGAGAGGACACACAGCTGGCAACTGAATATGAGTTAATACCCTGCCTGTCAGGTAACAGGCAAACTAATAGAAGGCTTTTCCACTGTGTTATGTAAGCAGGCACAGGGCCTGGCACCAAGGCAAGGCAGATTAGAAGGCAAGACCTATGTGCAGTGGTTTCAGGCTGTAGATGAGAAGTCCCAAGAATTATTACTTAAGGATTTCACATTGTGTGGCAGCTGCAGAGGAATGACAATGAAAATTTAGCTTTTGTGATCTATCAGCTTGTTCCTGCATGCATCTTTTTAAACTAATGCCTTAAATCTTTCCAAGAAGTGGTGCACTGCACTTGAGAGTACAAGCCAGTGTTTTCATGGATGCTGGTGGTGAGAAGTGAGAAGATCCCACAGATAAGTGGGGTGTATCATCTTGTACCCAAAGAGGAATAATACAAAGGCTCCATATCAGTGACTGGAGGGGCAGAAAGAATTTATTAACACTATCCCTTGGCTCCAATAGTGTTACAGTGCTTTTGATCTTTGCTAGAAAAATGCTTCAATCCCAAAAGAAGTTAACAATGCCTTTACTCCCTGTCTTATTGGCTCTCAAAGTGTAATATTTAGTTTCATTAGTCTAGGTTCAAAATGTTGACATGGATTTAAAATGTTGAAGAGAAGATTTGTAATTCTCTGTGATGGCTACAGTCTAGAAATAATGTTTTCTTTAGTCCGTGATTTCATTTTATTACATTCTTATTACAGAGGGAGGTGTATCTCACATTGCAAAGTGTGTAAAAGGTGTGTACACCCAAGGGTGCATTTCCCAAATCCACATGAAGGATTTTGTTCCTTAGGTCCCGCAGTTCCAGTTGGAGTTGATGTGCAGGTGGAGAGTCTGGACAGTATTTCTGAAGTAGACATGGTAAGCAGATTTGAGAATTTTCCTCTTCACTGTTAAGTCAGTTTGTGATCAGATTGTGTTTTCTTTTCAAATTGGAACTTACAGCCCATGTGCCAGACTATGGTAATATGATTAAAGTGCCCTTCTGTTCTGTCTGAAATTGGACTTAAATGGTCTTTAGTGTGTTGTGTAAGCAGATCTTTAGGAGGGCATCTGAGGATTTGTTGAATTTTTGTATGAGCTTGTTAAATCAAGTGACATTAATACCAAATTTGAAATAAATGGTATTAGTTGATCTATGACCTTAATGACATTGTTCAGATGATGCTGTGACACTACCTACCTTCCTGTTCATCGCAATGCTATAGAATTAGGGTAGCCTTTTTGCCTTTTAATGAACATCTGCGTTATGGTGGTGTTATTTTATGCTTTTATTTTTGAGCAATCATATAATGTTATCAAAAGCACTAATCTAGGGCCTTTTGATTGTATTAGTACCAATTTTGACAAGCTGTGTGGATTTATAGTTATGTAATATGAGTGGAATGAAGGGCTGATCTGCTTAGACATCAAGGGGAAGGCAGTGTTAGCATGCCCAGTCAAAGCACTGTGTCTGGAGTCAGGTGCCCTTCAGCCTCAGCCTGAGACAGCCCTCCCACAGAGTGTCACGTACCATCTTATCCAGCTCACATGCAGCCATGACCACCACTAGGAAAACGCATCAGTTTCATTCTCAATGGTTGTCATTAATTGTTAGTGTGATTCCCTCACTGAGCCTTCATGCAGTGTTTTATGCCACACTGTGTGGCTAAATGGGAAGAGTTATTGGTGGTCATTGATAATATGCAACAACATTTTTGGTGCTTTTGCAACCAGTAACAGGCTTTCACTGCACAAAGCAGACATATTCTGAAAGGTGTCTAATAATGTAAATAAATACGGTATATGGTACTAAAAAAGTATTTAATAATAAAGTACTCATTCAGAGCTCTCAGAAACCTTTAAGTGCTATAGCTGGTCTTTACATGCTCTGTCAGCATGAGGCAACTCTTGTTGTTGGTGATGTTTATTGGGCAGGTTTGTGAAGGTTAGTCAGGTCAATTTGCAATTTTCCAACAGAAAATTGTTCACTGCCTCTTTAAGTAAGAAAGTTTAATGTGTTACTTAATCACTAAACCCCACCATATGAATCAATTGCTTGGTGATCTAAATGAACCATTTCTTGAATCAATCACTGCTTTTGGAAAGTTGTCAGACCCCATTTAATTGAAAATACTAATAATACCCTAAAAGCACTTCCACACTCTTACAGCACAGGTATACATACAACTCAAAACTGTTTACACTTGTGACTGACACATTGAAACCAACCAGTTCAGAGTGTACAGGTGGAGCAATGTGCGTTTAATGTAGATATCATCAATTAATATCAATGGATGATGCATCAACAATCTGTGAGTTGTAGGAGAAGGAATAAGAAGAGACCTAACCTTTAACCATAAAATCATGGAATTTCATTAAATATTGTATTGTATAGAATACAATATGCAATATCTAAACTTACATATGATTTCATTTTCTGAAAAGCCAAAAAAAAACATCACTGCATTGCAAACAATAAACATTTTCTTGTTACATCCCCTTGACACCGACTCTGTGGTTTGATGTAGTATGTAATGAATGCTCATTAGTGTTTTCCTTTTGACTGGCTTTACACAGATAAAACTTTGATTTTCCAAGGTTTTGGTGGTCAAGTAGAAAACTGGCTTTTGTTTTTCACAGTTTTTAGAAAGTAATGGGGAGTACCAAGAAATGTGTTTTAGCAGTAGAACACTGTAATCTGTGTTGTGTATGCAGTGGATAAATAATTTGATTGGGATTTTATTCAACCATTGATTTGGTATAGGGTTGGAATTGTGGCAGTACACTGTACATGCTGAAAACCTACTAAATGTGTTTCAGGATTTCACCATGACTTTGTACCTGCGGCATTACTGGAAAGATGAGCGTCTATCCTTCCCAAGCACAACAAACAAGAGTATGACCTTTGATGGACGGCTAGTGAAGAAGATTTGGGTGCCAGATGTGTTCTTTGTTCATTCCAAGAGATCTTTCATCCATGACACCACCACAGACAATATTATGCTAAGAGTTTACCCCGATGGCCATGTCCTCTACAGCTTGAGGTAAATAGCTTCAAGCAGAGGTATTGAAATCTGTGTATTTCACAGCATTGTGTGGCTTTCTATTGATATTGGGTTGCTTTTCTATTTTTACACAGGGTGACAGTGACTGCTGCATGCAACATGGACTTCAGTCGATTCCCTCTGGATTCACAGACATGCACGTTGGAGCTGGAGAGCTGTGAGTGTCTGGCACCCGCTTTCAAATTCAAATAAACAAGTGAAAAACAAACTATGATACTTGAAGCTGAGTAACTTCATAAAAAAAGAATAATCTGTCATTTTGTGTGAAGCATCCACAGTCTAACCTATATCATGTGGAATGCTTGATGAGTGTTTTTGTTTGGATCTTGTGTATTTGCTGTCCAGATGCCTATACAGATGAGGACCTCATGCTCTACTGGAAGAGTGGGAATGACTCTTTGAGCACAGATGACAAGATCTCTCTTTCTCAGTTTCTCATTCAGCAGTTCCACACCACCTCCAGGCTGGCCTTCTACAGCAGCACAGGTCACTTTTACTCTGTGCACCTCAGCACTAGCTCTGAGCTGCACAGCATTCTCTTTCATCTTCCTTCTGTATTGTTCTCCACACCCACAGGCTGGTACAATCGACTCTACATCAACTTCACCTTGCGCCGCCACATTTTCTTCTTCCTGCTCCAGACTTACTTCCCTGCCACCCTTATGGTCATGCTGTCTTGGGTGTCTTTCTGGATTGACAGAAGGGCAGTCCCTGCCAGAGTGTCTTTAGGTATGATTGACTTGTTTCTGGCCTTTGTCAAGACAAAGTTTCTGGATCCAGCATCTCTAACACATAATGTACACATAACAATGTAATGTTCTGACTTTAAATTCCAAATTTATTGAAGCCTATTTGCTTGTGTTTCAGGGATTACCACAGTGCTTACTATGTCCACCATCATTACTGGAGTGAATGCTTCAATGCCTCGGGTCTCCTACATTAAAGCTGTGGACATTTACCTGTGGGTCAGCTTTGTGTTTGTATTCCTGTCTGTTCTGGAATATGCTGCAGTCAACTACCTGACTACGGTGAAGGATGGAAAAGATCGCAAACTTAGAGAGAAGGCCAAAGAGCATGTAAGAGAATCTATCCATATCGAGTGTTTTAACTACATAGCTTCCCCTACAGTCACCTGTGTTTTTGTCATTTACACCAGTGTGTTAGACTCATGCCAATACATGTGGATTTGTTTACGACTGAGAACATAAGCTCTGGGGTATTATAAGTTTGATTAGCATCTGAATGTCTTCAAAGCTGTTTTTTATGGTCAAATTGTTGCAGAGTTCTTCTGTAAACTTGCTTTGCTGTCATTAGTTCTCAATTCTGCCATCAGTCCAACACATTACACTCTAGAGTGTAATGTGTTGGTAAATATTCACCATAAAGTGTAGTGTGTTAGTAATCATTGAGTAACTGGCATTTGAAGGCAACACTCAAAGTGTCATTGTCTGTGCTATGCTGTGATTGTCTTCCTCTGTATTTCTATGTGTGTAGTCCCTACCATGCAGCTGTGGCATGTCCCACACCAGGACTATGATGCTGGATGGGACCTACAGTGAGGCCGACACCAACAGCCTAGCAGGCTACACCAGAGCCCCCATTGTGACTGAAGAAACCCCAGACAAGCAGGAGCGCATGGTGGTTCACCTCTCCTTGGTCAATGAGTACACTGGAACAAAGAAAAAGGGAATTAGGGGTTTCCGTATTATCCAAAACACACATGCCATTGACACCTATTCCCGCATGATATTCCCTGGAGCCTACATCATCTTTAACCTCATTTACTGGTGTGTATACTGCTGAGCCTGGTCCAGATCAAGTTTAAGGGATAGGATTTGGTGACTATGACAAAAGTACTTGCAGAGTTTTCTTTGACTGCCTTGTGAAACTGTGGAGCACCTTAAAGAGTATACAACTATCTTCAGAGGGATGGTGTTAAGCACAGAGTATGGGTGTTGTATTAATGCTGAAGTGTAAGCTAATAAGATAATCTGATAAGATAACTGGAGCCATTTTATGTTGTGGTTGATTTGTTTGTTTGTGTCAAGAGGTCTGGGTATTGTACAGCTCATCTGCCCTGATGTCAGACAGCTGAAGTAACAGAACTGGACATATCCTGTGACAACTGACATGATTAACATGATTGACAGACCTTCCTCCATCATTACTAGTGCATAGTATTTTGTATTTATCAAGTGGTATTGAAACATTATTCTTGTAAATCTGTAGAATGCCATGATAGCCTGTGGTTGGGAAAGTAAAGTGAGCAAGGTTAACAAGTCATGTTCATACACAATAGCAAAAATATCTCACAGGCAGTTGCATTGTTAGGTCCAGTCATACAGTATTAAAAACATGCATATATATTTATTTACATTTCTGTACATACACCACATACATACATACATACATACATACATACATACATATTTTCATGGAGTTTTCTTTTTATATCTATGTTGATGCACTGATTTTCAAGCCATTAAACCTTAATTATGGGTAATGTTTTACACTGTCGGACATTTAATGTGCCAGATAATGGCTATGTTATCAAATGTTACAGATCATATTTTACTTGAAATGTACCATGATGAATCTCAAGCCTCTTGTTTAATAAAACAGTATTTTAAAATATTTGGAATAAGTATTCTTGACCATGTCAGCTTGGGTGACTTTAACATTACTGGTATAACATTTGCTCCCTAAAGTTATTTTCTTACAAATTGTATTGTGAAACAAACTTCAAATATTTGAATGAATGCCTATGCCAGTTACTGTAAGGTTTTATTAAGACTTGAGGCAATCAGGTAGAGTAGTGCATGCAGATATAATGACACCAAACATCAGTAGTACTATGACATTCAGCCTTACCTGTCTCCATCTTTTGATATTTATATCTTGTTTCATCAAGTTATTTTCATTGTAATTTATTGCCCGGTGTCTTCCTGCTTATTACTGTGACAGCCATGTTTCACCTCTGGCTCCCCTGGTGGGCACCTCAGCATGTCGGCAGAAATCCATCAGGTGGAACACAACCATCAGTAACTGCCTGTGTAAATACAACAAATAAAGAATGTATGCTTCTAAAAGCAAAATGTGTATACAAATAAACATCAGAGCACCTATGGCATGTTTGAAGAGAAGTGTGTTAAGAACATGGCTAATTAATGATTCTTCCAGTTTATTGAGAAGTGGCTTGTGTGTTGGTTAGGTTACAGTCAGTTAGCAGAAGAGTGCAAAAAGCTTGATCCATGTTAATCTAAGTACAATTTTCATTATGTACAAAGTAAAATGAGTGTGCTTAAAATTGCCATATGAAATGCATGCAGGAAAGGCATTTCATATGAGAGTCTCTTTGTAAGTGAATTTAATACCTATGAGAGACAGTTTGGGTGGCACAGTTTGACTTCAGATTACAAACAAACCAATCTTCTTTGCACTGGATAGAACACAGGTTACATTCCCATGAAGGCCTGGTCCAGACGCTTTGAATAAAAATGAATCTGCGTAGTCTGATTCCAATCAATAGTCATGTTGCAGCATTGTGACCTACTAAACACCAAAACATGACAGCACTCAATACTCTGCACTCAAAGTAATCAAATAATGCAGCTGTTTGTTGTGGTGCTGCATTTTCTTTTAGAAATGGCCAGACAGCTGACTTCATCGAGGCGACACTGATGCGCAGGTTGAGAAAAGAATCCAACACCATACAATCCACTGGCACTTGCTGGGGAATATGCACATATAGATAACTGTTGAATCTGTTGTCCTGATATACAGTTCTCTGATTGTGTGGCAAGTACAAACTTGACTAGAAAAGGTGGCTAAAATAAAATGCCAGTCACATTGAAATGAACTGGAAACTCAATTAAATCTTACAGGTCGGGTGGTGCAGCACTTTGCAAAATAAAATTAACCAGAAAGGTAAAAATCTCATGTGACTTGTACTTCAAATCAAAGGCTCATCCTAAGGCACAAACAGTCTTTCTGGTCATTTAAGCAATGAATGTCAGCAAAAGTATAATGCATTTTACAGTGATGGCGCATTCAAATTGAATATTGAAAGTAAAACATGTGAGAACAACCCACCAAGGGGCGGGTTTCTAAAAGTATTTTCTCAACAAGTGGGAGTTCTTCCTTCAAGGAAATGGTTTATGAATCAGTGATCAAAGAAACATTCTCATCTTCAGGCGCTGATACCTTTGAAGTGATTCATGTTGCATCTAGGATTTCACCTACACATACTGTGTGATGTTATCAACTGTGACTCTTTCCTAAAATGGAAAAAGACACAATTAAGGCAGCACTGGATGTGGTAAAGATGATTGTAATAGTTATTTCTGTATATCTGACACATATTGCTCCACAGACATTTTGCTGTAAAAATAGTGAAGTAATTCAACTACTAGCCCATATTGCCATCTGCTGGCTGTAAATAGATTTCAAACTGGCTTGCTAATAGATTTAGCTCCAATTTAGTAGTCTGTATAGTATGTGATATATATCTCACAATGTTTGTGCATTTCATACAATCTCAATAAAAAGTGTAAAAATGTTTTGCTAACTTGTTTGCTTCTGACACAGCAATCTGTAAGACATTGTTGACAGACTGTTGCCTTGGGTAAACAACTCCTTATAGGCTCACTCACACTAAAAATAAACATGAAATAGCTTGATGCAATGATGGAAAGGCTGCTAACCATAATTTACACCTCTTTTCAAGTCTCATGCAGACACGCACACACATTTTCTCTGAAACTGATAATCTGCTCTGCTTCGAAAATTCTGTCTTGTATGATTGCCATATTTGCTAGGCTCTTTTAATGGACTAGTAGGCCTAACCCACAAATGATGTTGCTAAATGTGAGTGAATGACAACAAAATACAATTTTGAGACTGATCACTGATTAGAGCTCTTCACACAAAAGACATGGAAGAGATACTGTGTGAAAAGGCAGGTTTTAGCTCTATGAGTGCCAAACTACAGTATGATTATAATAGACTTTAATATAATATACTTTCATCTCCCAAACAATATTGTGATGAAAGGTAAATGGAGTGTAATCCCCACATGTGTCCCATGACAGGCATGGGAGGGATTTTTCTTATTCTTAATGTGTCTGTGCTGTCTTTGATGATTACTGATGAGTCTGCTGGCTCCACATTCACATGCCAGTAAAGCCTGGCCCATGTCACATGCTGGATTTAAATGATGCTATGGTACTTTTCATGGTTAAACTGTGATTTGTATTTGGCACAGGGTGACCTGCAATGCTTTGTACACAAACACACACACACATCAATCCTGTGTGTGCCCTCGTTGCTTGCCTGCAATGAATATGCACCAGATGTATTTCAAAATGTTATGCTTGTTAAAATAGTTCAAAAATTAAGATTATAAATCATACATATTTCACAACAAAGGTTGTTGAGGGGGACACTGGATGGGAATGATGAAAGATGGCTGAAGATGTGTGGTTGTGTTGGTATAGAATTCAGTTTATTATTACTGACAATTACTGATTGTTTGATTTAAAATAACTTCCACATAGTCCACTATAAATTAGTGCTCATCGAAGTAGTCTGTTCTAAAGTAGCCTACAGTAGACCTAATATATAGCTCATACATGCACATAGTCAGACCTTATACATCTACATCACTGAATCTCAGTGCCACCTCTCCCTGCAAATCCTGAGCCCTCATGGCTGATGGCAACTAATATGAGTAAATCAATCACAAAGCTGATTCTTTCCAGTCTTTGGGGGTTCATGGCTTGGAGTTCGGAGGAGGTGGGGCATTTTGTACTCAGCATTTTTCCTTTACCAGAGTATTTCTCCATGAATCGTCTTGTTTCAAAAGAAACATTGTTAACTTCTGTCTTCTGTTCAGTTTATCTATCAGCATACCTGGCTCTGCTCTGGTGGGCTTGTCATCCTGCACTGGTAGTAGCTTATAGTGTGTCATATAGGACCTATTATAGAAGGAGTGAAATACAAGAAATCATAGGCCTATATCAAGGCCAACAAGGCCCTTCTGTTGTGACGTGCAAAAGAAGTACTGAGTACGGAGTCGAGGCGCGCGCAAAGCATCACCGTTTACCCACCCCTAAGTACGTTAGTGTGGTACTCCCACCACCATGTACGGAGTAAGTGAAATGCGTGGAAGCTTACTTTAGGATTTGTGTGCTTAAGATTGAATGGTCATGTTAGAATGTTTAGGCTATATCACAAGAGTCACGGAGTTTTACGTTGCAAGAAAATGTTTGTGAACTAATATCGTTTGAGACGGAAAGCCCTACGCGTTGGTCGATAAGCTGCCTTTCCATTCCTGTGTGCAAGGACCATGCGTCCGGATGCCCTGTTGATCATCTCTTTTTTTTCTGCAGGTGTTCTAATCTGAAGAGGGGACGTTCACTTCAGACACAAAGTCAGATCAGGTAAACAGCATTTCAGGTAAGTAGCCGAAGTTGAACCGTCTCCGCAATAGATAGATCTGGTTGAGTACTGAAACTTTTCATATCACATTCACTGTCCTGATGTTAATGGGAGAAATGTTTTATTTCCATCTTGTATAAATTTAGAGTAAGTGACCTCTTCTCCTTTCAACGGCAAAGGCCCAAAAAGTAAACTTTGTTTAGGCAATAGATAGGCTTACATTTGGGTTGATTTAGCTGATGCGTTTGTCCAGAGCAACTCAAAAGATGGACACCCTGTAAAGTTCGGTAGGATTCAGACGGAGACCCAAATGCAGATCAATGCGGATTTATTAACAGTGGTCAAAATAATACAAAAGGGGCAAAAGCTCAGAAGATCCAAAACAACAGAAGGCGTAAGTAATTCCAACAAAAATTTTCAAAAACTGGATTCGGGGAAAAACACACAAAAGATCGATAAAGTACAGAGTCATTCGGGAATCAAAAGCGGGCTGGAGGATCCAATTCATAATAGGCAGTCCTCAAAAGTATCCAAAGGCTACAAACGGCAAAAACTCAGAAGGCTCAGATGAGGCGAAATGCCAGGAACAGGGACCAGGGTAAACACGGGAAACAAACAGAGATCAAACGGCAGATAACAGACCAAGAAACAGACTTGCAAACAAGGTACACGGTCAGATGATCAGACAAGGAACATGGAACAAACAGGGGTTTATATAGGGAGCAGGGACACTGGGGCAAACAGGAGGCAGCTGACACTCATTACGGCGAAACAGGATCATGAAACACAGGTGTAGAGCAGGGGAGGAGAAAGGGGCAGGACAGGTGAACAGAACAGAAGCACATGGTAGACAAAAACAAACACAGAGACTGTAGTGCAGTAGTAGTCCAGTGGAGGGCCAGGTTCTCAGGAAGCAGGATCATGATGCACCCATTTTCATGTGTGCTTCCAAGTTAGCACCTACAGCTCTAGCTAAGAAGTGTAACTAACATTGTTACTGTAACAGGTAAAATAAACTAAAACGTATCCCTAATCCATATTAATGTTGCATAACATGTAATTCTGGTGTGGTGAGTAGTGGAAGTACTTGTGGTGGTGGTTCTTCGTGGTTCTATTGCCTTCATTGTAATTGGCAAAAAAACATCAGAATTGTCACTCTGCTCTTTTGGTTGTCTAAACTAAGACAAACAATATAGTACAGAAATATTAGACAGGGACTACAGAGTCAGATTTTGTCTGTTTTGTGCTTTAATCAGTCCTTTCAGGATCTTGCTGGAGATGGTTGTGATGATTTTGTTAATTATGTTTCAACATTTTATTAGTTACATTAATTAACAAAATGGTGGATATAGAGATATTGCAGATATATTGTGTTAATAAGAAAAAAGAATGCAGTCCTTGACTTCCCATGTGTATCTGAGCTCACAAATTCGTAGGAATGTTTTTGTTGTTGTTGGTAGGAATGTCACACCCACAAACACAGTTTTTTCTTGCCCTATGGCAAGATCAGAGTAAGAGTTTGGATGAAGATCAACTATATACAATATCACTGGAGATGTTCCATTGCTTTGGGAGAGAGAGAATCATAGCAAAACACAACAAAGTAGCCTAAGGCAGCATGCTTCATTTTCCATTTCTACTCCTTCTTTTGACTGGTCTGTGTGGGTTGGACTTGATATCAGTGCATCTACTTTTTCACTAAATTGTACATTTAAATGTCTGTAAAAACAAATACAGAATCAGAAATATATCTAAAACATAGCAAGCACCATATAATTCTCTGCTGAATACACTGAATGGTAGTTCTTTAGATTACCTGTGCATTTCATGATTTCTGTTGTTTTGACTAAATTATTTTTGTAATGTCACCTGAACACATCTGAGAGGTTACATGCTGCCCTATGTAACTCATTCTCCGAAACAAATTTTCTCTTTTGTTTTAATGGATCTCAGACCTTTTTAGAAATGTATCCCAGTAGATCAGGGACAGAAGGCAGTTTTGTCTCTGGGGCTGTAGACACAGCTTTGCTAGGGAGATTTCATTCCTTTACAGGAATTCCTGTTGGGATTTATCATTAAATATCATTATGGATAGCTCAGATGGCCTTGATTCCATGTATTATTATTGTTATTATTAGATTGGGACTAATATATCATACAAACTCTATGACAATAATGTGCATGGTAGGAATAGAGGAACAGATAATCACAGGAATTAAATGTAACGAAAAATTACATCTCACCTTCCCCTACAGAACTTCTAGGTTTAATATGATCTATGTAAGTCGCTTTGGATAAAAGGATCTGCTAAATGCCTAAATGTAAATGTAATGTAATGTTATCCAGGTTGTCAACATCTAATTCCACTTGTCCTGTTTGAATAAATTCACATGCAGTGTACATCTTTTTTTTTTTTACAGTAAAACAGTTCCTCTTGTTTCTTGAAGTACATACATGCAATACCAACAGATTATTTAACATGCAAACTATTATTCTCTAGAGTGACGGTCACAGCTTTGTGCAGTATGGACCTAGGGCGATTTCCTCAGGACACACAGACATGCTCTCTTGAAATAGAGAGTTGTAAGTTTATTTTAAGTTTTTAAGTTCTTAAAAAATCCCATTGAAAGGTTCTTGTGGAATGACTAATTTTGTTGTTGCAGGTGCATATACTGATGATGACTTAATGCTTTACTGGAAGAAAAGAAATGAATCACTTCAAACAGATGAGAAAATCTCGGTGTCACAATTCCTCATTCAGAAGTTCCACACTTCCACAAAGTTATCCTTCTACAGCAGCACAGGTACTGGTCTACCAGTTTTAAGTGAAATGAAATGTTCTAGAAATGTATTAAATGAATTCAACATATAATTATTTTGTATGTGTTTTGTACCCTTTAGGCTGGTACAATAGACTGTATATCACATTTACTCTGAGATGCCACATTTTCTTCTTCCTGCTCCAGACTTACTTCCCTGCCACCCTTATGGTCATGCTGTCTTGGGTGTCCTTCTGGATTGACAGAAGGGCAGTCCCTGCCAGAGTGCCATTAGGTCAACAGCCTTCAGTTCCATTTTAACTTTTTGTAAACTCTAATTGCATTTAACAATGCATATAGTGTACAAACAATTATGTGTAGCCACAGTTCAGAATCTCAGTGTAAATTAAAAGGTAAAAATAATGGCCAATCAAATCTTTGTGTTTAATATATTAGGACTTTCAGCACACTCTATCACTTAATTGCTCTGTTACAAACACTTGCAGTTTTGAAACGTGGGTTGTGTTAAATGAAACCTAAACTGAATGGAACCGAAATCATGGTAATTTCCTTGTCAGGCAACATAACTCTACGAAAATTCCTGGTTTCTATGCTTTGGTTTGCAATCAAATTCACATGGTTTGGTGAGAATGTACAATGCTGTTGCTATTTTTCTGTTTTAATCGTCGCCTTTGGGGGGAACTCCCAAAGTAAAAATTCACAGGCTTGCCTGGTACCGCATTAATTATTATTTAATTATTTAATACATTATTTGCTTGTGATTTCTCTCTTCTTCATCCCAGATGTGTTTTATGGCATAGGGAGATATGTTCCCTGTGGGCCAGTCTAGTTTCTCCACACCAGTCCCAACAAAGCCTTTGGGGATCTTTATGTGGGTCATGTGTATTTTGCATTATACAATCTCAGTGAAACTGAGGGCTTTTTTGAATTGTTCCCAGAAAGCCATCGTTTTTATTTTCCAAAATGTTTGAGGCATTATCATTTCCCTTCACTAACCCAATCCCAGGCCGAACGCCTAAAAACCATTATATTATAACATTATTCTTTCAACTAAATGAATGTCACACTACACAAAGTGATTTTGGTAACCTATGAAACAACAGATTCTCTACATTGAAAACCTGGATCAGTACTTTAAGTGCTTTTTGGATAAATTGGTAAAAAAAATCAACAAAGTGACCTCTGAAATCTTACAGAGAGTAGAGATGTGTGTATGTCGGTTACAGCCACACACTTGGTGGCTAAACCACAGATCGGGCAGATGATGTGGCGGAAAATAATATTTCAATTAAATTTGGGTGGATGGCAGGTTGAACCAATCAAAACGAAAAGATATAAAAGAAAGAATATAGGTCTACATTGTTAAATATTGATACCTACATCCTAAAAAAAACAGGCACACTAGCCAAATAGCCAAATTCAACAAATAGCCAAATTCTCATCAGGCAGTAATTTGGCCAAGTTGCATCTATGCATGCTGCTTTGTTTATTATCAGAGATGGCAGCGGATGGTGCGCAGGTCAGTCACCGTCCAATGCTCCTGTAAACATTGCCATTACGATGCTTTACGGTCACCATTGACTGCAATGACGGATATTTCACAAATGTCTAGAACTTGTGTTGCTGTGATAGTCAACTATCTATTCCATCTTAATCATACTGAATGTATCTGAAATTCATATACATTTATTTTCTAGAGTTCATTCTTGGCGTAAAGGTCTTTTGATTGAACCACAGTATGATCAAGGTGAAATTAGAATGATAGATTTTCCCATAGACTTGGAAAGGGAACTGGATTCAGTTATTTATTATTCAGCAACCTCACAAGGCTTTAGAAAAAACAAAAAAGGCAGTATTGGTTAGATGGCATAATTACTATATATCTATTTCTATTTTTGAGAATTTTAATTTTAATGAAAATTCTTTGCCTTTACAAAAACACACTTGAATGGGACAAAACAAACAAAGGTTTCAGTGACTGTAGGTCTCATGTATTCCAGGGATCACCACAGTGCTTACTATGTCCACCATCATTACTGGAGTGAATGCTTCAATGCCTCGGGTCTCCTACATCGAAGCTGTGGGCATTTACCTGTGGGTCAGCTTTGTGTTTGTATTCCTGTCTGTCATAGAGTATGCTGCCGTCAACTACCTGTCAACAGTACAAGAATGGAAAGAGAGAAAACCACAAGAAAGGGTAAGTTTTCAGTTTGGGCAGATGTAAGATATAAAAAAGTATTACATATCTATTTAATGCATCTGTAAAATTCACCTTTCTCTCAGGTTCTTGATGTCTTTAGTGTGTTATCATGTTGCACTGGATGTGTTAAGTCAAAGACGTATCTGCCATAACAACTACCTTCCACTATAATGAAGTCACTATAATCAATAGAACTGGCTACACCAGGCAAGGCAGTGCAGCAAATATTCTGAAAAATGTTCAATGTAATTTTTATGTGGCTTGACTCAACACTTTCGTAACGCATCCAGTGTAGCCCTAGGGTTAGAATTCTGGGGGTGCTATAGTATATTACTATAGTATATAACTATAGTGTATTCTAACAGTCTAAAGTGAAACTACTTACTTGGCTTGCTTGTAGCTCCTGCGCACATGTTGTCTCCCTCACACAGACCAGCTGATTATGAGCAAGTGTTGGGTTGCATGATTGACATTAGTTATTAAAGTCCTGTCAGTTAAGTGTGGTTAAGAAAGAACTTAATGTTTTTAAGTTTTTTTAAGTTTTTATTTTTGGATTTTTCCCCAATCATTCTGCAATAAAGGTAGTAACATCTGACCCATAACCACATTTGTTATACACCTCTGTTTGCATCTGATGTTTTTTTTTATCCATTGTGAATTTCTTTGTAAGAATGGTAAATATTACAATTGTAGTTTCTAGTTCATGATATAATAGAGGACATACATAGAATACATACAAATGTTTGTGGGTATCTGCTCACATAACGTAAGTACACATTTGAGGAGTCACTGTATAGGGATCTTAATACTTGTTTGTCACCTCATGTATGTCACATTCCAGATATTTTGTCATTAATTGCATGTAGCCATTTCTAACTGAACCTCTGCACAAGGACATTGCTCGGATATGTCATCAGTCATAAGCATGACAATTTCCTCGACATCCCTGACTTGTGACATAACTGCACTATGCAAGATATTATTTCACTTGAACAATTTTCTTGATACTATTCCACTCTATAAATATAAAATATACTAATACTGTTTGTTTGTTTGTACTAAAAAAAAGTTACCCTGAAACTTACTCTGAAACAGAGCCACTGCACAGTGTTGCAAAAAACACAACACATAGCTGGGGTGTTACTGACACATATTTTAATATTGTAATACACACCATTACTGTAATTCACATCATCATGTAATTCACAGTTCATCAGCTGTCACTGTAGTGCACAAATAACATTCCTATATTCTGTCAGAAAAACAACAAGCATATTCACACAACAATTATAAAAAATGCTGTGGTACAACAATGTAACAAACAATTCACTGTGTTTATTACCAAGACAGTTGTGTGAATTACAAAAAGTCAGTGCCTTTAGAGGAAGCTCAATAGCGATGATAAAGAGATGATTGACTGTTTCATGATTATGTCCCATATTTGATCATTTTTTCAGAGTAGTTTCCCTGTTGTTAAGTTAGTCAGTGCTAAGAGGCTCTGTTTATGTGTGTTTGACCCTCTGCTGTATATTACTGTATATTATAAGTTTTGCTTCACTAAACTCTGTTTTCACCTTCTGCAGTATCTCTGGGCAGAGGAGGACATCAAGGGCCGTCATAGCCAAAGCTTTGGCTGTCCGCAAGGTGTAGAACTGAGCTGTCTCTGAGCCTAAAGACAGATCGATATTATCGATATACAGTGGTATGGACTGGAGAGATGTGCCCTTCTTCTCCTGGTAGGGGCAATACATGTGGTGAATGTTTCTACACACATATAGCATAAATATATAAAATATTATACCCTATGTGTTAATTCTTACCTTCAGAGCCATTGATGTCTGTGATAAACTCCATGCCTAAAGCTTTTCCATTTCGTTCAAACAGCCTTTCCAAGTTAGGAACACGCAATAAGTTGTGAAACTCATTTTTGGCAAATATGAGTTCAACCTAAAAGTGACATGCAGATGATATTACTCAGTTCAACTGCATAGAAACAGAGGTTAATATGTTTAAGCCAAACCATAGGTTTTTATGATTTATGATGAAACATTCATCCCGTTTACCTCACAACCTGTTGCCATAGCTGCAGCTATGAAGCACATTTTGGCTTTGGCTTGGATGTTTGGCAGGTCTTTGCGTGATGGTGTTCGCAAGTAATATTAAAATTCCGTGAAGTCTGGGATGATGCTGGCCCTCACCCCACCATGACGAATAATACCTGCACGTACACATCAAAACTCCATGAAGTGCTTCTGTATTCTTTAACTTTATGCATTTAGCAAATGCTTTTATCCAAAGCGACTTACATTTTGTCAAATATCAATTACAGTGAGGTCAATAAATATTTGATCACCCTGTGATTTCGCAAGTTCTCCCACTTAGAAAACATGGAGGGTGTCAGGAAGCAGGACAGACAGGAGGCAGACCCAATAGCGAACGTTCTCGGACACAAGTTTATTGAAGGATTCAGGGGTAAGGGGGGAAAAGGCAAAAACGCCCCGAAGGGGGGTGGACTGGTATCCGGGGAAACGCTCGCCCGAGCGCTCAGCACTGGAACCGGGGAGTCCCCTGGAAGAGAGGCTGAGGCACTGGAACACCTCGTTGCAAGCAGGCGGCAGAGCGAAGGAGCGCAGGGCAGGCAGACTCGTCGTCAGGAAGCGGCAGAGCTGAGCAGAGTAGAGGGGCAGGCAGGAGTCGAAAACCAGAAAGCGGCAGAGCAGAGCAGAGTCGAGGGACAGGCAGGAGTCGAAAACCAGGAAGCGGCAGAGCAGAGCAGAGTCGAGGAACAGGCAGGGATCGATAACCAGGAAGCGGCAGAGCAGAGTCTAGGGACAGGCAGGGATCGATAACCAGGAAGCGGCAGAGCAGAGCAGAGTCGAGGGACAGGCAGGAGTCGAATACCAGGAAGCAGCCGTAGGGATGAGGGGAGCAGGAGACGGGTGAACTGAAGGCAGGGGAAGAGACAAACAGACCGGCAGAAACGCAGGAGACAGACGAGCAGGGAGACCAAAAAACTCACGACAAGCAGATAACAAAAAGCTGGGGAATGCGAGGAACGAAATCTCAGAGGATATGCAGAAAATCGGAGCCAGAGTCTAAACGCTTGCCAGACGTGTGGTTCGCAGACGAACTGACAAAGAGTGAATGAAAGGGGCATGTTTAAATAGTGAAGAAAGTAATCAACAGAACGAGTGAAAAGCGGGGCTGTCGCTGAGCAACACAGAGTTTCAGCTCCCTCCAAAGATTTTCTATTGGATTTAGGTCTGGAGACTTGCTAGGCCACTCCAGAACCTTGATATGCTTCTTACGGAGCCACTCCTTGGTTTTCCTGGCTGTGTGCTTCGGGTCGTTGTCATGTTGGAAGACCCAGCCACGACCCATCTTCAACGCTCTGACTGAGGTATGGAGGTTTTTGCCCAATATCTCAATACAGGGCCCCGTTCATCCTCTCCTTAATACAGTGCAGTCATCCTGTCCCCTGTGCAGAAAAACACCCCCAGAGCATGATGCTTCCACCCCCATGCTTCACTGTAGGTATGGTGTTCTTGGGATGATGCTCCTCCTTCATCCTCCTCCAAACATGACGAATGGAGTTAAGACCAAAAAGTTCTATCTTGGTCTCATCTGACCACAAGACTTTCTCCCATGACTCTTCTGGATCATCCAGATGGTCATTGGGAAACTTCAGACAGGCCTTGACATGGGCTGACTTCAGCAGGGGAACCTTCCGTGCGCTGCATGATTTTAAACCATGACGTTTCAGTGTATTACTGATAGCAGCCTTGGAAACGGTGGTCCCAGCTCTCTTCAGGTCATTGACCAGCTCCTCCCGTGTAGTCCTGGGCCTTAGCATCATTGCTACCCCACGAGGTGAGATCTTGCGTGGGGTCCCAGTCCAAGGGACATTGACAGTCATCATTAGCCTCTTCCATTTTCTGACAACTGCTGCAACAGTTGTTCTTTTCTCACCAAGCTGCTTGCCAATTTCCCTGTAGCCCTTTCCAGCTTTGTGAAGGTCTACAATTTTGTCTCTTGTGTCTTTTGACAGCTCTTTGGTTTTGCCCATGTTGGTAGTTAGACTTTTGACTGATTGTGGGGTGCACAGGTGCCTTTATGAAAGCTAACGACCTCAAACAGGTGCTACTAATTTAGAATCATGAGCAGAGTGGAGCTGGACTATTTAAAAGCAGAACAGCAGGTCTTGCTGGTCAGAAATCTGTCTGATAAGCAAGTAATCAAATACTTATTTGACACAGTAATATACAAATAAATTGTTTAAAAAATTGTACAATGTGATTTCTGAAATTTTTTTTAGATTCCGTCTCTGTCAGTGGAAATGCACCTACGATGAAAATGTTGGACCCCCCCCCCAATGTTTTCTAAGTGGGAGAACTTGCAAAATCACAGGGTGATCAAATACTTATTGACCTCACTGTACTAGCAGTCTTCCCTAGAGCAACTTAGAGTTGATCGTCAGAATTTGAACCCACAATTTCTGGGCTACAAGCCTGCTAGCCAGATTCTTTAAAGACTACACCACTGCCTGCTTATATACACAAGTTCAATGTAGGATGTGTTTGTGTGCAGAGCTTCACCATGTACTCTCCAGTCTGGCCTCATCTGCTGTCTGAGAACAGAAAAGTTGTTATACGCAAGGACTGCAGCATCAAGAGCATTGATCTCTTCCCAAGGATAGGCTGCAGCATGGGCAGCTTTGCCATGGTACCGCACAACAACACTGTGGATGAACAAGTGCACATGCACACACAAGCATGGGATTAGAGACCATTAGTATACGCAATGCATTTTTATACCAAGAGCAGGAACAAATGCTAATCTCTTTACTAGACTATTGCTAATTTCATACATACAGAACAATATAGCACTAATGGACTGAACCATTAGATGTTACATGGGTTTTTTAGAATATGCAATATTCATATGTTATAAAGGTACCTATATAGGGAAGGGTTGGAAAATTACCTCAGACTAACCTGGACACCTTAGCCAATTATGCCACAATCAGCAAACAAAAATTGAAGGCAAAACCAATAGGTTTAAAGTTCAAACAAACTGTCCACCCTCTGTGAAGAGAGTGCCCAGACTGCAAAGTGAAAGAGTCTTTTTGATCAGGATATAAGAACATAGAGTAAAATTTGAACTGAAATATTTTTGATAACCAAGAGCCATCTAGTTTATAGGCCACTGCACATACTCATGCTCAGCGACAATTGGCAAATAGGTAGCATCTTCTTGTGAAGGATGGGCCATGAAGACCACGACCCCACCATCTTCCTCTGCAGGAGTTCCAAAAACAATAATCTGAAAAAGATTAAATGTGTACAGTATAAAGTCAGCAACAAGCAAAAAGTCAGGGCCCTCTAAGCTACAGTATGCAAAGGTTTGGGCACCCCTGGCCAAGACTTCTGTTACTGTGAATATTTAAGCAAGTGAAGTGGAAGATGAAATGATTCCCAAAAAACATGAAGTTACAGAAGACATACCCATTTACATTTTCAAACTAAATCATGTTTTATTTTCAGATTTCACATCGTCAAAATGACCACAGCCAAAGTCTGGGCACCCTCTATACTTAATACTTAGTAGCACCCCTGTGGCAAGTATCACAGCTTGTAATCGCTTCTTGCATGTAGCCAAGAGTCTTTCAGTTCTTCTTGCTTTGGCCCATTCTTCCTTACAAAAGTGGTGGTAGTGTAGCAGTTAAGGGACCTGGCTAGCTAACTAAAAAGTTGTGGGTTCGAATCCCAGCTGCCACTGTTGTGCCCTTGAGCAAGGCACTCAACCCAGTTGCTCTGGGGGAGACTGGCCCTGAACAATTGATAGTTGACAAATGTATGTCGCTTTAGATAAAAGTGTCTGCTAAATATGTAAATGTAACAAAAGTCTTCAAGTTCTTTGATATTCCTGGGCTGTATGGCATGCATAGCCAGGTGGAAAAAAACCCCACACAGCTAACTGAGTACACTAAAAGAAAAGAGACAATTTTCTGTATCTTTATTTGTTCATATCGGCAAAATGTTACTGGCCTATTGCAGGGGTGTCAAACTCATTTTTGGCCAGGGGCCGCATACAACTACATATGAGCTCAAGGGGGCCGTAGCACAAAAATCACTGCATAAATTTGAAAAAAAAAATTATATATATATATATAAAATGTGCTAAAACAAGTGCAATAGAAAATCTTTTTTATTTAAAGAACTTAAAATAGCACTAAAATAGCATTTCTGTAAATATTAACATAATCATACTTCATTGAAACAACACTTTGTATGGCATTATTATGGGCTATTTTGGTTCGTTCCTTGAATTTCAAGTTAATGCCGGGCACAGCTGTCAATCATAGTGGCACTGGCCCATGTTGCCCCTTATGTGGCTACGCACCAGAAAGAACCAAGCCTTCATTAGCGCCCGCTACACATGCTAACCAGCGCGCACAGAGGCACCAGCACATGGTCCCACTTCGGGTGCCTAGTCTCAGCAGCCAATCAGAGGTTACGCAGGCCACGCTCAGCCTGGCGGCTTGGAAACGCGGTCTTTTCCAATCTCAGCCAGAAAAGTGAGGGCAGTTGCGTGTTAGGAGGGAGAGAAAATATGAGAAAACCCTGGATTTTACCTGTCTGGAGCCGTGTGACGAAAATAAGGAGAAAAAGTTACATCGGTAAGACGAGTCAATTATCCGATGAGAAAAAAAACTTGTTGGCACTTACCATCGTCGTCCGTGCTGATGCTAGTTCTGTGCCTAACAGGCTAACCGCTTGCCTTTCATCTGGAAACCTGCTACGAAGTCCGACACCGCCGTGCTTCGCCTTGATATACATAGAAACGGTGAGAGACGTGCCATTTTAGCTGCTCTGGTGCTATTGTTCCCCTGTTTTTGTGTGCTGAACGAAAGCAGTGGTATTATTAATGTTATGAGTGAACTGAAGGGACTAATGGTGCAATGTTTCCGAACATATTTACGGTGTGGTTATCAGTTTATGATGATTTATGTATGACCGCAGCTAGCGAAGCTAGCGAAGCGGGGTGTGCCCCTGCTGTGCCACAGTCTCTCAAAGAGGAGGGCATGGGCAAAAGTTTTGCTGAATAACTCAATGAATGTTTCACCCAACAACATGAAATTTTTGTGATATGTCGGTGTTGCAGGAGTATAGACCCAGCCCATAAAGACTCACTTGTAGCATAGCGCCACCTAGTGATATGGGTAAATGCAAAAATTGGGATTTTGAACTGCCAATATGTTGGGCCGAGAAGGGGGGAACTGGACAAAATTTGTTGTGTACGATCATCACAATGACCTCTGAAAACATAGGAAGTACCATAAAATTTGTGCTGGGGGCACTGTAATTGCACAAAATGTAATTTTGCCTATTATCTATGGAACGCTAAAGTTTGCAACCAAATTTATTGTCTTGACATCCATTGACCATCACGTATTGAAAACATTGGTCGACTCCCAGTTCCAATAAAAACAATTTCTGTGAAATTTTAAAATCGCGAAAGTGAAAGTAAACAAACTCGTCATAGGCTGTTCATGTGAATCTCTACACATTTGGTATATGACAGCTATAGACAATGCTGACAATTCAAGGATTTACCTTGAGATGAACCGTTTTAAAGTTACATGTCAATCAAAATTCAAAACATAGCTTAAAATTCTTTAAAAGCCCATATCTTGGCTTCTAATTGCTCAAATTTGATTAAAGTTGACATGCAAACTCTAAACAGCTTTCTTGTCATATGCACCAAATTTTGTAACATTTTGTCTCAGGGGGCGATGTTTTTCGTCAAAGCTAGGTGCCTAAAAACAGTTTTTGTGAAATAACTCATCAAAAATTTTGCCCAAGACATTTGTGTTTGTATGCCGGTGTTACAGAGGCGTATCGACCCAGCCCAGAAATACTCACTTGAACCATAGCATCACATGTAAATGCAAAAATTGGGATTTTGAGTTTCCAATATCTTTGACCGAGAAGGTGGGAACAGCACAAAAGATGTCATGCACGATCAGCACAAAGACCTCTAAAAGCACAGCACATACCATAAGAAATTTCTTACTACTGTAGAAAGATAATGCTTTCACAAATCACTCTTACACTTTACACAAACACACAGAATGTCATTCATTCAAAACCCACATCCATTCCCACTTCTAGCAAATCATTTCCACACAAATTCTCACCTTGCAACACTGACCTACCACAAACTCATCATACTTGCATGAGTATTATTGGAAAGCTGTCTACATGACCAGCAGGTAAATATGTGAGCACTTTAATGTTTACTTCTCATAAATTATACACTTAAGACTGAATGTTGTACAACTGAGAAATTCAGAGGATTCATGTCAGAATTACAAGTAAACACATTTTTTTGACATTTGATATCCTGAATGATGCATCTGAGAATGAATGGTGTTGAATGTAAACTTTCTGACCCTGCATATAGGTCAGTTTTTTTTTGTTTGTTTTTGAGAACGGATGTAGTCCAGGACAAACTTCTTGCTGATGGCGAAACCGATGGCGAGCCAAGTACCCTGAAGAAAGTCCAGCACCGAGGAGATATCCACGTAAACACACTCATTCACACGCACATTAAACACTTACATTTCAGTACAAGGATCCTTGTAATCAGGTGAACTGCAGTAACTCTACAACAAAGAGTTTTGTTTAAGGGCCCCAATGGACATTTTTTTTCTAGTGTGCACCCTACTTTTTTTCCCGTTTTCAAACTGTTTGGGTTACTTTGTATTCTGTACAAACCAGGCAAATTACTTTTTCCATTGTTAAAAATTATAAGAGTGGCTACTCAACTGTTACTGCCATCCTCATCTTAACCAGAATTTGTTGGAACTTGATGGAATCCATTCTTCCCTCTATTTGGGAAATGTTCCCTGTGCTAGGAGCTGCAATTTAGCCTCAAAGCATGATTCATCCACCCCCATGCTTAACAGTTGGACAGGTGTTAATTTCATCAAAGTCTGTGCCCTTTTTTCTCCAAACATTGTTGCCTTGTTCATTCCGTCCAAAAAGTAAAAATTTTGGAGAGGTTTTCCTCTAATGAGTCTCCCATGCAGGTCATATTTGTGCAGGAGTCTCTGAATAGTTGAATGGTGTACCAGAACTCCGGTGTTTGCCAAGTCATCCTGTCGTTCTCTTGCAGTCAAGTGGGGGATCTTTCTTGTCTTTCCTGCAATTTTTCAAGCAGTTTTTGGTGATATTTTTGATGGTCTTCCAGACCTGGGATGGACCTCCACTGTCCCGGTTAGTTGCCATTTTTGATGCCATTGCACATCAAAAAACTAGTACCTGAAAACGTTTTGAGATTTTCTTATAGCCTTCTCCTTGCTTCTGAGCATCAATTGTTTACAGTTTTAGCATTCTAGGAATCTCCTTTGAGGAACCCATGCCTGCTGATTGTGTAGACAAGGCCAGAGGAGTCTGGGCACTAATAAAACATTGAAACTCACATCACCTGGTCTTTTCTAACGATGATTGTGAACAAGCCATGAGCCTACAAGGTTAATTAAGGGCTAACAGCCATTGGCTAACTGTGAGACTTGACCACAAGGTATTATCTATACAGGGTGCCCAAACATTTGCAGTGTGACTTTTTTGTTTTCTTTTACTTTGAAAATGCAAAAGATGAAAACATGATTTTGTTTAAAAATGTAAAGGGAATGTATCACCTGTAAATTTGTGTGTTTTGACAATCTGAGGGAGGTGAGGGAGTGGAAGAAGCAGAAAACGGAGCTTCAACACCTGACAGAACAAGAGGGTGGCTATTGTCTAGACTACTGAAAAAAGTGATGACTGATTTAAAACTTGTGATTTGTCATTTTTCAACACGTTTTTGTTCATGACTTTTGCCTCACATAGAAAGAAATAATTTTTTTTGTCCCGAAGCCGAACCCTTAATTCGGGCAACTACCGGGTAGGTCTGCGAATGTTGTGTAAAGACGAAATTCCCTTGCGTGTGTTTCGCATGATGTTTTAACAATGCAAAGCCATACTTGATAACATACATAAATAAAAAAAAAACTACGTTGTAGAATGTAGACCTTATTTCACTAGTATTGCTGGACAATTTTTTTTTTGCGAGGAAGTAATTAATCACCTGACCCTGGATTCAAATACACGCCTAGTCTCTTACGTGAATGAGATAAATAATAGCCCGGGCTATTGAGATCAACTTAATAGCCTGAGCTATTATTTGATATTTTACGGTAATGTGTTAATTTCCCACATAAATCTCTCCAGAGTATAAATCCCACCCCCGGCCAAACTATGGAAAAAACTGCGACTTGTAATCCAAAAAATACAGTATCTGCTCACGAGCAAGGAAACATGAGGGATTCCATTTGCACAAAGTGAAACGATGAAAAAGCTTTTGGAGTAGCAGGCAACTTCTACTCAGTGTTGGTCACCATTTTCTTTTAAATAATCTGAAATCACCACCTTTAAAGTTGAAATATACTCAGGAAATTAGCACAAAAACAGGCTGAGCATGTATAAACTTAATATAAACCATGATCGCTGTATCTTCTTAGAGAATACTTGTCACTTGTAGCTTTCTTCAGTCTTTCAGCTTATGTAGTCATTCATTTGTATGCATATCAAAATTTGATAGTAGCCTGAAGGGTGTGTCATGCCACAAACATTCTGCACAGTTAAGTGGTTTTGGTTTAAATTATGTATTCATCTACTGATCTAAACTCACCACATGTAGCCATATATCATATAGCCTACCTACTTCTGCCTTGACTGGGTTGTGTACATGGTGTGATTGGTCAATAGTACTGCCTTGAAAGCAAACCTGTGTACTATTTGAGTGCTGCAAATTCATGGCAGTGTTTTATTCGTTTGCTGATTTGCGAAGGTGATAAAATGTGACCAAAGATCTATAACTTTCGATAGATACAGAGGCTTGTTAATGAATTGAAGGGCGCGTTTGGTCAGGCTGATTTCCCCAAACTGTTCAACTAAAAGACACAGGTGTTATCTTCCAGTTATCAGACTTTACAACCCCTCCTCTCTTTGTCACCCTGAGAAGCTGCCTTGACATTTTGTTTCTTATTTTGCTTTTTTGTGTGTGTGTGTCTATGTATGTATTTGCTTTCGATGGTGTTGTTGTCACATTGAATTTCCCTTTGGACAAATTAAGTATTATCTTATGTTGTACTTATTATATTTTCCATTCTAGGACATCAACAAAAAAGTCGACAAGCCGCAATCAGATAAACTAAAAACCATTGTACACAGCAAAATGGGGGATGCCAATTTCTTTATTTTGTTAATTTGTAAAAATAAATAAAATGTCTGTTTAACTTGCCAATTTAAGTATCGGAATTCTCATATTGTAATTCTCTATGCAAATGGATTTGTTGCAACAAAATGTCAGATTACTTGACACGTCATTGTCTTAACTTCTGTGAAAAATGCATTGCCATAATAAAACTGTATGTCTTTTCAGTGCAAATGTTGATTTGTCCACATCTGTGGCCATTAAAAATACAATTTTGGTCTAAATTAATCAGATAAGTATGATTTCTATTAACAATGACATAAGGAAAATAATAGCTTGTGCTACTGTATATGAAGTAATTGTCCTTGTAAGAGGAGACATGTCAGTGCTTGTGTGAAAAAAAAGAAAGACATCTTAATTTGGATCAGTTGTGCTCTGTTACAGCTCCTGCATGTAAGACTTGAATGAAGAGTGGATCCAGCTGACAACCTTGCATCCATTTACATGTCCAATTTGTCCATAATATGAGCTTTCAAGACAGTCCCACTTAAACCGGCTACTTGCCACTCAACCATGGTCAGCACACAACACAACAATGGGCTACCAACACCTTATTACATCATGCCATCTACTTCTCTCACAACTTACAGGACCCCTTGGTTTTCTTGTACAAAGTTGTAAGACAACATCTTAGATGCAATATGCCCCTGGGGCTAATGTAGTACATCTCTGTAATACCTTAAGAGCACACCTGATTGCAGTATACATCATTTTTAAGATTCAGTAACAAAACTAGATTTCAATCTGTTAAAACATGAAAATACACACACACACATATATATATTACATGTATTATAATACACAAATTTACAAATTGTTAGACATTTTCTGACAAGTCTTTTATCACAGTTGTAAGACAATGAACCAGAAGTCCAGTAATTCAAGATGTTCTGTTGCAACAAGCCATCTCGTATGCATTCTTTAAAGGCAATTGTCCTGAAAATGAATCCTCGGAGCACTAGAGGACTGGGCATAATTTTTAAAAATGGTAATTTCTTGTTGCCTGACTAAAACATCATGGCTTATCTGAAACCTTCAGAAGAGATTTTAAATGAGAGGTCATTTGCTCTCTACCATCACTGGCACATGGAGGCGTATTCTCACCAACCCAGTGACTTGGTGGCTTGGGAAGAACACTGGGGGATGGAGGCTCACTGAATTTTGGACCTGCATATACCTTCTCGCCATCTTTTAAGTTGTCCTCTGGGACAAACTCAGACCGGCACAAATGCACAATGCTGACATTGTCAGCAAGGGTGAAAGGTTCCTTAGCCTCTTTACAGGTGAACTGAGGCCTCTGGCGATTACTGTTGTCAGACTTCTTCACAGACGTTTTAGCAGCAGCACTGCTACATCTGCTCTTCTGGCCCCGATTACTGAGATTCGGTGGGGTCTGCTCACTTTTACTGGAGGTGTAGATGGTCGGATTGCCCAGCTGGGATGAACGCTCTGGTCTTCCTGATTTGGATTTCAGCAGCTGATGACAAATAGAGGCATCATATATTTTAGATCCCATTTTACATTGTCATTTCAGTATGTAGCCTACAATGACAATAATATTCCAAAGGTAAAAAAAAACCTGTATGATACACTAACTTACAGGGTTCCCACCCTTTTTCACAGATAAGATTTCAAAAAAACTTTTGAATGACTTTTCCATGCCCAGTGCCCTTCAAAAATAGTAAATGTCCATACCACAAGGTCAATTATGAAACTGCACGCCGTCTCCACTCATGGTAAATTCTAAACCCTAAATTGGGTAATTGGTAGGCTACTGATGATTAAGTATCATAGCGTTTCTTTTTTGGAAAGATGTACCACCCAGTGTACATCTTATGTACAAAACATTTTAAAAATAACATGGGTAATTAAACACAAAAAGCTACTACTAATACAACGCTATCATTTTTTTGTAATTCTTGAGTGACATCCATAAAAAAAAATTAATGCGTCTACTTCCCTAAGATGGTGCAGTCCACCCCTCTGGCTTGAAGACTAACAGCGTAGTCTGTTAAATTTAAAATAATGTTGGGCCTGTGTGTAGAACAGCAGAGTGGAGATAACTTTGAGTTATCCGGTTGTCCCGTTGGGTTTGGTGAATTTATGACCTTTTACTTTTGGTGAAACACTGGGTGAACTAGATGTTCACCTCGTAGGCTTATGTTAAGATGAAGAAATGCTGATTTTCAACACGATTAGCAAAGTTATATGGCAAAAACAGTTGAAGCTAATTAACAAAATATCACATTGGTTTTGTAAAAAACATTAACCGTCTCAATTTTGGGTTATATCATGATTAGAGATTGTTCTTGGAGAGAATACTAATGTGAAATCGTATGGAATCTTACATGTAGCTGTCACACATTTGGCCAATTGTATCAACAGTGTGTGCTCAAGAAAAGCATACTAAGCACATGTATGAAACTGATCGAGGAATACTGTGCTTTATCTTCCTTAACACTGGGTTTCTCTCTTCTGATTGGCTGGTAAGGACGGACGTATAACTGGTTCCTTTGAAATAGATCCAAATCGCTGTTCCACATCAATTTGCTTACAAATGACACCCATAAGAACCGTAGTACATGGTTCCTGCTGTGTGTAAATCTTAAAATCCCTTGGCTTTTCCATGACTTTCCCTAAAAAATTGTCATGACCTTCACTATAATCAAGGAATAAGCCCCGAGAGGCCGATCCCTGATATTCCCTGACCCATGGCAACTCTGGTAGTAAAGTATCTCATGCTGCACTTTTCCCCCTTAATGGTAGCTATGTTGTAACATGTTATTTTCTGTAGTTTATGCAAGAGTCGTAAATATCAAAAAGTTAAATTATATTCTAAACACACACGGAAGATAAACGGGATAACGGCCTTCAAAGTGACCACTTCCACGGAAATAAATACTCGGCGGAGGCAACTCCGCTCCGCGCGTCGCAGTTCTTCGCTGCCACCTCGCCATTATTTCGGAACTGGTCACCTCGTCGGCCGTTATCCCTTACATTCTATATTTCCAAAATTACTCCGCCGTAGCGACTCACACACTCACATGACCTTCGCTTACATTAATGTGGGGTTTCCCCCTCTTTGCAGCACCATTCTTACCTCCTTTTTTGAAACTTTAAACTGGTGGCTGCTCAACACAGATGCTTGAGATTTGTTCGTCACTGCCTCTGTACTCAGCTGAACAGGGGATTTCGGCCGCATTACTGCATTATTGTTTATGTCTGCAAGACACACTGGATTGTTAATTCTGAGCAGTCCATGTTTTTGTTGGGCTCGCTGAGTGCTGTTTTGGCAGTTCAAAGCAGTCGAGCGCACTCTTCGGGTACCTTTCTTTAACAGAGCGTATCTTGTTTTGTTGATGTTTGTCCCCGTAGAATGTGATCTTACAGCCGTGGAGTTATTATTCTCTACGTTGTCTAAATTTGTCTCAGTGTGATGATTAAGTGATTCACCGAGCATGATTACGATGTCATCCGTTGACGAAAAATACGGCCTTCACTTAAATTGTGAACACTTGCGATGACGGCGATAAGATGATTATATGGCTAACGTTAGATAACTAAGCTAGCTAGAGAAACTTGGTGAGAAGCAACTTCATTCGCTGACGTTAAATTACTCCAGAGTCGCTCTTTGAATTTCTTTTAGATTACGGAACTCTGTTCCTGATGAAAACCATGAAATTATCAAGTAAAGAGCCCGCCGTGTCAACTGTAAGTGTCGCCTTTCTCAAAGTTTTCGGGATGGCGCAGATTGGCGTTGGAGCCTGAAAATGGCGCTTGTGATGGTAGGTAGTTCCTTCCTTGTGACCGAATTCGGTTCGTTGTTGAGCACAGGGACGCCCCCGTGTGTAAAGGATGGAAAACACTACATCGTAGGGTAAAAAAGACCTAGCTTGGACGTGTTGATGAAGAGCCTACAAACTGTTATTTTCACCTCACTTGTATAATTGTCACTGTGATTGTGATTATTTTGTCCAGACATTTGCTTTTGCCCGTTATCGTTACGATGCAAATTGCATTGTTGCAGTTGCTGCTGTCAATAAAATGTATTTCTCCACTGTAATACTAGACTTTCCATAACTCGACATGCCTGAATGAAGCAGCTAATTCAAAAGTCCAGCACATTATAAAATAAAAGAATATTTTTATATTATTTCCAAACTTTTATGTGACAGCGTGGAAAGCACAACGATTATACTGTGATACTCTTTGGAAAGGATCCAGACAGATAACCCATGTACGGCTCTGCATTTACTACAATCTTTCCCTCCTGGTGGCCACGCGCATTACTGCAGCCGACTACAACCAGGAGAAAGAAAATATCGCGTTGCATTTTGGGATTAATATGGTGAGTGAGTTGCGTTGTAGTTCATTGGTAGAAAGCGCAGATGGTGATCTTAGGAAGCAGACAAACCGACATTATTATTGAAGTTTACGGTGAACGGAGCTGACATACAAACAGAAACATTAGTAGTTTGCATCACATACATAGAAATTAGCAACGTGTAGTAATTCTTTATTTTTTGACTAAAACATTTTGAGGCCCAGACGGTGGACCACAGGAGAGCTAGCCTACAGCCTGCGCTGAAGCACCTTCTCCAGTGGAGCATCACATTGATGCTGTTAGCTCACCTTCGGAGTTTTGCTTTAATGTGAGTTTTGCTTTTGTCTGTCGGACCACAGAGGAACACCGATATGTCACATGTAGGGCCACCTCCTCGATGGCGGAATTGTCCAAGAAGAGGACAGCCCATTGCAGGTAAAGTTGCTAAGCAGTTGTAACGACACAACTCGTATTAGCTAGCCACTTGAGTGACATTAGTTAGCCAAAACCCAATACACAGAAGAGCTAACATGAATGTAACATGTAGCTTGCCATTGCTGGTGAACATAATTTATGGCTTATAGCTGATTTTACTTTACTTAAGCTGCTTTTAGTTACTTAAGTCTGATGGAATTAATATTAGTAACGTCAATCAATGCCTTACTTGTACGCATCTGTACTTCTACTTCAATGCTGAGTGAGCTGGTTAGCTGTTAACTACATAATCCTAGTAAGCTAGTGTCAGTTGCTAAAGTTACTGGTAGTGGAGTAAACTAACGCTGTGTAGCTAGCTTCAAACTAATTGTAAGTTAGTCATTGTTAGTTAAGTCCCAAATATCCAACTCGGATAACCAGCAACCCCCTGTAACTATTTTCACTGATGTGTTGCTAATCTGATGTGGTGTTAAGTGTGTAGATTTGGCGCGTAGGCCTAACATTGACCACGCTCCAAGTTGATCAGAGGATTGATTTTGTTTGGGAGAGCTGGTATTTAAACTAAATTATATGACACCTGACGCCATGTAACCAGTTGTGTGAGGTTAGTTGTTCTTTATTTATTGGTGCCAGTAAGTATTTATCCGTTTTTAACCAATATATCAAAAGCTTTCCGTCCTAGATTGGGCTGAATACACCAAATGCTTTTGGTTAATAGAATGTTACTTATTTTTAAGGCAAATTTCTTCCCCTGAAAACGATGTTGGGTCCTAGATATGATGACCAAGTCCCTGAAGAAAACAGATTTCACCCCAGCATGTTGTCTAACTATCTGAAGAGTCTAAAGGTAGCTTTTTGAATTTGTCAGTTTCCTGTAAGAACAACTAGCTTTAGGCTAGTTTATTATCAGTTGGAACTCTAAAGGTATTTGTTTTATATTTTAGGTCAAAATGGGAATGCTTGTCGATTTGACCAACACCTCCCGGTTTTATGACCGCAATGACATTGAAAAAGAGGGAATCAAATATTTCAAACTGCAATGCAGAGGGTAAGTCTACAACTTTGTGGAATGACCCCATGACCCATGTTTAAATTAGATCTTCAGTTGTATAAAAATGTATGTGAACCCTTTACCTGGTTTTCAATCCTGCCTTTACAGGGTACCAAACCTGCAGCTTGACCACATTTGTTAGTATACTCAGCCTTAGTGACTGACTCCTGGAGACACTATGGAGTCCAGTTTTAGCAGGCTCATACATTTTTTTCCCTGCATTTTACAAAGTGAGCACACAGTGAGTAGGCCTAAAAGTGAACACACACTGACCCAGAGCAGTGTGCACCTGTATGACAGACCCCCCACGTAAGACTCACCAATCTGTGAGGGACCCCAGAGATTGGGTGAAAGTCTAGTGTCTGGCTTTTTGACATTGTAGTCAAGCTGGCCCATGGGTGTTGTTGTCTTTGTTGACTGTAGCATCCTGCCTGTGTCTGTCTGTAAAAGGGAGCGGGAGACAAAGTGCCAGAGATTTTGAGTTCGAGTTTCTGATTCATATCCCTTCAGGATTCAAAATCTCATATGAATTCTCTGTAGGTATTAATGGAAAGTTGTGGTTGTGGAGTTGGAAGTTCTCTGGCCTGGCTATGGCCACCTGTATCTGTGTTTATGTTCTTAATGAGACATCAGTTTGGAAATGTTCTCTCTATCAGTGTTTCCCTCTGACCAGAGGAGATGATGTTACCTGTTTCAAACTTAAGTGGCAGTGCTACATTAAATAGTGGAGTGTGAAAGTGACCACTGTATATGGTGATTTAGTGCTTTTTGCATGGTTTAGTTCCTTAAAGAATACTCCTATCATCCCTATCCCTATCAATTCAATTCAATTTTATTTATACAGTGCCTTTTACAATAGTATTGTCTCGTGGCGCTTCACAGAAGGAGCACCCAAGAGCAACAGGGGCAAGGATAAACTCCCTTATGTTCAGTTAATCTAGGAAGAAACCTTGGGCAGATCCATGACTTAAGGGGCTAACCCAACTGCCAGGGGTCATGCAGAAAAATTACAATCAGTAGTAACCATGACAGACTAGAAGTTGCCTATGGTTTTAGCTAAGGTTCATAATAGTTCATAATGGAGTATTATCCCACTTTACATTATATGGTAGTCAGACTATAGGTGGTTATCAGGAATTATGGCTGGACAATGTAGCAGCGGCCAGACATAGTGTCAGACTCAAAGGAGTGAGATGGGTCATGGGGGTAACAGTAAGGGTCCATTTGGCAGTGCCATTGTGGGGGGGGGGGGCAATCACAGAGCCTCAAGGAAGGGGAGACGGGCCTAGCATGGGCGTCCAGGAAGGGCCTCTATGATGGAGAGTCGGTCCTGACATGGGCCCTTAGTGCTGGTTGTAGTCCACTCAGGAGGGGAGGGTGAGAGGAGTCCGCCGGCAGGGATGACACTCAGCAGAGATGATTGTGGACAGAGGAAGAAAGTGAATTAGGCCAGGTTCACACATCAGAAAGCAAATGTGTAATTTGGGCATACATATATATGTATATATGTATATATATGAATGTATACACACACACACACATACACATACATACATATATACATATACACACACACATACATATATACATACACACACGTACATATATACATATATACATATATATATACACACACACACATATATAGACACACATATATATATAGATATTGAGAGAGGGGGAGAGAGAGAGAGATGTATGGCATGACACATGAAGCTTTTGTGGCAGCACTAGGCTATAGCAGCATAACTAAGGTATGATGCGTCGCAACCCAGCACCACTGCAGGGATGGTCAGTGGCCGCCATGCCCACAACTGGGGTCAACAGCAGAGGCAGTCCCTCCTAAAAGACCCATGAGAAGTGATGATTTGCGGTGCACCATCCCTAACTATGGGAAACAGTAAAGAGGAAGGTTTTAAGTCTAGACTTAAAGGTATTGAGAGTGTCCGCTTGTGGAATGTGTGTGTGTGTGTGGGGGGGGATTATTCCACAGGAGGGTGCACGGTAACAAAAGGCTCTTCCTCCTATCATAGATTTTGATATTCTTGGGATTACAAGGAGACCAGCATTTTGGGATCTAGGCTCTAGCTTTGCTAGCGGCGGTCATAATTACTTTGATGAGAAGCAACATGAAGTTTGCCTTGCTTTAATTTTAATGATTATTACGACTGCCGCTAGTGGGACTATAGGTGTTGCTTGAGTTCCCTTTCTTTCTGTTTTTTTGGTTTTGGTTTTGGCTTTTTGGTTGTCCACTGGACATGTAGATCCACTTGAGTATTTAATTTTGGTCATGGGGGCCACTCGCAGAACACGGGATGGTCCGACACAGGTTTTGGGGAGTAACTGTATCATGTGAGCCAACAAAGTTTGTGTGGTATGTAGGTCACAAGAAGCTGCATCAAACGAGCCCTCACACACCCAACGATTCATGGGACACTAAAACACAGAGGCCAGGAACACAGGTTGGTTTGGCACAGTTTTTGTGGTATAATTCGAGAACTGTAGCACCATATGCGATGAAATGTCAAGCCCTGGTGCACCCATGTGTGGTGTAGTGCCACTTATTGACAGGCAGAAAATGACAAAATTGCTTGTTTTTCTTGTAAGCAAATTTGCCTCCGCAATATCTGAGACACTGACACACCAGAGCCCTTGAAACTTTGTGGGCAAGCCTCAAGAAGGTGCATATGTCAAGTCTTCACACAGTCAGACACACTTTTCATGGAATAACTCCAGAACTGCAGTAGCCTGATGGATCAAACGCTTTCACCTCATTTCATTTTGTGCAAAGTGTCTGAAACCTATCCATTGGCATACATTTGCTTCTTGGAGGGCAGATACTTTCTGCTTAAACCAGTTTAAGTTCGTAACACTTTTAACCTCCCTCTGTTCGCTGATTGGCCCATACAGCTCAGAGCCAGTGGAGACCTAAGCCTACGGATCAACCTATGACACAGTGGTGGAGGTAAATGAGAAAATCAGCGGAAGCACTAGGCGGCACTAGCCTGGCTAGAGCCGTAGCACCCCGTATAGGATCCATAGCAGTATTTTGGAGCAATTGCATCAGTGATTATGGGCCACCGAAACACTGGGTCATTTCAAACTCATATGTCCGAAGCTATTTTGGTCCCCAGGGACAGCTCCTCCCCTGTGCTGGCGCACCTGCAAGAACTGTAGTGCTTTGGCCAGCAAAATTTTACTGGTACACATATCTCAAGGAGACGTATACAATGAACTCTCAACCACCTTTGTTTAGTGTCAAAAGGGCTCTTTTTTCCATTTACGGTTTCGGGGACATTTGTTTCATGTTGCATTTGTTTATGACGGTGAAGGGCTAATTTGAGTGGTATGCTTGACATGGGCACATAAATGAATGCCTTATATTAAAAATGTGAGAAATACGTAAATGATCTGTTCCTGCTTCTAATGCTCACTGACCCCTGCATAAGTGATATTTTCAGAACTGTCCATTTCATGAATTTTCCATTCCATTTCCATTCCACTCAATCAGTCTAAGAACAAGTTTTAAACAACTACGCTTACACTTCTAGACCTCTCATCCTCATTGTTGCAAGCACTAAAGAGTTTCATAGGAACCAAATTTCAATATAGGTTTTGACTCACAGATGTGCCTCTTGCTTTGTAGGCACAGTGACATGAATTTATGAAGCACAGTATAACTCAATGCTTTCTTCAATGGATTATGCACAGTAGTTGTGAGATTGCATGTCTTTTTAATTGGCAGAAAAGTTCAGTTATTTTTACATTTTGCAAAACTGTACTAGCCTGACAAGCCAGACTGTAACATCAAAATGTGTAGTCTGGACATGACCGATAGATTGGGTGGAATCAGTCAATGTCTAACAAAGCCCCTCTGCATGCAGTAGGATAGTACTATGACCAATGAGAGCAACCTTGGCAGAACTGTGAATACGTCTTTCTTTGAAATTAATAACTTGCCTTTTTCTGCTCAACTTTAAGACAAAAAACAGTCCAAGTCTAATTCTTCCAAAGTTGATGCCAAAGCCGATTCAAACGACTAGTTTAGAACCATTAGTTCTTTTGCACTGTCACAGCTCTGTCGTCATTGTGCTAAGTCCGCCCAACGACTCTCTACAAAGACAGAGTGTTGTGTTTGGTCTTACCAAGCCTTGGTAGAAGACCTATTGAGGCCCCATGGTGCGTGACTAGACATACAAGCTGAGCAAAACTATTTGCTGCCGCTAGGGTACATCTAGATTTCTAGGCTGAAATTGCACATATTTTCCCACATATTTTCATTTGAAGCATGTTGGCTTTTCCTTTTCTGTCTCCTCCACATAGCCATGGTGAGTGCCCCACAACTGAAGTCACAGAAATATTTATCCGGTGTTGTGAGAACTTCATGGAGAGAAATCCAACAGAACTGATCGGTAAGAATCACTTCACTTTATTTTCCTTATTGCATGTTTCTTTTATTTAGCAAGTATTCACAAAAGGTGAAGGTAAATTTTTAACTGCAACATTTTCATGGCCGCGCGAGAGATCTGTGTGTGTGGGAGATGGGTTTAGTAAAACATAGGCTGCTCACTTGAAATCAGTGTATCCATAAGGCAGGCGTGTGCCAGTATTTTGTATTTAAAAAGTTTGGTGCCAGCAAATATGTAGTTTCTCAGCGTTTCTGATCTGGGGCACCGACAAAAAAATCACAGTGTAATTCTGGTGGAATGATCTTCCAAGTATAGTAAGTGTAATAAAGCAAAATGGAGGGGGGCATTGAACACATCAAGAAAAAATACTAAACCAAGACCAGAAAAGGCAAGGAATCAGCTGTAATGTAAAGTAATTTGATGGTAATTCTGCCTCCTATCAGAGAGGGTAAAAGCGGAGCAAGAGACACAAATGTCCTTTAAGTTTCATGTTCCATTTTTGCAAGGGGGAGGGGGGGAAATCCCCCTTTATGTACACCTGAGTAAAGCTCTCATATGCTGATACAGAAGATCATTGAAAAGTTTATATTGTGACGTTATGTTACACTCCCACTTATGCAGATCAGAACTATTCACATTTGCTCCCTTTGTAACATATTATGTTGCTCTATCTTGGCCAGTATTCAATAAACTTTGCTCCAGAGGGATAATCACTAGCTCAAGAGTCAAAGAGCACTCAGAAAGATCTATATGAAGACAAGTATGCTTGTTACAGAGAAAACAATACACAGGGTATTCCAACACCATTGCCTCGATATAGGCAACATATTTTCACACTAACCCAAAGTCCTGGAGATCTTTCTGAGTGGTCCTTGGGTCTTCAGCTACTCTTCCGACTATATCCATTTGATTCCCAGAGTAGGAAACGTGCAAGAACTTGACAGTGGAATGATATGTCTAAAACAGTTGTAGCTGTGTGTGTAAGCAACAATAAGGTTGCAAGTGTCTGGTGAGAGCTTTTGCCTTTAATCATTATGAGATGTTCTGGTATAACACCTTTGTAACAAAAAATAAAACATTTTGTAGTCCATCAAAATCTACTTGACAGGTGTTAATTTATATGCGCTGGTGAGAGGCATAACTATGTTCGTCAGTTTTGGACTACGCTGCTGATAGAAATGTGGTAATAAAGTATAAACAAGTTGATTTTGTCTCTCATCTGTATGACCACATCTTATGAGCAATAAGAATAAATGAAAGCGATAACTACAGATGAAAATCCAGGCAGTTTCATATGGGGATGTTGAATGCTAACAGTAAGTACAGTCAAGAAGCTGACGCTGGCAGATAACGTTCTTAAGGAAAAGTTTTAAGCTAACAAATTTGCTTATTCAGGACAATTTGCAAACGTTATTTATCCATCCGATGGCTTTGTCATCTTTTTATTTATTTATTTATTTATTTATTATTAAATAATACTAAATATTATTATTATTATTGTTATTTTATTTTATTTTGCAGAATATACATACACATATACAAAAAAACCCATATACCTTATAAAACCCAGATGAGTGTAACAAGCAACATTATAACATGTAGTGCTAAACAGATACTCACACATATCGACACATACAACACTGGTGAACAAGAAGGCATTCTAATGGCATTTTAATCGATCTGTCTCTTGACTGTGATGCTTACTTGCAAAAGACTCATGAGCATTGCAACACATTTAACTTAGCATGTAGAAGCTGGTGGTAAACTACGTCTCAGACTACAGAAAGAAAGGCTCTGCAGAGGATTTTTAGGATGGCTGAATAGATTGTGAGATCTCTTCCCCACTATCACCCACTATCTGCAAAAGCCATAAGTTGTTAAAGACACAACACACCAGTCCCATAGGCTGTTTTCCCTAATGCCATCAGAGAAAAGGTACTGCAGTATAATTGCCTGCACCTCCAGAATGGGGAAGAGCTTCTTCCCTCAAGCAGTCAGACTGTTGAACAACAAGACATGACATGTTTCATTCACACTGAACTGAATGCACACTTGCACTTTTTCTATGCTGCTAAATACTCTATATTCTACCTTTACCCCACTGTGAACCTATTCTACTTATGCCCTGTCTTGTCTGTTGTCTGACGCACTTTATGTTTATTAATAATGCACTAAATGTTGCCTCTCAAATGTGTTTCTATATATCTTAAATGTGGCACTTGAATCCATGGTGAAACATTGTTTTGTCTCACTATATACAGTGTATATGGCTGAAATGACATCAAAACCCACTTGACATGAAGTGCAAAATCTGTGTTTTAGTTACTGCACAGCAAATATCTTACTAAACCTATTTTTATTGATTGGAAGGACTTTCACATCCTATCACCAATATTCAGATACTGGTGGCATTTAGCAGCTCTCTGTGTGCATATTCTGTTTGGCACCAGGGGGAGCCTGAACTTTTGTTTCTGCTAAACACTACAAGTCACAGGAGACTTGCCATTCTGATCTGTTTGAAGTCATTTGCCTTTTGTGTTTTTCAAAAACAACTTCAAGTGCTACATGATAAAGCAGACAGGTTACATTACTTAAAAGTAAATTAGCAGGTGTATTGTAAACAAATTGTATTTACCTTGATGTGTAAACATGGCTTCTTGCTGAAATTGCTACACGTGAGGTCTTTCCCTGGCAACTCATTGAGGACCTCACAATTCAATATGGAATGACCATGACACAGGCCGTATTTTTTAATAAAGAAGTTTTTAACAACATGTGTGGCATTAAGGTGCTTTAACCAGACTGAATAATTTGTAGATGGTGGGTAATGGAATTATAATAATGTGATAAAATTTACATTTTGAATTCAAAAAGTTCAGGGACCAATCATGATTGCTTGCATGCCATGGGGTGTACTTTATCTGATGCATAACCAATGAAGTCTGAAATTATGAAGGTGTTTTGATGGTATGATGTGATTTGATGGTGCCTGAGCACATTTTGTCCAACCACAAAATTTACCCTCAGCCATGGCCATCTCGGTTCCATGTTCTAAACGCTATGGAACAGAAGAGCACATTGCACAAAAGAGGTGATGGGATCAAGGGTTGTCAGTACAAGTCTGCAAAAGAGTGGTGTCAGGGTCACTGCTCTGTATTCTCCAGCTTTACATATATTTACAGAGAGATGGTGCAGAGTACGCCCCTTTTTAAAATGCAAGCCTGCCATAACTAACCTCATAAGATTGCAAGATGGGACAAGTCAGTGCTGCTGTTCCATTACTTATTGTTAGCCCTTTGCTGGTGACTGTTTTTGTGTTGGCAGTTGTGTCTGTAAATTCTTTGAACGGCAGGTGGTGCTCTTATGCTCTGACAGAAGCTCAGCATGAGCATTCCTGATAATGGTGTGTCTATACAGCACCCATGCGGTTCCCAACACCTCAGGGAGAATAAATAAATTTCATTAATGATGCCACCCCTTTGATCATTATCTGTTGTCTCATCAGTGTGGTGCTGTGAAATGGGCTCACTGGGAATGAAAAGCTTGTGGAGGAGTTGCCTGTGGCCTCAAAAGTCAGCGTGAACTGACATAGTCCTTTCTTGCTGACATGGACCACCCTAGCTAGGTTTATGAAGAAGTGGTGGAAATATATTTCAATTGATTTTACTAACTACTTTGTTAGCATACATACAGCCATATACACAATACACAAGAGAGAATGTATGGATGATCCTCTAAAGCTAATGTCCTACCAGATTAAAATGGCAGTTAAATGTGCAGTTAACTTTTAAGTCCATAAAAATGATGCAGAATTGACATTGTTTTTTGGTTTTGGTTCTGCCTGGTTTGATTGTTTTGTACACTGTTTACCCTGTGAATGAATCAGTTGAGTTTATGTATGTGCTGAGTCCCCTAGTCCCCCAGTCCCTCAGCATCTTTTTCTTGTTGTCACACAGAAACAACTAGAAGGTCCCAAGCCACTTTCTGTGCAGACAGGGCTGATGCAGATCTTATGCCTTGGCCATGGAGAATACACACACACCATTACACATAATCAATGTCCTCCAGTCCTTTGTGTCTTAGAGAAAAGCTCTATCACATTTTATGCCTGGCAGGAAGAAATGGGTATTGATTATGTATAACCACTTCTTCCATCTACCTATGGTTACCTGTGCCAATAAAGCTTTGGGCCCATGCATGTGCACACACAGTGATACACTGGATTATGGTGAACTCTAAGAGGGTCTGTGTCTCATTGATGTCCCCACACAGGTGTCCACTGCACACATGGCTTTAACCGGACGGGCTTTCTCATCTGTGCATATTTGGTGGAAAAGATGGATTGGAGGTATGTGAACCCCCCTCATCTACTTGATGCATTCATTTAAAGAAACTGTGAAATAGTGGTAATAGTACTGATGCTAGTATGACATGAAGAGTGGTCTTGTAACTGTTGATAGCATTTATCATATGCCTGTCATCAATGTGATGCCTCTGACCTTAACATGGGCTGTCTGTTCATGTAATGTCATGAGGGCTAGTGTGAGGCCATCTGTGTTGTCTTCTCCTGTCAGACAGAATGAGGAAGTGCAGTCAATGCCAGCTGCTTTCAATTGTATTGACCAAACAGAATAGGTTTCCAATAGGAATATTTACAAAGAATATGTGCCCTTTACATCAAATAAAGAGAGAAAGACACTGCACTCTCACCTGTCCTTGATAAATATGTTGTGCTAGAGCGGCTTCTCTGTGTGAAGGGTTTGTAACGCAGCAATTGCAATGCCAGCCGTTACAAGAGATATGGCATGAAATCAGTTCCTAGCAGAGGGACTCTGACTTTTGTGTTGCTCAAAATTTGCTATGTCTGTAACTACTGGAGGTTGATGGAAATGCTGTATCCTCAGCTGTATTGTCAATGGGTGAGAAATTGTGGACATGGATCTTATGAGTGCTCCTTTTGTGAACATTACAGTATTGAAGCGGCTGTTGCTGCTTTTGCCCAGTCCCGACCCCCTGGTATCTACAAAGCGGACTATCTCAAGGAGCTCTTCAGTCGCTATGGTGAGGTGGAGGACACACCCCCAGCCCCAGAGCTTCCTGATTGGTGCTTTGATGATGACAATGGAGATGTGGATGATGATGGAAATGTGATTGGCCAAGAGTCTGGCCCAAGCTCCTCAGCAGCATCTACAGGGAAGAAGAAGAAGGAAAGGTTAAAACGGGTAAAGCAGCATGTGTCTGTGTGTGAGGATTCATATATTTTTCTGTGTACACTTCAAACTGCTTTTTAACAGATACGTGTTTTGCATAGACAGTGCATTTTATGCACCAGTATTTGTGGTACAAGAAAGTTTACTTAGTTCTGCTTTCTTCTATTCTGGTTACTCTCATGATGACTCACTAATCACTCAGATCTTCTAGATCTTGCAGGATGAGCATTCACAACTAATTTGGTTAAGTGGTAACATAATTGGGCATCCCAGAGAGTCAGAAAGTTTCTCCAAAGTAAAGATGGAGAAGTGTTTATCACTCAGTGAAAAGCTCATTGGGCAAATAAAGCGACTCACTCTTTTTGTCAGTCAGGAGTGATTTAATTAGAGCTGACTATTTGCCAAATCATCAGAAAGGCATTAAGAGCAGTGAAAGAGGTACTGTTAGTTGTAATGGTTTTAAGCCATTGTCTTACTTCTCCTGGCCTCCTGCTGATCTGTGTTTCCTGTAGGCCAGAGGAAGTAGCTGGCACTTAGTAAGAATGTGGGAGGTAGTTCCCTTGCAAAACAGCAAGAAGTTAAGCACCCTTTCCCCCCTCATATTCCCTGTTGAATTCTTTCAAGGGTGCCGTTTTCTTGGAAGGGGTGTCAGTGAAAGGGGTCATTCAAGTCACTGAGCAGCCAAAGCTTGGGGAAGCTCAGAGAAAATGTCAAGAATTTTCGGAGTGGGACAGGTAAATTTGCTCTAGAGTATATGAATATTTGTGTGTGTGTCTGTGTCTGAGAGAGAATGTATGACTCATTCAGCTTCACTCAGGGTATAAACCTCCAGGTGTTCTAAGCAAAAAAGAGAAAGAAAATGCTGCACAGGCGTCCTCCACTGCATTCTAATGCCCGAAACAGTCTGCAGACAGAATACAATTCATTAAAGAACACCAAACCAACTCCTCCATCTGATCTTCAAATTTAGACTTTGTAGTACTTGTTCTCAGAGGCAATGGTAAATCTCTTCTGCATGCTTAATTTGTTTCAGCTTTAGGCTGACAAAGAGCATTTGAAGCAAAATAAACCACAAGGACTGCAACACAATAACTTCTAGTAGAACATGCTATTTGTTTGAAGTAGAGTTGTATGCCTCCATTAAATTGCATCCTTTTATTGTGTCTGTTGGTGTGTGTGTGTACGTGTGGATGTGTATGTGCCTGTTTGTTCAAAGAACTGGTTTTCCAGGAGCCCAGCCTGTTTCCATGGATGAACGAAATCTTCGTTTTCTCCAACAAAATGCCTATAAAGTCAGCTGGAAGGCTGATGGAACAAGGTAAGACTACATGTGGCTGCTTGTTCAAGTCTGCAGTTTCATCATTCCTGATCAGCCAATCATCTCACTCTGTATTGTGTTGTGGCGCAGAGCTCATAGATGTTAAGTGTGCCTGGTAATCCACATCAGGGGGGAATCTATTTTTTTTTTACTTTTCTCCTATTTTTCTCCAAAATTGAAATGCATAAGCTGTTTTGAAATTAGATGCTATGGAAAAAATATGAATAAACAGTATGTCGCAGATTCAGTAATTGACTTAAGATCCTAAAAGAAATGAGTTTTAAAGGTTATCATTATAGAGGTGCAGCTGTTGTTTGTTTGATAGCAGCAGGCCATTGCCAGGTTGGTGCCCAGTTCCACCCCTGTCTTTCTTTGTGTTGCTCTGGTTGTTAGTTTCTCTCTCTCCATCTCCCTTTGCCACGGGTCTGCTGTCTGATGATCCCAGTGGGTTGGAGTCTGCAGGTTGGCCCAGATGCTGGTGCTGTGGTTGTATGTACAGCAGCAAGTGCAGAACACTAGCTGTGCTGTTGTTTGTGCAAATGAGTCATTGAGCATACATGCATGTGTCTGTTATGTAGGGCAAGCTGTATTTTTAGGAATGTTCAGGATATATCTGGAATATTCTGTCTCTCACCAACATTTAATGTGCTCTGTCCTCAGAATAGTGTTCTAAGTCTTTGTGTTGTGCTGCTTTTGAGCACATTCATGCTGAGCTCAAAATATAATCCTGCTGAATCCATTCAGCCATGGTGTATGGCTCCACCTTACCCATAAACAGCTCAGCTTTAGCACCTGATAGGCGCATGTGATCAACAATGGGGGCAACACAGCTATCCAGAAAAGGCTGTAGTTAGCAAAATATTAGTTTGCCTCCTCTTCTCTCTTTTCTGTGTAAAGAGCTTTGTGCTATCTGCAACTTCGGATGTGCCCTTAATATTCAGCCCTCATGCTGTTATGGTCACTTTTTTACTATCATATCTACTGTCTGTTGAATTATTTATGAAGACTGCGTGCTTTTTTTGAAATCTTGCTGGCTGATGGGCGCAGCCAGTCAGTACGTTTACATGCATTAAGAAAAAATCTAATTTTTGCCTTAGTTCGACTAAAATTGAACATACAAATCACATGTAAACATCTTAATTAGGCTGAAATCGAATTAAACCGGACTTCTTGAGACATCCAGATAATTTGATTGTAATCGGATTTCTCTTGGCAGGCAGGCAGGCAGCAGTTGAGATCGGACTGACCCCCTCGGAAATGACAAACTGAGGTCGGTAACAACACTGCTGGCTTAGTTTGTGTATATGTAAGCCATATGTCTTGCGTGCAAATCAATCAAAAGTAAAGTATGTACGAAATGTACCTACAGTGCTGCAGTGTTGCCTGTCATGCCCCCTTAACCCAACAGATCAAACTCTTTCTCTTTGCAAAAACTCTGAAACCTCATGATGGGGATACGGTGGATGGGGACTTAAAACTATTTAGCCCAGTATTACCTAGCCTAGAGTATGCGCTTTGACTGCTATACCAATGGGCCTGGTTCTTAGATGTTGTGGTCAAGCTGCAAGTTCTGCACCCCAGAGACCTATGTTCAAAGCCAGGTGGAGTGACTGGGCTGGCTCTGTGTTTTCTTCCTTTACTACACTAGTTTACCGTGCTCCATCCTGAATTGAAGACTACCCTGACCATGACCATTCTGTCCGTGTTGTAGCTACTGACCTATGCTGAGAAATCTGGCCTTTTATCATGTTGGTTAGGAGAGAACATACCCTACCAAGTGAATTTATTTACATAACAGCAACAGCAGCAGCCAATATGAACATTGAAATTATATTTTAAAAAGGGCAGACAGAGTGGTGTTAGCCTAGCCAGCTTTTATCTTACAAGGTAACACAACACATAAATTAGTATTGTGATTTTGTGTTACTGTTTCTGGTAATGTTAAATTAATAGCATGTCATTGGTGTGCTACCAATATATATAGGATTACAGAACACTATTACTGCCATTCGTCTTTGTCTAAACACTCTGTCATTGACAGTAATTGATAGTCTGTACAGTATAGTCTTACAGCATTGTAGTATTTTTATTGTCAACAATAACAAAAGTCGGAGGTTTATGATAAGTTTTATTTGTATAGATCCGCAATGTTATTTTGTGTGATTTTTGGTATTTCAGTAGAAATCAACGGTGCTCAAAGGTTTGTCTCTGAAAAAGAAAATGATGAAACTGATGGTGTACCCTCCCACCACCCTTTTACTGCTGAAATCAAACTTGAATTTTATTGATGGTCCATCATTCCATTCAGTGGTTGTGAAGGGAATAATACATTTGGCAAGATGAGGGGTTTTCAGAGACAGACCTGACAGCTTGGTATGAGATTACAAAAGCCTATCCTCTTGTTAGAATTGTATTGATCCATATCTCGTGGAGGGAGGAAGGGTAGTTATAAAGCATTCTGTCTTTTGATCCCATGGTCAGTAATGAGAGAAATAATTAGGTATTTCTATTTTTAGTAAAACTAATCTGTTGCTTTGAACAGCCATGTCTTGACAACAGCAGCAGCAACAACAACAATAATAATAATAATAATAAAAATAATAATAAATAATTACATTTATATTGCAATTATATTTATATTATATTATATTTTAAGGCATCCAAAACACTTTTACAGTTGAAGGGAACCTTACTAACCACTACCAATGTGTAACACCCACCTGGGTGATGCATGGCAGCCATTATGCAGCAGAACATTCACCAGCTTGAGGTGGAGAGTGAGGAAATGAATAAGTCAATTACACTGAGGGATGGTTAGGGGGCCATTGAGTCAGGACCTCAGTTTAACATCATCTGAAGGATAGCCTCTCCTGCAGCACAGTGTCCTCATCACTGCTCAGGGGCATTGGGATAGATTTTTGGCCAGAGGGACAAGTGCCACCTACTAGTCACCTAACAGCACCACTTTCAGCAAGGCATTATACCACTGGGCTGGCTGCTGGTGATACAGTATCTGCACCAGACACCAATCTTTGGTTATGGTTACATTTGTTCAGCAAACAAACAGTGGATAACAATGAACATGATAATGGCTGTAAAAGTTATATTTTAAGGTAAAAACAAATACATGTAAATTTGTAACAATAGGCTAATAATAAAAACAGTGGCAGCAGTTTTGAATCTTAATGAATCCTAATGATCAGATAAGGAGATGCAGAGCCATTAAGCTAGTGCAGAATTCTCTGTTAGGGTCTATTAAGTGATTTTGAGTCCACTGTGACTGTGTTAAGCAATTAATACCTTGCCTTTAGCAACAGATGATTTGGAAAAACTGCTGTAATGGTACATTCAGAAAAGAAGCTAGGAGAGTATATTCACACCATCATAAAATTGACCATTTGTTTAGGGTGAAATTTCACGTCATATTACAGCATTAGAAAGAAATTTGGCATTTACATAATGATGAAACATTGGGTGATGTTTGTAGGAACCATATGGACAATGGTGACAACCCTAACCCTATGGTTTAAATGTCCTAATTTGGGTTATTTTGTCCTTTAAAAAGCTTGGGTTTTTAATTTTTTTTCTATCTCAGTGATGTTCTTAATAATAGGATAAAAATTCTTAGATCTCTTCCCTCAACTAAGACAGTTGATGTGTAAGTAAGTACAGTTGGTGATTTGGTTTGACCTGAGATTAGCGTTGCATGCATAAAGTTATTGGAACAGATTTATATTATTTTTGTGATATGTTGCTAATTTCTGCCATTTAAAACTTTTTTTTTTGTTTTAATACAAAGCTCATTTATAAAATGTGATCTAGCTCCAGAGGGCCAAGAGAAAGGTTCCCCCAGGGTTTCTCTTGTGAAAGGCCCTTGACTGTGCGCCTCCTCCGCATTAGTGGAATACCCAGTCATAGACAGACAGACTCATGCGCGGTAGGTGGGGGAGCACAATTCTTCAGTGCCACACTGCTTGAACAGCTGGCGTCCACATGAGAAACATTAGAACATAGTGACTTTGTGCCCAGCTATGGTGCAATTGTGGTCTGGTGCCAATTTAACAGTCATAATAATGAAAGACACTGGCTCACAGGTGCTCACATCTCAGATTAGTTTGTAGGTACACTTTGAGAACTATCTAATAAGAGTGCAAGGAAGCCTCAGCCCACCAGAGGATTATTCCAGTAGGATACATAATCCTCATTCTTAATCCATAACATGAAATGATTTTATTATCTGTTACCTGGTGACTTCTTTATTTGACCTTGCACCTCATGGTTTTTAAATGGAGGCTGGCTGGAGGCATTTTCAAAAAACGGAAAACATTTTCCATCCATGCTTTACTTCTTATTATACTACAGTGTCTGAATCGGTTCTTTTGGTAGGCTTACTTGGCTACTTTTTGTATTCAGATTGTATGTCTTTTGCTGACTTGCTTTTAGTCAGATTTTTTTCATATTAATTATTCATTCACTCACTCTTTCTGTTTCTTTCGCCATTTTTTCACTCTGGTTCTCTATAGATGAAAATATCTATTCAGTGGTGTCTTGCTTGGTGGCCAATATTGATTTCCTTTATGTATTTGACTTTTAGGGGAGAGATTACAGCCACTTGCCAACCTGAAAACACTGTAAAGTCAATGTGATTACATGTTAGATCACTGCTCCTAAAAGCCTGCTATTAGAGGCATTAAATTTACCCCTTTCAATCTATGGGCTCAGGGCCAATGCTGCACTTTTACTAGAGACTCAACCCACACCAAAGATGACTCTGCCATGTCATGCTTGGGTTTAGTTTTCTTGAGATATCACAATAGTCAGTTAATGAGAATAGTTTTTTTATCCATTTCAGCTCTCAGTTAAATTAGTTATAGTAGCTTAGGCACCCACAGCCCTCTAACATACATCTTTAGCCTTTTCGTCCCTTTGCACTATCTGTAAGGAACATGTCAAACCTGAGGCTGCAAATATGTTTGTCAGAAAGTCTCAGCTTTTATGCAGGAGTTCGATTTGTAATCTTCCCTGCAATACAAAGAAAAGGTTCTTGGTATTCTCCCTTCCACCCATCCCACCACCTGCATTTTGGACCCTGTTCACAAGCCACATTACCCTCTATATTTAAAATGTTTTACAATGTAGCTGCCAGCAGTCACGCCTTTTAAGATTAATGACCAGAATATTACTGTCTATGAATTAACTTTCAGTGTTATGTGTAAGCCTATTTCCTTTCAATTTAGGAAGCAGCTAGAGACTGAGGTTGAGGTGAAAGTTATGTTTGCTGCATTTCCTGTGTTTGCTGCGTTTATGTGTTTTAGTACCATATAAATGTAAGTACAATATACATGTTTAAGTTTAATATAAATTGGATAACACTAACTTAGTGCTAGGCTAGGTTAGACAGTTTTTGCAGTGCATCCTGACTAATTGAATTAATGTAAGAAGTGATGCTTTATGAACGTGTAGAGTTTATATTTAGTGCTTTAGATTTATCATACCAGTTTATTGCCAAATTAAAGCAAAGGAGTGCATGAACCAATCTGTGGCTATGTAGTGTGCAGTGACCCTAAGGTTTGATTACTCACTGATGCCCAGTGATCACCGGTTAATGAGACGGCATTTGCACCTGCTAGTAATTTCAGTTTGTCTGCATTCTCCGTTTCCATGTAGTCTATGTATGAAACTTTGTTTGCCTTGACAGCAATGTGTATGACTGGTCAGAAGCTGGATTAGGTTGGCACATATGTTAATACTTATAAATCGTTTATGTTCATTTGTGCATACTTTTGTGCACATTTCTGCAGGCAAAATGAAAAAATTGTGATTGCAAAAACCTTGGTTTACTAGCTAATTATCTCTAAAACGGTTTAAGTACAATTGTTTTTATTTTGCCTTCACAAATGATGCTACACAATTTTCAAGAAAAAATGGTTTGGTCAGAACATGCTGAGCCAATTGTGGATGGCCTTCTTTAAGGCCCAAGTCTGCTTACCTATAGTCAGTTGCCACCCATTTTGTAAGCGCTTTTTTACTTGTTGCTTGACCCATCAGTTTTTTTTTTTTTTAATAAGTAAAGCACACCAATTGTGTTGCTCATCTCCATGGCTGTTGCAGCAGAATGACGAGGCTTGGGAATAAGTTGTATATCTTCGGTAACGGCACCACTGATGGTGCAATAAAAAGAATCTTGAATCTCATCACCTCACAGCCTTAATAATAACAGTAATTTAAAAGTAGTTTTTATAATTATATTTTTCAGTTTGAGTGAATGAAATACTGTCATACGCATACACAAAGGAGGGTGCCACTATATAAATGTCCTCCAGTCCCAGTATCAGTCAACCTAGTAATAGCTGTTCACAGGTATCTTCAGTTAGAATTCAAATGGATTTCATGTGTAAATGACCATTGGAGAATATGTCTCTCTCCTGAAGTACAAACCAGCATGAAAGTTGTCTGTTGTTTCATGAAGGAGATATTTTGTGGTGATATATTTGCATGGACCTGAAAAAAATTCTGAAATATTACTGTACCTAAGTACAAAAATGTATTGTCCCTTTGTTTGAGGTTAATACATACAAATGCTGTTAGTGTCCCTTGTGTTAGTGACAGTGCAGACATCTGCATCTGCTGTCCTTTCTCTCTTGTTCTCCCAAGGACACATGCAACATTCTCATCTCCTACAGATCTCATTGGTTGCTCTGTCACCATGGCTACCTAGCAACAGGCAGCTGAGTGAGTTTGCAACATGGCATGTAAGCGCTGGAACAGAGTGTCAGGCTGGATTTTGGGGGGCATTGAGGGTGTATTTCATTAAAAATGTTTGGTGAGCCCTTAATAAAAATGGACACTCGGGGGCATGGCTGTCTCGCAGTCTGGGTTGTTGTGTAGGCTGAGACTGTCCATGTCAATATGCCTTGGCAGACAGTATTTTGGAGTTGAGCTGATCAAATACAATTCTCTACCCCCTTAAAGTGTGTGTGGATTTCACCAGCATTATCTGTGCAGTGCAGTAGGAGCTATTCTCTTGCCATTCAGTAGGTAGTTAAGAAGCTGTGTGAAATGTATGAATTTGTGCATTAGATTTTGTCAGAATCTCCAAACTTTCTTTTGTATTTTGTTGTTTGCAGTAAGTGCTCCCATGGTTTTGTGTCCTTCATTGACTTAAGCAATGTCATTAAAGTTCAATTTTTTGTTCACTAGGCACGGAAGATAGGACATAAGTTACTGAGAGTGAAGTCAGTGTAGCTGAGGCTTCAGTGTTAAATTCTTGAGCTTTTATTTCACTGGTTTGCACACTAATATGTAATTTAGGTGCAGTTCCTCACTTTTTACCAAAAGCTGTAAAGATCTTTTCACAATGAAAGTTCTGTGGTTAGGAACCTGAGTGAAAATTGATCTGGACTGCAGTAATCATGGAGCTTTTTGGCTATTAGGTTTTTCTTTGTATCTTCTCTGACAGGTATATGATGTTGATAAATGGAAGGAATGAAGTCTACATGATTGATCGAGACAACAGTGTCTTTCACATAGAGAATCTTGAGTTTCCTTTCCGGAAGGATCCTCGCATCCACCTCTCTAACACTCTACTAGATGGGGTAAGTTAGCCATATCTATTAGATCACTTGTATCAAAAGGGCAAAAGACTTGTCTTTACTATAGCTGTATTAAGGCCCCTCTTCAAAGCTTATCTCTTTGTCAGTGTTTTTTCCCTCTTAGTCATTTCTTTGTTTTATAATTAGAACACAGTTCCAATTGTAAAACATAATTGTGCTGTTGTAACACAAAAAGATAAAAGCAGGATTTGGGAACTTAAGACTCATATACCATATGTTGCTTCATTGTTGTCATTTATAAGAAAATGGCCAAAATACTTCTACACAACTGTCAGTGCAATTATAATCCTTAATTGTACACCTTCTTAAACTTGGTGTACCAGTTGGTACCAAAACTCAGTTTTCATTGGGGTCAGCAGCACTGGGAGAAGTTGCTGAAGTGCTAGACAGAAAATAGTAGTAATTGGGATTTTAATGTCATCATCTGGTCTTTCTCAGTTAAATTTGTCATTTGCGCACTTTTTTTTTTTTGGTTTGGTCTTGTTGTTTTGGTAGGTCAGCTCACATTGGAGATCAACATTACTCATTTCTACTTACATTTCTGTATCACTTTTCAAGACACCCAAAGCGCTTTACAGTGGAAAGCGGACCTCACTAACCACCACCAATGTGTAGCACCCACCTGGGTGATGCATGGCAGCCATTATGTGCCAGAATGCTGACCACATACCAGCTTGAAGTGAAGCGTGAGGGAATAGACGAATGAGCCAATTGCAGTGGGGGATGATTAGGGTGCCAGATTGAATGAGCCAGATTGGGGCTTTAGCCAGGAGATCAGGGAAACTCCTACTCTTTGCGCCATGGGATCTTTTATGACCACAGTGACTCAGGACCCAACATCTCATCTGAAAGATGGCCTATGACGACTAACGGCGCTATATGTAGCCTTGTTTCTTAAATTTATAGAAACGTTAAGCCCGTCACAAACAGCTCTTCACTTACCTCATAAATTTAAATTTCTCTGCCAATCTCGTTGCTTTCTTTCATTCTTCTCAAAGTTGCATCCATATTGTTGCTGAATGCCTTGATGAATAGGTGTGTGAAGGTGTGTTCCACTTGTTTAACATCAAACAGATAAATTTTAAAATGTGTAACTTTTGATATTGTTTGCGAAATGGTGATCAGGCCACGTTTAGACTGCCTAAGTTCTGATTGAAAAGAAAACGAAAATCTTTTATGGTATTGTAAAAACTTTTCTAGTCTTAGAAAATAGCTTATTCACATGTATATATTTTATTACACAGTATGAATAACATATACCTGTCAAATATGTCCATGATCAGAGTAGCAGATTCAGAGATTTAATTTAGCACAGGTTTCCCCTTCAAAAGCTACATGTTGGTTACATTACCCTACTCACCACTAATTACAACCACTGTGCTTTGCTTTGACTTATTAAGATATCCAGTTTGCAAATTCAGTCTATGTTGTACCAAATGCTGTCATTCTTATACCATTTGACGGCACTCGGCAACCTCAAAGAACAGGAATTTCACTCTGGATTTACCTTTGTAGGAAAACAAGCTTATTGACAGTCTCCACATCTAACTGAACACAGGGATTTCATTTCTTATCAAAACTACTCTGAGAAGTCCAGCTTGTTGCCAGCTAAAATCTGCGACCACTTGTTAGCTGACAATGCTAAGTAATGCTACTAGCTGGTTCTCCATAGGATAAAGATCTATGTGGAAAAAACACCCGTTACATCTATATATTTTTAAAACTTTCATGAAACGAAGAATCACGATTGATAAATCATTAAATGACACTGCTGAAAATGCTTAGTTTTGTATTGGTTCTAATTTGGTTTCTGTGTTTGCGCTGGGGTCTATGTTGACCATATCCTGATTGTGTGAGATTGTGTGAGACAACATGTTGTTATATTCCAAAAAGAAATCCCTGTCAATTTTGCAGATGTTTAATGATCAGAGATGTGCAGAAGTGTTCTCTGCAGTCTGCAGCTGTGAACGCCTCCTTCCTGGCAGCAAACTTTAAACTATCCAGGGGTTTCACTGTATAAACACTATCAAATGTAAAAGTGTCTTTTTTTAAATCCATTAAAGTTTAATAGGCCCTTGCATTGTTGTCAACATTAATACACGGAATTAGATGTTTTTCTTTTATTTAAGTAATGGATTAATGCAGGTGAACTGCTATTAGGGGCTAATGCAAAAAGTGTCAAAAAGCTGGTAGCCTATCAACCTGACTTGGGGATTATTACATATTTGTAAGTTGTGGTGGAAATTTTGACTTTTCCTCGTTTTACTTTTAAATTGGAAAAATATTGGAGTTCCGTGGTCACTTTTAGGCCATATGTGAATGTATCACAAGACTTGATTGGAACTGAGCTATGCTGAGCTAAAAACACTGCAGTCAGACTGGAACAATGGCTGCAACAATGGACTCAAGAAAGGTAATACTCAAATGTCTAACTCTAGGGAAGACAAATGAGCCCAAATTGCCCAAAATAGTGCTGTGTTCTTTTAAGGTTGCAGAAAATGAACTCCCTAAATCGACATGACGGGCGACTATACTTTCATTTCGGTGTAATAATCAAGGAAATTCATGAAGTATGTGCTGAACTCTCAAGCTGCTGAAAGTAACTTGATCCTACTACTAACTGTTAGGACCAGGAGGAATATTACTCACACTGTCTCTTTTCACCACATCTCTTATGCACCCACACATGTTATGTAAGTGTGCAGGGGGAGGCAACTGTATGTCTGAGGCACTCTCTAGGACCTCTTCACTACTCCTATCTTAACCCTTGAACCTTCCTTTTGCCCCTAGCCATATTTAGTACCCTCACCTGCCTCCTCCACTCTCTTAGTTTCTGTCCCTGTCTATATCTCTTTCTCTCCTATCTCCTTATCTGGTTATGATTTTACCCTGTCTTTGCAGTTTCACAAACATTCACAAGCAGTAATGCTATAATTACTGATTACAAATGATGTTTATTTTAGAGAAAGGCTGTAGACTTTTTAGTAGTCATAACAGACCCATATAATAAATGTGCACTGACCTAACTGGCACGTGATCAGGCTCACTCGTCAGTAGGCTATAGGCCTTTTTTCCATTTCTGATGTGGAGTTGGTTGTGGTCATTAGGCCTGAACAAAGTTGTATAATGTGTTACTCAAACTGGAGCCTATAAAATCTTTTTGCCTGAAATGACACGTAAATGATATTTAGCTTCAGGAATTTTTAAAATGTTCTCGTAAAACTGTGAACCCTGTTTTCTTTAACCTTAGCAATTGTGGGTAGCGTTGGCTAAAAATTAGTCGTGGGGTGAAACCCGCTATTAATGGGCTTAGTCAAAAAGTTTTAGACACAGGAAAATGTAATGTAAAAATGTAAAGCCCACGCAGCAACAAGCTAGCTCTGGTTCCCAGGCTATGTAGACTTTAGTTACATCAGAAATTAACAGGCCTAAATAATAAGCTTGCTCATTGCTTGCTCAGTTTCTGAGACATTTTGTTCATGATTATCAGAATCCAAATGTCACATCCACCAGAAGTAACTTTTTAATGACTCGCACTTTACCTGCAACGAAGAGGTTTCATCAGCTTGGTTCATTGTCGTGCCATGTTCATCCTCCCTTCCAGTTCTTGTGAAAGCCTGTGCCACTAGAACAGATGAAGGCTGCACTCAAAGCTCATTTGTCTGGTTCAACTTCAGTCTTGCAAAATAAACTGCATGCACATTTTACTACATGACAGCCCATGTAGTGTGATGTTTGCAAACATTTGCATTTGTTTGACAATTTGAATGCCTCAAGTTTTTTTTCCCCAACTTAGTAATCCTGAAGATGGCTGATGACTGCCGATGACCCCTTTTTTCCCCTCCAAAGCCCCCCAATTTCAATGTTACATGTCAATCAAAATTCAAAACGTATCTTAAAATTCTTTAAAACTCTATATCTTGGCTTCTAATTCCTCAAAGTTGACATGCAAACTCTAAACAGCTTTCTTGTCATGTGCACCAAATTTTGTGACATTTCATCACAGGGGGTGGTGTTTCCTGCCAAAGCTAGGTGTCCAAAAATGTTTTTTGTTAAATAACTCGTCAAAAATTTTGCCCAAGACAACAATTTTGTGTTACTATGCTGGTGTAAGAAAAAGCATATCAACCCAGGCCATAAACACTCCTTTGCAGCATAGCGCCACCCAGTGATGATGGGTAAATGCAAAAATTGGGATTTTGAATTGCCAATATCTTGGGCCGAGAAGGCGGGAACTACACAAAATTTGTAGTGTACGATCAGCACAGTGACCTCTGAAAGCACAGCACATACCATAAAAAACTTCTTACTGCTGTAGAAAGATGATGCTTTCACAAATCACGCTTACACGCTACACAAACACACAGAATGTCATTCATTCAAAACCCACATCCATTCCCACTTCTAGCAAATCATTTCCACACACTGACCTACCACAAACTCATCATACCAACGGTTCCCACATTTCAATACACTGCAGTGGTCATACCATGCACAACACTATGCGGTACATCTAGTTGTATACATAATTGGTACAAACATTTTTCTTGCAGTATGTTTAATATTGACAGGAACATTTGAATTTCTTAAATGGGACACTGAACGGAAAGCCTTTTTTACTTTGGCTTTGTTGAATTAGGGAATTAGCGTTGTACATGGCCACAGAGCTGTCATGAATGTGAAACATGGTTATGGCCTTCTTCATGTAAATCTTACAAATAGAAACTTGCACATAGACACAAAAAATGAGCGAATTTGAGCAAAGTCCCACTGTGACATCACCGAACAAATATCAAGCATAGTTCATCTGGTTTCTAAGGACAGTATGGTTTAGCCAAAATGGACCATTTCAATTCCCAGCCTAAATAAAAGGTTGTAGTTGAGTTTGTGAAACTGCAGATTTTATTTTTGATAAATCAGAGAATACAAAGAATTCTATTTCAATATTAGAGATCACCCATTCTGTCACCTTTAAAAGATATCAACACAGATAAATGACTTATCACATATTTTTCAATGAAATCATGTATATTTCATGTATATGCTCACATGGGATGAAATAAGGTATGTTTTAGGATTATGGTATAAGGTATGTTTTGGGATTAAGCAAGTAGACTAGTAAATTAGCTCAAAGAGAGCTGGTTTGTGAGCATGGTTAGCTAGAGCAGTTTTCTTGATAGGCTAGCTTACTAGCTATAAATAGCTAAAACAAAATAGCTATAAATCGCCACATTAAGACACACTTCTTTTGAACTGGATTAATTCAATTTTGTTCTGTTTAATCATGAAGATTAGGTTGTCATTTCTATGGTAACTGGCTTTTGATTAGATTTTGTGTATTCCAAATGTGGAATGGAGGAATCTTATGGTTAAGATTGTTATCAACATGCCGACACTCTTGTGTGAATTCGCTAGACAATTATCTGCCGTATTCACACATGGGTTTGATTCAACATTCTCTGCACTTTGTGCTATTTAAATGAGAAATCTTTGTTGCTTCCTTTACTCTCTATAAACCATCAAAATCATTCTGTTTCCGTCTCACTCAACAGGAGATGATTATAGACAAGGTGAATGGACAACCAATCCCTCGATACCTGATCTATGACATAGTCAAATTCATGGTGAGTGCTCAGTGTCTGCAGTCATTGTACACACACCCAAACACACTTCCATGTACAGAAAGCCAATAAGTCTACTGGGTTATGGAATCACATGTTTGCTCATTAGTAAGACAGTTATACCAGTAAGTATTGCTGTCCATTGTTAATTGTTCCTATTCATTTGAAAAAAAAGATTAGCTGAAGTAATTACAGGACAGCTGCAATTTAACCTCATTGTTTCTCAGAGGCAATAGTGTAGTGTAGTGGGGGATAAATGGAACTGTCCTACCAGGACCCCAGTGGTGAAAGGGCCCTTGAGAAGTGCTTGGTGGTGCTTGTTGTTGTTGTTGTTGTTGTTGTTATTGTTATTGTTGTACAACAGTTGGGTCATAGGCCTATCTTAACAGGAGTAGCAACAGAATTTAAAAATAAAGCTGGTCATGAAAAAAACAACATTGTGTTACATGTGTACATACACAGTACACATTTGTGTGTCACCTCAGTTATGTCAGAGTGAGTGCCCTTTCTAGTGCTACAGGTCGCTTTGTCTCGCACACAGACAATTTATGGAAGAGGGAAGATGTGATGGGCTCTTTCAATTTGGTTAAGGTTGGGTCCTTGGTTAGTTGAGGCTGGTGCGATTTTACATATACCATGCCTCTTTCTGCCTTGATTCTGATTTTACACTCTGACAGCGATGGGAGAATCAGGCCCCATATGTGTAAATGTCATGGTATAGGAGATGGCTTAGGCCTAGGATGTGATGGATAATTACATGCATGCAGAGCAATGCACTGTATTGTTCTTCCTAGGCAAGCTTATGACAGTACATGCAGAGCAATGCACTGCATTGTTGTTCCTAGGCTTTTTTATTATTACAGTGTATGCAGAGCAATGCATTATATTGTAATCCAGTGACTTCTTTTTATTATTATTATTCTTAACGTCAGGCACAGACGGCTCTAGCCCCTGCCCCTTTGCTCCTTCATGTCCTAAGTGCCCTTTTGAGAGGACACATCCATTTTTCTCTATCATATTACTTGCAAAGTTTTATCATATTGCATATATCATATGCAATATATCATATATGTGAAACTGCACAACCTGACCTTTCCAATGGTGTTACTTGCTAGTTGCTGTGACGAACAGGTTACAAGAAAGTTTACTTTGAATTTATATAAAAATAATACTGTTAGCCCTATATACAAATGCAAAGTGTGTGTGAATTCACACCCATTCTTCTGTCAGATTACTTACAGAGTTTTTGTCACAGATATCAAATGCATATCATGTGAAACTGCACAACCTGACTTTTCCAACAATGTCACTAACTAGTTGCTATAGTGAATGGTTTGTGAGAAAATTAGCTTTGAATTTATATAAAAATTACAACATAAAAATCACAGCAATATAAAAAAACAGTATAATCAGTTAAGAGGGCAGTGCAAAAGCTTAGTCCAATCATTGGCATATACATAGAAAAGAGTAACAACTGAAAAGATGTTGTAATAGGAAGGGGCGGGTTCTGTGCAATGAGCTGATTTAGCCCAGCTGAGCTGATTTCCAACAACCAATCGCCCCACGCCAAAATAAATATTTTATAAAAATCCTTTCCATATCAGAGGTTGTTTTCAGACCCCTTCTGGGCAGATGCAAACAATGGGATTTCAGCACCCTGGAGAGCAACAGAGAGTGTCTGTTGCACCCATATTCTTCTCCACGCAATAGAATATTATTAAAATATGAAAATTCATAAAATATTGTCAGTACATATATTTTTGCAAATTACAATATCATACAATATCCCACCATTGTGATTCTTACATTGCCAGATTTTAGACACCCCCTCCCCCAATCCAAATATGATAAGACCTACACTGAAATATCTGCAAAAAGTGTAAAACAATGTTAAATATACTTTTTCTTGATACTAAGGCTGATGTAAGGCATATGTAAGTATCAAACACTGCCAGATTTGGATAGCCTAGAGGATAGCCTTAGTACCATAGACTGTTAGCTATAGCATGTGTGAAGGGCCTTTATAATGACTGAGATAACAACCTAAAAGTAAAGTTAGTGAAATCACCGTGAACAGTGCTCTACAGTGCTAGTCTGGATTTTATTCCATTGAGCTCGTTGTCTCAGGAGGCATTTTAACCTGTCCAATCAGCGAACAGAGGCAGGTGTTGTGAATGCAGAGCTATAATCCGTCAAGGCAAGTTATCAGTCAGGGGCTGATCCAATCTTTTTCAACTGAAACACCTCAAGCAAGTAATCGAAGCTCACTACCGAGTGTACCGAGACTACATTAAACACCATATTCAATACTACGTTAATAAAAAAATTATTAACGTGGCTATTTTTTACATAAAAATACATGGCTGCAGGATCTGTTTATGTCAGGGTATATCGGCATGAAGAAAGCCTCTTTGCTCTGGCATGAAGTTTCAGTTGTGAATGATGCGTGGAGTGGGCCTGGGTATGTTATGTAGTTTTGAAAAACAAAAAAATGACAAAACAACATGATATGTGTTATCACTTCATATAATTTATAATGAGATACTCAATGAAAACTGATATTTCAAGTCATTCCTGTGGACTTAGAGTAAGCTGAGGGGCACAGCTCTATGCAATGCTATTTGTTTGGTGGTAGGGCAGCTTCCATACCATGCAGTGATGTCTCCGGTCTTGCTGCCTATGGTTCCTTTGTAAAAGGCCCTCAGGATCTCTGATCTTATTACAAACTTTCTTAGTCATCAAAGATGCAGGAGACTGTTGTAGATGCTTTCTTAACAATGTGGTCAGTGTGGCCATCCCAGTAAAGGTCTTCTTTGATGTTAACACCAAGGAACTTGAAGTTGTTGACCCTACACATTTAAGATATGTAAATATAAAATCCTCGGTTGGAAACACTTGCAAAGTTGCATCAGTCCCCAAATGCGAAGATATATATTAAATTTGCTTGAGGGGGATGGATTAACTCTTGATGCAAATAAGGCATGATGTGATTAAAGTCCATGGAATTTATTAGTTTGCGTTTATTCACATTTACCACATTTCTGTTGTGGTGACATCACATTTTGATTCCACAGCTGGTCGGAACAGGTCACTTGATTAGGCTGATGTCCATTTGTGATTCACATTACACAGTTGATGGAAACACATGCAGATGTGCTTTTTCTTTCATTAAGGCAAAAATGAAATGTGGATAAGTTGAATAGAAACTCAGCTGCTGACATGCTTCACGTGTCTCATACTTCTTCAGAAATATTTGGCTGCTCCCTTCAAACTCATAAGCCTCAAAACCAGTATATTTTGGGGATTGACACTAATCTGCCCGTTTGACTTTGCCTGTCTCTCTAAAAAGGACAAGTGCACTGCAATTAAGGTACAGTAATTGTGGGAAAAATTCTCAGTGTAAAACAACATTTTGTTATCTAAGCTGGCTTTAGAGATTTGTGTCATATGTTGCTCTATTTCTCTACTTATTCAGCTGTTCCTGTATTAATCAACCCCCATCCTTTTTCCTGTTGCAACAGCAGCTACCTTTGCATGTCTGCCTTGTGCAGTTTTTCTTTACCCCTGGGCTTCATCTGAAATCTCTGCAAATTCTTTGTCATTGGGATTTCTCTTTTAGGCTGTAAATTACATGCCATCTCTTTACACACCCATTGTACCATAATGAAAATATACATCAATTGCTGTTCTATTTTTGTTCTTGTGTTGTATGTATCTGAGGATATACTCTCAAGATGGATTCTTCTCTTGAGCTGTTTAGACACTGTTTTCATAATGGTCAAAATGAGTTCAGGCTGTTCAGGCCCATTTCCCTAATGTTTTAATTACTCTTGAGGGCATGTTATCCTAAGCAATACATATGGTGTAAAATATGCTACAGTTTTTCCATTTAAGTTAGCACCATAATGTCTGCCTGGGGGCAGCTGTGCTATGAGGAGTGACCAGATACTTCCAGTTCCATGATGTAGTTGTATACATACAAATCTGAGGGGTGTAATGTTACTGCCCTTATAGAAGGTCCTGAACATTGCTTAGGCCTGAAGAATTTCTAATCTACAGCATTTTTGTATTCCCCTGAGTAACAAGTGCCTGAAAGCACAGTGAAACAAAATCAGACAAAATAATCATATATTGAAAACGCCGAATGAAACCAGTTAATGGTGCTGATCACTACAAAAGGCTCACACAAATTAGGGTGCACTGGACCACGTAGGTGAATGAGAGGGTTTGTTGTAGTTCTTGTTAATGTGTCTCTTGTCCTCTGACAAGGTCGTAGCTATTATTGTTATTAGTAGGGAACTAATCTTTCATATGTGAAGATGTCAAATTTTATTTCATTTAAAACTAACTTGCGTTGATCATATGGCCATATGATGTTATTTTGGCCATTAGTGTATTGGTATCTTGTCTTTCAACAATGATTTTTAAAATACAGTGTTTATTTTGTGACAGCTTTTAATGTGTCTCATTTGTAGGTGTAACCAAATTAAAAACACAGATTCAGCCAAATGTCACTGTGTCACTGTGAAACTAGCAAAACCACTAGCAAAATACCAAGAGTGATGCAGTCAATCTATTTTAGCTTTGCTGTTTAATCATAGAGATGCAATCTGTTGTTTGTCTGGTCTTGATTGTCTTTGCTACCAAGAGACTTTCATGCATGTTCCACCATTGACCTAGCTGTATTGAGCCTATGCCACAGAACTGACGTGTCATTTGAAGCCAAGCATCTATGCTCAGACAGGTAGAAACTGAGAACATAGAACATTAGAGGCAGCTGTTGCTATGGTGACTAGCTGAGAGTGTGCCTATGAGACTGAGAGCGAATGTGAGAGGGAGATTAAACCAACGTTCATTACCCCTGGCACGTCGCCACAAGCCTGCTGATGCACTCTCTGCAGTGACACCACTCAATCTCATACACGGTCATCTCATACTATCCTCAGATCTCTAGCAACAAGTGTGCTGTTTCCATGGCAGTGAGTTGCCACTCAGGGAGAAATAAACAGCCAAACAAATTAGCTTAGGGACAACGGCTGCTTGTGAGAGACAGGCAATTACGAACGTGTTATTCAGTCTGTGATGTGATTTTCTGAGGTTGGAAAATAAACTGCAAAGTTAAGCAAAACCACCCAAGTTGGAAGTACATTGTTATAAGATATTCCTTTAACATTGTGAAAAATATCAATGGCTTGTTGCCTAATAAACATAGTGTTTTAGGTTCCGAAGTACAAGGTCTGTGCAGTACTGGTAGGAAGACCAGTTTTATTCAGTTTAAGTATCTTAATTTTTGATACTGCCATTGACAGTGAGTGTTGTCTGAGGATAGTGGGATGTGATGTCCCCAGAGCAAACCCTTAGCAATAGTGGCAAGGAAAAATTCAGTTTTCGTCGATGAGGTGAAAAGGCTTTTGCCTGGTCTAAAGGGGAGAATGAGAGGAAATGGCGGCCATAAAATTGGAGGAAGGGAGAAAGTGGAAAAAACTGGATTGGCTGCATCCAGTAAACAACAGATGGAGATGGATAATGTGAGTGCAGTGTAAATGCTTATAAGAAAATATTCTAAACCAAGGATAGAGTATAAAAATTTTCCCTTACTCAATTGAAAACCAATAAAAACTTTGAAAGGTAAAAAAAATATTTATGTAAAAATGTCTAGTAAAAAAGGCACAAGACTAGGTAGTTATAGCCTAGCCTAGCCTTCCTATGCATTTGCAGTCGATTATCATCTCCCTATAGTGCTAGACTTGATTTGATCCCTTTGAGATTGTTGAGAGGAGGTATTTTAACTTGTCCAAACAGCGAACAGAAGGAGGGGATGTGAGTGCAGAGCTATCAGTCAAAGCAGACTATTGCTCAAGTACTGATCCAATCTTTTTCAACTTAAACACCTCCGGCAAGCAATCAAGTCTCACTACCGAATATCCAAACCCTCTGTTTGGAACGAAGTGGAGAACAAGGAGCTGAGAGGATTGAAATAGTAGGTTTGGTAATTTAATGCCTGGTTGGGTGTGTAGATTCAGGAATGTCTTTCGAAATGAGCTTACAAAACGTAATAGGCATTTTAAAAGCACTGTGTTATAGCATTGCATTAGTATAAGGCATTACCAGTGGTACCAACAGGTGCGGATCTTAAGCGGACCTCTCCAATGAGCCCACCATTGTCATAAAAATGTTACTTAACAGGTTGACTAACCATAGAGCACCACTACCAGCAATTACAGCCATTTCACTGGAGCTCATCTGGGTTTTCACTTTACCAGAAACAAGTCACTCTCTACTTGCCTACAACTTAATTGAGATGCAATGCTCGAACAGCAAAAATAATAGGCTACCAATGATATCCAAGGTGTGCCTCATGTACTTGCCGTGTTTTTGGGATTATGCACTAAATGTCAACATTTCATTAGTTGTCAATGACAGGTTAGATGTTACAGTGGGCTAAACCAGTTCTTGCTTGATTGTATACCAGTGAACAATGGGACAACCTCTGCATAGGTAGGCTACTGGCCGTTTTCTTGTCATCATTCTCTTGTCAAGACAATGATGATTCATGAATGAAGTTGCATTCCCATGTGAAAATCTGAAAACATTTACCCATGATTGATTTCTGACCTGGACTTCATTTCACTGAAACTGGAAGGGAAACTGATATACATCATTTGCAACATATGGTTGTTGAATTTAGGCTGTTTTGTACAGGTTTTGCAACACAATTGGAAAATGAATTGTGAAACGTTGTGGATGTGACAATTCTAATACATTTTAGTATTTGAAAAGTAACAAATAGGAAAAATGTGTTCATCGTATATAGCATTGATATGAACATGCTTTGCACATGAAGTTTGAACATTCTTGCCTCAACATTTTTTTAGTGTAATATGTAAGGGATAGTGAATGACACGGCATGCGTAAATGTTCGAGGTGGTGATAAGTGCACTTTGATTCATGGATATACGCACGCTGTGGAGTTCATTATCCTGCTTATACCACTTTTGCCATGCCCTCACTATGTAGTTTTGCTAACAATTTACACATTTTAATAGCTAACACAGATTTGTTTGCAGAACTACTTCTTTCCGCCACACATTCAAAACTTACTGGAAAAAACTGTAGTTACTAGTTCTAAGTGGATGATCATTAGTTCTGTCTGTTGTTGTCAAATGCTGCATCCAAAAATTCTATCACATAAACAAACATGCATGACCACCTACATGACACTGTGCCTGTGTTCATGCACACACAAACATGCACCTAAACACACACTCAAGCACACAAACTCAAAACACATGCTTATGAGCGCACACACGCACAGAGAATGTATTCAGAAGAAGAGAAACCAGAATCACTGATGTAAACCATATGAGAGAGAAATAGACAGAATAAAAAATGAGACAGTGGGAGACAGCAAAGTAATGGTGATGGAGAAGTGAAGAGAGAAATAGGAAAAAAAATGGAGAGAGAGATGTACCAGAGGAGAGGAAATAAATAAAAGAGGATGGAGGGGAAGGGAGGCAGAAGAGTATACCCATTTAGCAGAAATTGATACAGACCCGCTCCCTATACTTAAGCTCCTGGCCACACATATCACTCTACACACATGCACAAAATCTCAAGTGCGCACACACACACTAGCAATATAGGCAACTTTGTACAGACACAACGCGTGTAAACAAACTCACTTGCACAAACATACACACTGCTAGCCACACTCACAGATTGACCTGTATGTGGACAGGTGATGCATTTTGACCTTAAACACTTGAGGGAAACAGAATAAACAGCATAACCTATATCATTTCTAAAAGGTTGTACCCTATAGATGGGATTTAACATGCATTGAGATATGTTCCAACCTTCTCCAACCCACAATCTCTACATCTGAGTTCAGGAACCATCTTACAATAACGCTGATGTAGTTGAAAACAGGTGTAATTTAAAAATCAAGCCCAAATTTTCAATATACCATATTGACCTGAATTTAATATGATACTTTTTTTCTTGGAAATACCTGGATAAAGGGGGTCGTCTTATATTTGCGGACTACACAAAAATAGGTAGAAAAATATTGAGGCTGCCAAAAACAATTGTTGTGTTAAACAAACCTTTTGTTTGGTAGCAGAGCAACTTTCAAACCATGCAATGATGCTCCCGGTCAGGATGCTCTCTGTGGTTCCTCTATAAAAGGCCTTCAGGATCTTTGTTCGCATACCAAACTTCCTTAGTTGTCTGAGGTGGTAGAGATGGAACTTGTTTAACAATCTGGTTAGTGTGGCTAGGTAAAGTCTTCTGTGATGTTAGCACTAAGGAACTTGGAAGTTGTTCACCCTTTCCACTACAGAACAATTGATAATAATAGGGTCCAGTTGATCTCCAGTTCAAGTATCAGTATCAGTTAAAATGAGAGAAGCGAATCATCGTTCTGTTTGAGTGTCACAGAGCCAAGGCCAGCTTTCACCCTACCTTTGACATGCAAATCATACAGTCAGACTTCTATGGCTAAAGTGGATGGTTTTCTGCCTGGTAGATAGCCTACATTATATTGTTTGCACTTTCATGGAAAATTGTAATTCATATGGGACTATTCATTCAACTTAAATGTGATGAATTTCTCCAGAAGATTAATTGATAACACTTTAGAATAGCAGATGCTTATAATGCATTAGTAACACTTAGTAAATAATGAACTAATTATGAACATGACATTTACATAGATTTGTAAATGATTAAGAAATGCTGTGTCGATATTTAATAGGTGGATTGTTCTTCACTTAATACATTTAATAAAGGAAGATTCAATAAATGTTTGTTTGTAAAACAAAACCAAAAAAGTTCACCTTTGTCAAATGAATTGTGCATGATTTGTCAGCATTGTTAAATGATGAAATTAGCATTTGAAAATAATTAGTGAACTATTCTGAAGTAACGTAGCTATGTTATTATAGTGGTGTGATTTGCTTGTAAGCCATTCAATGTGATTGAAATGAAAGGGTAGCCTTTTCAACAGTTAACAAATTATGAACAAAGCATTTACAGGGCTTTTAATAAATATGATATTTCGAGCCTGTACATAACTTCAGAATCTACAGAAGCTGATCAAATGTGTATGAATCATTTATTGATATGTGGCTAAACTATTAACGTTTTTTTGGCACCACTTTTAACCCTAAGGAGTAAAAGAGTTCTCATGGTTTCAGATGATGCTTTATGGATAGAGCACGGCTTCACCTCACCTGTTACAAATCATTTGTAAATATATGAATAGCTATATGCAGCACATCTACAAAGCTTTTTGCATCCCCTAATCTGAAGTTTGAACACATCTTTATACACAAACAATTACCTCAATATTTGTACCTCACCAATTCCTTTCACAAAGGATCTGTTAATGTTTAGAATTTATTCATAAAGCTTTTTGCATCCCTGACCTGTAAACAGGTCATCATATGCAAATGTTTACGTGTTACTAAATATTTACAGATGTTATCTGCATCCCCTAAACTAAAGTGTAAACATAATTATTTGTTTACCTCATACAAAGAAAATAAAAGGGAAAAAACAAAACAATACATGCACGATCTAGGCCTACAGGGTTGTATTTAAACATGTCCAAATGACACTCAAGAATTTCAGTAGCAAAGTCATTTTATTAAAAGCAATAAAACAGAAGGGCAATTGCTCAACAAGCAACACTGGCTAGATCACAAAACAATGTAACACAATTTCACTCCCTTCCTGTCCTTTTGCATTCTCCCCACATGACTGCAAACTTCCTGGTCCTGTTGACCTCTCAGCTGATTGGCTTCACACAAACCATAGATTTTAATTAATATAGGACCTGTTCATTTTTGCATTTGAGTTTTTCATAACATTGAATTTCTCACGTGAATTGCATAAAATTAATATTCCAGTTGAAAATAAACAAAATAAAAAATATACATTTCTTAAACTCGTGGAGACATCAATAACACCATGAACTCAATAAGCATAGACTAGACTAGACCTAACCCACTTAACCAGCTCTCAGTTTTTAAGATGTTCTCTTCCTATGACTTCTGGTTATGTGAAAGCAAAACTGTATAATATCACTATCAATAATCATTTGCATTATTAAAGTGTGTATTGTTTCTTGATGTTTCTTAAGCTTTTCTTCAAATCATTCAGTTTAATAATTTTGTGCATTTATAGTAAATTCTAAAAATAATATAAGCTCTAAATGTTTTGTTCATAATTATTTAATTGTATAATAGACTAACACTGAATGGCTTACAAGCAAATCATGCTACATTAATAACCTAGTTACAACTTACTTAGACATAGTGTACTAATTATTTACAAATAATAATCTCATCATTTAATCATGTTTAATCATGTCAAATTCATTTGACAGATGTGAACTTGTTTGGTTTTACAGTCATATGGAAACATTTGTAATTGTTGAGTGATTATTTATCTGAAGATTATTATTACTTAGTAATGTTTTTCAAATTAAGAATAATACAGATATTAACTATTAACATAGTATTTCATAATCATTTGATCATTTACAAATCTATATACATGTTTTGTTTATGATTAGTTCATAATTTACTAAATGTTACTAATGCATTATAAGCATTTGTTATTCTGAAGTGTTACCTAACTAACTAGTTAATTAACTCATGCTTTTAATTTATAATAATGATGTTAAAAAAATTTGGCTAACTTTAAAAATGTTTTCCAATGAGATTTCACAAGCATTTTCAAATAAAATAATTGTCTGTGTAAAGCCCCCAAAATGAGTCTGGAACAGGAGGGTCATCTTACATTCAGGATGATCTTATATTCATGCCAATACGGTAATATCGCAATTCCAGCTGAGCCAAAAAGGATAGTTTTGTTAGGCAGCATCAACAGGAGGCGGGAAAGTGGAACAAAATGTAGTTTTTTTTTTCCACAGACAGAGTATGTGTTATATATAGGTGTACAATGGCAAATGTTTTCAGTACAAAAATGTTTTCAGTAAAAAAACAAAACATTCTTTGTCTTGGGGGAGCCATGTATAAATAAAATACTACGATACTGCACACAATTCTTGCCACAATAGGGACTTAATGAAATATGCCTATATAGAAATGGGCTATTCAGGAAAGGTAGTAAATATGCATGTTTTGTCTATTATACTCTATTCTATGAATATAAATTTGAACTCTAATCTTCTGTCGAGTATACTGCTCTGCACTGCACTGGAAGCCCCTCACTCAGTCAGACGTGAGATTTGAGTATAGTTGTCAGTCATGTTCAGATTGGTAAATGGCATTTTTTTGTGGGAAAGAGTGTACACCCAATTTTCTGTCATCCAATCATTTCGTAAATGAGGACACTCAACCCTTGATCAGACTAGGCTACATAACGTGAGTGGGTATTAAGGGAACCGTTAATGTAAAAAAATGGTTCAAGCATGTGTTTTAATTAAATTATTTTGAGTTACTTAAGTAAAGCCTTACAGTTCTCAACAATAACAAAACATGCTGTTATTGACAGAATGCTCACAGAACAGCTGTCCTGAAGAAATAACGGCAGAGATTACACACATTCAGTAACATGGAGTTATTGGTACTAATTTTGTGACTCTTCTTCCTCTCTCAAATGTCTTCTAGGACAATCCTGTGGGCCGATGTGATTTCAACACCCGGCTTCTGTGTATAGAGAAAGAGATCATCTTCCCTAGGCAAGAGAAGATGAAAACAGGACAGATTGACAAAACCAAGGAGCCCTTCAGTGTCCGAAACAAACCCTTCTTCGATATACATGCCACAAGAAAGGTACATACCACATACTGAAACATACTATATCCAATTATTCATAAAATGTTACTCATTTTGCTTGTGCTGTTAAAGTGGACATACAATGAAAAATCAGTTGTTTTTTTACTTACATACTTTACTTACTTTTTTACTGTTTAATTGGGAGAGTGCATGGCAACATGGGATATGTATGTTTAAAAGAGCTCATGTAGTAACTTAATTGATGATGTATGTTAACGTCTATATTTCAGCTTTATTAATAACAACCTACCAAATCAGTAATTCCTATACTGAAGGGATGGGCTCAGCATTAGCAGTTACTTTTTAAAGGAACACACCACCTTTTGGGAAAATATATTTATTTTCCACCTCTCCTTGAGTTAAACAAGTGAATTTTACTCTTCTCCAGGTTATCCAGCCTTAGTCTGATGGTAGTGATTTTAGCTCCAGCCTAACATAGATCATTAAATTAGATTAGACCATTAGTATCTTGCCCTTTAGCATCTAGCACAAAAGTGACTGAGGATTCTGGTATTTTTCCGGTATAAAACTTGACTCCTGTAGTTACAAAGTGTACTAAGACTGGTGGAAAATGAAGCACAGCAATCTTGTAGGCCATTATATCAGCCTTGAAAAGTGCCACACTTCATTTTCCTTTAGTCTTAATCCATTTTGTTAAGTTTTAAATAGAAAAAAACCTAGAATTCTTAGTCACTTTTGAGCTAGATGCTAATAGTCTGATCCAATTCAATGACGTATGCTAGGCTGAAGCTAAAAGTGCTGCCGTGAGAGAGCAGCTGGATGAACTGGAGAAATGTAAAGCTCAACTGTTTAACTTAAGGACATTTAAATTTTGGGCAGTTATAATGGGTGTTGGTAGCGTAGTGGTTAAGGAACCTGGCTAGCGTGCAGTAGCTGTGGGTTCGAATCCCAGCTGCCACCGTTGTGCCCTTGAGCAAGGTACTTAACCTTAAGTTGCTCTAGGGGAAACTGGCCCTGAACAATTGATAGTTGACAAAGTTGTAAGTCGCTTTGGATAAAAGCGTCTGTTAAATGCATAAATGTACATTTTACAGAAAGGTTTTGTTTAGGCTGTTGCTGAGGACGTGTGTAGGACCTTGGGGCTGGTGGAGCTGTTGTAGAGTAAAATGCTGAATCCCAAGGACAGAACCATATTCTGTGACTGTTGCATGCTTTTAATCACCAGGCTAAAGGATTGTGAATTCTTCAAGGTCATCAAGCAATTAACATGATATAATCTTCTTTCAGCTTTGGATCACTGTACATTCATTTCAAATGCTTGTGATGTTTCCTCATCGTAACAGTCACAAGACTGTATACTTGTAAGCCATGTTAATGAGTCCCGTTTCAGGCATGACCATACCAAGGACACATCTCTTATCTCTGTGTAGCAAAGTCTGGCCTTTCAGACTTTGAGGAGCATGAATGACATTTTTAACCTCTTGCTAACCCCTGATCCTTCTTGGTTGTCTCATGTCTTATTCTTTGTCCCACATCCCTCTTTGAGATGGATAAATCTAGTCTTGTTTGGGATTGGGCGTCTGTTGAGAACTTTGGATGTTCCTGTGGTGAAGTCACCAGTGCCTCCCTCTTAATTTGAGCGTTCCTTTGTTCACTACTCCAGCCATCTGCCCCTAGAGTACACCAGAATCTCTGTTCTTGAGGCTGTGAGGGGCATAGGAGCAAGTCAAGTGTGTGGCCCTGCTGCAGGAAATTCCCCAAAAGTGTTTTTTCTCCATAAACCAAGAGGTCATAGGCATATTTATCTGCTGTATTTTCCCGAGGATACGTTTTCTCACATTTTCCATACCATTTTTCAAAAATGAAACGGGCAACCTTTCAGGTTTATAGGGGGTATATTATTTGTTTTTATAGAGAAGCCACCCACTCTCTACTCAAATGAACATAACTGTTGTGCTACTTAAAGACAGATTGGTACCATTACAACAATTGAAGTGTATGTTTCTGAAGTGTTTAGCCTAGTTGCAATGGGAATTAAAATTATTAGAGACAAACACTGTTTCTAATAATGGACAGAATGCAGTCTTCAGAATGGGGGTACAACATAGATAAACATCGGTCCCTACTCTATGTATATATGTATTTAAATCCACATGCATCAGCTTCACTGTCACAGTTTTGAACATCATTTTAGTTAGTTGTAGTTGTAAGATGCAGTGATGTGCTGGCAGGAAAAATTTCCCAGTAGGTAGGCACCCACCATCACCAATCCATATCTGCCTCTGTCAAACTCAACATGCCCTGTGAACGCCCTGAGCAGCTCATCCACTTAACTGGTTTGAATAAGGTAATGGAATACTCTACGCTTGCTGGGCTGCTGCATGGTGAAAGCCTCATGAGACGCAAGGGCTGACATGAAATTGCCCAGCAAACAGAAGAAGGTCCTGCTTACGTTTCTCTACTTGATGACGAACGAGAAACCGCATGAAAGCGTACCTTAGGGAAAGTCCATGAAGATGATGATGTATAGAACCAGCCTTATGCTGTATGGGTAACAGAATTGCAAATGTTCTGCTAAACAAAATCAGTTGAGGTGAACCATAGCTATTATGTTGTTTTAAGTGAAGCCTTTGATAGAATCTGAAATTTTGACATTATTTTAAAACAATGATTGAGGGCACCGTTTTGACAGTCTATTTTGTAGCAAACATTTTCTCAGGCCCATTTTGCCTGAAAGTTAAAATGAAGATGTATTGAATTGCATTCCACATAGCCGTAGTATTCTGGCACCTGTATTCAAACTTTTTTTTTTGCTACTGTTTATTCAAGTTTCGCTTTGCTTTCCCTGCATCAAATCAAAATTTTGCCCTTACTTCTATGTTTACAAGTTTACTTTAATCCTATTCTCTGTGATTCAGCCCTTAAAACTTCTCAAAGAAGAAGCATACTTCAAATCAATCTCAGTGTAGCAAGCACAATGTAACTTGGGTGAAGTCTCAGTTGTAAACCAGTGGAACTTAAGCCAAACAGGAAATGGACGTGACATGGTGAAAGGAAACCAGCCTTGATGAAAGAACTGACAGATTGCATTATGAATTGAATGAAGTATGTGGCAGAATGTTAATCACCTATGGATTGACTACTACTATTCAATCATGGGCATATTTTGGAACTATTATTATGCTTAGCTAAAACAATGGACTATCATGGTTACTACTGTTTGTACAGTATGACTACTGCATGACTCCTGGCAGTTGGGTTAGCGCCTTGAGTTGTGGATCCGCCCAAGGTTTCCTCTTAGATTAATTAACATAAGGGAGTTTTTCCTTGCCCCTATTGCTCTTCAGTGCTCCTTGCTGTAAAGCGCCACGAGACAATACTCTTGTGAAAGGTGCTGTATAGATAGAATTCAATTGAATTGAATGTGGGCACTGTTTTGAAAAACACACATAATTGCAATGCTTGTTCATTATATTGTTTAGCTAAAGTAATCCAAGGTGATGTGAGAATTGAACTGGTACTTTAGACCAAATCACTCTGAATTGCCAGTTGCAAAATAAATTCCTATTTACATAAAGGTACTAGAATACAATGGCTATTTGGAATGCAATTCAATACTACTTCAATCGAATTATAATCTTCTTAGAAATCATTCTTTGTAATCAAAATTTAAAATTGCTTTGCTATTTTACAGATCAAATTACTTTCTACACAATGCATTATCAAATTGCCTGATAAACTGCTCATTGAGAAAGAGTCTGTTTGCAGAGAGAGTCAGTTCTTACTCTTGACTATCTATGCAACAACAGGAATCCCCAATAGCTTGCTTTGCTGTGTGTGTGTGAGACAGAGAGAGAGAGCGAAGCATAGCGTTAGGGCTGGGGGTAAACGATCATTTTTAAAACGTTGAATCGGGTGATTATTTTATCGATTAATCAACTAATCTAACGACTAATTGGATGATTAGTCTAACGATTATTTTTATGTTGTTCGATTAATAAACACCATAATGCATCCCAAATACCTATCAGAAAATCTGAAAAAAAACTTTAGCTCTTTGTGCAGTTTGTTCGTGCTGGGTTAGTGGTATGCGGTTAGTGGTGTGGTATGCCAGTTCGATGTGGCAAAGACTGCAAATGACAATTCTCTTACTTTTCGGACTAAATTTAAAGTATTCCCATACCCTTGAAGATTTTGGGGCGAGCTGTTTTTTGGGGGGCTTTTGAAGGGCTTTGTTGTATATGCCGTGATGAGGTCGCTGTTTCGGTCTCCATTGTTCGAAAAATGAAGTTTGTTTTAGGTGACCCACGTGTGCATCGACTATGAAATATGATGTAGACGATATCGAAGTCGACGCATCGCTACAGGCCTACATAGCGTATACACATCTGTACTCACCTTGGCATTGAACTTGTAGCTTAGTTGAACTCAGTAACAGTTGAATGGGTGAATTTAACTCCTAAGAACATTCAGCCAAGCACATTAGGATAGTTTTGCAATGCCTCCAGGGATTGGGACCAGGACCCTCATTACTGTGGGTCTCTCACAAGCTAGATTTCTTGAGTCTGGTCTGCACATTTTACTTTTGACCAAATTAATTGGCATTATAATTTTTAGGAAGGTCAAAATAGTGATATGTGATGGATACGCCTGACCATACAAGTGGATTTGCTATTTAGAAAACATATGAACTAAGCAGAATATTGATTACAGCGTTAAACTAGTAAAGGCAGTTGTGGAGGGTTTTGTTAACACTGTAAAAGATTTTTTGTGCTGTTTTGGGGCTTATTTTGGCTATTGAGGTTTTTCACCTTCCTACCTCATACATAATGCTTACTGGTAGGCTTGGTAGGCAGCAACACTAGCACAGTCATAAGAGTATGAATAGGAATTATGAGCTAACGTAACCTTTATTGTGCCCCATTGATCTATATAGACTCTCTATGGTTGCATTTTTTTCCCAATAAACGAAGAAGCAACAAACAAGATAGATATTAACAGCTTATGTCAAGCTGCTGATGTGATTATATCACACTGTGGTGGGGAAAATGATTCATTGGACACTAAAGTGAAAGTGATGCCTGGGAAAAGCTATACTAAATTAACTATATGACAACTTTGCAATCGTTTGTTAACCTTTCTCACAAATTATAACATGGCACTTAAAGTCCCATACTCTCTTTGTGCATTGCAGCACATTATCGGGGAATTCAGCCCGAGCACAGACGAAACATTCATTACTATGACTTTTTGAAATCCTACTATGACTTTTTGAAATCAGTAGGTATATGTATCTGTATATATATATATATAAGAGGCGACTCCTCCATTTAGGAAAGGGAGGAAGATCCTACCTTAAATTTTTAAAGAAAGAACTTCAAGGAGAAATTTATAAAAATCACACATATTTAATAGATAAACATGCAAAAACATGTCAAAACAGCTGGAATAATTCTATTTTGTCACTTCGCCAAAACAGTCACCAAAATATCATCCTCCCTTACTTGTTAATATCCATTATAAACACTAGGAACTTGGGCGATTCACGGGCTCCTCTTTTAACATAGAGTGAATAGCAAAAAGAGAGGAACGTCCTGCCTTTGGGCGGGTCAGTTTGAAATGCTAATCAGCCAATCACTGGAGCTGGAATTTGTCAGTTGGCCCAATCAGAATGAAAGGGTGGGTTGACGGGTTGACACGCAAGGTCTTTTACTACTGTCATTGTTGACAGACCTGTCACTTGTTCCAAAAAAAAACTTCCAAAAATTGACATTGAAAAACCGAATGGTAAGGTCAGTGTGTTTAACACCACATGGTATCAAAGATACCCATGGCTAACTGCTAGTGTTACCACCAATCGTCTATATTGCTGGCCTTGTCTGTTGGTAGGGAAATCTCAAACATGGTCTGTGCAGGGATTTAGTGACCTTAAAAATTTGGACAGGACCTCCAAGCGTCACGACAAGTGCAACTACCACGTTGGTGCAGCTATTCGCCAAAAGTTGCCAGGTAGTGTGCCAGTTGATCAACTTGTGGATGAGGTTGCCCGATTGCAAGCACAATGCTAAAGTGTGTCGTAATAGCGATACACTGGAGCGTTTCATTGATGCTACACCGTATTTGGGCATGCAGGAGCTGGCATTTAGGTGACGGGATGAAGGGCCAAATTCAGATAACAAGGGCAGCTATTGGGAGTTGGCTGAACTGAGTTGGCACGATACAACAATTTGCTTGCAGAGCAGTTGCAGTCTTCTGGTGTTGCAAAATAATTTCTGCCACTTTCACAATATTGCAGTGTAAAAGACAACTGACATTACCACAAACAAACTATACTCATTGCACTGTATGGTATTTCCCATGCTGACGTGTCAAAACAAATTAATTTCATTTAACACAATCCCCCTAAGAGCAAACACCAAGACACCTTCCTGGTTTTGTAATTCTTTCTCTCTCCCTCAACCATCCACCCATCTACTCCCATTTACCCATCTAGCCCCTGTCCTCCCCTATTTTTGTGACCACCAGTTGCCACTGATTTATATTATAAGAACAGAAGAGAAGTCTTTAGGTTAGATTTTTTTATGTGCAATTTCTTTATGACAGGAGTACATGAACATTAGATGGGATTCATGAGATGTGGAGCTCTAGCTACCTCCTTTCTGTTAGCAGGAGATTTTTTTGGGGCCAGGGAAATATGTGTCAGAGGCATCACTCCACCCACCTCATCCTGTTCATCATGAATCACATAGGCCACGTTATCTCAGCAGCCGAAGACTCAAAAGAATCAGCTGCCAGTGACCAAGTACTGTTCTTCAGGGTATATTCCTCAGACACTGTTACATTATGGAGGGATGGATGATGAAAAGCTTGATATTTTATAAATACAGTCATTCTAGGCTAGTGATCTCTCAGTCATGAGAACTGCCTTTTGAAAATGACTTGAAAGTGGTACCTGCACATTACCACCACCACATAAAAAAGACTATTTGTTGATGTGTTCAGACTTATGCAGCTGGCATAACAATTTACAAGAGTTCCTTATCCAATCTGTACCATCAAATGAATAACAAACAGCAACACGGGATGTGGATTTGGCATTCTACTGTAAATCATTTTTGTTTGGGAAATGTAGCCATTACTCTTTTGTTTTTCTGGTATTCAGTTTAAGCAGAAGGTTAAAAACTTACAAATTTTGTAAGTGGGATGCAATCATATTTGAGTGTCACCGAGCACTGGCTGCACTGCTCAATGAGCGAACAGTAGAAATTCTCTCTGCCCATAATCGCTGGATTATTGTCAGAGTATACTATGATTGTATGTATGTATGTATGGATGGATGTATACTATGAAGTTTTTGCTACGGCACTAGTTTCATCCACTGCATTGTCCAGAAATGCTAAGAATGGGAACACTCTCATGCTCAGTTATACAGTTAAAGACCTTATCATATTATAATATTAGCTATGCTGTTATTCAATTCAAGTTTTCATCATTGGCACTGAAGTTTCCATCAATTTGTCATGTAATCACTACAACATATAATAAACCCTTGAATTTCATATAGTCTTTCACATCTTGAAAATATGTGCCATTTTAGTGATGTTATGAATGTGACAAAAAAGTTCACTTTGCATGGCATTGACCCATGATGACAATCACTTCTCTGTTAGCTGTCAGATCCTGATCCCATGGGGCTTTAGGGTAGACATGGGGATGGGGGACTATGATGAGGAGCCCCCGATATATGAAAAGAGGTATTTACATCAGTTCCATTCAACTGTGAACCATATTGAACTGTGGTCAGTTGTTTTGAGCATTTCTCTCTGAATGGTCAAAAGATGGGTGTTCTTTTCTTCTTATGTAATGGCTTTCCTTCCTGGTTGAGCAAAGTAATCGAAAAAGAAAATTCCTTCTACCAACCATTGAAATCTTCAGCCAAAAAATGTGTTTGGTCTTTTGAGCGATTTAGACAATAGTGAGGCATGAAGACAGTTCAGTTAACAGAATACTGGTGACAAGAAAATCTATGCAGCATGTGGCAATGAAGAAATTAGTCTTCAATATCAGCAGGTCGTAGAGCATTATTTTGTCTAGCTTGTCAAAAGATTTTGTGTAGATATGGGTGGAAGTTCCATTGCCGCATCATGCAAGCTTACCATACTGATAAGTGCATTTGTCCTCACCATCTTGAATGCATCACTATTCATCTGGGTGCTGATCGCATTTGACAACTTGGTAATATCTGCCCAGGCTGCAGCTGCAGCTGAGTGAGAGACTGAGATATTTCTCCCTCTTTTACAGTCATAGGACACACCTGCTTTCACAATCAGCCTGAAGTTATTGATTTATATTTCTGAGTTAGCTTGGACAGAGGCCTCTGTTGTTTCAGTGTCATGTGCTATTCCCTATTTGTACCCCATTTTGACCAGGATAAGTGGAAGGTAGATGGTAATGGCATTTGCAATGCTTTGTTGCTCTGTAATTATAGATGTTTGAATTAAATGTGCTTTGTCAGACTCCATTTTGCAAAATAGAATACTTTTGTCATTTTTCAAATCTCTGAAGCATTCCTATGGGAATAATCAGAATTTTAACTCTGTCTATTAGTTTTGCTATGCAGCATATTTATCATTATCATGCATTTGAAGCTGTTATATTGCTCAGTCCTGTCTTTCTGAAAAATGTCTCTTGCAAATGTTCCTCTGTATTTTATATATCCACAAATGTGTCTATATTTGACAGCATTTGCCAAAGAACAAGTTTCTGTGCATTTGTTTTGAATCTTGAGTTATTAAGTTCATTCACCCATTTCGGGGTTAACATACCCGTTTTGAATGCTTGCCATTTTTGGCTGGAAAGTCTATGCCCAGTGCCACATCAGGGCCTATGATCAGTTGTATTCATCATACCAGACCCGTGGCATGTTCTTACCCTTGACAGCCATCAAGGTTGTAACAGCTGCAGTTTTATATCAGCGTTACATGCCATATCACCAGACCAGATGTTGACCTTTATCTTTGATAGATTCAAATGCCCAGCTGTCAGAAGGACAGATGCTGTCATTATTGTAGCCTCATGTGTTAACCCTAGTTTGTTCCAAGTTCTTAATTACCCTTCAAGGCGTATTTACCATTTTATAATCTTGTTTTAAACTGTGTGCAACAGGCTCCTTCCTACAAGGGTTTTTGAAATACCCTACAAAAATGGTTTAAAAAGATAATAGTTACCTACTGTTTGTTAGCATAAATGTAACCATGATGCCCTGAACAGTAATAGCATTTCCTAATTACCTCCACCAAGGAGGATATGTTTTCGTTTGTCTGTCTGCCTGTGTACAAAATAAGTCAGGAAGTACTGCACAGATTTGGATGAAATTTTCGGACAATGTGGGTATTGCCTTGGTGGAGGTCTGAGCTCTTAAAGTGCTTTTCTAGTAGAAATTGAAACTATAATCTGTTTTACAGTAGCAGAATGATGTTTCACACAGGCCTTTTCCTTCTCGTTCTCTTTCAGCTTCTGGAGGGAAGCTTCACTGCCCAGGTCAGCCATGAGATGGATGGTCTCATTTTCCAACCTATGGGGGTAAGGCTGAGCTGTTTCACAGGTGTAATAATTTTTGTTACGTATCCATTTTTCAAAAACTGATGTGTTTTCTTGTTCATGGCCCCACTCATTGGATCTTAATGACTTTTAATCTTTTAAAAATGTTGGTTTGGTGGGATCCAACATAAGAGTGACAACAGCCTGTCATAAACATGACATGTTCATATCACGAACATGTATTGACACTTCAAAATGTTTGGGGGTCAGACATTACAAAAACCGAATTACACTTGTAATTATAATTACATACACTTATAATTACATGTTCATGATATTGGTCGTGTTATGTTTGACATTTTCATGTCACTCTTTCACGTAACGTTTTAATGATTTTTGTATTCATTTAAATATCTAATTTTCAGTTATTCTTCCTTGTTCCCATCTTTTAGAATCTTTTGGAGAGAGTTTGATACAGGGAACCATTGCTTTAGAAAAATGTCTCAACACATTAAAGGAAAATGGATTTATGATTGCAAATGCGCTGCTTCACAGGCCAGAGTGTCACTGAGAGTGTTGGTTTAATCAAGGAGCTAATAAAGGATTGGTCAGGGATTCAAACTGATAAAGAGGATTCATTAAGGATTTCTTTTTGATACAATCTTATCAAAACCCACCAACCATAGTTTAATGTGTGTGCAACAGAAGCTTTAAAACTGAAGAATGAGACAAAACCAGATTAATTTTGTGTCTCGTCTATAGCATATACAGTGCATCCGGAAAGTATTCACAGCGCTTCACTCTTTCCGTATTTTGTTATGTTACAGCCTCATTCCAAAATGGATTCAATTTATTTTTTTCACAATTCTACACACAACACCCCATAATGACAACTTGAAAAAAGTGTTTTTGAGATTTTTGCAAATTTATTAAAAATAAAAAACTACGAAACCACATGTACATAAGTATTCACAGCCTTTGCTCAATACTTTGTTGATGCACCTTTGGCAACAATTACAGCCTCAAGTCTTTTTGAATATGATGCCACAAGCTTGGCACACTTATCTTTGGGCATTTTGCCCATTCCTCTTTGCAGCACCTCTCAAGCTCCATCAAGTTGGATGGGAAGCGTCAGTGCACAGTCATTTTCAGATCTCTCCAGAGATGTTCAATCGGATTCAAGTCTGGGCTCTGGCTGGGCCACTCCTTGATATCACTTATATCAGGGATGAATTTTGAAAAGCTGGGAGTGTTCATTTCTCACTTAGGCCACTAATGGACATACCCAGCCTGCCAAAAGCTTCTGGCAGATTCTCCAATGTGTCAGAACCAGAACTATCTGACTTAATCAGCAGCTTCCAGAGATTGGTCATTATTACGCAGGTCCTGCTAAAACAACAAATCAAATGCTCAACTAAGACTGAAGCCAGAACCACCAGCCCATGTTGTATTTGAAAAACGAAAACATACAAAAAAACCCCAATGTATTCTAACTGTGGTCCCCGACCCCAGCGTATTATAAAAAAGGTCCTATGTTTGCCATGGTATTAAGTTTGCTAATGTCTTAAGTTTAGATAATATGCTGGACGACATCTCATAAATCACCTCAAACTTAATTTCTGAGTACAAATGCATTAGCCCAGGGTTTATTTCTCAGTATAAATTCTAAAACCAAACTAATTACATTTCAGGAATCTATGGATTCAAACAAAGTGGGTTTTTGAGTTCATTACCACCTATCAGTAAGAGATCAGATTTTCTGCCCATGCTTTAGCAGAAAACAGCATGTCTTTGGTTTACTTTGGTTTACATTGCTGTTTGTCGCAGGAAAGCAATTGCGAGAGTTTAGCCGATGCCTTTTCTTTCCTTCCTGCACAAGAAGGGACGTAGGATAACGGTGTGTAATGTTGACAAAAGGGTAACAGCACAAACTGTCAGCTGTGCAGAGTTTTTTGGGGGTTTTTTTATATCCCAACCCCCTCGGGTGAACTCCTTTATCCATACAGCATGCTGATTGGATGCAGGGAAAATCAGTTTTAACATATCTGAAGCTATTTGCAAGTGTTTTGTGAAGTATAAATAACAGATTAGTGTTTTATTAATGTACCAAAATACTGGGATTCTTGTCTGCGTTTTGAACCATAGGGGGCATAACATCTGGCTTGGTAACATACTATTTACCGTTGCATCCCTACCACACAAATGTAGTGGAGCTGTGTTTAAAAGCACACTGGAAATACATTTACCATCATCTCAGTCATTTTGAAGGTAAATGATTAATTGTGGAGCAAATGAAGGTTCTCTTAGCCACCCCTACAACCCCTGGCAAAAAGTATGGAATCACCAGTCTTGGATGAGCATGAGACGTTTCATTCTGTAGAACAAACTCAGATCACAAACATGATACAATAATGAAGTCATTCCAAAGTGCAACTTCTTGGCCTTCAGAAACACGAAAAGAAATAAAGAAAAAACATTGTGGTAGTTAGTAAATGTTATTTTTATAGACCAAGCACAGGGAAAAAAATATGAAATCACTCAATTCTGAGGAAAAAATATGGAATCATGAATAAAAGACAAACAAAATAACATTCAAAACACATCACTAGTACTTAGTTGCACCACCTCTGGCTTTTATAACAGCTTGCAGTCTCTGAGGCATGGACTTGATGAGTGACAGTATTCATCAATCTGGTGCCAACTCTCTTTGATTGCAGTTGCCAGATCAGCTTTGCAGGTCGGAGCCTTGTTGTGGACCATTTTTTTCCAATTTCCATTTTTTTCAATTTTGAGTTCTGGACTATTTGCAGGCCATGACATTGACTGGATGCGTCTTTCTTCAAGGAATGCTTTCACAGTTTTTGCTCTATGGCACGATGCATTGTCATCTTGGAAAATAATTTCATCATCCCCAAACATCTTTTCAACTGAAGGGATAAGAAAACTGTCCAAAATGTCAATATAAACTCTGCATTTATTGAAGTAGTATCTCAATAAATGTATCTCTCCAGTGCCTTTGCCTGACATGCAGCCCCATATCATCAAGGAATGTGAAAATTTGGATGTTTTCTTCAGGCAGTCCTCTTCATAAATCTCACTGGAACCGCACCAAACAAAAGTTCCAGCATCATCACCTTGTCCAATGCAGATTCGTGATTCCTCACTGAAGATAACTTTCATCCAGTCATCAATGGTTTTTTTTTTCAGTTCTTTTTGTGTTTCTGAAGGCCAAGAAGTTGCACTTTTTAAATGACTTTATTATTGTATCATGTTTGTGATCTATCGGTACTTTGCCAAAGAATGAAACCAAAAGTAAGTAAAAATAAGGAAATAATCGGTAATCAAATTGAAATTGAAAAGAAAAATCGTTAGATTAATTGATGCATCGGAAAAAAAAATCGGTAGATTAATCGTTTAAAAAATAATCATTTTGCCCAGCCCTAAATCAGCGACATGATTAGATGTTTATTGTGATAGGTGCAGTCACATCTTCTCTCTGCCTTTTCTTTCATCTCCGTCTTTCAGCCATGGAGAATTATGGGCGCATTGCTACTGCATTTATGGCTGGCTTTCCAATTAGCAAAGTTAGGCATATTAGCAAAGTTAATGCTTTTTTGGGTGATGGAGTGCCGCAGTGGGTTTGAAAGAGGCGTCATTCATCCTGTTAAGACTTGATGTGCCATCAAAATCATGGAAACATTATTGGAAACATTATTTTAAGGTATTAAAAACTTTGCTGTTGCTTTAAGGCATTGGTGTAAGTTCAAAAACTATTACGGTAGGGGGAGCTCCGTGGTCAAAATATCCTTTGACTTGCATAAGATACCTTTAAAAGAAGACTTTTATAATTGATTTATGGGATAAGGATTGTAGGTCACTAAAATATGCTGTTATGTTATTAGAAAATTGAATGTTTAAAGCTATCTTATTGCTATGTTTTGTAGTGAATAACTACAATGTCTGTTCTGTCCTTCCACTGTATTGTAGTTTGCTAAACAGTGAAGCCAGATGTAGGGATGAGATGCAGATGAAGGATGGCATAGTTGCTGGGCTACTCCACTGACAGATTAGACCTATTAGTGTCCCTTCCAAGGGTGCTAATTCATGTGTCACTTAGGCTATTAATATCATCATACTCATTTCTTGTGCCTCAACCTCCAGATGCAGCAGTGTTGATGCTGTTTTCCAGCCTGTTTCCATACCCTTTCTGTTGCTGCATTTAAATCCCATTGATATCTGCTTATTGTCATATTTAGTCCTATTTGCATTTTTGACAGTTTATTGGACCACAGTGCTTTTTAAAACTTTTCAGGTATCTTTATGAGGGAGTGTGTCATTTTGAGCATCTGCAATAACCATCCAGAATAATTAGGACCATAAGTTTGAATTTTGTGATTTTCCATACCAATGAGTCTGAGTGTTTGGGGTTTCTGAGAGGAAAATATTTATTATAAAAATATTTTTACATATTCACTGAACAACAGAAATGACTGGAGGTCCTTAAAGGACACTATTCAAGATCTTCAAGCTGTTTTTAGGCTCGTAGTCACTTTAATGGTCAAATGACTCATTAAGGGGTGAATGAAGGCCCTCTCACCTCCACCTCTTTGTGAATAAAGCAACCTTTCAAAGCCATGTTTTGTCCAGACAGAAAATCAATCTGTCTGGAGCCCCAAACTTATTTTAGCCCTTTACACACAAGTACACTTAAACTGTTTGGTTGGGATTGTCTTTTAAACCTCACCTGAATCGTCGATTAGCAAGTAAGTTTCTTTTTTAGACTTTAGATTTTTTTGATGATGACACTCTGGGGGTATTTTTGGTGACAGTTGGGAACCTGACTGATAACTTTGTCTTTTGTAACATTAATGAGCATAAAACCTGATAAAAAGCCACCCACTACTCTGTTAGTCTACCCACACTAGCAACCAATATAAAAGAAATTGAATGTTGTATGTTCATTTTAAGACACAGGATGATGGTGTGTTGATTCCAGAATCAACACAAGAAGACAAATGTTTTGGAAAGATCTTGTTGTAACTGACAGGCATGCAGAGCTTCAGCAATAAAACCCAGGGAATCTGCTATACCTGATATTACAGGAACAACTACAGCCATAACCTTAACCAAAAAAGGAATGGGCCCAGAAGAGATGAAAACTTTGAGTCTTGCACTTTTCATTTGTAGACAAAACAAAGAGTAATAACGAACCATTGACAGTTTTGAAAGGCAGGTTGAGCTATCCGTTCCATTCCTGAGATTAGTAAAATAAAAGTAGTTACTAGTAGTTATACCTATTCAGTGAAAGAACTAAGGACTTTGAAATTGAAAAAAGGTGATCTATTTAAAATAAATGACGTTAGTCTGAAGCACATAAAAACAGTTAAGTCCCTCACCCATACACCTAAATTAAATATCCAGTGAAGCGCTCAATAGCATTAAAACTGAAACCATTAAAATCCCATAACTGATGGCTTATCAACAGGATAAGTTAATAAACTAATTTGAGCAGCCACAGAATGAGCCGATCCCCATTTAATCTCAGGTGTGGTTTAACTACCCAAAATTCAGTACTGATAGTATTACAGTGCCATGCCAGGAAATACTATCAGTGAAAAAAAAACGTGAAAAAAAAATAAATTATTGAATTCGCCCAGAGATTTAACAGATATTTCTCTGAAACTAACAAAGGCACAGTGTCAGAGTATAGAAATCCTATACCCTTTCAGCATTCAATCTCAACCACACAATACTAGCCAATCAGAAATAAGGTGGGGAGGGCTTTCGGTCTTGGCGAAACAGATTGAATTAGATCCAACAGTCGTTCATGCACGGTTGAGTGTTTTCCATACTGGCAACAAGCACTGTAAATCACTGGATGAACGCAAGTTTATGATGCCAGTGGAAGACACTAAATATGTCTACAAAGGTGTAAAGAATAAATGTCCCTGGGCTTGGATAGAAGAGGTGGGTATAATGAAAAGCCCTTAGGGAGCTGGTGTCAAAAGTTCCAGCAACCATGTATGCTTCTGCACTTTGTGTGGAAGGCGGCTTAGCTATGCACAAATCAAACCCCCATCATAAAGCAGCTGTCTGTGCCACGAAACACTCATCATGTTTGCTGGGTTCTTAAGCCTCACACATTGAATGTGTGATGCATGCAATTGACAGGTCTTAGAACATCGGCTCCAACAGCATTGCGGAGCACTTTCGAATTCGTCAATTTCACTTGCCTCCACACACCGGCAGCAGACTGCAGGCTTGAATTGTAATCAACAGGCAGTGGTCAGCAAAGTTCGGTGCTAGTGTGCGGGTTTGAAAACAATGGAATAGAATGTTGGAAGCGCAGTGCTTTGTCGGAGCTGGCGTACGGAGGCCTTCAGAAGCTCTCATGCCACACATACCTTTCCCCACGCTTAATTTTTATGTTTGCCTATGTAGCCTGTAATAACATGGAAGAATTTGTGTTCCACAAAATGCAATGCAGTTTTTTTTTACTTTGTGTTAGGTCTGCACTTTGCCTCACACACATTCATTTGCATGACATGTCTAATCTCAGGGAAAGTGCACCTTCGTAGGCTGCTTGCTTGTCTCAACACAAAAAAGTGAGGTGAGAAGAGGAGCAAGAGGGGCACAAGTAGGGAGAGTGCACTTTCACTTTCAAATTACAAAACCTGCAATCTTAAACCAAGTGGTGTAATCATGTACACCACAAAATTAACTGCCAAAATAGGCTATTTTTAGATGGCTTTACACTTTCGCTATGCATTTAGGCTATATTTTTTTTAATTGACATGCATGAATTGGAACTTGTGTGCACTCGGAGTCTTCAAATGGTTGAACGAATGTTACAGGTTATTTGTAGGCTGTATAGGCTGCATATTGTGCATCAGAGGACTTAAGACTGCAATGTGTGTCTCTTGCATGTGTGAGACTCCAGTTCCCGCCCAATCCCGTTGATTTTTGCCCTCAATCCCGTTGATTTTTGCCCACAATCCCATGCCGTTCCTGCAGCTAGCAGTGAAATTATTCCCATACTGCGGGAATTCTGTGACCCACGGCAGTCCTGATCAATTGTCACCCTCTAACACACACACATACACGCACACACACACACTACAGGCAGGCTATATTATTGTGTAAATGACAGAAATTACCAAAGTTCCAGTGTCAAAGAAAGAAAATATTTGGCCTATTTATCAACATCTTCCACTGCAAGTCAGCACAATCTTTGATGTTAACTAGCATGTTCTATATTTAGCTTGTTTATTAGCTTTAAAAACATGCAATGCAGTTTTTTTTTTACTTTTCTTTTCTTGTTTTTTGCTCCTGGCGTTAGTTAATAGTTAATTAGACATTAGTTAATTTGCACTGTTGCAAAAACCACTCAGGTTGTGCCCCTCCCCTTGACTCCTTTACATGTGAATTGGTTTACAAGGGACTGGCTAAAATAATAAGCCAATTTTAACATTACACATTATCACATTGGGGACTTCTCTTCCACCCCCTGAATCTGAATTACTGGGGTGTTGTGCCTCAGAAAGGGTCCTTCCTGCATAGTAGATGGCATTCTCAGCCTCTTCTGCTAGGTCTTTGTACATATGCCCCTGTTACTCCTGCTCCATGAAGAAAGCAAATTACTGATATGTAGGGATGCGCTGATACAATATTTGGTTTACAATATTTATTTAAAGGCATCTGCGTAAGAGTGATATGAGCCTGGCATTAGCATGACATGACGCATATCATGAAAATTAATGACACTTTTTAAATGTTTATGGATGTTAAGTGTCATTCAGTTTTTGCAATGTACATTTGACACTCTTTGGTCTGCAGACATTACAAAAACTGAAGTGTCATTAATGTTTATAAAAGTGTCATATCATGTTAATGACAGGCTCATGTCACTATTGGTCCTGAAATGGAAAAAAATACTTGAATCGCGTATTGGAAATATTAGCCGATCCATGGGCCAATCCATATCCTAAACTTAATGACCGCAACCCCACTATGCTCCTGTGTACCTCTGTGCGCTCAGTTGGCTTTCAAAGAATAGATACTATAGCGTGTCAGCTAGGTGCAGCTGCAAGGTATGAAAACACATTTTCTGTAGCTATTATAAGTGCTATTAATAAAATGATAATAAAGCTAAGGTCCCTTAACAGCCTGCAAATATTTAACCTGTATGGTTGCTGTTAGCAAACATAGCCCATGTTGAATCTGCTTGTCAATAATGTAGCCTATGTACAAGTTACTCACCAAAAGGATAAAAAAATGCATATTCCAAGACGCATCTCTCCTACAATGTAATAAAGGTGCTGCTCAAGTTGTGAATGTTAATATGTATTTAAAGTGATGCAATAAAAAATATAATCAACAATGCAGCAGCCTACAGCACTAGCACCTTGCATCGAAACAAAGTTTGTTTCACCAAAGAACTGTAACATTAGGTTCATGCGAGATATTTAAAATAGCAGGCGCCTAATTAGACCTATGCCTACAAACATCAAATACAACGTAATGACACTGACACACATTTTTTTTTATTAGTTTCCAAATAACAATTTATTATATTCATGTCCATGTTATTTTGTTCTGTTTTGTCTTGGCTTTGAGAAAATTGCCCAGTTAGAAGAGTAGGGCAATAAAGGCTGAGGATGATACCCATCTCCTAATTCAGTAGGGATATCAGATCGGTATTGGGTATTGACTAATATGGAAAACCAATGTATCGGAATCCGTATCACAACTAAAAAAGTCAGATTGATGCATCCCTACTTGCATGTCTATAAAGCCCCACACCCCACATGGGAGAATGAGTGCAGCCAAACCAGCCTCCTTGCACTCTGCAGCTCACTCAGATAAGAGCAATTTAAAAGCAATTTGTGATTCTCGAAGTCGGTTTGAGAGCGAAGGTGTAGTAGAGGCTTTGACAGTGCAAAAGGTGGGCCACTCTCTCTAATGCCATCAGTTTACCTTCAAATTGGTGTGGCAGAATTAAGGCAAAAGCTTGCTATTTCTGATTTGATTTACTGGTCTTCCAGAATTGAGCAAGTGTTCAGCATTCTGATTGGAACTCACTTCTGCCACGTTCTGTGTACCTTTTAATCTTAATTTGTGTGTAAGGCAGATTGTGACATTGCACACTCAGAAAATGTGTGGTAGATTTTGTTGGTAAAGGGGTGTTGCACAATCCATACATCATTACTTGGCAGTGTTGGACAGAACTGCTGACATATTTGGCCAATTAGGAGCAGACTCATCCTTCTGGGCCATAATAATATACCTGTCTAGGGCCTGTCAGAGATCACCTACAAATAAATATCACTGTTGGACTCCCCTTATCCTGTCAGAAGGATTGCACACAAACACTGGAAGCCTAGAGCCTGCTGCAGTTGTTCACCCGAGAGTCCTTTCTGGTTGCAGTGAAGATAAAGTTCCTCTTTTTCCTGAAGATACAGTTAAAGTCTGAAGAGAACAACTAGTATGTCCCTGTAATATTCAGGATTATTTCTTTGAAGTAATACCTGAATGGCATGGTAGCAGGGATCATGGAATGATGCCCTTTGTTTACCCAGTGTTTACCCAGTTGGCCACCTTAAGACAGAGCAACATTCCAAGGAATGGCTGTGTTGATAAAAACAGTAACATTATAGGACAAACATAAAGGATTGCATCAGTCATTCAGGTTAGTTTTAGGGCACCTCAGTTATGGCTGTTTAATTACTCACTTGACCCATATTTTTGTACCGATTGAGGATGAAACCTTTAGCCTGATTCCCTAACAAAAAGGGTCTTTACTTTTAAAGTATCCATTTGCTCTATAAATTCTAAATTGTGTATCTCATCATGGTATGTAAGTGCATCAGCAGGAGTTGCTTCTGTGTCATGGCATATTGGTCATCTTTCTATACCAAAGATGCCGGTGAATTTTAAAAACACTAGTGCACTCACACACTCTCAAACCTAGGTGTTCCTCTCCAGATGAGACCAAGTGAGGTGCAGTGTGGTGGAAACTGCATCTTCTATGGACTGGTTGGCACTGTATGTAATCTATCTAAACCTAAGTTTGCAAGGAGGTGGGCAATATGGCAGATGTTGATGTGACCACTGCCTGGTAATTATACATGTATGTTAATGACTGTTTTATTTTGTATATTATAGTCATGGACCTGCATAAAACATTTCTGAGTGCCTCAAGATTTGTTGTCTCTTGCATCCTGCAGATTCCGGTCTCACTCAGCAGCCTTTTTTTAGGGCAGACAGGGACTGATCAGTATACTCACCAAAATCTGCACTAACCACAATTGTAGTTAACCACCAGTGTCAGTTATCAAGCCATCAATTATGAGGCTATTTGAAAACATTCCTGTCAGGATAACACCACAATGACTGACTGGACTGTCAATAGCCAATAGAAGTAAATATCATATGTTATAGGAATGCTGCACTTTGACAGCCCACCCAGATGGATTCACCATCCTCGCTGGAGATTTTAATCATGCTGACATTAAGACTGTCCTTCCAAAACTTCACCAGCATGTTGATTTCCCAACAAGAGGGAGTAACATTTTATACTTTGTACCTGGTCTACACATCACTCGTCCCCCTTCATCGAATTCTCTGATCACATCACTATTATGCTAATGCCAGCATACAGACCGAGAGTGAAAGAGGCCAAACGGTTCTGAAGCATGTACGAGTGGCGCCTCCTCAGGAGGGGGCCTCCTCTGCTTTTCAAAACTGCTTTGACACAACAGACTGGGAATGTTTAAGCAGACAGCTACATTCAACAACCACACAGGCATTGAGGAATACACAGGCACTGTCACTTCTTGCCTGTGTATGTGACCCACATAGAAACCATCATCATGCGGACTAACCAGAAGCCATGGCTGACCGGTGCTGAGGGCCAGAAACAAAGCCTTGATGAGCCTGACCATATGATGGTGCAACCTACTGATGAATGTCAGCAAGACCAAGGAGCTTGTTGTTGACTTCCAGAGAAGTCACACCCACCACTAAGCGTCAATGGTGCTGCAGTGGAGAGAGTGAGCACCATCAAAATCCTGTTTTATGGTAATTTGTGCCTGACTGGTTAGTATCAATGCCAGTCCTAAGAGTCCTACAGCATAATCCTTAGCAGCTTTCTCTTTCAGTATACTGTGTGTATGCTTTAACTTGAGTTAATAAGCCATAAGAAATCAACACATTCTAAAATGCAATGACCTGTCCTGTCTCCTCATGCTTCATGATTACAAATTGCATTGCATCATTTGTACCCTCTTCATGGAACTGCTATTCAAACCAAGTGGCATTCCTCCTAATATGGGACAACTTTTCATAGCTAACAAGAGAGTATTTTACACACCTACCTCGTACTAATGAAAAGATGTACTGAACACAGAGACCTTGTGCTTTCTGCGATTTGTATGTATAAACGTTTGGTGGCGGAATTTTGTTTGTGTGTATTAGAAGTGTTTTGAAAGAGATGTGAAGGCCATCGCCTACACTCTGAGTATGCACAGGCACAGTAGATAGCTTGCACTCTCTCTGTTCACTTCCTATGATATGGGTATGGCCACTCATACAAAATAAGTTTCAGTCAAATGTACCAACCCAAAAAGACCACAGCCTTGTAATTTCTGACTTTTTAAAATGTGGATAGTTCACAGAAAAGAATTTGAAGCCAACAGTTCTATGTCGTGTTTGTCACACAATGGATGTCCTTCATCCTCATTCAGGATTCATGAGCTATATCCATTCTTTTTGTTGGTGCCACTCAATTGCACTTTCATCAAACAAATTTACAAGAGGTTACTGGAGTGTTAAATCCCTTCATTTGTAGCTGTTTTCCATTGTCATTCCAGTTATCATTCAAGTCAGGAAAATCCAACTAAATGCTTCAGTCTTTTCAAAAAGCTAATTTTGCTTTTCTGTCTAGTTCAGATTTGAGTCTTGTGATGAGTTGCAGGTCTGCTTCTGCTGTTTTGATTCTTGAGATTGGATATGCAGAGTAACATGCATTGGAGTAACAGAAAAAAACATGTAGACACCTTTGTAGAGACATAATGTTATTGTCAAAGCAACATATTGTTTTTAAAAAAATGGAGCCTAGATTCAAAGTATCATTCATATAAGGTGTGCCAAGGTATTCATATGCTGAATCCTTTTTGGCCAAATTGTACAAAGCTACACTAGCATTGTATAGAGACACATTAACCTATGCACATCGCATCAAATTAAAACTTCACTGTAGTAATTTTTCAGAGATTCAATGTAGACTTGTTTGTATAATGTAATGACTACCGATTCACACCTGAAGGACTTGAGGAAGTATTCAGGGTGCAGAAAATGGGTTTTGTTCCTTTAAGAGCAGTTGGTCCTTGTGCTGTTGCTAAGTTACAGGAGAATTTACACAGAAGAATGTGTGGGTCTACTAAAAGTCAATGTGTTTCGGTGTTGTAAATGTCACATCCACCCCAGCTAGATCTGTTGCCCTGCAGCAGAAAATCCTTTGCTTCTCATATTGGAAGATATTGGATGCTACATTTCTGACCATAGATGTAGGTTCGCAAAGGGGCAAAATTTAATTTGTCTCATGTTCAACTGTAAACCAGTCTCTCACGGGTATCGATGAGTAAGTATTGAAAACTGCCTTCAAGTGATTTTCAGATCTCATGCTTTCCCATTCCTGTCTTTTCTGTTGTCCTTAGAGATACAAGCCTGGTAGATGTGATGACATCCTGAAGTGGAAGCCCCCTAGTCACAACTCGGTTGACTTTCGTCTGAAAATCACCAAAGTTGGTGGTGAGGGGTGAGTCACAATCACAGGGGAACTTCTCTTCCAACACTTTATGAGACACACACATGCACACACACACACACCCTACTTGTCATTTAGACAAGTACCTAATGAATAACACAGAGATGTCAAAAATAAGCATAGGAAAGGGTAGTGTTATATAGGATACTATATAAAAGAGACCAAAAATCTATAACCTCTTACCCTAATCTATAATCTCTTACCCTAGTTATAAGGTATGCGTTGGCGTTTCTCAGCTTTGCTGAGGTCTATTCTCCTTCTCATTAAATCTTGGTACAGTTGCATGTTTGTGTGTGAATGAATATTGTAGTATAGTTTTTATGTGTGTCTTTCTTTCTTTGTCAAGACCTGAGGACACTTTATATTTGAATGCTCCTGTGCTATACTGTAGTTTGGTTATGGAGCCAGACTGGATAGTAGAGTGTTAGGAAATGAATTGGAGGGAGAGTTGGTCAGGAAATGACCTCAGGTCAGATTTAAAACCAGGTTCCTGGCTTTATTGGAGGTCTAACAGCAGATCCCCATTCTTATTATTATTCTTTCTATTTATGTCTTCCACTGAAGTCTTTGGCAGCCTATAACTGTATGGAGGAAAGTTGTGAATTATGCACACCAATGGATTAAAGTTGGAGTTGCATTCATCAACGTAGCTTTTGAACTGTATACCCAATTTTCAAAAATGAGGTAACGGAATCCTTGGGTCAAGTCGAATTCACTATCTGCACATTTCCACTACAGATCGGGGCCGACCACAGGCTTTACCCTGGTCTTAAACTGTTTTGCTTAGCCCCAGTCTTCTATTTCCATTAGCTGGAGCCCCAGGCATTTTGCTAACAGTGCTAGAAATTTCCATACACTGCTTAGTAACAGCAGTGAAAGCTATGTGACATGTCATTGAATAGTTAGAAGCCATTATCCTTGGATCATGTGCAAAATTTTGAAATATTTGTACATGTTTTTTCCCTATAAATACAAGCTAAACCATTTGTGTCGCTGGACAACCCTATGCAAATGCTACCTAACAGTTTTTTTTCTTCAGTTTTACCATAGAGGGTAAAAGCAGAACGAGAGGCACAAACATCCATGAAGTTCTGTGTTCTATTTTCGCAAGGGGGAGGGAGGAAAAATCCCTCTTAATGCAGACCAGAGTTGAGCCCTCATATGCTGATACAGAAGATCATTGAAAAGTTTATATTTTTATGTTATGTGACACTCCCACTTATGCAGACTGTAACTATTCACGTTTGCTTTCATTGTAACATATTATGTTGCTCTATCTTGGTCAGTATTTAATGATCTTTGGTTTTATTGTTGCATCACATTACATTTCAAAAGTCCCAGTTCAGCACCGGTTGGGCCCTGCTGTACTCCAGGGCTGGCCGGGGGCCATTTGAGCCATTGAGTCATTGAAAGAGGAAAGATCTGAGGCTTTACCCCAAACACCAGGGGGTTATCCAATAGTGGAAATGCACCATATCACGTCAATTTCTGCCATATTGGATTTTCCACCATTTTGGATTTTGTCAAAAGTGAAACAAAATTTTTAGTCACGAAAATTAGCACACATGATCTTCAGACTATTCCTCACAATGTTTGCTCAAAGGCGTTTAGAATTTCCCCAGAACAGCCAATCGGCCACCAAACAGGAAGTCAGGTCATATCTCAGGAACGATTAGATGTACCAATTTAAAACTTGGTACATGGACTTGGGTTCACATCCTATTGGGGCTTAATAAATACGGTGACCTTTGACTTCTGGGGGGCATTACAATTTGTGAAAATGGATTATATCTCAACAACGGTTTGAAAACGTACAACCGAATTCTTTTACTTTTATACATAATTAATTTATTTTCGTACATCTAATGATCCCTTCTACCACCGGCTGTGTAGAATGTAGCCAACCATATTCTTTCACCTTTGAGGCCTTTGAAATAATAAGAATTAATTGACTTGCCTTTGTTAGAATTTAAATTAGAATTGTGTAAACAGCCTATGTCTGAAACACTACCCCCCATTTCTCTTTGGTAAGAATGGCAAACCATGACGCCACTCAGAGGGAGAGTATTTATATGCAACATTATTGCCATCTCATTTGACGTGTCCTGGATGTATACATCTGACCCATCACGATCATATCTTCCTTTTCAAGGATTCATTAACATTTCCCTGTTTCTCCCTTTTAGCCTTTTTGCACTGTGATTTAAAATCCTGAAAAAAAGGATAGAGCAGGATGAGACAGTCTGCTGTCCACAGACTGGGAAAGTCGTGAAGTGCTTTTGCCGTGCTGCCCACACACTGCGAAGGACCCCTGCTCCACATCTTCAGATCTCTAGGCCTGTAGCCATATCTATTATATCAGATAAGCTTTGAAGAAACTGGAGAGTGACGACAAGTGTGGCATGTTACTTTGAGACTTACTTACTTTGAGACTAAGGTCTAATCTTCCTGTGGTGAACTTTTGAAATTGAAATAGGCACGTAACAAGGTGCAGTCGTTTGCAAATGGTTGAGTTTAAACTCTCATCTTGTGTTCATTCTTCCTGTTGAACTTATATGATATGAAGATATGATTGGTTAGCATGAAGCCAGTATAGCCCTGATAAATTCTCAATGCCAGGCATAATGCTTTTTAATTCATGTCCTTGGAAGGCAAGATGTTCTGGGTCCCCTATATGGAAGATAAAATGTCTGTAAGGAAATTTTCTCTTATTCCAGCACCTCCTGTCATTTCTGCTGCTTTTTGCCAGGTGCCTATGGCTTTTGGTTGGTAAACTGCAAGCAGCTGCCCCTGGACAGCAGACCCACTGTAGCGTTATCAGTGCCTAAGCAGGTCTCAGACCCTCAGCATTATGTTACATTACTCACTCACTCTAACACACACACACACACAGAGACACACACACAACACACACACACACAAGGTGTTGTTCCACATCCATCTAGCACCATCACACCTGTGTGTCCTCCCTGCATCACACACACGCACACAGTGAAATACACAGAAGAACAATGTATAGAAAGCACATGAGCTATACAGCCCAGAGCAACTCTACATTTGCGCTTTGGATGTCTTTTATGACTGCCATTTCCCATATGCCTCACTCAGTCTGTCTTCATGTTTGATGCGTGTATATCTATGGCCATTTGTCATTCAAGGTCTCTTGCCATCTTTCCCAGAGGTGCACAAAGTACTGCATTTCACTGAGCCAGGCTATTCCGCATGATGGCGCAAATGCAATTTTTTATACATTAACTACATTACTGACTGTTGGTTGATTGCCAGTGCAGAATGGGATGTTGAATTAGTGACACATATCAGGGCAGTGTTTCCTACTCAGTGTTTATTCAGTGTCACCTTCAAATGTCGGTGGCGCACACAGAGAGAATCACAAACAGAATCAAACAAAAGAGAACACATAAAAAGAAATTATATTTATTTCTGTAATATACTCTTTGTAGCTAAGCAGTTGTGCTTTTCTACAAACATCTGTGGTCTTGTCTAATTGCATGCCATGAACAGTCAAGCCATAATTATCCCTCGTCAGATTCTATCTGTGGCAGTATCATTTGACACGAGGATTGCACTGAGTTTCAGCACTGGATAATGGGGGGGGGGATTTAAGATCATGTATGAGTCTCTGAAGGGTCTGCTGCTGAGATGGGATCCTGACAGCGTTGGGCTATCTAGTTTGAATCCTTAGAGACCATAGAGGATCTATAAAGAAATCTTGAATTTGAATCTATGAATAAATATGATTGTGTTCACTATTTATTTTTTTCCATTGTAAAACTTATTTTGGTAGCCCTACTCCTTTCAGGAGAAGGCATCATTATTGAATCCCAAAAAAAGCCCTTCATCAGAGTTGTGAAGCCATTTGCACTTGAGTCACTGCATGTGGTTAATGTGAGTGTTAGGTGGACTTTCCAAACCATTCATTTCCTTAGCCCCTTCTAAAGAAGACTGGCTGAAGGACTGTGGCTGCTCTTTAAGACAATAAGGTTTTGAGCGCTCTCTCAACGTGGCCCTGGAAGTATAGAGGCTGTAATTAATGACCAGCTGCAAAAGCCCCTGGCCCAGCCTCCCATCCACCCCCTCTCTCTAGCTGTGAGTATGCAGCAGTGCTGCAGATTTTGGAGGGCCACATGAGGCTGAGGCTAAGAAGTTGAATTATAGGCCACAAATAACAGATAGGTTTGTGCTATGGCCCAGTGTGGAAGGGAGCACACATAAAGATGCGAAGGAAGAGGAATTTTGTTCTTTTCTCAACCAAATGAAGTGTTGTTCACTAGATTAAAGTAAATATGAGGTTATTGTGGAAGATTCATGTTTCTGAAATGGAAAATTGGAAGATGAAGAGGGGTGTTTTAATCGGAAGGAGCCAAAAATAATGGTTGTGCTGATTCATGTTTCAAACTAAATATTTATTAATTTGTTTGTTTGTTATCAGGTTATTACCAGAGACCGTGGGTTTACTGTATGTCGGCAGCTATGACAGACCCTTTGCCCGGATGAAGGTAAGAAATAGCGCACATGCACACCCACAGGCACACACTTACTGAATGCAGATTGCAAAAGAAAAACAGTCTTTTCACATACACACACAGAGAATGTTCTTGCCATTTTTATTTTCACAAGAATGTAAATTGCAAAAGAAAAGCGATGTCATTGCACAAGAAAAGCAGTCTGAAGTTACTGGCTGATTAGGAAACAATCTAGCTAGAAAGGGAACAAAAATTGAGTGCAGAGTTCAAAAGTATGTTCAGTATCATACAATAGTTATTCTCATCCTCTCTTGGCTGCAATTACAGAGGGTCCGCAGGGTGATAAAAAGGATTAAAAGGTAGTGAATAAACTGAGAAAGAAAGAAAAAAAGGTTATTAAATGCCATTAATCACTATTTATAATAAAAATAACAATTTTATAAAGATTTTAAAGCAGTGACTCATGAAAACAGGTTTATTTAACATTTAATTTACAGTTGCTCATCCTCCAAGTCAGTGATTTGTTTAGTTCAGCCTATGCTGAGGAATAAGAATAAGTTTGATCTATAGCATGCTATATCAACAGTCTCTTTTTATTGTTTCTAAGCTTGTCTAACTTTACAAAGATGTATATTTAAGATATTTTATAGACTGACCATGTCCATAGTAGCTATATTAGAAGTAATAAATGAGAGACAGCTACACTTATGTACACTCAAGTGAGGAAGTAGGGGTTTTTCCTTTTTATTTTCCCCTTTGTTATTTCAGACAGTTCAATAATTAGACAGTAAAGCATCTAACCAGTAGACTGATGAGGGAATTCTTCAAATATCTGACAAGGAGCTGTACGTGAGAAGTAGGGTTTTTAAGAATCTCTCTTGGTTTGTTTAGTTCACAATGTTGAACAGTAGGTTCAAAATGACATTTGCACCAGTTGTAGTTTTGTGGATGATGCAATGACTGAGAGGTTTGTGAGCCAGTGTGGGTCCCGCTCCAGACTGTGTGTGGGCCAGAGCCAGCAGAAGGGCAGAATGAAGTGGATTTGGATGGATTAAACACCAAGTGTGAAAGCATCATGATGGCCAACACCCATCTATACACACACAGAGACACACATACACACACACACAAATGCATGCATATATTCACAAACATGTTCCAGATGGGACCTAAACAAATCATTTCCTGTCACTCTTAAGTGTTAAGCAGCCAGTCTGTTTCCCCTTACTATCTGTGTATAATTGATACCTGCCTGTAAGTCGTAATGACCAATGTTTCCCTCAGTTAGATGGATGTAATATGGCATCAGATTGTCTTGAATGCTGAAGATTTTCTTGCTCATATTAATTTTTTCTCTGTCCTCCTTTTGCTCATCGCTGAAATCTGGTTTCTTGCTTACTTCGTCTACCCCGTTGAGATATATTCAGATATCATTAAAAGAAATTAATCTGAGGGATGACAGATTTTGTTTGTATATTTGTTTGTCTGTTTGTTTAAATTCACTGAAAAGTCCTGATATTCTTCTTAATGCACATTGTGTTAGGTGTTGAACAGATCCTCTCCTACCTAGTAGTGGTCACCAGACGCATAATGGCAGCAGCCCCTGCGCAGCAATGCTGTTCAGATATCTTGAGTTAGTTTCCCTGTTGTCTGTTTTTTTGCAGGTAAACAAAGAACTGAGAAAGTATGACAACAAGATCATTGAATGCACATTCGCCAACAACAGCTGGGTGTTCATGAGACAAAGAGTAGACAAGAGCTTCCCAAACTCCTATGATACAGCAATGGGTGAGCATCTGACAGACATGCTAATTTCACATCCAACCACATCTACTCTACCCCATTTAGTTTCTGTAATTTAAAGCCTGGTTTAGAACAATCTTTTTAGTACTGAGTACACTCTTTCATGGCAGCAGTGGAGGGCTGTAGGAAGTGTCCATCATGTGGTGTGTTTTGACTTCCTGTTCTGTGTGTCCGGTACTGTTCTGCAGCTGTATGCAACAGCATCCAGCACCCAGTCACAAAGGAAATCCTCCTGGAGTTCGTGGACAGGTGTGCCCAAGGACAGACACGCAAGCACCCCTCAGACCCTGATGCCAAACTCATGCCCCCACCCCCACCCAAGCGGCCCAATCTGTCTGCACCATAGATGACTGTTTGTGCAGAGTGGATATGACTGGGCTGTGGTGTTAAACATAGTTTCCTCTACTGTAGGACGGACAGATCAAAGCAATTTCGTATTCATTCTTCTTTCAGACTAATGGATGCTAACTTGCCTGACCATTCTCCCCCAGTCTGACTACCTTTTAGGCAAAGGTTCTGAATTGAATTGTCATTCATTGCATTCTGATCCCTGTCAGAGGACAGTCCCCATCCAGTCTTACTGTCTTCAGTGGTTAGCATCTGATATTTCATCTGTGTGATTTTTATTGTTTCATTTTACTTTTTGGTCTGTTGTTGACATGTCACTATTTCCCTGGGTGGAGTAACTGGGAATTCTGAATCTGAAGTTATGGTTCCCTTATCATGGCTAAAGCAATGTTGGGCCTCAGCCTACTTCTGATCATGACATTGGACATTACAGACCTCTGTGTTCGGTTTTTGATCAGGCTCTAGACCCCACCTCTGACTCTCATTTTAGACATTGTAACACAAACTTTGTGTCTTTCTGTATGACAGGGGTATCATTTCCTTGTGTTTAATTGCACACACACCCTTTCACACCCATTACTGGTTTTTGTATCGGTTAGATGTTGGCTGACATCAGTTTTACTCAGTAGAATATTTGTCTCTTAAGGCTGATCCACGGCCCCCCCCCCCCCCCCCCCCATTTGAACCATTAAAATGTCAGGTCAAAACAATGAACATGGTCCTAGCTCTTTCTGTGCAAGTCATTTTCTAATTATGTGTCTGTCTGTCTCTGTGTATTTAGGGATTCATGAATCTCTACTGACAAGCCTACTGGCACATGTTCCTCACATGCATGAGTGTCTTGCAGCTTCTGGCGTCACATGAGAGTCCTGCTCTGTATGAGAGCTCACCTTTGTGCAGTGTTGTGGCACACAGTCATAGCAGCTCTGACAATACCTGTTCAAGTTAAGCTTCTGTTGATTTATTTTATTTAAAATCAAGTTCTCATGGCAGCTGAGTGGAGCCGTGCAGTGTTTTAGATACGTCATACCTGGACCCTAAGCACATCAGGTTGACATTAATTAGAATTATTTTAAATCTGAGTCTAATTAGTTGGCACCTAATTGTCAAAATGGAAAATAGAGCAAATAAAGGTGAAAACCAATTGGATGTAGATGCAGTATGTCAAAGAAATGGTCTGGTAAGTTTTACAGTCTCAGGAATTCATGTTGTAATGTCAAACTCGGGACATTTTCTATTGTCTATTCATATTATGCAAACAGCACTGTTAAACATTGAAGAGAGTCTGTGCTGTATGCATGTGATGCAGAACAGTAGCATCACAACAAGAGGTGCTGGGAAAATCCTTCATATTTTTTGATTGTGTATTTTTGAAAATTGTTCTTACATTTTGAGGTCCCTGTAAATTTTGTGGAATCGGTGCTTCAGCATAAAGATATCTTATCCTGAGAACATTGTGAAGTTGTTGTTATGGCTGGGTGTACAAACACCTTAGGCTAGGTGTCATAGCCTAAGGACCCAACCATCAAGACAGATCATCATGTAGATGTAGGTGCAGGGAGAAATACCTTGTTCACAAACAAGATGAAGAAACTCTTACCAGTGGTGCCAGGGCAAAGGAAGCTAATTACATGGTTCCAGATATAAGAAAACTGGAAAATTTTATTCATTTTGTTTTATAGTAGATAGTAGTATAGTAGTCATAACTATGCAACTATGGTCTTGTATCTTGCAGATTAAATGTTGTGTTTTTGCTGTTGTGAAATGTAAATAGCTAACACCAGTGTCTCGGTTGAATAAATCAGGGAAAGAAGGGCTAGCAAACGGCTATGTAGAGATGCAAAATGATGTAATTAGGCTTTGATTAAACCAAATGTTCAGGCATGTGTGCAGTCATTATGCTGCCACAGACCAGTCTGAAAATTGTCTGTTCATTAAGGGAGAGCTGGAATAACAGTTGACCTTTTCAGTTGCAAAAAGGCAAAACAGTCAGACTTCCTTCCTTGAAAAGACTAAGTGGTGTAAGTGCACTGATGAGAGATGAATGACCTGAAAAGGTGAGATGCAAGCATGCATATGGTAAGATTGTTGAATGCTCTTTGATGTATGTATTGGAACATTTTCACTCTTCAACAGCATGTGGGTTGTCATCTGATGCAAAGCACATTGGTTATTGTTTTGTTTTGTTTTTTGTCAGAATGTAATGTATGTGTACGCTTACATGAGGGACGTGCATGAACATTTAAATCAGATTTAAGATCAGATTTTTGTCTATGGTTCAAGTTTCGGTTTATTATAAAGCTCTTAAAAAACAACAGTTGACCAAAGTGCTGTACAGTCCAACTAAGTAAAGAGTGATCAGGACCAATGACTGCAAAGGCACAATTGCCTTTACTCTTTAGCTTTCAATATCTGCAGAATGTACATGAGCACTTTATTGTTGAAGTGCTCATTTCCCTTAAATATTTTATGTCACAAATTGCATTCTTTTCCCAAGGAGGAATAGGGTGTAAAAACACATGGTGTGAGTATTATGTGTATCATGTTTTATATATATAATATCATAATATTGTGTATGATGGCTGCACATTTCATCATACTTTTCAAGGAATCACTTCCTGTGGGAATCAAGAACCGAGAATCGAATGCTTCATCCCTGCTGTATCCCTCTCCCATTATGCATTCCTCTTATCAGTGCTGGCATGTGTTTCAGACCATGGTCAGTGGGTCTTTCTCAATAAAATATTTTAATAGATAACACAGTTCTACATAGTTTACCTCCTTCTAATAAGCTTCTGTGGTCACCCTAGTTGTATGGGCTATTATAGGCCTATGGCTTGATACAAAAAACCTGTGTAGACTGCTTTCTAAACAGTAAGGAATTGATAAAGAATTGAACCGATACGCAGTTGACAATGACATTGATATTGATAAAATCCTATCAATTCCCACCCCTAGCTGTAATTGACCGAATGATTGAGTAGTCTGATTATGTAGCCCCTTATTATGCTGCGTATTTAACAGGCTTCCTTTCCTCTTCTCTTGCACTAATGCACAAGCATTACTCTGTAATCACATTACCACATTTTTTAAAGCTGAATTAGTTTGATAAACAACATGTTGATAAGTTGTTATGTAACTGGCAGGCAGCATCAGTGATACATTTAGTATGGGAAGAGTAGTATGTAAGGTCCTTGGAGGTAGTGCACCTAGGCGCAGCAAAATTGGATCGGGAGTTGAGCATGCCAGCCGACTGACTAGCAGACTCTTGAGATAGCAAGAGGGGGAATTCCTAACGTTGTACATGCACAGCTAAGCTAGCTGCCTGTGTATGTAAAGGATTCCCCAGCTACAACTCACTGTAACCAAGGTAACCCGCACAATCTAGCCCCAGGCTCAAACCCTCGACCTCACAGCAACATTGGATTAAGTACCACTATATCCTGAGGTCATCCTGCATGGTCCAGTCCCAGGTTAGAACCCTCAACCTCACAGTAAAATTGGATTGGGAGTTAAGTGGAAAAAAAAGACCAATATGACCTGCGCAAAACAATAAAAGCAGCAAAATGGGACGACAGGTACAAGCTTGAGGAGCAACTGGAGGCTAGCGATTCAGTTCAGTGATTCAGGCTAACAAAAGGTACAGCAATGAGTTGTGCGCACAGCACAAAGCATCTGTGGATGTGATCTGCCCTCTATCCAGGGCTTGTATAAGATGCAATGCATCAGGAAGAATGAAGAATTAGTAAGGACCCCAGCCATCCTAGTCATGGACTGTTTCAGCTGCTACCATCTGGCAAGCAATATCGAAGTCTGAAGTCTCGGACCACCAGACCAGAACAGTTTTATTCCACCAAGCAACAAGGCTTATGAACACTGAAACAATGAAACAACAGCCTAAGCCTGTGCCTGTCGCACTTTAAATTTTTTTTCCTCACACACTTTTCTCTCTCAACACTTAACATACTGTTTATTTATTATTTATTTTTGAGAAGCAAAAACAAAACAATTTTACTCTCTTATAATAGTATGAGATGTAATAAAGACAATCTTGAATCTTGAGTGTGCTTGTCAATCAACTGAAAAGTTCTGATAGCACTCTTTTCAGAGTACTACAATCTTGCGCTGTGGCGTTTCCATACTAGGTGATTGTACCTCTCCATAGCTGAAGGATGGATTTTGAAACCCTGAATTTTCTTTTGTCAAGGGAAGTTGTCAAGACTTCTTCATGATGTGTTGAGTGTTAGCAGTCTATGTAAGGTCTTCAGTACAACTAAAACTTGTAACTTTCTCCACAGGCTTCCCACTGATCTTTAATGGAGTGTAACTGCCACTCTGCTGCCTCCTATCCACCACCATTTCCTTTGATTTACTGACATTCAATGTCAAGCTGTTAGCCTGGCACCAATGTGCCACCTATTCAACCTGATCCAGGTAAGCTTGTTCATTGTTGTTGCTTATTAGGCCCATGACCACCGTGTCATCCTCAAAAGCTGTGACTACTGCTGGCTCTGCAGTCATAAATGTAGATGTTGTACAGCAGGGGGCTCAAAACACAGCCTTGGGGTGGCACCAGTGCAGATCGTTAATGTGTCAGATCTCCACCCAGTCTAACCACTTGTGAACAGTTGGTGAGAAAGTTGTACATCAAGTGACACAGTGTCGTGTTCAGCCCCTGGGCCTTTATACTTGTGACCAAGGTAAGGGCGCGTGCACCACGCGAGGCTCAGCGTCTCTTTTCGCATTTCCTTACCTGTATTTATACATGAGTAATGACGAGTTGAATCTAGAATCTTAGAAGGCCCACAAGGGGATGATCTCAGGTCCGCATGCGCTCGCAGGCCGCCAGTTGAATAGGCCTACTGTGTTTTAGCATTATTCAACTTTAACAGCCTTTCGTTGCCCATGTCCCAATGTCTTTTTGTAGACATTAGCAGTCAAAATTGTAAAGTTATTATATTTCCCCCAAAATAATGAAATTCCTGTTTTAACAATAGATACGTTTTCTTTGCACTATTTTAAGTATCATATATGAATGTAGTAGTCCTACAGTGATAGTAATACTGAAAATGATAGTAGATTTTGTTGTTTCCATTTTACAAAATGTTCCAACTTTGCAATTGGAGATTGTATTATGGTACAGGTGATTCCATTTATGTTAACGAAAAACATAACAACATAACACTGGTTTGTAAAACAAATAGAAATGTTTCACATCAAGTACAATACAAAGGAACAAGATTAATCTGTAATTTGGGGTTAATCACATTTTGTTTTAATGAAAATGGACAATGATGTAGTGTCCTGTAAGGTGGTGAATCACACTTGGAAAATGATCAATCCACCTGAGGAACATTAGTGAACTGACATAATTTCCAAATAAAAATAAATGTTAACAGAAGGATTGTTAACTGACTGCAGATGACCCCTATGTCATTTCACTGGCATGGCACACCACACCACACCACACCACAAACCAAACAGCTAATCGAAGGTTCAGTGTTATTGCGCAATAAGGATTCCAATCTTGAATTTGCTGCCGTATTGCCTTTAGCCACATCAAAGAGGATCCTCTAACCCAATATCCCAGTGAAAGTATTACCTCTGTGGCACTTTAATATTTAATAGCCTTGATAAATGACTCTGGGCTTGTGGAATATTCAGAGAGCCCAACATCTACCTCGAAATCAGCACATGTAAAGATGAAAGCATCATGACTGGTTTGGCTTGCTGAAGGGGCTCACTGTGTTTGGATGGAATCCATTTTTGTGAGTAAATCTGTGCTGGGAGACATTGTAGGCATTGCCAAAGTCATTACATTTTTATTGTCTTCTTGAAAAGTATGATGGCTTGAGGTCTCAAGTAGGTTTTTCTGAGTCATTCTGAGATGAGCTAGTGTACATATAGCCTACTGTATGGATCATTCAGTCTGCAACAGCATTATCCTCCCATTACACAAAACAGCCCCAGTTAACTGCCTTTTGATAGAACATTTAGCCTATTCCTGCTTTATTAGGTTACTTAATGTACCTGGGATGTAAGCATAAAGTAAATTGTGACTTGTTGCTTTTGACACATGATAGTTTTGTTATTTTTATTTCATAGGAGCCAGTGAAAGACTAAAAAAGCTCTATGCTGAAGCAAAGTGATAAAATGTTAAAACAGGAAGAGCATGTAATTTTCCTGATTTGCCACCTTTTTGAGATTTAACAGCACTGTTATTTTGGTTTAGATCATCTGCAGAGTAGGCAAGATTCATCCAGCCTCAGATGACCTTCCTTCCACTGCAGGACCACAGTTTGTGTTCTCTCTGCTCTTTTCCTGCTTCTAGCTCTACCTTCCCCTATTCTCACATCTAGAGACATAGCTTACTGCTCAGCTTATTGCTTACACATTTTAGAAGCATACTCTCCACCTACTGAGCTCTTCTACAAGTTTCCCATGCATGCACACCATCTTGTATGTAACATGGAATCTGCATATTTTGCTTCTGATTTCTCTTCACCTGCTCCACTCTACATCTACCCCTAAGCACATAGTCAAATTTGTTTGGCCTATGTTATAGCATGATCCAAAATGGTCCTGTTGCCATAGCATCAGCAATCTAGACATTTACACACAGAATATGGTTCCATATGTGTCTTTTTTTTTTTCTTTTAACGGTAGCATTTTGCTCTATAACAAGTGCATTTATCTTTAATCAATAGGCCTATAGATTGAAGATAATTGTGAAAATCACATTGTATAGAATGGATAATGATGTAGGCCTATAGATTTGTAATTTGTAAGTCTGTGTTAACATTTGTGTGGTCCTTAATGAATCTATAAACAATGGTAAAAGGGAAGACATGCATTAAGCTGCAGTCCTGTGGGTGAGTGTTGTGACGTAGCACAAGCAGATGGGAGCCTATGAGTCATAAGAAGCCACCTGAGACCTGACAGGTTGACTTTGGCTGACATATTCCCACCCCCATCTCTCATGAAGACGCTTTTTCAACCCAGAAAGAATGTATTGTCACATTGTCACAAAATAATGCCTATATATTGAAAATTCTGTTGATGAGGTCCTCAAAAAATGAAATAAGTTTACAGTATACTGCCTTTAAATCTGTCTTGACAAGCCTAGTGACTTAAAAAACATTATTTGGTCGGAATTCACCATTTTTCCTGAACAGAAAAATTGAGAAGCTTTTTAGAGTGTGTCCTTGCAGCTGGCCTCATTTATTACAAATGTAGCTATGGTAACTTTTCACTTCCCTGCAATGGCTGTATTTTCACTCTTTCAGTAGTTGAGAACATCTGTCTTTTAAGAATGCAAGTTAAAGCACAAGAAGGGTAGTTGCCATCAACTTCAAAACACAGAAATATTGCAATGAGCAAAATATAACAGTATCTTTGTTGTGCACATTTGTGAACATAGTTTTTTTTTTTTAATGAAGTATAAGCATTTGTGTGTTGCATTTGTGGTATAAAATGAGGACCTCTGCTTTGTGTATATGTTTTCCTCTGGTTGGATGGTTCATGCTACAGGATCTTTCTGTCATAACCTACCCATTGGTGGTGTATGTGAACCCATTGCAGCAGCTATGATATGTGGTGTATTGTACTGCAGCATCCCCCTATGTTCACACACCCTCCTAAATACAGCATACTAATAAGTGCAACATGTACCAAATCTGATGCCCAGATGGCAGCTTTTTGTGTCTGAATGATGAGTCACCTTTAGATTCACTGGTCAAAATGACTGCATGGATTCAGTCCACTTGCAACAAATGAATTTAAGTACTAATTGTTGATCTTGTTTTTCACAGTGGAATAAAATTGTTAGTGATACTGTTGCTGCAAATGTGCTGTAACCCTGGTGTGCATAATGTCTTTTTTCCATTCTAATAATGTCCTGGAGGCAGCTGTAGCCTCTTTAATTCGTACATTATTTATGTCTTGTGCATCTTAGACTGCAGCATGAGTTGTCTTCACAGATGCATGCTGACAAAATGTAACATACAGCAGGGAACAGCAGTTGATTCGAGCACACTAACCTTGTATTTACAACTCATAATTCATGGCATAAAACACTGATTTAATTGAACTAAGAAGCTGTTGTCATATGTCTGAAGAACTCTACAGGCCTACTTAATGAGCTGATTAGCTATACATACCCTCTAATGTGTCTAATGTAGTGATGTAGTGATGTCCGTCATTATCTATTCTTCCTCTGTTGTCCTGTAAGGCTCTTTTACAGAATTGTTTTTGAACCTTAAATTCACAAGATTGGACATGGATATGAAGCATAGTTTGTACCTTATCTTAAAATAAATAGAATCATGTTATTCAAATGAATGCCCAAAACAGGTAAACATTAAATACCACTAATTCTTTTCTCATTTGAATCAAATTCATGTCATGCTATAACAATGGCTGTGGATGGGTTGAATATAAGCTCCTTTATAGCCTGTATCCACTAATTATTTGCATTGTGGATTGTTTTTTGATTTTATAGTGGACTTTTACAAGCTATGTATTCACTTTACAGCTGCATGCTGGTCAAAAATGTCATGAATTTATCCCATCGCCTACTCTTCACTTGAATATCGACTCGGTTGTCTAAGAGTGTTAAGACCGCTCCGAAGCACGTGATTTACTCCGTTTTAACGACGCTCCATAAATATGCACACTCTCGCAGACCTCAGACATCGCCTGCAGCAGGAAATCATTCCCACATAAGCGTGCAAACATAAGAACGTGAAATATTGTGATATATTGCTGGGAAAGGTCACACAATACAAAAAGTACATGTTGGATTTAATGTTGTCTTATTTTGACAGTTATTATTTCTGTTATTCAATAGACTGATTGTGTAGGCTACATGTTTGTGGGATTCTTTTTTCTGGATACTGTTGATGACGACTGTACGACACAAGGAACTATGTAAAGGTACATTTTTTGTCTTTTACAAATAGCCTGTGTAGATAACTAAAGTCTGGAGCCCTGTCGGTCGTGGTGGTGTGTTTTTCGCTGTTCCGATTTGGTGTCCAAGAGGTTTGCATTACGCGCAACGCGCAATACTTTAAGGCTTCTGTGGATTTACTTTATTTCTTTTTATTTTAGTAATAGCCGACGTTGCTTTTCCCTGAACACTTTAGGTTTTGTGAGACCAGTGCAAAAGGGCTAAACAACAAAAAACCTATAGTAAGGTGTTATAATGCAAATGTTCATTGGGAGGGAACAAAATAATTGGTCTTGTTAAATCATAAAAAATCTTCTATATGAGCCTTCAGTAGCCATATTTGTCCACTTTCTCACCTTGTTAATGTTGAAATAGCTCCCAGGCAGTAGTGGTAGACCAAGAAAAATTACACTTGTCAAGCCTTTTAAGCCTGTAGCTATTTCTAAAGATGTTCATGTTTTATAACATTTCATCTAAAATCTGTCTTCGCCTGACATGGCATTTGGCATAACTTGCACTCCATTACACATTAAAAAGTAGCCTAAGGAAAAAAAGCTTTTTGATGAACTTTCAGCAAATTATTTGGATTATAATGCAATGCAGTTGAAACGTAGTTAAATTGACATTAGGCTGCATCAATTAGCCTAATATAACTTGTTGATTAATCAGTATTGGCGTGATCTCCTAACATCACCTTGACATTTAAATTTTATATGACAATGTGAGACCAAGGGTAATTGTCTAAAATGAGTAGATTATTGTGATTGTGTCTCCGACCCCTGCTGGTGATGTGGAAAATTGAATCTGAATCATATCACTAAATGTCAGTGAGATCTTTGCAAAGCCTTGGTGTATGCAGTGTTCTCCACAACCACCAGGTATTCAAAGTGCATAAATAAACCTAGCCTACTACATTTTTCAGGCACATCAGTCCAATGATATAGAGATGAGTGAAAAGGTGTTTCTTGTCAGTTATGATATTATGACTGCATTCAATTTTCAGGCAGACACTGTAGTTTTTATGTCTCCACATATTCTCTAACAATTCTCTAGGTTTTCCAGGTTCCTGACGTACCTAAGGCTGCTTAATCCCCTTTCATCTTCAGTTATGAGGTCTGTACTGGATGGTGTGGCAGACACCACTTTTAGGACAATTACCTCTGGACTGCAGTATCTTGGCTCTAATGATGTCAGCTATGATGACCCAAGTACAGATGCCGACCTCACAAAGGGTGGATTTTCTCTCCAGAAGCCGTTATCGGCATTCCGCAGCTATTCCTTCCCAGACAAAGTGCAATCAAATGAGGAACTCATCTTGAATGTTTACCCCACAAACTCCTCTGACCTGTTTGGCAACAAGAGCTCAATGGGGGATGAGGAGAACACTCTTGAGTGTGGGGAGAATTTTATGGACATGGAGTGCTTCATGGTTCTGACACCTAGCCAACAACTGGCAGTGGCTGTCATGTCACTTACCCTGGGGACCTTCACTGTGCTAGAGAACCTTGTGGTCCTGTGTGTAATCTTGCAGTCTCGCACTCTCCGCTGCAGACCCTCCTACCACTTTATAGGTAGCCTGGCTGTAGCAGACCTGCTGGGCAGTGTCATCTTTGTCTACAGCTTTTTGGATTTTCATGTTTTTCATCGTAAGGACAGCCCAAATGTTTTCCTCTTCAAATTAGGAGGGGTGACTGCTTCATTCACAGCCTCAGTTGGGAGCCTGTTCCTCACAGCCATAGATCGGTACATTTCTATCCACCGACCACTGGCCTATCGCCGTATTGTTACCCGTACCAAGGCAGTCATTGCCTTCTGCATGATGTGGGCTATATCCATTATCATTGCAGTTCTTCCTCTGCTAGGCTGGAACTGTAAGCGTCTAAATTCAGTTTGTTCAGACATTTTCCCATTGATTGATGAGAACTACCTAATGTTCTGGATTGGTGTGACCAGTGTATTGGTGCTTTTCATCATTTATGCCTACATGTACATCCTGTGGAGAGCACACCACCATGCCGTAAGAATGCTGAGTCGGACTTCTCAGAAGAGTTTGGTGGTGTATTCAGCTGATGGAACTAAGGTGCAGACAACACGCCCGGAGCAGACTCGCATGGACATCCGCTTGGCTAAGACACTGGTGCTCATCCTCGTAGTGCTGGTCATTTGTTGGGGTCCTCTGCTGGCCATCATGGTCTATGACCTCTTCTGGAGGATGGACAATTCCATCAAAATAGTGTTTGCCTTCTGTAGCATGCTCACGCTCCTCAACTCCACTGTCAACCCAATCATCTATGCCCTGAGGAGCAAAGACCTCCGCCGCGCTTTCCTGAGCACCTGTCGAGCATGCAAAGGCAGTGCCCAACAGTTAGATAACAGTCTGGAGTCCGACTGCCATAATAGACATCCCAATATTGCTGCTAATCGAGCTGCAGAGAGCTGTGTGAAGACCACTGTGAAAATAGCCAAAGTCACCATGTCTGTCTCAACAGAGACATCTGCTGATGCTGTGTGAACAGTCATAATATCGTACCATCATTCTAATCATGAAGCAATCATCAATCTTAAAATACGGAACTTTGAGGTTTATATCATGGAGTCATGAAGAATTAGCAGCGTTTCAGAAATTCAACTTCTTGCTTGTCATGAAACCTCTGTGTTGGCAACGTTTGCCCTTATAGTCATGATCTGTATTTTTCTACATTCAAATCAGGTTTTGAACAGTGCTTTCTTCTATCACGGGGATAAGGGGCTACTGAATTTTATGTTAAAATAATCTCAGTGAGAGAGCATTTTTCATGTTATCATGAATTCTGTCTTATGTCTCATCAGATTTAGCCAAGCTTTTCTGACCAAATGTTTGTCTTGCACTCAAAAACCGAAGTATATCCTTTTGTAGTTGGATAATATTCATCATGTTGTATTTTGTGTACTGAAGAATCATGTTGAGTGTTTAATCATGTATATTAGAATGATTGTAAAGTCAGTCTACTAATGTTTTCTTTATAATTCAAAGTCCAACACTCAAAACACAATAAATAAAATTAATCAGAGAAACATCATCTTACAGTGGGCAATTCTGCTATTTAGCTCTAGTGTGACACCTAGAGTTAAAACTAGGCAAAACCCACCACTTGTCTTTATGCCTGTTAGGCTACACCTCCTGCACATCTTGTTTTAATCAATGTTTATATATATATATATATGATGAAACATGAAACAATCAGCTATACTAAGCTATACATGTACATACTCTAAATATTGGATTGACGTAATAGTGATGTGCAGTGACAACTGTACATCTACAATTCTTGTGTCTGTTTTGATTTTTCTGAAATAGAGAATTCAAACATTTCAGTGTTCAGTCAGATCTCATTGGCTGACACAAAACAATACTGTACAATACTGGTAAATGTAAGCTATATAGAAACCGTTTAGAACAATACATTTGAAATCATTTAGCACATCAATATTTGCTCTGCTATTAGCAAAAAAAAAACAAAAAAAAAACAGTGCGCTGGTCACACTACACAAAACTGTAAAAAACACATTTAAAAATTAGACTAGACAGTTTGATATAAGTGATATATAATAATAATTTTATTGAAAGCCAACAAATATCTTTGATGTGTTTAGATATACATGTGTATAGTGATGTGTCTTGATATTTCCTGTTGTTATTTCACTCACAAAGGTGTCCCTGCAGCTGGGCTACAGGGATTCTTGCACAATGTGAAGATTCTGAGGTTTATTCTGAGGTTTCTAAAATTGTTCGGAACTGTATTGAGATGGCATAACATTTTTGTCTTTTTAATAGCATATTTAAATTTGTGTAGTAAAAAGAATTTGCTTTCTCACTAAGTGATCTATAAACATTACATGTATTGTTAACACAATTGCCTACTTACTGGCTGTACTAGCGTGGAATATTGGAGATTAATCATCAAAGTGTCAAGTGGCTTTTGTTCTTGTATTCAAACAGTCTGAAAAAAAATCACTGAGCATTGTGTTTGATGCATTTGTTCTGTAATTTGTATTCAAGCTTTGAATAAAGACACTACTAATGATCACAAGAACTTTGCATACCTTCTTATACAAAATAACAACAGTGGAGCTAATGGAGTGTTGTAGCCTTGTATAAGCTACATTTTCAGAGTATCAGCTCACAGCAGTAAATCTTCCATCTAGGCCATACATGAAAGATCAATAATGCATAATTAAAAAAATGTCCACAATGTATACAAATATAATCTATAGTGTATACAATGTATACAAATATAATCTGTAGGCATCATAAGAAATACTGAGAGCAAATGTTTTTTCAGGACCCAATAAAGCACACACATGCACCCATTTCTCTCTCCTGGGGACAGAATGTGGAAATAACATCCAAAGATTATTGTTTTACAACTTTTTACCTATATGAAACACAATTGCTTACTATTAGTTAGTTACTATTGTATGTGTACAGGGGAGACCTGTTATTTTTTGGTCACTAATAATCTTAGCAGAAGTTTTGATCATTTCATTTATTTACTATACAGTCTATGATGTGTTGAATTTTCTCATTCTTTTTCCTATCAACAGCATTCGGTGACCTCAAACAGAAGGCTTATGGATTGATTCACACCTGCTTTCTCCTTTAAGCCATACACTTCAAATCAATTAATACATATACTATACTATAATTCAAGTGTACCACAGATACATTTATGTGTTATAATTCTGGTATGCTTTTTACTTTGAGATTGAAATAAGTGCACTGGAATAATAGAGTAGTTTACGCCAGCAGAATTTATTTAATGTGTAGGCACCTTTTTGTTTTTACACTGAAGGCTATACTATCATGATGCCGAAATGCTCTGCATTATACCCATCACTGATTACTAACAGAGCACACACGCAAGTGAGTACACATTAGCCTAGAGGAGTGTGAAGCTTCTACCTGAGCAGAGGGATTACTCAAGGGCAACTCAGCCATGGATGTGAACAACGGTGAGTGATGTAAACGACTTCCCCTGCTCATTTTTATTCAGTCTGACAGGGATTTAACCAGCAACCCTTCAGTCAGAAGTCCTTTTCCCTGGCCTGTAGGCCATGATACTGCAGTGGACAGTATACAATTCCCTCTTGCACAGTGGTTCAAATTTATGGACTGGTGTTAGAATTTTGGACACTGGTGTCATCACAACATTGTGTTTTTAAGTGTAAGAGGCCCTAAACCAAATATTATATACAAGTAGTATACACCATGAATATTTTTGCTGTAGGCTATACCTGTTAGTCATAGCCTACAAATACGCAATAACGTATACAGAATAGGGTTCCAAATTGGGATTCAGTCATGTTTATGAACCATACAGGTTCATGTAACCTCCTACTAGTTAGGGGGCAACATCGTACACAGTGAAGCCGTTTTTGTTTCCGGTAACAAGAGCATCGGAACTGTTGCCATTTATCATTTTGTCAGGAAAATTGTGAAAAATGGCTGTCAACCGGTTTACCGACATAAATGGAAAAGCAATTACTCTGGATACCCGGTCACATACTGACTTCTGTCGTGAATTCACTGTCAGCACCCCGAAGTTGTCTCTGCGCAGTATTTTGATGTATACCTGCATTATATGGTTGCTTGCATATGCCGTGTTCTTCATAACCGACGTACGTTTTGATCGTGCAAGATTGTGTTGTATAAATTGTTTGTAACGTAGGCCTACGACTTCATTTAACCCCCAGGTCTGATTTCACATCGTACTCTGCTGACGTTGTTTTCCATGCGCCTCCAAATGTTTTGGATCATTAAATGTTAGCGCTAGATCAGATCAGGCTGCTCCATGACGTTAGCCTTCATCAGATTTTGTTCTGATTGCTTAACCCATCTTGGGCTATGAATTGTGAATTGATATGAAAACACATCTGGGATGCCCTGTTTGGGCATTAATGTCTTAAACTGGTAGCCTGTAATTTGTACACTTAAAAATGACTGCAATTTGTACACTACACGCACACAAAAAAAGAAAGCAACCTACTACAAGTGCTTTTATGAATAAACCCATGTGAATAGTCAACTAGCGTGGACAGAACTTTAATCTATGTGAACCTAGTTTATGCTGAAAATAGCATGTTCTTCCAACTTAATTCTGTAGAAGATAAATTCCAAAAAGAGCTTTGAGGGTCTTCTAACATTTTGTTGCTATTTGGTGTGGGCATTTTTGAACAAGTTAAGTGGCCTGATTGACCTTTATTGGTGTCAGCTCCTAGATTTAGTTGTGTCTACAATTTTATTGTGATCGTTTTTAATGTTACATACCTCTGTGCTGTTGTTGTTGGTGAATGCCTGCATATGTTCTAGTTTTAGACCAAACTGATCATAGCAACTGTAATGTGATTTGTTTTGTTATTTCAGAACACTGTTGTCCTTTCCAGTGCCATCATTGTGACACTAGGAAGCATGATAATCTGCATTCATTTCCTGAAAGTGGATCATGAAACATTACTGATTATCAGGTCCCTGGGTGTCCAGGTCTCCTCATCCTTTGCTTCAGGGAGAGAATGTACATCTTTCATTGAAATGAGCAAAATAAAAGACATTGTTATCAATGAAGCTGTTTATATGGTAAGTGTATATTTGATTTGAAACCAAACAGTATTGCTATGCAGTAAATCAGAAACAGTAGTGGATATTTTTCACTCACAAATATATGAAACACTGAAGAGAAGGGGTTTTTGGACATTGTTGAGATAAACATTTTCTCCAGTATTGCTATTGCTATTTTTAATAGTCCATTGAACTTACATTCATAACAACCTTTTGACCTGCACCATCTATTATGATCACAACCTTGCTGTTGCTCTCATTTCAGCACAGGGTCATATATTACCTCTGCATTCTCGTGAAGGACCCTTCAGATCCTGAAATTGTGTCCAGTGTAGTTCCCCTTTTTCAGGTATGTATATATAATTTCTCTTTAATTAATTAGATCATTCTTTATGCTGCACAGATATTACATTGTTTATTAATTATGTTATCTCTGTGAAATGTGTATTTCATGTTTTTCAGAGTTCCAAGCCAAGGTTGAATTGCTTAGTGCATGTATATAAAGCTTGTCAGGAAATACTATTGCAAAACTCGTGACCAGGTAAATCAGTGCTGCAGTCTACATACAAATACTTTCATCCATACAACTGAAAGCATAACCTTATCAGATGAAATTGGTGATATTTGGATTTTGGCCATTATATGATGCCAGAATGCTGTTAAAGGAGTAACAATTTTTTGTGTTTCAAAAGATTTTCAGTTATTCTGGATCTCTGGATTATGTTTATAACTAGTATGAAAATGCTGCATTAAAATCATTTTTTTCAATATTTGTCTCTTATTCTTTCATCTAGATATCATTGGAAGAAAACAATACAAGATGGGTGCATTTCTACCAACCATCACTGGCTAACAATGATCATAATCTTGATCGTTTGAACTGTTGTTTGCAAATTTGGTGTTTCTACTAGCACAAGTTACCACATTCAAAGTAAAAATGCTCGGACAGTTTGGTGGTTGGAACGACTACTCGAGAGCAATTGTTCCAGCCAGGTTACAGCGTTGTTCTTAGTAGTTCCTGTTGGTGGCAGTATGCCATTGAAACAAAAATTAGGAAGACTGTTGCAAAAACTGATACTGTAGGCTCCATGTTTTTCATGAAAAAAAAATCTGAGGGCCATATGATAACCTACTCCTGCAGGGCGCATTCTGCCTTATTAAAACAGGCCTTTTTTATGGTAGGCCTATCCATTCACAGACTTGCTCTGCATTAGAGTAACATCGGGTGACATGCCAAGGCAGCAACAAAGTAGGAATGGTGGTCGAACAGTGACAAATGATACTGACAACCGGAGAGCCCAGGTTCAATTCCCCAGCTTCTTCTTTATTCTTAATTCTTTAGCTAAAATCAATAAATGTCCTTAATGCTGTCTGAAAAGTGTGCCGTATGTGTTGTGTTTATAATTTCAATAAAAAGAAAACTTGAGGGTGTTTTGGTGTAACAGAGCATTGGCTAGCATTGCAAAAAAGATTTGTTATCCAAATTCAAACCACCTACCTCAAGATAGCAAGATGGCTTCTAATTGGTGACAGCAAAGCATGGTTTCAATGCAGTGAGAAAAGCATTCACATTTGGATGATAATTTACATTTTAAGATCATGAATGATGTTTAGAGAAGATTATTACTTATATGGCAGATTGAGTTTTTACGGTTGGCCGGTAGATGGGGTGTGGATCCAGACATCGAGGTTCGGGAGTACATGCTGACAAAATATGTGCGCCGGTCAGCATCACATGATGTGTTGATCACCTGACTAGTCAGTTCTTCCTGTTCGATGAGGCATTCCTGCGATGAACCTTGTATTACACCGATCGCGATAGAACAATAAAATATGAATTTATTTCTGTAGTTATATTGATAATCTGTTGATAAAGTTTGTGGCAATTTGTTTAGTAATTAGCACATAATGAGTATTTTTGTTACAGGTAGCTTAGCCGTCGTTTTGGAAGCTAACCAGTATTAGCAGTTTGGCAATGCAAACAATTATCTTGTCCTAAGGAAGAAATTTAACACGTCGTAATTTGTGTGACACACATGCTAATATGGCCTCTATTCTTGATGAATATGAAGACTCTCAGAACATTCGTCTCCCGGCTCATCCGCCTAACCGCTTGACGGCAACAAACATTGGAATAACTCATTCGGGTAAGCTACTGTGTGCTATGATGTCGGTCGTAGGCTATGCACCGTTATAAGATAAGTAAAATTCCACCACTTCTGTCTGTTTTGTTGTTAAGGGTTTGTGAATGTACGGTTGGAAGAAGAAAAGCCAATATTCAACAAACAAAGGATTGATTTTTCTCCTCCTGAAAAGATCAATCATTTCACAGTATGCAACAACCAGCTTTGCATGAGTTTGGGAAAAGACACTATTCTAAGGTAGGTTGTGACATAACACAATATTGCTGTAGACCTATCAGTCATGATGATTCTTCCCTGTGCTATAAATTTTGTCGTATTTTGATAGTGATAATATAGCTATAGCCTGTGTAGTTGTATAGATGATATAGCTTACATGATGTTTTTGTTAACAGAAGTATACCTTTATCACTTTAGCCATATTGTTCAAGAGTATATTTCAAAATTCAGTAACATACTTGTCTTGGTTAGTTACACTAAACATTTCTAAGTCATATCAGATTACCTATTGTATGACTTTGATGATATTGTATAGAATTAATTCAAACAGTACAATATAATGCAATGTCATGCGAAGTTGAAAACTTGATCTAAGAGGCTATTACAATGTTGATATTGCATCTTGCATTTGGTAGGCCTGTGTCCCTAAAGAGGCCTAGAGAGCATCTTGCCACACTTCTAATCACTGCATAGTCACCCTTGCTTCACACAAATGTGCAATGTGGATGGAAATCTAAACTTTATTATATAATATATTTATTTATTATTAAGAATTGATCTTGGAAAACCAGATCAGCCGAACCAAGTAGAATTGGGCCGTAAAGATGACAGCAAAGTGCACAAACTCTTCCTCGATCCAACAGGTACTGCTTACACTTCATTAGCCAAATACATTAATTTGTAAATGTATTGTTACAGGATTCTGTAGTCTGCCATATTTGTAATTAATGCTTGGTTCACATTATACAATATCAATCATGATTTAGAGTGATTACACCTCTGCAAGCTCTCTAGTGGTCAAATTACGTGACTTGCATATTTGTGATAGGGAGTCTATCGCACAGCATGGTGACTGTGAACCACTCTCCGCAATAGTGCCCCAGATTAATACACAGGCAAGATATAGTCTTGAGTTTATCCCAAGTGAATATACAACTAAAGCAAAATTACTTGAATAAGTTTAAAAGTAGGTCTTGACATGTGCTTGACCTCCCATTTCTAGGGCCATAACCAGTATGAAATTTAATTAAATGTAATGAATCCATTTAAATAAACAGAAATAAATTTCAACCTGTTTTGTAAACCAGTTTGTTAGACACAGTTTTGTAGAGAGATGAAAGATCTTTTTCCTCTACATTAGCGGTTCAAACTTTTTTCTTCACCTTGGTCTATCTTGATCTAGTTGGACACACAAAACAGGTTTATTTTAGTTTAGTTTAATTAAATAACTATATAATGTGATTCCAGGGAATGACCAGTGCATGAAAATGCAAGCTGTAGTTGGAATGTGTGGACTTTGGCAAATAGTTGCATTATGATATTGATAACTAGGTTGTGGGATAATTATGGTAGTGGCTATAGTAACTGGAGTGGTTGCTATGCTGGATGCTAGCTTAGACATGTTGGTTGATGGTTACTGTGGCTACTAGGCTGGTCCTAGGGTATTTGAGATGGTTGCTAGGCTGTCGCTAGGGTAGTTGTGGTGGTTGCTATCAAGGCTGGGCAGTTAATCAAAAAATTAATAAAACCAACAATGGTAACTGTTAATTGACAAAGATCAAGCACATGAGTTGTTGTTAGGGTATGCATAGTGGCTACTCTCAGTTACTACAGTGGTTGGTAGTGTAATCATGCTGATTGATATGGAAATGCACATAGATGCTTTATTTCAATGGGTTGCTGGGTAGGTGGTGGTTTAATATGGTTGGCTCAAGGTATGCAATTCAATTCACTTTTATTTATACAGCGCCTTTTACAATAGTATTGCCTTCACCCAAGGAGCACCCAATAGCAACAGGGGCAAGGAAAAACTCCCTTATGTTCAGTTAATCTAGGAAGATACCTTGGGCAGATCCATGACTCAAGGGGCTAACCCAACAGCCAGGGGTCATGCAGAAAACTTCAAAACAATCAGTAGTAACCATGACAGACTACAAGTTGCCTATGGTTTTAGCTAAGGTTCATAGTAGTTCATAATAGAGTATTATCCCACTTTACATTACATGGTAGTCAGTCCATAGGTGGTTATCAGGAATTATGGCTGGACAATGTAGCAGTGGCAAGACATAGTGTCAAACTCAAAGGAGTGAGATGGGTCATGGGGGTAACAATAAGGCTCCATTTGACAGTGCCATTGTGAGGTGGGGTCAATCACAAAGCCTCAAGGAAGGGGAGTCGGGCCTAGCATGGGCGTCCAGGAAGGGCCTCTATGATGGAGAGTCTGTCCTGACATGGGCCTCCCCTAGTGTTGGTTGTAGTCCACTCAGGAGGGGAGGGTGAGAGGAGTCCGCCGGAATGAGGCAGGGATGACACTCAGCAGAGATAATTGTGAACAGAGGAAGAAAGTGAATTAGGCCAGGCTCACACATCAGAGAGCAAATGTGTCATTTGGGCATACATATATGTATAGGGGAAAAAAAATAAAAAAAATTATATATATATATAAAAAATATATACTGACAGCTTGAATGGCTGAACAGTTAATAGTTAAATACAGCAAAAATCTTCACTTCAAACTCCTAGGGGGAAGGATACAAATGGAGGAGTTTGAAAAAATAGGTCCACAATTGAGAACGGTCAAAAATCTGTTGGAACCATACAGTTTGGAGCGAACTTTGTGTCGGCATATCAGTGACAAGAAAGATGGATAACAGACTATGCACTCTGATAACACAACATAATTTAAAAGAGCTCTCAAAATGTGTGGAGAATAACAAATAGAACAAATAGAGAAACAAATGGAGAAGAACATCAAGAACAAAGATAACAGACTCAACAACAGAACTGCCTGGGGATGTTGTAGAGGGGACTGGGCGTGATTATTCCCAGTGACCTGGTATTTTGGCACTGAGATTAGTCATATTTTCAGTTTGTTTTGTTTGGGTTTGTATTTTTTATATATATAATACAAATACAAATGGGGGGGGGGGGGGTAGATAGGAGTAAATAAAAAGTAAATTAAAAAGAGGACCGCATTCACAGTAGGATTTATATCATTACAATATTATTAGAATCTGTCTTTTCAACTAATGTAAGGACAGGTTGCCAGATGTGACAGAATTTAAGGTTATTACCCTGTAACATGATACCTATTATATGATACAGATAGTACATGACATTAATCCATTGTTGAAATGTAGTTTGGGATTTGTCTTTCCATTTCATTAATATAATGCATCTGGCAAGTAGTGTTCTGTAGTTCTTCAGGCATCCAAAAATGCTAACAACTGGAGATGGTTCAATATTAACTTCTAAAGCTCTGGACAAGAAAGCAAATACTGAATCCCAAAACTCAAATAGCTTAGGGCAACTCCAAAACATATGTGAGCTGACTCAGTATTACATCTGTCACACATTGGGTTAATGTCAGATCTAATCCTAGCCAGCCTTGCTTTTGACCTATGTAACCAATGAACCACTTTGAATTGAGTGACAGTATGTCTTAGGCAGATTGACGATGATTGTATACTTCTAAGAGTAGTCTGCCATTGTGTGTCTAATATATCTATGTCAAGTTCCTCCTCCCATTTGTTTTTTAATACTGTTAAAGGTTTCAAATTATGGATATTAAGTTGAGAATACACTGTTCCTATTGTCTCCTTAATGTAAGGAGGAATCTTAATCAGTTTATCTATAAGAGAATCTGTTGGTAATGATGGGAAGGAAGGAAGGTTCATGGAGACAAAACTAGAGTTGCAGATATCTAAAAAAATCGGGAATGTCAAAGTGTGTTTTCAAATGTTCAAAGGACACAAAGGTCCCACCAACATATAAATCTTTAACTGTACTCAGTCCCTTTTAGTGCTTTCAGAATGACTATTCAGAATGACTTTGTTAAGAAAATAGGAATGCATTGAAAAACAAACAAAAATTGGGGCATGACATTCATTTTGACTACATTAATTCTCCCCCCCAGAGAAAGAGGAAGAAGGTTGCAAAGGTCTGTTTTCAAGCATTTTAGGAGTGGAGGGAAATTGGCTTCATATAAATCCTTAAACCTATTGGTTATCCAAATTCCTAGATACTTAAATGTATACATCTTTCTCCAAAACCAAAACGCTTCAAAGTGTAAAAAAGATAATCCCACTCCAGCTAATAAAACTTCCTGGACAACCTGTATCTCCTCCATTAACCATTAACATCATGTAACATCAGTAACCATTTAACATCATGTACAAAACCATAATCCATACTGGATACCAGTAAGTAAAACAAAAACATGTCCTCTATAAAACAGAAAAGATTGAATCCCTCCCCCGTCACCTAGAATGAAGTGAATGCTAAACCCTTTACAGCGTAATCCACAAATAGTGTTTGTTATGGAAAACTCTAACTCGAGCAGGGCGCTCTGCCAAATGGGCTGCTGTAGCAAAGTAAAAGGCGCTTTCTTATAGGTAAACTTAAAATATTGTCTAGGCGAGTGACATTAGCCTAAAAACTAACAAGGAATATGCTAACAAAGTATATTATGGAAGTCAATGAAAAATTGGAGGCGGACAGCCTACCTGTTATAACTGTAGGCTATCAGTTCGTGGCTACTTTCAATAGACTACATTCATCAATACCTTATTAATGAGACTGAATAGTCACAGCAAATTGTCATCATTAGATGTGGGTCTCTCTCTCTCCTTGGTTGACATCAAGTCTAGATCAGTGCGAAGTCGCGAAACACTGCTTACAACCTCAGTTTTAACTGACTGAATTTCACTTTCCACAGTGTCGAATTCACTAGCAAGGAGATCTTTTATTTCTGAACTGATTAATGTCGAGATGTCATCTTTTAGAGGGGCAAGGAGTTCAGCTCTAACATCCGTCATGCTGGCTTGTTGGCTGTTAGCCGTACTTCGTCCAGGAGTGTAGGAAAACTAGGTCATATAAGTGACTTCAAAAGTCTATCTGACCACTATTTATCTGTAGTAAGCGCTCTAAATATACATTTTAAGCTTAAATTTGGCAGCTTCCCAAAACGTGGCTTACTCCATGGCCTGTTTGATAGCGCCTCTTGTATTTTTTTTGACACAAAATAGGATTTTTGTTGTTCTCATGTTTTCATTAGAATGCATCTTGAAGTAACTGTCAGCAGATGCTTTACAAGTTGTGAACTCTGAACTTTCAGAAATACCACTTCAGAGGGGCACTCAAGTGTGATCTTAACCATAAAAACTACCTCATTTGAACACATCATTAATCGTTAGTCTATTAATAACCAGACACTGGAAAGATTATAACACCATATAGCCACCATTCTCCTTTTCATCTCGCTCACCATAGTGGCAGGTCGTGTGTCACAGGGGGTGCACAAACCACAGTTTGGAAATCTCTACCCTAGATGTTACCATCACATAGTCATGACGAACTGTCTATTTTGTGTTTGAATCAATGGTGTAATTCGAACACTCATTATAGCTGTGTAAGAAAATATGTTTCAATTCAAAATGTACTCTTGTTTCCCTTTTAGGTTCTCACCTGGTAATCAGTCTTACATCAAGTGAATGTGTCTATCTAAATAGAAACACCCAGAAGATCCGAAGCCTCTCAAGGTGGAGGGGTCATCTTATTGAGAGTGTGGGCTGGAACAAAGTGCTGGGCACAGAGGTCACAACAGGGCCCATTCTTGTTGGCACCAACCAAGGCATCATCTTTGAAGCAGAGATTTCTGCCTCTGAGGGGAGCTTGTTCAACACTAACCCGGATCAGTACTTCAGGCAGGTCCACTCTCTTGAAGAGGATGGGAAACCAGCACCAGTCTGTTGTCTTGAAGTTGAACGTGGTATTGAGTCAAAGTACTTCATCATTGCCACTACTCGGAAGCGTCTCTTTCAGGTTGTGGGAAAGGTCGCAGAGGGATCTGAGCAGCAGGGGTTTAGTTCCATCTTTTCTCAAAACCAGGAACTTCTTCCCAGTTTTCAGGAGTTTCCTGTCAACATGGGCTATAGTGAAATTGCCTTTTATACATCTAAACTTCGCACATGTCCTAAAGCCTTTGCCTGGATGATGGGGAATGGTGTGTTATATGGCCAGCTGGACTATGTCAGACCTGACTCACTCCTTAGTGATGTCCAAGTGTGGGAGTACACACCTGATATCGATTTCAATTTCAACAAGCCCATATCCATTGTGCTCACTCAGTTTCACTTTTTGCTCCTCCTTCCTGACAGAGTGAAAGCCATCTGTACCTTAAATGGACAAGTGGTACACGAGGATGTGTTTCCAGATAAATTTGGCCAATTGAAAAAGATGATCAAAGACCCTGCAGGGGGCCTGGTGTGGATTTATACTGAAAAGGCAGTCTTCCGTTACCACATACAGAGGGAGGCAAGAGATGTCTGGCAGATGTATATGAATATGAACAAGTTTGATTTGGCCAAAGAATACTGCCGGGAACGCCCTGAATGCATGGACATGGTCCTTGCCAAAGAGGCTGAGCATTGTTTTCAGAACAAACGCTATCTGGAGAGTGCTAAATGTTATGCCCTAACCCAGAATTACTTTGAAGAGATTGCACTGAAGTTTATTGAAGCAAAGCAGGAAGAAGCCCTTAAAGAGTTCCTAATTAAAAAACTGAACAATCTGAAGCCAAGTGAGAAGACTCAAATTACCTTGCTTGTTACCTGGGTGACAGAACTTTACCTGAATCGACTTGGCCTTCTTGAGTCGGATGAAGGCAAGAGTATTCTTCTCCAAAACACTCGTGAGGAGTTCAGGCGCTTTCTCAGCAGCACCAAACATAAAGAATGTTTCTACAACAACCGAGACACTATTTATGACCTACTAGCTAGTCATGGCAACGTAGATGACATGGTGTATTTTTCAGTCATCATGCAAGATTATGAGAGAGTTATTTCACACCATTGTCAGCATGATGACTACAGTGCAGCTTTGGATGTTCTGTCAAAGCATTGTGATGAAAAATTGTTCTACAAATTCTCTCCAGTCTTAATGCAGCACATTCCCAAGAAAGTAGTGGATGCTTGGATTCAAATGGGAAACAGACTTGATCCCAAGAAGCTCATTCCAGCTCTGGTGAACTACAGTCAGATGGGAAGCACTCAACAGATCAACGAAACAATTCGGTACATGGAATTCTGTGTGTATCAGCTTGAGGTGAAGGAAGAAGCCATCCACAATTATTTACTGTCTCTTTATGCCAAATATAAGCCTGACTCGCTGTTATGGTACCTAGAGCAGGCTGGCACTCAAGCATCAGAAATCAACTACGACTTGAAATATGCTCTACGGCTGTGTGCTGAACATGGCTATCGACAGGCATGTGTCCTTGTCTATAAGATTATGGAGCTGTATGAAGAAGCTGTTGATTTAGCATTGCAGGTTTGGAGTGACTATTCATTCATTTTTTTTATAATATGCAAATATTATTCTTTGTCATTTGGTTGGGTTCAAAATAGCCATTAGAAGGACATGTTCTTTGATCATTATGACTTATGTGTACATACAGGTGGATGTAGACCTGGCCAAATCCTGTGCAGACCTTCCAGAGGATGATGAAGAGATGAGAAAGAAGCTATGGCTGAAAATTGCTCGACATGTTGTGCAAGAAGAGAAGGACGTGAAGAAGGCTATGAACTGTCTGTCCAGCTGTAATCTTCTGAAGATTGAGGACATCTTGCCATTCTTTCCAGATTTTGTCACCATTGACCACTTCAAAGAGGCAATATGTAGTTCATTGGAGGAGTACAATCAGCACATTGAAGAGCTGAAACAGGAGATGGAAGAAGCTACAGAAAGTGCTAAACGAATACGAGAAGACATTCAGGAAATGAGGAACAAGTATGGTGTGGTGGAGTCCCAAGAGAAATGTGCCACCTGTGACTTTCCTCTGCTCAACCGGCCATTCTACCTTTTTCTCTGTGGTCATATGTTTCACTATGACTGCCTCTATCAGGAGGTTAGTACACACCTCTACACACACGAGCAGACCAAGCTAGAGGAGCTACAGAAGAAGCTTGCAGGTGTTAGCATGACAAAGTCTCGTCATCGGCAGAAGGAAGATGATGCAGTCAGTTTGGGAATTACTCATGTTAGCCGTGAACAAATTAAGTCTGATATTGATGATATCATTGCATCGGAGTGTGTGTACTGTGGTGAGCGGATGATCAAGTCTATTGATAAGCCTTTTATTGATCCTGAAAGGTTTGAAGAGGAGAAGTCAACCTGGTTATGAAAATGTATTCCTCCTCTCTCTCTCTCTCTCTCTACCTGATCTACTATCATGTAGAGATCTTATGACTTGTTTATTTTACTAGAATGCTTGTGAATGATGATTTATGATTTTTGTGCAGCTTGTGTATTTGGAGGTGTGCTCTTAACTCAGCAACATTTGAAAGCTAATTAGGAAGGCTGGAAGGTTTTTAGTGCCATTGCATGTTGCAGCTTTGTTTTAACTGAAGGGATTTTTTTGGTTGTTGTAAAGCAATTACCAATGGTTGCTTTTTGCTGCAGTGAGTTTGTCAAGTGTGTAATATTCATGCAGAATGCTATGTTATGTAACACTCGAAATGTGATTGTTATAGAAAACCTGTTATTAATGGGCACTGTATATTGACACAGACTGTTTTTTTTCTGTTCATGCCACTCATGTTGCTAATATTAAAACAATTCTATCTCAGTACGTCCTATTACAAGTGATTGTCATGGAAAATGAAAAGGTATACTGGGAGGGGGCGTCATGCGCCAGGGCATTTCTGATGAAGCACACTCGCGATAGCTTGTTACTCCTACAGAGCTTATTTACGTCGTACGTTACTCACCACTCGGAAATCTTCGGAAGGTTACAGACTTGACCAATAGATGTCTGACACATCAAACAAGTGCTGTTTTTTGTTTTGAAATCAATCAATAGTATTATTTAAAATGTATCTATAAATACAGTATCCACCCCAACATTGTTTAATAGAAAAGGCTAACAAATCTCAGCAAGAATTTGAGTGGAAAGACGATTTTATCTGCGATCGACCACCATACCTGTTCGTTTCTCTGTCCTCGCCATGGCGCCGTGTCCCTGCTCTCTCAGTTACTGAAAGTGGCCGCCTCTCTTCTACTGCCGACCCTACGCTCTCAGAATCAGTGTGTCCCCTCAACCGCCATTTTGGAGGCTGAGAGCGCAGAGTTGGCAGCAGCAGAGAATCGAGCGAAAAGGGGGACACATGGTCCAAGGTGAGCAAGTGTTTATGAGGAAACATGGAGGAGCAATGGGGGAAAGATGGCCGGGAGGGAGAAAAGTGTTAGCTGTGTGAAAGGGTCGTATAACCCAGATGCTTGACACAGCGTTTGGACGCGAGTCCGATACATAGCGAGAAAGATCTGCATTGTCCTAATCCAGAGACCATTCAGTCTTAAAAATACGTATTAAAGCTATTTAAATATCATTCCTCATTTGTCTCACGAAAGCCTTAAAGAGACACACCCCATTTGAATTATTGAAATCCATGGATATTTGGGAAAATGTGTTAGCTGTCAGGAAAATTACCATACGGCCTGTTTTAGGTTAACTTGGCTGGATCTATAGCCAACCAGTTGTAACGTGTAGTTACTTAGCTGATTAGCCGTATTTACTGCTAAATGCAGTCAACATCATAAGCAGTATGGGACAAACAACACTCTAGGTTGTACTCGACTAGCGCTAAGCTTTTATATCAAGGTGGACTGGGACGTCGCTACGTTAGCAAACATGAGCTAGCTAGCTGCTAATTATAGTATGCAGATAGCATGATCAACTGTACTGTTTGCTAACATTGATCAAAGAATTGTGTGATTGATAACATCTAGTAGCTAGCTGGAGCAACTAATGTAGCCGAATGTGTATGACTGACCTCACAGTGTGTGACCTAATGAGCTGCTGTGGGTTTTGATGTAACCGTTGACGTTCTGCTGGGTAGAAAATCGGACTCTTATCAGGACACAATCCAGGGCAGTTGACCTGACAATCCTAACTTTTACTAGCTTGTTGAAGTCAGTCTGAAAGTAAAAAAAATATATATCTTAGGAAGAGGCTCTGCTAGATAACATTAGCGAAGTGTAACCAGGATGTGAACTCGCATATGAAAGAAAAACAAAGTCGTTGGTAATTTTGTACACAGCTTGTACACAAATGCCAGAAGGTGTTGGAAATACTAAGGGGTTTTACTTAATTCCATGTAAATTCTGGGAAAGCACATCTAAGCCTGAAAACTCAAATCTGGTACATGTATTAAACATTTTAGAAAAATGACGGGCTATAGTAGCCTGTGTTTTACTTCTGCATGACATGTTTCCCAAATGAATTGACATCTAGCTAACCCTAATAAACATTGGTGGGAAAGGATGTATATTTTAAATCAGGCCCAATATGGGGCACAGTGTTTATTTTTCTGTATTGAGAATGAAATGAAAATGAGGCATGTAGCAGAACTGCAAATAATTATATCTGATGGCAAATCATGTCATGTTATGTTATTATTTGTTGACAATAGGTCATGTAATTTCAGTGGGCCCATCACTAGGGTCTCAAACCATTCCTGCTGGGTAAAACCATGATATGATATGGGACGTATAGCTATAACCAGTGGCTTGTCTGACAGCTCCTTCATTAAACACTAAAAAGACAATTTTCATAAATAAATAACAAGCTATATGGGTTATGCCTCATTTCCACCGGGCAGGATCAGGACAGCACATATAACATGGTTTGGTTGGTCTATGTCAGCACTGCAGATTTTGGTCAAATCCTGTCTGTCAAGATGGGCAGAGTATCAAGGTTGTACTCTAGATCAAGGGTCTGCACCTATGACATGGTGCCGCCATTGACACATGGCAGCATAATCACTGGCATGCTTTTGATAAACACTTTTTTTTTAAAGAATAATATTCTAAAAGAGAGAAAAAAATAAAACAAATGTTCAGTGTCAGTAATAGAAAGCAAGTTAATTGTCATCACTTTAAGAACTGTGGCATTGGTCATTGCGAATTTCGGAAAACCTGATGCAGTAAAGGAGGCAATTTTGTTTTGCATGGAAATTCTGTTATGAAGCCTAGGGTTATGCCAACCATAACTTTACACTAACCAAACAAACTGATGAAATCAAAATCAAAAAGCAAAGAAATAAACTGAAATAAAGATGTTGGAATTACATTAGTGTGGTACAGTATAAACAAAATCAGTGGACAAGGTGCTAACCCCTGCCCTTGATTAAAGGCATATGAAAGTAATTAACTAAGTGTATTTATCTACGAGTAGAACACGGTATAACCTTTAGACTTTGAACACTAAATGATTACTTTTATAATTGCCATATAGCTTAGATTTCCGTAACAGGCTACCTCATACATTTTCCGGTGAAAATGACCAAAACTTGTAATCCCCCCTAATGTTATTCTTATTCCTGTATTCTTCATATGCTGAGGATAACACGAATTGTGGAAGTTAAAGCCTAGTTTTTTGCTGATAAATTACTGATTGATGATGTGTGGGTACATGAGTTTACATTTTATGTTAATACACTATGGTAACTGTGCTGTGTGTTCTATGCCTACTGCATTCCCTGGAGACTTAGCCTATTCATCGCCCCACAAAATAGTACCAGGGTGACTTGGGTGTCTGCATTTCAGTTGCATCATTGTATTGACTTGTGATACCAGTTTAGCTGTTCTGCATCGTGTGCATAATCAACCCATCCACATGGCCCTACAATTAGTGGTAGTAGTTAATGGTAGTAGAAATACTTTACAGGTCCCCAGTGAGGCAATTAGTGCAATAAGTGGTAGCGCCTATGCAGAGTGAATGTGTAACTAGTGCTCTATTGATTAATATAACTGTGTGCGTGTATATCTATACAGACATGCTTTCTGATCTCTTGAAATATCTAGTTAGCCCTAACCAACGAGCTGAGAACAATGGCAGGCTGTCATGGATGTGGTCTGTCAGTGCAGGGAGATTTATGTATGTCTACATATGCACTGAAATGCACGGCAAATTTTAATATGTTGAGCTAATCTTGAGTAAACGAATGAAGTTGATATTGCCCACACAATTACCTTACTGCACACGTTCACAGCTGCACATGTTCACGGCTGTTCACGATGTTATCTTGTTTTCTAAGTGGCTTTGCATATAAAGGAAGTAGATATTGGGTGTAAATAGAGATACTGTAGATAATACAGTATTAATTTGTTGACTCTACTCTTTGTTATTGCGCAACACTGAACTGGCTGTACATGTTTCTCACAAAGATTCATGTACATGATTATAATTGGTTTGTTTTAAAAAATGTAATGGCAACGTGTTTATGAGATCTGCTGGAGTTAGAGTTTTAACAACAAAAAATAATAATGTAATTGAATAACTAATTCGTTTGAAATTCCAACTGTTGCAGTAAGTATCTGAGCCCTATATGGACCGTCCTTCATCTCTATGGCCTCACTGCAAGATGGGACAGACCCCAGCGCCTGCTCCAAGCTGGCCAAGCCAGTTCACCTGCAGTACCTGGAGCGCTCACTGAGACTGGATTCTTTCTTGCGGCAAACAGCCACTACTTTCAATAGAGACATTTCCAGGTAACCTGAGGATTTTTATATTGGTAAAAACAATGCATCATTTTATTCACTGTTTCTCATGTACACATCGCGAAGGCATGTGCACACAGAGGCCAACTAGAACAATGGTTATAAGCAGTGGTTCTTATATTTGGGGCCAGGGACACTTTATAGGGGAGAATTATGACTACACACACACACATCCCCACAATGGTAATAGTCTACCATTTATAGTCTAACGTGATCTTAGAATCATGTCTCTATGTGCTAGGTATATTCCTCTTTCTTTTATTTCCCTATTAAATTCTGAGCTTTCTTTGCTAGCCTTTGAAGCATTAGGTCTCTAGTCCATCTTTACTTCTGACATGCAACTACATATAATTCCTAATAATAGGTTATTGGTCAAAAAACTACACTTCTAATAGTTTGTGTTTACATTCCAGTAGTTTTTTTCCCATCGTTTCACCATTGTCATAGTAAGTGTGCTTGTTTCTGTTCTGCTTCAGTGATGACAGTGAAGACTCTTTGGCTGATGGGCCTTCTCTTCTGGCCCCAGAAGCGCACCCTCCTCTGCAGGCCATCAAAGACAAGCCTGCAGACCTCACCGAGTGTGGAAGAAGGACCAGGGTGACAGAATGCAGCCCAATGAATGGAGCTGTACTGTTAGGTTAGTGTAATAATTTTCCAAAAGCAGATTTTTTCAGCTTTTTTATGTGTAACTGACACCATTATATCTGTTATCACAGAGCAAAACAAAGGAAGTTTGTACAATTTCTCTAAGTTGAAGAAGAGCAGAAAGTGGTTGAAGGTGTGTATTATATCGTTTTTTTTCCTTTGCAGTCTTGAATCATTCTGTTGACAGAGCAAGATTCTTTTGTGTGGCTTTAAAGAGCCCATGCACACTTGGTTAGAGGGATCATTTCTAAGTCACCTAACACCTTCGTGATGTGTACTGTTTCTTTCTGTAGGGCATTCTCTTAGGTGATGATACTGATTCAGAGTCTGATGTGAGTGACTCAGACTTCTCTTTGTCCCATGAAGAGCTACAAGACATGCTACGGATACACAAGCTCACCAAACTCCATCAGGGCAGGTTTCATGCAGACCGTGAGGTGAGAAATACACAAATGCTCTTGCTGTTGATTGCTTGCAGTTGATTCAAGAAGTAACTGTATGGTTTTCTTCACATTCATGTTCCCACAGCTGCAGCAGTATCAGTATTACAGTACAGGTCTCCTCTCTTCCCATGACCCCTTCTATGAACAGCATCGCCAGTTTTATGGCCCAAAGAAGAAGAAGTTCAAAGAGGAAAAGAAATGTAAGTGTATGTCAGTATACGAGTAAAAACATATTCATGTAGAATAGAGAAATCACAGGTGGACAGAAGTGAGAACTGACAGTGTATATTCCTCTGGCAGCAAAACTGAAAAAGGTGAAGAAGAAAAAGAAAAGGGGCGACGACCTGGGTGCAGAAGGACGGCCATATGCCACCAAAATCTTTGCCAAGTTTACACATGATATTCCTCTTCCCTTGTCCAAGAAGAAGCACTTAACCATTGAGCAACTAAATGCAAGGAGGCGAAAAGTCTGGCTTACCATTGCTAAAAAAGAGAATCCAAAGGTAATAACATCAGACATGGCAGATACACAATGGTTTTGGACGTGATAACCAGTTTGAATCAGTTTGAAACTGATTAGTGAAACTGATATTTTTCTGTATCCCTCATTGCAGGCATTTAAACAGAAATTGTCAGCAAAGAATTTTGTTCTGTCGAATGCCAAAAAGGTACCACTTTTCTGGTTTTGTTCTTACACTTAGGTTTGGTCGTTGTTATGTTGCCTGTGGTAGCATTCATGTTACTGTGCTTATGGAACATCATGTTATTGGTGCTGAGTGCAAAGTATTATAGGCCCTAAAGGATTATGTGTTAAAAGTGGAAAATAAATGTTTGTCCGTTGTTCTTACATCTCCATTTTGTAGGTCAAGAAGCTTTGTCACTCCTTACACAACCAGCTGTACACATTTTACTAGCCAAATAGTTACATATTGTTATTTTGTTCCATGTTGCCAGCCATGCATGTCTTGATTTATTATGTGTACTTCTGATATGTTCTGCATGTTTATACCTCTTTATTTCTACATCAGCTGGCACACCAGTGCATGCGTGAGGTCCGTCGGGCTGCAATCCAGGCCCAAAAGAACTGCAAAGAGACTCTGCCACGTGCTCGTCGTCTCACCAAGGAAATGTTGCTCTACTGGAAGAAGTATGAAAAGGTTGAGAAGGAGCACCGCAAGCGTGCAGAGAAAGAAGCCCTTGAGCAGCGCAGGCTTGATGAGGAGATGAAAGAGGTAGAGATTTCACAGTAGTATGTATCAGTACAAACACTGACACAGAACTGATCTTAGCCTTTTTTTTCTTTTTATCGGTACTTTCAGACTTCAGTACTTTTGGCCCTTAATTGCTCTGCTAGTGGGTTATTGGAAATGACACAGGCTTTATGGCCCTTTAAATGAAGCTGCTTCTGTGAAGTGCACCACTGTCATACAAAGACACTACTACTACTTGGCTTTTGTGCTATGCACCTGCAGGCAAAGAGACAGCAGAGAAAGCTCAACTTCCTCATTACACAGACGGAGCTGTACGCTCACTTTATTGGGAGCAAACAGAACGCTGGAGGCCCCAGCACCCAAGAGGAGATCCTGAAGAAACTGGAGGACAAGAGTTCTCAGAGGCAAATTGATATTGGTGGAGGGGTCATTGTGAACATGGGCCAGGAGGATTATGGTAAGAGGAGCTCTCCCGACACAGTGCACACTTAGCCAGCGGGTGAACTGTGGAAATTATCTAGCCCACTGATGAGGGTGTATGGCTCCAGTAGGAGTGGTGTGGGCCTGCCAGCACTGACAGATTTCACTCGTCTTGTTTGTATAGGATCCATCAGAAAGTATAGGATCCATTTCAGAAATTCAGTGTAGCAGAATCAGATCCTTATTGGATATCATTAATAACCTACTAATTAGCCTGTGATTCTTGGAAAAACAGCTGCAAGATATAGGTCCATCTGATTGGCTGTGTAGCATGTGTACTTGTTGTTTAGAAGCACATAGTAATGATTAGGTATTGCCAAGACACACAAGCCAGGTAGTTAGCATTATGCCTCCAGATTTATGTGGCCTAATGCCAGTTTCACCATTCTTTCTCCTCAACCTCACCCATGACAATAGCAAGCTGACTAAAGTTGGCGCTGCTGCATTTATATTTTGCTTATCTACTCTAGTATATGTGCGTATGCATGTATCCTACAGGGATGGAACGATACAGCATCAACTGGTGAAGCTGGTGAAACTGGCAAGCCATAATCAAGCTGAAGTTTTTCTGTGATATTCACCTGCTCTGTAACACCATCATACTAATTAATCCAGCACTAAAGAGGTTATCCATAAAAGCAATATCCATCGACTCCTGCAAATAGATGCCTGTAGCATCTATTTGCTGGCAAATATGGTTATGTTGTCTTGGGTCCTCGAGTCCTAAAAATGATAAGGCTACATGATTTTTTCCATTAAGAAGTTCTGTAGCCCAATTGTCCACACTGTGGCAGAGCCAGACTTTGGCGACGAAAACTCAGTAATCTAACAGAAGAGAATGAGTTTGAAGCAGGTGGAACTAACAATCCATTCCTCACACCCATTCTTCTCTGTTAGATTACTCAGAGGGTTTTCGTCACACAGATAGCATATACATATCATGTGAAACTACATCTGAGCTTTCCAACAGTGTTACTCTCTAGTCGCTGTGATGAATTCAATTGAATTCAATCAATTCATTTTGTTAGAAAATAGTTATGCTACTATTTTAGTGGCGGCTTTAATAAAAAGGCAAATTAGTTTTTAATTATTTTTAATCATTTTTGCATTAAAAATCATCAAAATATCAAATTGTATCAGATTGTGACCTAAATATCGTGAATTGTATCATATCGTATGTTGAGTGTATCATTACTTCTCTAGTATCCTATATTCTAGTTGACATGGGCAGAGTGGCCTGTGGAACTTAAAAAACATAAATCTGTCTTAAAATTGTCTTACCCTTTTGACTTAAATAATTTTTTGGACACCCTTTCATTGCGAACTGTAAAAAAAAAAGTAAAAACGTAATTTCCTGTCATTTCTGCACCAATAATCACCAATGTGGTATTTTCCCTGACAGACTTAGGATAGCTTATAAGCAAATGATGCATTGGTACTGTCATTGCCAAAATGGAAATTACAGGTTGCATACAGGTTGCATCAGTTGCTATATTACGCTCATATTTTCCATATTCATTTAATTTTATCCTTAACAGATTGTGAATACTATAAGTCTCAGGCTTTGAGAAATGCAAAAGAGGCCTATCAGATTCACCAGGCAAGGGTAAGTTACAGAGCTTTTCATATATCATAGAGTCATTGGTTTTACAATGAAAAGAGTGTCCCTTCTTTTTTGCACATTTTGTATTATGTTGCAGACCAGGTTGTTTGATGAGGAGGCTAAGGACAGTCGTTCTGCATCTCTCCATGTGGCCAGCATATCTGGTTCAGGCTTTGGAGAAAGCTACAGTTTGTCCAACCCGTCGATTCGTGCAGAGGAAGACATTCCACAGCCCACTATCTTTAATGGAAAGCTGAAGGGCTATCAGCTGAAAGGCATGAACTGGCTAGCTAACCTGTATGAACAGGTAAAAAACATGAGCTCTAGATTATCCTTGGTATGGTGGGAAACAGAACGTCTATTCTAGGTTGCTTACCAACTCTTTATCATTGTCCTGTTTGGTGCGCATGTTGTCTAAATAGCAAATTAACTTAGGTGCAGTGGACATATAGTTACTTTGACACCACTGCCTAAGAAAGTGGACAGTGCCCATATCCAAAGAATTTAAATGGTGTTTTTGATTGGTCTATAGAGTATCAAATGTTTTGTAACAGTGATGTGGTGATTACTTTCAGGGGGTTTGATTATTTTTCCAATGTATTATATTAAAAATGTATTATTATAAAATAATAATGATAATAATAATAAAAAGTGAATGAAATACTCTTTTTTGAAGGGTATCAATGGCATTCTTGCTGATGAGATGGGTCTAGGCAAAACGGTCCAGAGCATTGCTCTTCTTGCTCATCTTGCAGAGGTAGGCCCATTCTCTCAGTAATTACTGCTTTGCATTAGTACTTAAAGGAGAAGTCTGGCATGTTTCAACTTAGAGTTCTGTTTTGCGTACTTTCATTAACTACACAAACAGTGAAAGTTCAGCTCAAGTTTATACTGTAAATAAAGACTACTGAGATGTTTGGAGCTACATTTTCCATAGAAATGCATTTGAGTACAATTTCAACAGATGTTTAAAAAAGTGCAGTTTGCAGTTTTGCGATTAATCAAGATTAACTACATAATTTTGTGAGATTAATCACGATTAAATATTTTAATTCATTATAGAACAGACAAACCGGTAGCATAAATGTAATAAACACAAATGTATAATCTTAACATTGGAGAAAGGAAGTTAAAATCACGAGATGAAAGTTTTAGAGATACAATTTTAAATATCACTTTAAACGTCAAGTTTATTTTTTCCCTCTTTCTTGCTTCCTTACACTTACACCTGTGTCTTGTCCTGTGGTTCAATTGTAGCGTGACAACATTTGGGGACCATTTCTCATAATTTCACCTGCCTCAACTCTCAATAACTGGCACCAGGAATTCTCTCGTTTTGTGCCTAAATTCAAGGTAAGAATCCAAATCTGTGTGTTTGTTTTCATTGTATTTTTCCATGTCCTTATCTTCCCACACTGCATTATATCATGTGAAGTATGCCTGTCATTCTTGAGGGCGGCACCCCTTTGCTGCTAGACAGATGGTGCCAGATCGAATATCACTTTAACCGCCACAAACATTCACCGCACAACGGTAATCATTTTATGCACAAATATTTCTTTTGCGCTCAAGTTTCCATGGCTATTTAAGCACAATAAATGTCCACAGCATTACCACGTAGTCTTGCGTGTTTCTTTCAACAATGTGTACATTACATATGTGAAAACAACAGTCAGTGTCCGCTCGATAATGTTATAATGAATGTGAGAGTCCGTGTGTGTGTGTGTGTGTGTGTGTGTGTGTGTGTGTGTGTGTGTGTGTGTGTGCATGTGTATGTTAACGTCTATGTGTGTGCACACTTGTGTGTAAAACAGTCTATGGAGGGGTTCTCTGTGCGGTCAATCCATGACTGTCACAATATATATTAAGATCCATTTTCATCTTTCATCTTGATCCTCAATATTGAAGGAATTGTTCTTATTTTTTTAGGTGTTGCCGTACTGGGGGAATCCACATGACAGAAAAGTCATCAGGAAGTTCTGGAGCCAGGTATGTCACAAATGCTAATCTAGGATCTTATAAAAAGGAATTACACAGAAACACTTTATTCAATATTTCCTGTGTTCTTCCAGAAAACTCTGTACACTCAGAACGCCCCGTTCCACGTTGTCATTACAAGCTACCAACTTGTGGTACAAGATGTGAAGTATTTCCAGCGAGTCAAGTGGCAGTACATGGTTCTTGATGAGGCCCAGGCCTTAAAGAGCAGCACCAGGTACTAGGAATTCTGAAACTGCCATTTCCAAATTCCAAAAATGTATCCCCTGTACATAAATGCGAGGAAGTTGTGTCCTCTCTATTCCATGTTCAGACTTGCCATTTCAGTCTGTTTAGCAGAAAATAAAGTATTCACACCGCGGGTCAAAAGTTTCAGTACTCCCAGCTTTAGCATGCAAAAACGCACTGCCACATGCATGCCAATGATAATTATATTGAATGACTCCAAGTAAAACCTCCTATTTACTGGACTCTTGGGAAAAATATCCACTCTGTTTGATGGGAAGCTAGGCTGTAGCATTGAAAAAAGATGCTGGAGTCTCTCTGAGATATGTTACTCCTGAAAAAAATTGGTGATAAAAGGTCAACATACATAAGTCTATATATGCACTGTATTTATATTGCTAGCACATGAACTTGAAGACTTAACAACACACTTCATGGATTGAGCATTTTGTTCTGGTTTGAACAAGGCTTCAGACTTTTCGCCTGAAGTCTGAATAATGGACTTTAGAAATGTATTCATGCCATATTGACATCTCCGAGATTTTGTTGAAATGCACATTATATATATGTGTGTGTGTGTGTATGTATCATCATGATTGTTTTCCTCCCTGTTTGGCAGTGTACGATGGAAGATACTCTTACAGTTCCAGTGCAGAAATAGACTTTTACTCACTGGAACTCCCATTCAGAACACAATGGCTGAGGTGAGACAATTTGTAGTCTTGACTGTGTGTTTTTGCACTTCTTCATCATATTACTACTAATGATAATAATAAGTATTCCATCCCCAGCTCTGGGCCCTTCTTCATTTCATCATGCCCACCTTGTTTGACTCGCATGAGGAGTTCAATGAGTGGTTCTCAAAAGACATTGAAAGCCATGCAGAAAATAAGTCTGCCATTGATGAGAGTGAGTTCAAATTTTTGTTTATACTTTTGTTTTCTCATTCTCTCTCTCTCTCAGTCACTTTTTCTGTGTGATTGTTTGTGTTTGTATATTTTGACTTGTTGTGCTATGTTGTATGAGCTTTTGTAATCATGTGTCTTATGTTTGCCCTGATATATAAGACCAGCTCTCCAGACTTCACATGATCCTTAAACCATTCATGCTCCGGCGAATCAAGAAGGATGTGGAAAATGAGTTGTCAGATAAGGTAATCTATGTTATCTCACTTTTCTTTAATGTGTAAGCCATCATTAAAGAAGTAATTACAAATTTGCATTCCTTTTTTTGCATAGTTGTATCCTTTGTGAAGTACAAATAGATATTTGATTGAGACTATATTTACGCTATGTCTGATTATGATGTTTTTAGTTTTTTAAATAGACAAGCAATTAGATTAATTACTCCAAAAAAGTTGTGCCAAATAAAGTTTTTGTATTTTCAGATTGAGATACTGACATACTGCCAGCTAACCAGCAGACAGCGTCTCCTGTACCAAGCTTTGAAGAATAAGATCTCCATAGAGGACCTGCTCCAGTCATCCATGGGCTCTGCTCAGCAGGCCCACACCACTACCAGCAGCCTCATGAACCTGGTCATGCAGTTCAGGAAGGTGGGGAAGACTACTGATTACTGGCTGTACTACGTGTTGCTTTTCAGACTGCAATCAGTTGGTTACATTTTGGCTGTTGTGGAATATTTCTTTTCTCAAAGGTGTGTAATCATCCTGACCTGTTTGAGAGGCAGGAGACCAGGTCACCCTTTCACATGACACTCAGACCTTTCCTAATGTCTAAGTTCATTTACCGACAAGGCCTTCTACACAAATCAAACCAGAGCAGGGATAAGTAAGTGGTCAAATAAAGCATCTTCAAGGAGAGTAGAATACAGCCATTAATATAGAAGTTGTAATTCAAGTTTGCAATTTCTGCATTTCTAGGTTGCTTCAAGTTTGCAATTTCTGCATTTCTAGGTTGCTTCAAGTTTTGCTCTCTCCCTTCTCTCCACATCACATTCAACAGTCCCTGTTTCACAGGAATGGTGAGTGCACGTAATTGCCTTTCTAACAGAGAGGCTACACCAGATACGTTACGGATGTGTTAAGTGCAAGACATATCTGCCATAACAATTACCTTCCACTATAATCAATGAAACTGGCTACACCAGACGCGCCAGCTCAGCGAACATTCCAAAAAAATCCTTCCAGTCTTTTCAATATATGCATGATATATGCCTCCTAATGTGTAGTGCATTTAAAAGAAAGTAAGGTGTGTTACGTAATACCAGGAACAGTAAGTGTGTGTGTGTGTGTGTGTGTGTGTGTGTGTGTGTGTGTGTGTGTGTGTGAGAAAAGAGGAGGGGGGTGTTGTAAAGGGACCCTGAAACCACAAATACCAGCTCCAGCACAGCACCAACCAACACCAGTCCTTACCACTTATACCCCTCTGTTTGCTTAGATGGCGATGAGCCAAGTTGCTTCTCGTTCCTGCGATTCATTGACATCTCTCCATCTGAACTGTCAAACATCATGCTGCAGGGCAGTCTGATTCAGTGGGTGACATTTTGACTTATTTTCTTGTCTCTAGTCATGTGTTAGATTGGAGTGTTGCTATGGATTGTTTTATGTGTTTAGTCTTATGAGTCATTCTGGGGTCAGTCAATGGGCATGCATTGGTAGCATTCAAGCTTTGTTCACACTGAGAAACTGTGTGAAGGGATAGAATTAATAATAGAGCCAATTATATTTCAGAAATTATCTCCAATAGTCTTTCAGATCACAAGTGATCCAGAGTTCACACTCTGGATCTAATGAGTAATACTTTTTTTCAGGGCCATTTTTTTCATGATTATGACAAGTTTTGAACAAAATCCGAGATGATGCTTTAGCAGGCTCATCTGGTTTGACATGGATTGATTGTTTTATGTTGTCACTCTCAACAGATGGTTAGCAATCTTTCTGACCCAAAAGTTCTCCTACCGGCTCTACATGCACCGACTGTGGGCCATGGAGACCCAGGATCACATGCAAAAGCTAAACGCAAAAGATCTGATTCTATGCCTCAACTCGCCAACCTCTTTTCCAAGCACTCATGATAGTCCTGTCCTTCAGGTGAGCCTCGTCTTCTTTTACAATGACATCTGTCAAACTTGCTAAAGTGACCTCTATGAAGTAGACACTTTATCCAAAGCATCACAGACTCACAGCAGCTCTGAACACAGGTCAGCCAATAATCAGGCAGCAAAACTACTGCTCCTCATGCTGGACCTGCTGCATGTTGATGTATAATTACCCAAAAACAGAAAATCTCTTTAGTGAGCAAGCCAATACTAAGCAAAAGGAGATAAAAGAGCAGGCAGTCAGATCAAAATGTTTGTGGGTAATGGCTAATATGTCCACCATAAGTGTCATTATGGTATGGTAGGGGCAACCTCATGCCCAATAGTCTGTGATGAGTATGACCCAAGGAACAAAGCCTGTCTCTTGTTTTAATGTTAAAAAAGCTCAGCCTCTGGGGGCACTGTGGCACAGCTGGCTAGAATCCTATATCATGTTTGGGTCCATGGCCCAGGCCAGTGGCCAGACAGTTTTTTGCACCAGGTGGAACCCAGACCCTTAAGGTCTTACAATGGCTTTAAAGATTTCACATTGGTACCTAAGAGTCAGGATACTGTTGGATAGGCCAAAGAGGTACTGTATGTGCAGTGTGCTAAGGAAATATCTCCCAAACCATCACTGATGATCACTGCTCCCATACATTTTCTGAAAGCATACACCCTCAGGATTTGATACAACTTGCCATGGTATGACAGTGAGGCATGCCCCACCCTCATTACAAGAAATTTATTTTCAAGGCCCCACCTATTCAGGGGAAAAATGACAAATTGGGTACATTCTCTATATAAAAAATGGCCAATGGAATGTGGGATAAAGTAATTAACCCCATAATTAGCCACACCCCATAATTAGCCACACCTTTTCTGAAAGCACACACCCACAAGGTGTGATAAAATACAAATTGAGACAAGTCCCACTCTCCCCATCTCTTTGCTACCCATGTATATGGCAATGTAGTATTAGTAATATGGGAATTTGAATTGTGTTCCTGACAGGGTGTATATTCACAGACCTAGTGAAGCCTGCAGTGTTCATTTTAGGACACCTTCAGATGTCATACTCAGGTGTCAGACACAAGTGAAAAAGCATCAGGTCTTGGGTGAAAAGGCATCAGGTCACAGGCAAATCTGTATTGGAGTAGCCTAAAAGTCTCTCAGTCTCAGAAAAATCTCGTCAGACAAAACAGCATCAGGTTTCAGAAAAAACGTCCTCAAACTGAAAGTCATTAGTCTCAAAATCTCTGTCAAGTTTATGACATTGAAACCAAATGACCTCAGATGAAATGTGGGGCGGCGGGGCAACTGCCCCTGGGCCTCCCCTAGATGGGAGTGGCTCTCCAGTGGCTGCAACGTATGGAGGAGAGTGCAGGTGGAGAGCAGTTAGCTGAAATGAGTAACCAAAATCAGGAGGGAGGAGAACGTGGAGCGGGGAGCTATGATGAGCAACCAAGATCAGGAGGGTGGGGAATGTAGAAAGCAGAATTAACTGAAGTGAGCAGCATGATCCCTGGCATGGAAGCAAATTTCAAAACAGATCGTGGCAATTTCCCTGAAAACATTGCAGATGCTAATGTGAAGAGGTATATCCTTCAAACTGGCCCATGTAAGCCTAAGGGTCCTTTTCCCATCACTGGCAATTGCAGCTTTTCAACCCATTATTACACATCTTTCACTAAAGCTGGCATTAAACTTTCACAAAGCTGGTTATGCTACTCACCCAAGCCTGATTGTGCATATTGCAAGCCTTGTCTGGCCTTTTGCCAATCGTCAAGCCCCCTCGTACAATAATGCATGGGCAAACGGAGTTAGAGATTGGAAACATGTCTCCTCCAAAATTTCAGTGCACGAATCTACCCAGGTCCTTCTTAGTGCGTGCGTTGTCTATGAGCAGTGGAAACTCCATGGTACAATAGATGTTGATATGGAGAGGGATGTTCGTAATGCGGTTAACTTTTGAAGGCAAGTGTTAGAGCGCATTGTGAATGAGAATATGAGAATGAGAACAACGGTGCGTGCACACTAATTATCCTATACCCTTATCACTTAGATAATACACTGTCATTTTTGCAACAGAAATGGATGAGATGGGCAGGCAGCTGGAGGTAGATTTTTTTGTCCTCTGTAAAACTCTGACGGTCTACACACAGTAAATTTAGCCACTAAAACTTTACAGTTTTTGTCTAGGGAGGGACAGTCAATTCTCTATTTGCGCGATCTTGTACCCACACATTAAAATTTGTTTCACCACTGCCACATATGCCTGTATGCGTGTATGTGAGCGTGCTGGGGTGGGGGGCAGATTGGTGTTTTGCCTTGGGGCCTTGTGTGCAATTGTTCTGCCACTGCATCAGTCTCAGATGAAATGGCATCTACCTCAGACAAACCTTTGTCAGAAAAAAGTTGTTTATCTTTATTCCATTATTTCAGGATCTAGTGTTTGTCAGGCATCAGCCAGGACTGTTGACACCAGTGGATGCACCTGGCCATTGGAGTGTTGCCAGTCCATGCCAACCATATGAACTTCCCAAATTCCTTTTTACTGTTATACCACGGGTATGTACATGTGTCTGCAGCTGATACTCAGTAATGATCTGTACTCAGTGACTTTGACTGTGACTGCTATCACAGTGATTTTGAAAATGTTTTTCACATGTATCTAGTTGCAGTACTAAATTATAGGTAAATGGTGAATGTCAGCCAGAAGCAAGTAGTGGAATGATATGTGTAATAGATCTATACTTTTCTGTACTTTTTAAATGCACTAATCCCACCAATATAAAAATGTCTAATGTAATAGCTGTTGCTTACCATTAGGCTTATATTCCAGCAGCAGTCATATTGATTAAACTAATGCCGGTGTTTTTTTATGCATTATTAGATCCATTTTTGGAAAAAAAATATTAATAATTCAGCCTCTAGGAACAAACTGGTGTTTTGAGTTGTTGCTTTCAAAACACCAAAACAGAATTCATGCTTGGATGAACCATCCAGTGGCTCAAGCAGCAAATGGGACTCAAGAGTGGTATCGATGGATGCAGTTAACTCTGTACTCACTACCCTCTTCACAGCTAAAATGCCTGAAACACCTGATCTATACTGTAATCAACTCCAGGGCCAGAGCTTGAGAGGCATTCTTGATTGAACCACACAAGATGTTGTTGACATAATATGCACTGCTTTCTGTGTAGTTCAAAAGCATAGATCTAGTCAGTTCTGAGAGTAGCAGCATTAATCTTGATTTCTCTTTCTCAGGTGACGGCACCTCCACTGGAGCGCTACTGTGATGACCGCAGTGCTGAGTACGAATGGCGTCTAATGCGGGCTGGAAGCACTCAAACCACTAAGCAGTGCATCCTGTATGGATCGCCAGAGCTGGCCTTGGCTTGGGCTTCTCGATCCCAAGTCTTCCACACAGAATATCTTGGTGGAGTCATGGCACTCTACCCCAGACATGGTTGGTCTTTCATCAGGATACCAGGTATAGTGGATATGGGTGTGGACTTGACTGTTGCAGTGAAAAAATGTCTGTGAAAAAATGTCTGATTTTCAGACCAAATCAAGAGGAGGCCAGATACTATCTATGTATCTTATTATATGGTTACTTCCCAAAATGAGAAGAGAAAACTTAAAACAAACATATTTTAAATTTAACTTGTTACCGTTTCATGATTCTGTGGATAAAGTTTGTGATGAAACTTGAACTTGAAACATTCTTTAGAACACAGCTGACCAATCATCTCTGTTTTCACTTTCAATGAAGTTCCACTGCGATAAGTGAATAATCTCTACTCACGGAATGATATGAAGATCTGAGTCTGAAGAAAAAAACCCATTGCCATTGACAGTGGTTATTATGTTTTTGCAGTGGTTATTATACAGAAATAACTGACCTCCATTCAAAGTAAATGGAACATCCTGCTACATTCTGGAGAGCCGTATGATAACTATCCCCATTACAGGGAATGTCTGTCTGTGTGTCTGTACATTCCACACATAACTCACACCACACCACTAATCCGACTGACCTTAAATTTGGTATGTGTTTTGCAAATTGCACAGCTGAATGCAGCGCCAAGTTTAGTGTTGTTTGGACAATACCATCATCTACGGTTAACCATTAGGGAAATCTGCCAAAATGGCCATCTCTCCCAGCCATATATTGTAGGCAGTTGGATTGTTTATTGATTACAACATAAATCAATTCCAAATATTTGTTTTCAGACAAAGAGACTCTAATTACGCACAGTGGAAAGTTACATACCTTGGACAAGTTGCTCAGCACACTCAAGTCACAAGGACATCGTGTTCTCATCTACTCTCAGATGACTCGAATGATTGACCTGCTGGAGGTGAGTACAGATCCTAAAAAAAGGTTTTTGTGAATATAATGTCAATATATGCCACCATATCCTTATACACTACCATTCAAAAGTTTGGGATCACTTAGAATTTTCTTTATTTTTAATATCTACATAGATGAGTAGAGGCCCATTTCCAGCAACTATCACTCCAGTGTTCTAATGATACATTGTGTTTGCTCATTGCATCAGAAGGCTAATGGATGATTAGAAAACCCTTGTGCAATCATGTTAGCATAGCTGAAAACAGTTTAGCTGGTTAGAGAAGCTATAAAACAGACCTTCCTTTGAGCAGGTTGAGTATCTGGAGCATCACATCTCAAAATGGCCAGAAAAAGAAAACTTTAATGTGAAACTCGACAGTGTATTCTTGTTCTTAGAAATGAAGGCTATTCCATGTGAGAAATTGCCAAGACACTGAAGATTTTCTACAACAGTGTGTACTACTCCCTTCAGAGAACAACACAAACAGGCTCTAACCAGAGTTAAAAGAGAAGTCGGAGGCCCCGCTGCACAACTGAGCAAGAAGATATAGAGAAATAGATGCCTCACAGGTCCTCAAATGGCAGCTTCATTAAACAGTACCCGCAAAACAACAGTGTCAACATCTACAGTGAAGAGGTAACTCTGGGATGCTGGCCTTCAGGGCAAAGAAAAATCCATATCTGAGATTGGCCAATAAAAGAAAAAGATTAATATGGGCAAAATAACACAGACATTGGACAGATGAAGATTTGAAGTGTTATGGACGGACAAATCGAAGTTTGAGGTGTTTGGATCACACAGAAGAACATTTGTGAGACGCAGAACAACTGAAAAGATGCTGGAAGAGTGCCTAGCGCCATCTGTTAAGCATGGTGGGGGTAACGTGATGGTCTGGGGTTGCTTTGTTGCTGGTAAGGTGGGAGATTTGTTCAGGGTAAAAGGGATTTTGAATAAGGAAGGCTATCACTCCATTTTGCAACACCATGCCATACACTGTGGACAGTGCTTGATTGGAGCCAGTTTCATCCTACAACAGGACAATGACCAAAAGCACACCTCCAAATTGTGCAATAACTATTTAGAGAAGAAGCAGGCAGCTGGTATTCTATCTGTAATGGAGGGGCCAGCGCACTCACCAGATCTAAACCCTATTGAGCTGTTGGAGCAGCTTGACTGTATGGTATGCCCATCCAGCCAATCCAACTTGTGTGAGGGGCTTCTAGAAGCGCGGGGTGAAATTGCTCCAGATTACCTCAACAAATTAACAGCTAGAATGTCAAATGCTGTAATTGCTGCAAATGGAGGATTCTTTGACGAAAGCAAAGTTTGAAGGAAAAAAAATATTATTTCAAATACAAATCATTATTTCTAACCTTGTCAATGTCTTGACTATATTTTCTACTCATTTTACAACTCAGGGTGGCTCAAGTGTGACTTTTCATGGAAAACACAAAATTGACCCCAAACATTTGAATGGTAGTGTATTATTTCATACCGTGTTTTATTTTTACTCTGTCAGGAGTATATGGTTTACCGCAAGCACACATACATGCGGCTGGATGGTTCATCCAAGATTTCAGAACGGCGGGATATGGTCGCTGACTTTCAGAGCAGGTGAGTCTCAGAAGATCTCTCATTTTAAGGTGGCTGTCTTGCTGTCCACCACTTCTCACCTCTGTAGCCATTTATTCTGACAGCACGTCAATGATGGTATGACTTTTGTGTTCCAAATAGGACAGACATTTTTGTCTTTCTCTTGAGCACAAGAGCAGGGGGTCTAGGCATTAACCTCACAGCTGCTGATACAGTAAGTTTGTCACTGTAAACATTTGGTAATTCTATATCAAATCAACTCTTGACTTTTGTTCTTACATGGTTCAAAGTGTCAGAGAGCCAAGTTTTATGTCCATCATACAAAAGTTTCAGGTGTCCACTTTCACAATTTTCCTTTGAGACATACATAGTATATTATGAATTGACACCTTGGAAAAGCCAACACCACTATGTCATAGATCACACTAGAAAATATTGCAAAGGTTTCTTAAACTATAGTTTCGCTGGATATCAGTTCACTGTTGTAGGCAGTCCAGTGATATTTTATAGATCAAGATAAGCTAAAATATTTCCACATATTTCTCACATTTTATATCTCAAGTAATGTAGTAGTGTATACGTACAGTCAAAGGGGATAATTATTTTATTCATACAATTATTTTACACAAAAGAAAAAAGGTGTGAATTTAGATGTTGGTTAAGAAGCAGGCCTTGAACATATTGACACCAATGCTGAATTGAGATCCCTGTTGCAAATTTTGTTCCTATACACCTAAGGACAATTATGTGCTTTTGTCTTTTCTGGCACAATCTCATCAGAATATACGGTCATAGAAGCTACTGCACAACATGCCCTCTTCACAGTTTATGTTTTGTCTCTCCAGGTGATATTTTATGACAGTGACTGGAATCCCACTGTGGACCAACAGGCGATGGACAGGGCCCACCGGCTTGGTCAGACTAAGCAGGTCACTGTGTATCGCCTTATTTGCAAAGGCACCATTGAGGAGCGCATCTTACAGAGAGCCAAAGAGAAGAGTGAGGTAAATGTTGAAGCTAAGCTGTAGGTCTAAGCTGTCCATAAAACATGTCCAGTCTCACCAAAGTTGTCAGGCAGAGCTTTCTCTTCTATAGCGACCTGATCCATTACTAGAAAAAATACTAGCACTTAGTTTACTTGCTAATGTATGTTTGTGCTGAAAAACACCTTGCTACTACTCTAAAAAGGCCATAGGTAGTTTTGCCCGGTGTTAAGAGCTTAGTCTTATTCCCATATCAAACCCCTTTCCTGGGATCTTGCTTTAACCAGAATATTAACTGTATTCCAAATATGCTGTGTATCTAAACATTGTTTACAAGAATGTTTATGACATTGTTTACAAGAATGTTTATAATACACTTCTTAAGAGATTGAGAGATCTTAAGATCTTAAGATTTGGTATAAATGTAATGTTCCAATTCATGCTGGTAAGTGCTCTGGGTTTACCCAGGCTGATTACTCTCATAATTCTGTAATGCTTTCGCAACTGCTCATCCTAACACCTCCATTGTGGTTCCTTTACCATAGATCCAGAGAATGGTGATATCTGGAGGAAACTTTAAGCCAGATACACTTAAGCCTAAAGAAGTGGTCAGCCTGCTTCTGGATGATGAGGAGCTGGAGAAAAAGTGTGAGTTCATATTCTGCTAGTAAATGGGTCATCAAATGGAAAACCATTTAAACTTGACTTTGGTGAATTGGAGAGGTAGTGCATGACCACAGAACTGTCATGAACATGAGAAATGGTTATGCCCTCCTTCATATGTAAATCTTGAAGATAGAATTAGCCACTAAAGATTAGAACAAAGCCTAGCTGTAAATCGACTCTAGTTCAATCGTAGTTGTTAAAGAGTGTGCCATTTAGCCAACACAGACCCTTTCAATCCCCAGCCTAATGGTCAAAATGATTTTGGAAAGATTATTTTAAGATACAAAAAGTTCTTTAAATCAAAGTTGAATGCATTCTATTTTTTGGTACAGCATTTTCAGTAGATGTAAAAGGTATATCTGTGAGGTGAATTTATATGAAATTTTGTATACCTATTCCATCTTCTGTAGTTTATCATTGTTGATAGGGTTGCTGACTTGTCTCACTCTTGTTTTTGTGTAGTACGTCTGAGGCAAGAAGAGAAGAGACAGCAGGAAGAAAGCAGTAAAGTAAAAGACCGCAAGAGGAAGCGGGAGAAGTACGCTGAGAGGGTATGCTTGGGATTCTGCTTTAGAACAGAGAACTCAGGAAGGGGTTATGGTTATTGTTTTAGGACTAAATATGAGTACCTTTTTCTACAACAACTCACACTGCTAAGCCCTGTACTGGGATATCTTATTTTGGATAGTGCTCTATATTCTCATTCTTCTGCTGTGATTATTTCTTGATTGTAAACATTACCTGTCATACAGAGGAAAAAGGAAGATGAGGTGGATATCAAAAGGAGGAAAGAAGGAGTGAACCTCATTATTCCATGCGCTCCCTCAGCAGACAATTCCAATTTATCCGCGGATGGAGATGACTCATTCATGAGCTTAGATATGGACTCAGCAATGCCTAGCCCTTTCAGCGAAGTAAGGTTGAGACATAAACAAGGCTCAATGGAATACATGATATGAAACACATTGCACTGACATTGATAACTGGTTAATATAGGATAAAGAGTGCTTTAGTAGTCTATATGTATTTTAAGAGCACCATCTACAAATCTAACCAAAACATTGAAATGTTTACGTGAAAAAAAAAATCAGTCATCCTATTCACCAATCATTCTATTCAACGCCTATTCAACTTACTCTTTCATATAGATACAAGTTTGGTGCCGCACCTACCACCAGTTTAAATGTATTGCTTTCTCTCTGTAGATCTCTTTAAGCAGTGAGTTGCAACCGGGTTCCATTGCTCCAGATGAGAGCAGCAACGATATGCTGGTGATTGTGGATGAACCAGTGTCCTCTGCACCACAGTCCCGTGCCACAAATTCACCTGCCTCGGTCACTGGCACAGATAACTTAAACGGTTTGTATCCAACATACATACATACACATATACGTATGTGTGTGTGTGTATACAGTGCCCTCCACAATTATTGATACTCCTGGTAAAGACAGACTATAAAGTTGAATAAAAATTTCTCACAGTGGAAATGATATAATCCTATCAAGAGAAATACATTTATCTGGAGAAAACACAATGCATAAAAAATAAATATTTTTTACAAAAACCCATGTGCCACAGTTATTGGCACCCCTATACAAATGATAAATAATAATTTAGCTGAATAATTTTTCAACCCATATTCAACTTATTAACCAAAGTGTGGACTTTCAAGAAGTATTCCATGACTTCGTGGTTCAATATGATAAATTGAAATGAAATAGAATTCAAATGCCCTAGTCATTTTTCAACATGGGAAACACAGGAAATGGGAAATTTAGTCCTTTAAAATACATTTTTCTTTGTCAGAATGAATTTGTTTGTCCTCAAGTTTGTATTTTCCTCGTTTTCATTGTGGGATAAAAAATAATAATAAATGATTTTTAAAATGTGCTTTACATGTGTTTTTAGTCAACGTTATCAGGGGAGCCAATAATTGTGGATATATATAGTGGTGTGGTGCTATATATATGTGTGTGTGTGTGTGTGTATTAGGGCTGTCGAAGTTAACGTGTTAATAGTGTGTTAACACAGTCTGATTTTATCTTGATTAAATAAACTGTCTCCGTCAACACAGGGTATTTAAACAACATTACAAACAAAGCAGTCTTTCATGGATGACATGAATACAAAATAAAGCTAGATACCACTGTGTGGTAAAATGTAGTTCAACTACTTTTCAAATGAGCCTACAGTATGGCTAGTTATGTTATGCAGCCTGCATACCCTCATTGTGTTCCTACCTCACAGCTTTCTCTACTACATTTCATCAGCTGTATGTAAAAGGGGTTTGGAATATTAGGAAGGGAGCTGTAGTTCAAACAAACCATTTGTGGGTGTCACTTTGTACAAAAACGGTGTATTGTGCTGAGTTGAGTGTTTTGAAATGAATGTTGACTGAAGAGTTTTTTTAGTTTTTTTTTTTCAATTTTGGTATTACCTAGTCGTTATACTGTCTATTTTTCGGTTTGCAGGAGTTTCATCTCAGGAGATGTCAAATTCTGGCAAAGGGAAAGCTGGCCGGAGTCGTGGACGGCCCAAGGGGTCAGGAGGGATGGGGAAATCTTCTGTGAAGGGCCGAGGACGCAAGTCAACAGCTGGCAGTGCAGCAGCCATGGCGGGTGCTATGGCTGGGGCAGCAGCGGCTTCAGCAGCTGCGTATGCTGCGTATGGGTTCAGTGTGTCCAAAGGTGAGCTATACTTATGTCGGGTAGAACAACATGCTAGCAGAATCCCAGTGTTTCCCCTAAACTCTAGGTACCGAACCCTCACAGACTTATCTTGCATAAATCCACTTCATGATTGGGTCATGCCAGTTAGGTCTTTGACGGTTCGAGGCTTGGGGTTAGGGAGGACATTAGGTTTCAGACATCACCATTCACACATTAGGCATCCACACATATATCTATTAGGACTGTGTGAGAGATTAAATGAATGTAATGATTCAGTCAAAACAACTTGAATATTACAGAATGTGTTACGGGAATGTGTTAAGAATGGTTGACTGTTTCCAGTAATTAGCTTTTACATTTAAACAATTTTGATGAGGCCATAACTATGAGCTAACTACGAATTGAACCCTGAACTGGCACAGAACATGAAGAGCTGCATAATAACCCTGGCTATATCACAGACGGGTCTGAGAACAATTTCTGAAATGGATAAGAAATTATTTATTTTAGTGTGCAGAAATTTGATCTGATTTCAACGCCAGATTACTCTGGAACCCCTAATCATACACAAAGAACTACCGGTATGACATGAAAGCAGAGTTGTATTAGAGACATTAACTTTGATATAAATACAACACAAATTTTCTCGCAAACTGTTCATCACAGAAACTAGTGACTAGAACCGTTTGAAAGGTCAGGTTGTACAGTTTCACATGATATGCGTGTGTGTGACCACAACTTGATGAGTAATCTGATGGAGAAGATTAGACGCATGCCGCGGGTGTCAGTCTCAAAGGGTTAATATCAATCTAACATCCCGTACTTTACAAAAATAGACGTTCCACTGGAAAAGAATGACCAACCTTAACCAAAGTCCCTCTGGCCCCAAAATAGTTATTCAAACTAAACTGAATTGCAATGCTACATTGCATGGTGAGTATTATTGCACATCACGCACCTCTGTGAATCAGTCACTCAAAAGTTGAATGTAGGCCTATTCATCTTTTTTAGCCTATGTTGTAGGCCACTGTTTCCCAGCCTTTTTGTCTTATGCACCCCCTTAGCCTTTTTGTCACCCCCTGACTCATACGTGTTGATGTTTCTCCAAAAGAGTGCCACAGGTTATTGTCTCCCCGGGGGAAACTAGTAGTAGCGCAGATGTACCATTTTATTCATGGGCTTAATATGAGATGACTAAGAATATTTATTTATCATCTTGGAAATAAATTATTATTAAATATTTCCACATACCCCCTGCAGTGTGCTCGCATACCCCTGGTTGGGAATCACTGTTGTAGGCAATATATGCTACACAGTGCAGTGAGCACATTTAATTTTAGGGTGAAAAATGCATGTATTGCTTTTCTTTTTTGGAAGACTGTGCTGCAATACGTTTTTATTATTGTTAATTACTAATGAATACTGAGTAGTCTATTGACAGAGAGAGGGCAACTGTATGCCACGTCTGCAAAAATGCCCTTCCATATAGAAGCAATGAGTTGAGATGTTTTCCTGTCACTCTCTCGCTGCGACTTTCACTTTCACTTTCTTTCACTCACAAAAAGTTACAGCACAGTGTAATAGGTAGTGTAGCCTTATTTATGATCAGAGAGCCACCATCAAAATCAAGCACAGCATAATCAGGGCAAATTTGTTCAGGCTGCAATAAAAGAACAGGATGGCTGTCTGCTGTAGGTGTCCACTACAGTATTCACCTTGCTACTTTCGCACTGACCCATCACAATTCCTTACTTTCTCGCTCATGGTAGTAGTACTTAAATTGTAGTGCAGATGTCCTATGCCAACACCATCCAAACTTTAGTCTGATCATTTTCTAGAGAAAGGAGGTCTGTGATAGCGATGCAGAAAATTGTATATTGCAAACGTTGGATGAATTTAAAAATGTAGGCCTAGGGGCCCTGTTGGCAGAATTTGGCTGTACTAGCTATGTTATTATATTTTTCATTAGGGTGTAATCACCTCTGTGTTTAACCATTGTATTTTGCATTTGCTTTAGTGATTCCTCTGTCTGTACTGACAGTATGTGGACAGGCTGATAAGTAACCTTGAAAGGGAAGGAGGGGTCAGCGGCACACATGCTTAGGTAGCCTGTGTGGCTCGCCTTTTTCTGGTCGAGTAACCCCTTATCTAATTGGCTGTGCCAACATGGGCTGCGCTACAACAGAGAATTTTGAAATAGACTTTCAGGTACACAGAAATTTCCCAAAGTTGCAGTGCATATGGACCGGCACCATCGGCCCACCTGATGGACCTGCTCATTGGGTATTTGCCCAATTTTCCAGATTGCCAGTCTGAGCTTGATTCCAACCCTTTATTATGATTGGCTGAATCGCTTCAATCTGCACTTCATCCACACTTCATTTTATATTACTGCGCTATACAAAAGTTACAGTTGCTGTTTGTGTGCTACTTGGCAACCACTCAGTTAGAGGAAATGTATTTCTTGCTGGAAGAATTGTTATTTATGAATAATTCTTTACATTTCTTGTTGCAGTGTCTTCATTTAATGAAACCATGGAAATGTAACCATTTTAGAAAAGCAAAAAGCCTTGTGAGGCCATGGATTATGTTATTAGTTAGTTAGTTATATTACAACTGCTAACCGTTGGGATGGCAAGTTTTGGCAAAGGGGGGGGGGGGTTAACAGACTAAGAATATGCATTTATTAATAATTGGTTAACTATTTTAACTACTTCTTACCAGGTCTTGCATCATCAGGCCCTCTGCAGCCCTCAGTGGCCAGGACTTCAGCCATGCCATGCACTGCTTCTAGTGCCTCTTCTGCTGTGGCCAAGACTGGCACAATCAGTCTTGGCCCCCAGACACACAGTGGTTCCCATATCCATCCCAACTCTAGCAAGAAAGGCAAAGGGGCCAGTGGCTCATCTCAGCAGTAGCAGACTAAGAAGGAATGCAGTGGACTGCAACTAAGGTTACCTGTTTATATTGTAATGTATATATTTGAAAGTTAGCTCAGAAATCTGTTCATGAAAAAAGAAAAGAACAATTTAAGGAATATCAAAAATCAGATTCACTCTTCTTAGCAAAGCTTGTCCACTTGGGTGGGTGGACCCAAAAACACCAGCTCAACCCTGAGGGCTATATTTAGTATCACAACACTGCTGCTTTTATTTCTCTGTTGGTGTAAAATATTGAAAAATGTTATCATATATGCATGCAATGGAGGACCAATCAGATGTCAAAAACGAGTTCAGAGCAGTTTGGCATTATAAGACACAAACCATAACATTGAGTTTTTATAAATCATATGTTGAATATTTGGTTGATGTAAAATTAACCTCTGTCCAAGTCGTTTTAGGAAAGGGCTTGGTTTTACATTACCATTAGAAAAACAGTTTTAAGGTGTCCACAAATGTCTGATTCTTTTCCCTCGGCCACTTTTTCCCTCAGCACATTCTGTTGCAAATTTTTCTCTTTTCTGTTTAATTTCCAATTCATGTTTCAAATGATTGAGTAATGTGCACATTTATTTTAACTGAACTTTGTCTGGTGTATTAAAACTGAAAAGTCCTGTGTGTTTACCCCATGCATTTTCTTAATGAACAATGTTTGTTAAAGCCCTGAGAAAGAATACTGATGTGGAGAGACAACTTTGGCAGCCCTTCATTGTGAAGATAAAATGTGTTGTGATACCAACATCAACAATTTATGTTCTAAACATCTGATTCTGCGAATCCAACATTATTTTATAGGATCAAAAATTTTGCAGGAAAATGCTAAGAGCTGCTTAATCAGTTATTTAAGTAATTCTAATAAATCAACTTGATGTACAATGTATGATATGTTTATTGTTAAATAATAAATATAATTGTGTGGAAACCATTTTACTTTAATGTGTGATTTGTGAGTCGTTATATTTTTAATGACATTTCCAGTAAAATATTTCCACCCAGAATTTCTCTTACTTACCTCACTTTACTGCCAGTATTTGATGGCTTTTCATTTATTTAAAAACAGTCTGTTCTATTGCCTTCTCTAGGCTTTCTACAAAATCCCAGCTTTGTTAATCAGTAGATTTTCCACCAGTTATACTGCAGAGGGTTCCAGGCAAACAAATTTGCTCCAATTAACTGAAGTTCACAAAGTTTTCTCTCTTCTTTCTTTGTATGTAGTTGTTGTTGTTTTACTGAAACCCTCAACTCAAACTTATTTTAAAGTAAACTTGGTTGATGTTGAGCTCTTCAAAACCATTGTGCACTTGATTAACAGACTAACTGTTGATCTGCAGATGGTAAAACATAATATCAACTTAAATCAATTGTGTCTATGACAGGAAAGGAAAGATGTGTACCTGCCATTTCCCTGGATCTTCCCCCAGTCTGAAGGATGAATCTGAAGAACCCCCTGCCCAATTCAATAGACACAATCAGCTCACACTGAATTAAATTTTTATTTTGGCCCCAGCCACAGCTTATTGGGCAGCAGTTCTTTGAGGGAAAAAAAACAAACAAAAACAAACACGCAACAGCTGACTGACAGTTTGAACTTAATCAACTTCACACAACAGTGGCATACACTTAGTGTTCATTAGATAAATACAACATCGATGACTTCCCCTTCCTCCTGCAAGTCTCATGAAAATGCACACAGAGGATATACAAGCATCAAGTTAAATTACACACACACAATTTCACAAATGTTGAACAACCACAGAATTTAAGATTGCAGAACAGGTATAGGCTTTTGATGCGTCAATAGTATAGGCAACAGTGTTAGGGCAGCAGCCTCTATGGAGAACAGATGGGGGTCCTGTATGTCTGGACAGGCAGTCCTCATGAACTCAGCTAGGCGAAGCAGATACTCAATGTTGTGCCCGGATTTGCCCTTGCAAACAATTATCTGGGTTGCAATTTCCTCTGGACTTGCTGGTCCCAGATACAGTGGATTATCAGGAGTGGCAATGTAAATCAAAGCTGGAACAGGTGATTGATTTTGGCCCTGAGGGAAAAAATCCACCAACTGCATAATGTACCCTCCCCGCACAGACTCCCTCACATTCAGGTATTTGAGACACTCCTCCATTTGAGCGCCAATCACCTCAAAAGCCATGCCCCATGTGCACGCCTGGGGGAAAAGAGGGGGAAAAATTAGCTGTATTGTAGTTCATTAGTTGTATGATAAATCCAAATGGGTCTTGGTATATTACATCTGCTGAACCCCAAGTGAAGGCAGGAATGTAAAGTAGGAGTGGGTGTTTGTCGGAGGAAGACATCTTTTAGAGGGCATCAAACGTGGAAGAAATACTTACGTCATCATCTTCAATTAGCGTCACAACTCTTCCGGGCTGCGGGGAAAGGGAAAAAATTAGCCAGCCACCAGAAAGGTTTTAAGTATCTCTGACCTCGCGTCGACAATGTAGCAACCATTAAAAAATATGCTTACCATATCATCATCTCCTCGATGGAAATTGTCCCCGTGCCAGAAACGTCTCTTGTAGCCCATGATATATCCGACCTTGCTTTTCCTGTACTTGAAGTCTGGCTTCCAGACCAACGAGCCATAACCGAAGATCCATAGGCTGTTTTTTCCCATCAAGACGTCTTGGGGTTTCATGACGGATTAACTATTTTAGAGAGTGGGGATGGGTTCCAAAATAAAGACTTGAACAGAACAACTTTAGACGACTGGCTAACCTGCCAATGTTTGTTTCCTTCGATCAAGAAGGAGAGGTATTGGTTGGCTCACCGCAATACCGCGGACGGTATTAGAGCCCAACTGCTTAGCAGTTGTAAAGATGGAATAGTTGACTCTTTGCCTTGCACTGTGCATGCCGATGCTTACAGTTGCTCCATGCTGCATTAAAAAAACATGATCTCAATTGATTATCAAAACGGAAACGAGGAAAAAAACCTTTGTAAACAATCCTTATTCGTTCAGTCTTATTCGTCGAACCGCTCAGCTGTAAAGTCTTTACAAAACAGCCACTACAAAAACCGTAAGACCTAGCTTTAGTAGGCTGAAGGTCCAACACTGCGACTTCGCCTAATCCGCAAATGATGGCGGACGAGGCAACACTGGCCAATTTATCACAGTTTCAATACCACACCTTTTTGTATTGTGCCAATTAGATCTCAGTAAGACGGGCCACGGATACAATTTTGGCGAATCACATTCTGTTGTAGCGTTTTTGTTTCCTTATTGGCTGAAATTTTGTAAAAGAATAGAGGCTCATACCTACACGATTGGTGAATGGGGTTATGGTGACCAATCAGCTTTGTTGCTGGTAACTATGTCAAACGGATTTGCATCTGATTATCTGCTGGTGTGGCTGATGCAACCGTCAAAAGCATTTCATGCCCAGTGAAACAACAGACGCGATTGCATCAGGCATGAGCGAATAGACCTCAGGGTTGACAATTGCGCTTATTATAAGCGACTTTGGGCTTCTTTGTGAAGTCGCTTTTAAAAAATCAGAAGTTGAGGGTTGCGGGTTTTTGGGGCTTGTATTTCAGTGCTGTGGTTTGTTTTTAACTTGCTCCGTACACCACCTCCCCTTTGCCCTCCATTCAATCCCAATACAGCACCATGGTCTTGCGTCGCTTGTTTTGGCCTTGTTTTCAGGGTCCATCTTATTTCACTAGCGATCTGTCATCACTGATCTACCTGTAGGAGATATGTTTCATGGAGTTGGAAAATATCACACCCTAAATCAAACTGTAGCCATAGTCATAATACTGTAGTCAGTTGGAAGTAGGATTGTGAAATTTATTATGTTTGAAAATATGAGAGCACCTTGTCAACTGAAACTGTCATGAGAAATCGTTAGACTGCTTTATCTTTGGCCTATATTATAATTTGCTAAGATGTTAAAAGCTAAAATGGGCTATGTTATAAATAGTAAACAATTCAATGTGAATCATACTTTTGGCACCCTAAGCAGCAGGGCGAAGAGGCTGGAGTTGGGGTGTGAGGCACCCTGCATGATTTTTCTGGCCCTCAACCCCACCCTCTTGAGCGTTTTCCAAGCTTGTGAGGGGGGCTTTCATGATCTGCTGCCCTGCCTCTTCCTGAAGTCCACCACCATTTCCTTTGTTTTGCTGACAAAGGAAAATTAAAGCCAGGTTGTTGGACTGACATGTTGGCAGTGGCGGTGTGCTGTCTGTAGGGGTGGGCAGAAGGACAGGCCTTTGGTTGTCAGGTATTGGTGGGTGGTGGAGAGGAATGTTATGTGTGTAGAGATGTAAGACAGGTCCATGGAGTAGTGGGGGATGCATAAAGTGCTGGTGAGGTGCATGTGAGTGTGCGTGTGTATGTGTATGTGTGAGTATGTTCAATGTGTTAGGATGTGTTTGTGATTGTTGAGGAGTGAATGTGTGCAAAGTCGGTATAGTGTGTGTTTCGGATGGCCTTATGGACAAGAACTTCTCTTGAGTCTCTCAGTTCTGGCCTTGTGACTATATAAACGTCTTTTTGATCTCAGTTGTTTAAACAGTCCATTATAGGGGAGTTTAGAATGTTGGTAAACAGTAGTGTTCTTCCACCTGGAAGTAGCTTATCACTAGCCCTATATGTATGCCAGGTAGCAGACAATTGTAGTAAAGCTATTAACTAAAAGTGAAGCAGATGATTGTAGCCTAGCTATTATCTAAAAAACAGCAACAACCACTAAAACAAACATCTAAGTTAACAAGATCATGATAAAATGTTTTTTTATCTTTGTTAAATTACCATGAAAGGTTAGTTTATTAGTGAGCTATTCAGTCCCATTGGAGAATACGCTTAGCATGTTTGCCACGCCCAGCTGAAATGTCCTGTTAGGATGAGAAGAGTCCCTCTGAATTTTTTGGGCTGTTAGAAGTACTCGTCTGCATAAACATGAAAAAGACATAAAATATCCTATTTTTCATTTGAAGCTTTTTCACATTTTACTCCTTTGCTGTGTAATGTCTGTTTCACATTTTACTCATTTGTTGTGTAATGTCTAATTTAAACAAAATGAGATTTCACAAAAAATTTAAATGGACAACTTTAGGTCAGTTTTGATTAAGAGAAACAATATATAAAGAACAGAAACATGGTAGGCTATGTCTTGGTATGTATTCTAGCATGCTCATGATTAAATCAATAATTACAAATCTCAAATGCTCAAATCTTCCACTAGGAGTCTCAAGTCAAGAAAGTACAACTGTTCAACTCTGCAAGTCTCTCTCTCAAGTTTTCCACTCAACCTGGCCAAAATATGTTGTGTGGTTTGGCCAATCCAGTGTGATTTGCATAGTGTGGAAGGTTGCAATGGTGACGCCCTGATTGGTAGTCTTGTACAACATCGTTCTCACTCTTCCACCTCAATCAGATTAGCAGCAAAAGCAGGCTACACTTGCTAGCTCATAAACAAGGCCGCGATTCATCGGTAGTTGGTTGCTTACTTGCTAACGCAAGTAGGTGGCTGGTACATACACTGTATATCACCACAGACATATTTTGTGTTGACAAAACCTATGTTTTTAGATTTTTTACAAAATACCAAGTCATAAATCCCAAATGTTTTATTTTAACACAGAAATAGTGATTGTTGTGTTAGCTCCACCATTTAGAATTTTTTGATCAAGTTCAGTTTCAAAGTACTTTGTCACAAATGCCTTCACTTGCATTGGGTATCGCTGAGTCGCATTGCTGAACGTTTGCATAGAATAGACTTCTATTTTCTTCTATTTCTTCTATTCTAGTTCCGCCTACCTGGTGACCGCAGTAGGTTTTTAAATAATACTGCGTTCCTGTACTAGAAAGCGATATAAAATGCCAGGCATGCATTTCATTCACTGCAGGATCTGCTGCTCACTGAATTTTAGGTGGGCCTACCAAGCGGACCTGCTATAAGATTTATGCTGTATTGGAGATGTACAATTAAAAATTTAAATAAACAAGTTGATTTTTGGGCATACTGCCCTCTCAACATGGGCAGTGGTAGCGTAGTGGTTAAGGAACCTGGCTAACGTGCAAGTGGCGTGAAAAGTTGTGGGTTTGAATCCCAGCTGCCACCGCTGTGCCCTTGAGCAAGGCACAAAATTACAAATTGTAAGACGCTTTGGATAAAAGCGTCTGGTAAATGTAAAATGTAACATATGTCTTACGTCAGTTTCAGAAGTTGGCATGTCACTGTCCCCTGTGAGCTCCACTGCTCCCTGTTGTAGGTTACACAGGAATTGAATAGCCGAGGGGATGAAACACTCGCATGCTCCTAACATTTCTCTCTCTCACACACAGGAGTGCAGTTTAAATCAATGGTTGTGTTACTCCATGAAGATGCTAGGGAAAAGGAAAAAGAGGCAAAACAAGTTAAACTGCATTAGTTTTGCATTTCATCCCCTGTGAGATCTGCTGCTCTCTGAATGTGAGGGCAATGGTAGTGTAGTGGTTAAGGAACCTGGCTAGCGTGCAAGTAGCGTGAAACGTGGGTTTAAATCCCAGCTGCCACCGCTGTGCCCTTGAGCAAGGCACTTAACCCTAAGCTGCTCTAAGGGAGACTGGCCCTGAACAACTGATAACTGATAACAAATTGTAAGCAACTTTGGATAAAAGCGTCTGCTAAATGCATAAATGTAAATGAATGTAAATGTAAATGAATGTCATTCAGCCAGGTCATGGTTATGCCTCTTAGCTGACCTCAGCCAACTTGCCCGTTCCACTTTGCACAGTAGGATAGAGCTTGAAAACAGGCCTATATTTTTTCCATGGAGTAATAATACAGTGAATTTAAACAATGCCTGTCTTGCATTCAGTTTCTAGAGATAGCATTGTTAGGTTAGGCCTGGGGTAGTCTACCCTCTAGTAGGCATTTATGGCAGGGGCAAAAATGTTGGATTTGCCATAGTTCTCAGTGGAAAAGTGCCACACGGAACTGCAGAAAAGAAAAACACCTGACTGGATGAGAACACTCAAATGAAATACATACACAAGCCTGGCATTTTATATTGCTCTCTGGTAGGTTACAGAAAGGCAGCATTGTTTAAAAAATGACGGTTCAGTTACTCTGTAAAAATGCAATCTAATTAAAAAGCTCAACATATAGGTGGGAGTGAGAAAGCTGTTGCAACAGACTGCCAATCAGGGCATAATCATCACCATCACCAACCTTCCAATATACCATCCGAATCATCAGCATTGCTGATTGGCCCAGGGACGTGTTCATCTACATCTACACAACACTAAATTGGCCAAACCACCCAAATTAGTTTTGCACTACATATTTCAGCCAGGTTAAGTGCAAAACAGTTGTAGGCTGCTGTAATTCCTTAAATAACTTAAAGGAAATTAAGGTGTCCAGTAGCACATTCAGCACACAACATATATGCACATAGAAACATTAACTGAGGACAAATGTAGATGACTAAAAATCCACTGTGTATAATGGATGTAGAGCACATAAAGCCATGTAAAAGTAAGCAAGCATCCAAACATTGTAGTGGAATAAGTGAAAGAATGCATTGTGCAGGGGAATCCAGTGCAAAATGGTTTGTCCGACACAGGAATTCATGACGACAATAATGGTGAGATATAATTATGTGCCTAATTTCGGTGGACCAGAGTATGATTTTGCCTATCCTATAAGAAAATTAATAAGATGCTTTTAAAACATTTTTCACAATCATTAGGAAGACTCTTGGTTTTGATTACAACATATCTGTTCTCCTCTTAGCCTTCAAGACAGTGGATGTATGCTAGGCCTACTGCAATCGTCTTTGAATGTATATCTCTTTTTATAGGACTTCCAAAATTCAGACTGCACATTAACTGTCCCACCAGAGAGAATAACATATTGGATCACTGCTATACAACTCTCAAAGACGCATATCACTCGACCTCCCGCACGGCTCTAGGACACTCTGACCATTGCCTGATTCATCTTATTCCGACTACAAGCAAAAGTTGCAAACGGCAAAGCCTATAACCAGGACAGTAAAGAGGTGGACAAACGAGGTGCAGGAAGAACTGCAGGACTGTTCTGACTGTACAGACTGAAGTGTCTTCGAGGATTCCACAGCTAACCTGGACGAATTGACTGACACTGTCACATCCTACATTAGTTTCTGTGAGGAAGTTTGGGTGCCAACAAAGACTTTCTGTATCTTTCTTAATAATAAGCCATGGTTCACTGCTAATCTCTGCCACCTCCGCCAGGCCAAAGAGGAGGCATATAGCAAAGGAGATATGCCTCTTTTCAAAAAACTCAAAGGAACTCACTCACCAAAGACATCAGAGCTAAAAAGAGCTATTCTGAAAAGTTTTTCTGCTACGGCACTATGGAGAGGTCTTCAGGACATTACCAACTACAAGAGCCCAGGCCAACAATGGTCTTGCTGATGACCTGAATGCCTTCTACTGCAGGTTTGAAAAAGACACGTTTACACCTCTGCCCTCCCCCAGACCATCTGTAGACCCCACCACTCACCTGGCTACCTTGACTTCAGTTGCCATGAAGTCCTTTGAACGCCTAGTGAAAATCACAGGACCTCAGCTGGACCCCTTGCAGTTTGCGTACAGGGCAAATAGGTCAGTGGATGATGCAGTGAACATGGGGCTGCACTTCATTCTGTAACACCTAAACCAACCTGGGGCCTATGCTAGGATCCTGTTTGTGGACTTCAGCTCCATAAGAGCTGTTGGTCACCTTCTACACCGCTGTCATTGAAGGTTTGGCTTGGAACTTCCACAAAACAGGAAACACACAAACTACAGTGTACAATTTGGACTGCAGAAAAATATTATTGGTGCCTTGTACAATGGAAGGACCAGGAAACAGGCGAAAAAATCATCAGGCCCCACTCACCCTGCACACACTCTCTTTGACCCCCTCCCCTCTGGCAGGCGCTACAGATCCCTGCACACAAAAACTACCAGACGCAAGAACAGCTTCTTTCCCACTGCCATCACCCTCCTGAATACCTAACAAATTGGGCCATCCCCCCACCTTGGTCAATTATTAATTTCACAGATTGCTCAGACTACCCTTCAACCTCATTTCTGAAATGTCTATTTACTGTCATGCCCTTACATATATTGTTCTTTGCACATAGCACAAGAGGAGTGTTGTAGTCTGACGTGTCCCAGCCTGGGCAACCTCTCAGGCTCATCCTTCTTGTGTTCCCTCCTACTTACCCCTCTCCCTATTTTATTTCAACTGGTCACTATGTGCCTATATGTATATTATTGCCTATATTAGGTGCCTATAGGTATATGGTTGTCCCTTGTGCAATATGTGGCCACATATTTCTGCTTTGTCTATAGGATTTATTGTGTTGTATATTGTATTATATGTATACATGTTTATATGTTAGGTGTACAGAGAGCTAACATCTAACGGAGTCCTTGTATATGTGAATGTACCTGGCCAATAAAGTTGATTCTGATTCTGATTTTTTACTTTTGGAAGTGGCGTTTCCCCGTGCTTAAAACACTGCCTGACTTTGTTGAACAGTATTTTTCGTTTGAGACTCATACTGCAATCAGACTATGGTTACAGTCTTTGTCTTTGGGACTTGTAGAGCTTTAAGCTCAAGAAAATCATTGGGTTTGTCTAGAGAGGTTTAATGTAATTTAAAAGTGTAGACTTTCTCAGCTAGGCCTAGCCTACTTTGTGCATTGAGTGGAGCAAGGCGGCCGTAATTTGCTTTTGAATTATATCTTTAGAAAGTGCATGCCTGTTCTATATTTGTCGTTAAGATATCGATCTTCTCTGGATTATGGTGTGGTGGAATTTAGGCATTAGTGTCAGATTTGGTCATTGTTAGACGATGTCCATACAGTTAAATCTGTTTCGGTGTCTTTCCACAAGTGACACGAAATTCATTGCTCCGATGCAGCTGTCACTTTACACTTTTGTGAGTGTGTCTGGGATCGACAGAGCATTGGACTCTGAGGGACAACGGCAGTCGCAGTTAAACATGGCAGAAGTTTCCGACCGGCGTTTTAAGAATAAATTAATAATAACAAAAGCTAATAATAACAAACTCTAATAACTAACAAACCCTGCTATTTTGGCAACTGTTAGAATATCCACAAAATCATGCACTAAAATAACCAATATAATGGGAAGGCTTGCTGTTCTTTGACAGAATAATACATTTTGTTGCTTCACTGCTTCTCGTCCTCCGCTGCTCAGAGTAAACAATTTCGAATAGCCTAAGCTGGCTAATATGCTGTATTTTTTTTTTTTTTTTTTTTTGCATTTCATAAGAAAGAAAGATAGAAAGAGACAGAAAATGGCCCTCCAACGAAGGAAAATGTATAGCTTAGGGGAGAAACTGTGAAGTTTCCCAATATGAACCATAGAAATAGCCAAATGAATGCCAGACCTCAAACTCAGACCTATGCACACCAATGTATAGGCCTAAATTTGTTGTTGGACATCTAAGAAGGCTAGTGCCACAAGGAAAAATATATAGGCTAATGGATGCAATGAATTCTGATTGATTGCTACCTGCGAACGTGATAAAATAGGCTAGGTTTACAAAATACATTTCCCCACGATGCACATGTCGCATTTTGTTATTTAAAATACAATGGACTGATGACAATGCCTACGCTAAGTAAAGTCATATAAAGCGTCATTGCGTAGCCTATCTTAAAATAAGAAAAGAGAACGTGCGTGCAGCTATACCCAGCCTACCAGAAGGGCACTTTGAGGAAAAATGTGACTCCATACCCACAACTGAGAATGCCTCAGTCCATATGTCCAACTCCCAAGCCCTATGACCTAATGCTGAATCCTCAAAGATGGAATCCCGACCTCAATGATGGGCCAATTCAGGGTTTAGGCTTAGGGAGGACATGGGATTCTTCTGTTACTTGATTGGACCCCAACAAGAAACACTCCCATTCAGGAAATGTAGAAACCGTACCATAGAGAGTAAAATAATTCGTACTGAGTCTGCGCTTCCGCATTGTTCAGATACAAGTTTAGCCGGCAGCATAGCCGCATCTTTCACAATTGCCATTGCATCTAACACGAAACGCCCAAGGTAGGTGAACATTATCGGTGCTCTAGTTTGTTTTCGGCATACGCTCATTTTCAGAAGGGCATGGTGAAGCGAGATTCTTTCCCTTCTTTGTCGGCTACGGAGCATGGAAGCCTACCGTTAAGCTCCCTGAAAGGGTGTTGCCTGCTGAGTAGACTCCTCTTAGTCTTTTTTCTTTCTTTCACAGCCTTATTTAGATTGCCCTGCTATCTGCCTAAACTGGACAAACTATTACTTGCCTAGCTATACTTTGATTTTGTAAAAGGCGGTCTTTTCCCCACCTTTAATATCATGTTGGTTCTGTTTGTTGATGCTGCATCGTCACTTCAGAAGCATACTGTTAATTTGAAATCCCATAGGGCTCAAAGGAAAAATTTTTACGCAGGCTTCCTGACGTTAACTTAGGTGATTCTGTAGGAGGCCTGTGATGCAGAAATTGATAGGTGAACTGGCTTTTTGATTTATTGATTGATTGACTTGACTGATTGATTACTGAATGATTAGTTTTAGTAGCCAAATTTGTAGGGCAAGGTGGCATCCTATGTGTTGACCCATGGGGTTAATAGGGAGGAACTGGGAAGAATGAAACACCTTTTAATTTAAACGTCATTTACGAAAAGGTTGTACAAGACTGGCATCTAATATGGGGTGGGGGGCACCAACCCCTCTGAAGATCTGTCCTGACTCATCCAATGAAAACACGTAAAAAAAAAAAAACAAAAAGAAACATTATTAAGCACATTTGATGTCTTCTGTCTTTAAAGCATACTGAATTTTTAGCTTTTATAAGTAAAATGATGATTATTTTTACAAAATATAGGCTACCATTCTTCAACTCTTCATCCCTATCCACTTAAAACTGCTTAATGACATAAACTATTCAATATTTGGATTAGCTGGTTTACAAAATCATACAGGTTCTTTTGAATGATCACTAATACTATTTTATTTTTTCTTTCCTAAGGGGAGTTGATATATATTGCTAATGGCAGCAACATTCTTTCTTGCAATCTCAGCCTGAAGTCAGTATAGCATCACTAAGCTAATTAACACCACAATGCAAAAAACACTGTAGAATCTCTTGTAACAATATTTTATAATTGAGCCATGCTGACTATTTACCTGTTAGTTGGCTAGATGATGCATTTACAAGGAGTCCTGTAAATGCTAGCAAGTTCACTAAACTGCAAGTGAAAATGAATTTAAACTTCTAAAAAGCAGAGTAGCTTAGATATGATATTGCTGAATTCCAATGTCCATTCTAAGCCCTGAGCTCTCAAGGACTTAAGGAATATGCCACTCTTTTGGCCAATTTACCTTCACCTCACCTTCCACCGTGTTCCCTTTAATTGGCATGAATCATCAATCATGAAGCCATTGAGGTTATAATTAAGCTGTTGAATTAATTGCTATAAAAACAAGATATCTAACAACCTGTGAAAATACACCTGAATGCAGGAAATTACAATTTTTTAACTTTTCATTTTCTGGGGATGTACGCCCAGCTTGTCCCCCCCAGTAGCTGTGCACAAAAACATTGCAAATGCTTCCAATACCCTTCTACTGATTAAGCTTGAGTACTGGAGCAGCCTATATTGTTCCATTGAATAGGCCACACATGTCAAACTCAAGACCCGATGTAATTCTGTGTGGTCGCCCAGATAATATTTGTCTATCAGAGCTGGCCTGTCAGTATTTTGCATGCACCGTTAATACTGCAAGTACCACAATGCACTGCTGCTGTGCAATTACGTCAGTTGAGGCCTGCAAGCAAGTATGTTTTGAATGCTATTCAAAATAAACCTTATTGCAATAATTAGGGATGCACTGATCTGACTGAAGTTTTAATGAATAACATGCAAATATTTATGTTCCTGTTAGCGAACTTAACTCATGTTGAGTCTGCTTGTCAGTAATGTAGCAGCCTAAGGTTACTCACCAAAAGGATAACAAAAAGACACATCTCTACTATAATGCAGTGAAAAATTGTTTATGAACATGTTTTTAAACAGATGCTGTAAAAACTATAATCAACATCTGCAGCAGCCTATGGCTTTCCACCAGCACCTTGCATAGAAACAAAGTTTGTTTCAATGAAGTCCTGTAGTGTTAGACCCCTAATTAGACCTAGGCCCACAAACATCAAATACAATATAATGACACTGACACACACGTGTTCTTGTATTTTTAAATTATGTTTTAAATAACAATTTATTATATATATATGTCTATGTTTTGTTCTGCTTTGTCTTGGCTTGGAAAATAACACCCAGTTTGGAGAGTAGGGTAATAAAAGCTGAGGATGATGCCCATCTCTTAATTCATTGGGGGTATCAGATCAGTATTGGGTATTGACTGATATGCAAAACCCATCAGTATCAGAAAAAGTTGGATCAGTGCATCCGTAGCAATATTAGAATAGCTAATAGACCCAAGATTAAGGCCACTTTCAGATTCATGTTTAAAAATTAAGATCATAAATATTAATACATTTTAATACATTTGAGTTTGACACCCCTGGTTTAGGCTACATCAGCAGTGTGTTGTCCACATAAGATATGTTCAGCAATACTACTTTGAGACAAATTACGGCACCTGTGTTAGGGGCCATTTAGTTATTACTACAATATAGCCAAATATATTTCCATCTTTATACAATAAATTTGTCAACACAATTCATCACTTTTACTCTGTACTACCTGTAACTCTGTTATTAAAAGACGTAACCAGAAGATATTTGGCAGATATATGAAGACTTTAATGTAATATTATTTGACTCAAACATGCTTGTTTATCTTAATTGAAGGCAGAAAAAAATGCACTGTTTCTTTTGGCCTGGTTCTATTCTTTCTACAGGGACAGGAAGCAAAAGTCTGGACTAGTAGAGGGCTGTATTGCTCTTCGCTGGTCGAGTGGCCTATCAAATTAAGGGTGGATTGAAGGGTTGAATCCTCTTCAAAACATTTGAAGTAATTGTCTCCTCTTGAATATATCTGTTTTAGTGACGATGAATGTGGAGCATGAAGTGTCATTACTTGTGGAAGAGATTCAGCGCCTTGGCACTGAGAGTAAGAAACTTTGATGAACTTCCTTCTGCATATACTTCTCATGCATATCTCATGATTACATTAGCTCAAGAATGGTGTCCCTTTGTTAGAAGTCATGACTTTTTGTGACCTCTCTTTTGAAAATTCTCATGTTCTGAGTAGACCTGTAATGCATTAATGCTAATTTTCTCATTTGCTTGAGACTCAAGGATCAGTAGTTTTGTCCACATAAGCCATAGATCAGGGATCTCCAACAGGTAGCTCGCCACCTGCTTTCAAAGGGTCATATGAATTGTTAATACATCTTTGAACATCACAAAAAGTATTGTTAAAATCTCTATACAGTCAAATTCAAACATCCTTACCTCTTGATCTCAGTTTTACTGCTCTGATGAGAGTTGATGTTGGTAGTACAAGATTTGGTTATTATGGAAAATAAACTAACAAAGTCCTGAGAATATTTTTCTCCCCCACAATTTGGAAGACGCATCAAATATGCTCTAAGTGTGTAGGATAGTAAAGGATATAACATTTACTGTATCTCCAGGACTATTAGTAATATGGATGTAAATTAGTAGTAGAGTAGCTCTCAGCCACATTGATTTTGTCAAAGCAGCTCTCTGAGGAAAGAAAGTTGGAGACTCCCATATTTTATTTACATGTTTGGGTTCATTTTTGATGGTCAAAACTGCTTTTCACAAATTGATAAGGTCGCACTACTGCCTGTAGGCAAATTCCTATAGGAAGGTAATTGGGGAAAAAAACATCTACTTTTTTCAGATGCAGATGGGAAGATCAGTGTGAAATTTGGAGTTCTTTTCAATGATGAGAAGTGTGCCAACTTGTTTGAGGCCCTTGTGGGAACATTGAGGGCAGCCAAGAGAAAGAAGATGATAACATTTCAAGGAGAACTACTTCTTCAAGGTGTTCATGACGATGTTGATGTTATACTCTTGTAGGATTGTCACACTATATCCTCTGTATTTAACAGAGTTAAAGCAATGCCTTGAAACAACCCATTTGATAATGCTATGATGTCTCATTTTGATATGGAAATATCAATATCTATTTTTTAAGAAATCATTTTTAGCCACCTGGAAAGACAGTATTGTGCAATTACTTCAGTTGCAGACTTGCTCAACCAGTGATTCCATTAATAATCCTTTTGATATTACTATCGCAAATGCCAAATCAGAAGTTGTTATAAAAATGTCTGCCTTTTGATTGATTCTGTGTCTTGTATACTAAAGTGGACCGCTGTATTGTACTATTACTCCAAAGATTAGATATCCGTCAGATTTGAGTTGCATCTGCATGAGTTAAACTATGTCTTTGATACATTCATACACATGTTTCAGCATTTTGAAATAAAATGTTTCTGTACTATAGTTGGTTTCAATTAAACTAATCAAGATGTCTTACCATTCCTACGCGTGAATTTGCTTGTCTTTAAAAAAATAAATGTATTTTTGAACAAAATGAAATGAAACTAGCTTTTAAATAATGAACAAGCTGACAGCATAGTTCAACACATCTGTTTGTCCATGTTTTTATCTTTAATTATATGGAACTAGGGACTGACAGACCTCAAAATTGCTTGTATTGTTTTTTTTAATCTAACAATCTAACTCTTTTGTCAGAGTGTTTTAAGCCACTGAGATATTTTTAAGTCATTACAAGAATTCTTGTACGTACTTCACCACATATGCCTGGATTTATGAATATGGGCAAGATCTGGATACACATATTTAAATTGTAAACCTATACCAAGTAACTAATGATGCATATACTGGACATTCACCTCTCGAGTCCCCTTTCAATCAGAAATGTTTTTGTAGTGTTCACATTACTGCCATCTGTCATTAAAGGCACCACAGCTTATGTGCAGTTCTGGCTAGTTGCAGGCTAGCACATTGCAGCCAATGAATGAGCTACTATACATTTCACAACACATGCTATGTCCAACCTTACCCACCCATTGCTGAAACAATAAGTGGAACCTAAGGGCTACTAGTCACTGGCATCTGCTTCCCTACCAAATGATACAACAGCAGTCCAATACTTTAAAGATACTATTCACATTGTTTTGTCAAATTCATCTATTGTATATTACATTTCATATCGTAGGCTATATATATATTTTTTTTTTCTTATATATTTCTCCTCTTGTATTGTTATTGTGTTGTACAGTTATTGTGTTTGTCCTACATGTTATGCTGCTACTGCAAGTGAGTTTCCCAGCTTGGGATCAATAAAGTACATCTATCGATCTAATTTCTCTTAACTGCCCTCTAGCTGTCAAGTGTGAATAGGCCTGCTCAGCTGTTTGTATAGGCCTTTGCTTTGGAGTGGCACAATACGATTGCTGCATTTCCTGCCAATCAAACATGGTGTTTAAGGCATAACGTTGTTTAGCCGCCATCTTGGATGAAAAGAATAATCATCACCAAACCCAACATCAATGTAACGCGAATTCCTATTAAACTGTCTGATTTAGTAGAGAAAAAATGTGGAGAGCTATTGCAAAGATTGCCATTGTGCATTCCCTCCTCATATATTCTGACTTTCCATTCAAGATGGTGGCGAGAGAAAGTTGCAGTATTCATGTGCTGTCTTCAGTAACATACGTTTTAGTAAACTCCGTGAACACCAGCAATGCTCAATTACATATTTAGAGACCCTGATAATACTGTACCCGAAGTGTCATGTGATGTCGAGACTTCCAAATGTTTTTAAAATGGCGTGTTCAGTGCGGCCCATTGAAAGCCATTGGGCTGAAAATGCAGACAGCGCTAAAACTATAGAAGGCTGCTAGCAACGTAATAACGTGTAATTTCATTGGCCCAGGTTAGGTTAATTTACCAGTCACTTGGTAATTTTCTAAATAATATGAACCCTTAATGGATATGCTATTTTCGATTATTGTTTTGTGATCTGTGTTGATTAGACCCATAAGCAGACTATTTGTCTTAGTAAAATATAGGCTACGAGCCTACCAGTACGTGAAAAATTCTGAACCTGGGCGAAAAGTGCCAGGAGTATGCCAGGAGTAGGTTTACCCAGCGCCAGGATTCAGCCCACCTCTCATTAGAGGTGGGGAGGTATAAAGATGGCTAGTGCTTCTAACGTCATACACTGGGATTTAGTTCACATGCAGTACGATCCCAATAATTTCTCCATAGACGTTTTAAAAAGCCTGGTTCTAAAGGGTTATAGGCTAGACTCACATGATCACTATAAACTTTCATTCCGAGTGAACAAGACGACCTAAAACACAAAAAGGCTAAATACAAGACAGTATACATGTTTTACTCTAGAGTGAAGGAACTACTTCTCCCATAAGTCATTGCGAGCGATACAGTTTATAACATTTAGCTACCTAGCGATGGTTCACTGAGTGTCGTATCGAATTGAGAACATGATAGTGATCTTCAGTTTGCTATAAGCAGATTCAACTTTAAATACCGGAAATACGTTTAAATAAGTTTCTTACTTCCCCTACATTGTGTGGGTTATAATCTGGTTTTCAATAGTGAAATGACTGTGAGAAAACATTTCTGGCTCCATAAGGGAGCAAAACTGGAATGCCCTATTGATAGATTGCAAGTGTGGTTAATGCCCCCTTACGTCCACTAAAAAAGCTCTTTGTGAGTACGGTGCGGGAAAATAGAGGTTCACTTTGGCTGCAAGTCAAGGTGTCCTGCCAATAGTTATACCTAACAAAATTTATATGGAGCTTTACTTATTTCTGAGAGGGCAATGCATTCAGCTATTCATGTTGTTCAAACTGTCTTTTTTTTATTTGGTGCACCTCCAAACGCGATATTGGTTGCTAACGCTTTGTTTGGTTGGTAACTCGCTATCTTCATTCATCACCAGGGTAAATGTAGCTAACTTCAGCTTGCTAAACAGCAAGCAAACAGGTCGTCGTCATCAGACAAATAATATCATATACATTTTATTCAGTTTTACTCAGCAATCTATTATTTTTAAGCTATTTTCTCTATCAGCAGCAGTGCTTTTCCACTCACTTGCATGACAAATCGACTACTAATCCTTGACTTTCCTCTAAAAAAGGGGTTCTCAAGCTTTTGCAAGCTGCCCCCCTAAAAGACTGTTTGGGTTTTGATGTATACACTGTATATCGGGATTGATGATAGATAATAGACTAGCGACAACTTGCACAAGCGAATTCGGCATGGGACTACAGTGAGTGTGGAGCTAGGGCACGGATGCGGACGGTAATAGCACTCACATGACGTTGCGTCATGTTCGCGTCGCAGGCTCAAAATACTACGTACGGTATGCTAGATTTTACGAAACTCTTGATTTGTTTGTGTGTTATAATAGTACAATCACCTGCATTTTGACATGGGCGAATGTGTTGCATCTCCTTGCATCTACTAATAGCAAATGAGTCTCGGATTTTGTTTTCCTTGTAGCCTACTCGCGACCCCCCAGGAGAGTCTCCGCGCCCCACCTGTTGAGAACCACTGCTCTAAACCAACCCCACCCTCACCTTTTGGTGGTGTTAACTAGACTTGCCATCTGTATCGACCTAGTGGTGTACTTTTGGTTCACGCGGGGAGCTATTTTCAATGGTAAAATGCTACAAAATGCCATTTCTGTCTAGAAACACGATTTTTGTCAATATTAAGCCTGGTATTAGTGTGTTTCATCCCACAATGAATGAAATTGCCTGTCAGTTTTTGCAATTGTTAAACCTGTGCCTGTCAGGCTTTGCACATCCACACACTTTGTCTCACATGCACAGACACATACCGCATAAACGCGCGCACACACACGGGGCATTCTCCCAGAACCTGGGCTTGTTTTGATGAATAAAATGGTAACAATCCAAAAATGTGTAAAACTGGCCAGATAACTACATTATTAGAGTTGATCTGCAATGGAATATGTCAGCTAGCCTATTTGGTTCTTAGATTTTTTTCCTTAATAAAAAAAGTCAAAATTTTACATCATTTACATTTATGCATTTAGCAGATGCTTTTTATCCAAAGACAATTGCAAAAGACAAAAGAAAAACATTCAAGCTACAGCATAATGAAAAACTAACGAAGAGTGCATGTTGCTAACAAAATTTGCAGTATTTTAAGTTGAAAAGTGCAATAGTGTAATAAAAGTGCAGTATGGAGATAGATTAAGAGTAACAGATTAAGTGCATTCCTGGTATTCAGAAATTCAAGCCAGGAGATATTCTTGGAAGAGCTGGGAGTTTCTTGAAGGTGGAGATGGTTTCTGTTGATCTGGTAGCACTTGGAACATGCCCTGTCCCCAGTCAGCACTGAGCTACATCTTTGTCATTTCTCTTAAAAAAAATTGATTAAAATAAAAAAAAACTTTAATTCAAACTTCAATATGTTCTCTCAATGTAAGTATGTTAAAAACATGCATTATATGCATTATCTAAAAAAAAATGTATTTTATAGCTGTCCCCAAATTTCTGTCATGCCCTGTCACATTTGCTTTAAATAGTAGTTATCTATGACCTGTAAAATTATTTTGATTTTGATGAGGTTTACTAAACCTTATTAAATACAATAAGGGGCACATGCCATATAGGAAAAAGAAAAAAAAAACATATAAATTCACTGGGGCATTGCATTTCCAGATAAATATTTGTCTGTGACAGGGCCTGACATTTTAGCAGTGAACTATGCTTTAAAATGTATTTTGTTAGAGTATAAAAACTTGATGAGATGGCACGATAGGTATTTCTCGCAGCTTAACATGTCCTTAATCTGATAATGTTCAGATCAACAAATGAAATAGGCCTATGTTTTTTTAGATTTTTGAAAGTGAAAATGTACGTTTTACACACACACTCTTAACACTCAACACGCTATATACATTTATTTATTGAGAAGCAAAACACAAGAATTGTACTCTGTTATGTATAAGATGTAATACATATTTAAAAAAAAAAAAAAAAAAAGCTGAAGCAGAGGTGGAGTCAGTGGGCCACGTCACTGACGGAGGAAACGCCGCCTAACCATAACAGAGTGAAAGCTAAAAATGAAAACAAAACGCTGACACGCCTTCCAAGTAGCCCAATGCAGGCTTGTTATCTGAATTTGGACAAGGCCTATAGAGACAGTAAGGAACAGTGATCGTGAATCACCATCGGTCGAAAAAAGCAGGTGGAAGCCGCGCACTTGTCAGACAGTTAGCCTACTGATCGACTGCGAAAAATGTCAGTCAGTACTCACTGATGTCAACACTCGCAGTGTTCATCTTTGACAGGACAGCCATGCCTAATCAGAAAACCAGCAAAGGGAAGCGGAATAAACGCACAAACAGCAGTGGTGATGAACAAGAAAATGGAGCATCAGGAGGAACCCACGGAGGTGCAACGGCGTTATCGGGATCTGCAGTAGGACCATGCAAAGACAATAACAGGGGTGGTGAGTAGCCATTGATGTGTTGGCTGCTCTGGATGATAAACGTTGAAGATTAGGCTATCACCCTGTAATAGGATACTGTGAGGTAGGCTATTGAAGTCGATAGTCTAAACAGGACGTCAGGAGTTTCGTAATAGTTGGCCCACAGCGCAAAAATATCGTGAAACCTGTTAAAGATTAATGTGTTGCGTAGGTGCATGCAATATGGCAAGATAACAGAGTAGGCAATTAAATAACACTTTTTGGTTCAGGTCTGCAGACACCATACATGTCATACAAGCAGGCTATCCCATGCCCAGACCAAATCTGTTCAATATCTTTAGGGGTAGTGTAGTGTTTTGTGCAGACTGTGGTCTACAACTTTTGGGGTCCAGGGAACTCTGAGGGGAGAGAACGGGTACAATTTTTTTCTTTGTTTCTTGGAAGCTGTAAACAAATTTAATTAACAACAAATTTTAAGTGACAGAGAACCATTTTGCTCAGTGTGTGAAAAAAGGAAGAATATGGCCAATGTAGTGAAAAAGATATGAATAAAATTTGGATACTTCACACTCTGGTGGGTTTCATTCACCCAGAGTTGGTTTAGAGTTAATGTAAGTGGCCTAAACCGTGATTTAGAGAGAATCTGTAAGAACAATATTCAGATGCAATTAGTGTTCTTATGCCATGATGTGAGGGCTAAACAAAATCATGAATGTGAGCCTAGCTTGTTGTTTGTTTTTCCATGGAGGTGGGGTAAAATGAGTAATCAGGTTAGGCTACAGGGTATAGGGTATGTAAATAACACATGTAAAATAATCTGTTAAATAGACAAAAGGTTGTTGTTTTTTACTCAGATATATTTTACATTTTAAAGATGCAATAGGAAAATTGTAACTTTTTTCCCTTTATTTGTATGATGCCGTTAGATGAAAAAAAAAAGGCCACAGGCCCAGCTGCGTTTAATCTTAAAAGGCCTGTGCTCTATTTTGATCTCAGTTAAATATGCCTGTCTGCTACTATTAGATTTCAATTCCTTGAAGAAAATGAATATGTTTTTCTATAAAATCTTTGGCTCAATGTACCCTTAGGTCTACTAAGGCTCTTTTACCCCTGCACAAGGGGTGAGTTATGCAACTAGACCACTTTTTTGCAAGGATACTTCTTACCTAGAATACAGAATTTTTGTTAAAATCTAAATCTAATCAAAATTTTTGAAAATGTATTCTAGATGACTAACAGGAGTAGTGGAACAAGAATTATGGGATAATCTGGTTATAATTTATGTCAAATTTTGGATCAAAAATGGCCTGGACACCAGTATGAATTCATACAGCCCACAAAATTTTAGTTTTTGATCTGGAGTCTTTCTATTAGTCTCTATCCCTGCAAGAGGTCTTTGTGCCAATCAAATAATTCAGGCAGGATTTATACAATGATGGACAGAAGAACAACAGTAGCTGAGCTTGCTTGTTTACTTCATGGACAAGAGCAGTCCTAGCATGGGCCACGTAGTGTTGCAGTCCATTCAGGAGGGGAAGGTGACAGGAGTATAATGTAAGTATAATGAGAGAGAGGGTAAGAGAAAGAGAGAGTTGTACGGCATGACACATGAAAGGTTTTGTGGCAGCACTAGGCTATAGCAGCATAACTAAGGTATGCTACATGGCAACCCAGCACTACTGCAGTGATGGTCAGTGGCCATGCCTCACAACTGGGGGCAACAGCAGAGGCAGTCCCCCCCAAAAGACCCATAAGGAGTAATGATTTACCATGCACCATCCCTAACTACTACGCAACATTTTGTATTAGGTGTGGGTTACAGGTATTGCTACACCCAGAGAACAGAACATTACAATAATCAAGCCTGGAGACCATAAATACATGTATTAATTTTTCAGCATCCTCAAAGGTAACAAATGTAATTAAGCTAGTAAGCTTTGCTACTTGTACCACCATTAAATTACAAGGTTTAGAGTGCCAGTCATCAGCTTATGCTTTGTTTTTCAGAGGCCCTCTGTGCCACCCCTCTTGTCTGTAGTATTGGAAGACCCGTTAACCTTGATAAAGATGACTACCAGAGAGTCCTGTGCAACAGTGAAGTCTGCCCCTACAGCAACTGGATGCATCTGCAGTGCTTTTATGAATGGGAAAGCAGCATCTTAGTGCAGTTTAACTGTATAGGACGGGCTCGGAGCTGGAATGAAAAACAGTGCCGACAGAACATGTGGACTAAAAAAGGTTATGACCTGGCCTTCCGCTTCTGCTCCTGTCGCTGTGGTCAGGGGCATCTTAAAAAAGACACAGACTGGTACCAGGTCAGACGCATGCAGGATGACAGAAAAAAGAAATTAGTGTTGGAAAAACATGCAGGAAAGTCCATGAACTCTTCAGGGGGTGGGGCCACATGTGGGGAACCCTCTGAAGAGCCCAAAAAATGGAAGCAGCCCACCAGCAATAAGTTACTTCATCGAATTCCCACTCATGAACCATCCCATCGGCAGTTGGTTGACAGGCAGAATTCTCAGGAGTTCAGGGTTACTAGTGCTATTAACCTTGGTTGTCAGTCTTCCCCTTCAGGCTTTCCCTTCTTGTACCCTAATACTGTCATGGGACCTCGTAGTTCTCGGCACCTGGGTGAGTTCTTGAAGAATGCTATCCATATGGAGAACCACAGGAAGAGTGTTATGACTGGTGGAATCTCTGGCCATAGCAATCACATGGAGCATCTACGTGGGCTTTCATTACCACGACTTGCCCCAGGGGACAGTCCTGTACAGTTCCTTCGCAGGCTTGACCTTTCCGAGTTGCTTACACATATCCCCCGCCACAAGCTTAACACTTATCATGTTCGAATGGAAGATGATGCATATGCTGGACAAGGAGAAGATCTAAGAAAATTCATCCTGTCAGCCCTCAGTGCTTGCCATCGCAACATGGTTAACTGTGCTCTTTGCCATCGTGCCCTGCCCATCTTTGAGCAGTTTCCACTTGTTGATGGAACACTTTTTCTTAGTCCCTCCAGACATGAGGAAATAGAATATGATGTTCCATGCCATCTGCAAGGTAGTTATATCAAAGATAATTGATGTATGTTTCTGTTAGAACTCAGGAATTTGTTCATCCCAAAAAAGTTTGCCAGCTCGACACAATTACATTGTTTTCCTTCTTAAGCAAGCCATTTTATCTTCCAAAACCATATATGACTGCTATTAAGTTAAATACATAAAACCAGCAGACATGTGCATAGATTATTGCCCAGTCAGAATTTTCCATTGTTGAACAGTAATTGTGTGTGTCAGATGCAAGAGGTAATGATGTTAACTGTTGACATTACGCTTAAAAATTCTAGCCTACTTTGAATGACGAAGAGAAAGGTTAAAATTGTCTCATAAATACCTGTAAATGCACAGAGGATGCACATGTGTTTTCATACAAAATTTTCTATTTGTAACTTGTATGCTGGTCTTTACAAATAGAAACGTATTTGTAAATACTGCATACTACAGTAAACATCCACTAGACGACAGTGTTGTTCTATGCATATCAACACTACATTGGCAACTAACAGGACTCGCTATTGTACTAAAGTACAATATCAAAGATCAAACTTTTTCAGTTGTAATCTCTACTATATTGTCTGAAAGTGTATACATTTTTTCAATTCTTGATTTCTTCCACATGACTTAATACTATTCATATAATGTTATTAATAATATTATATTTAATATTATAAATGTTCATATTATTAAATGCCCCTAGCACCATTCTGTAGGCTAAGGTTGTACATGGGCTGTCTCCAGTGGGCTAACTCGCATTGCTTGTGCATAAGACAACACTGCCATCTAGTGGATGTCTACTGTCTATGTGTGTGTGTGAGAATCAGTAGAGAAGCCCCTGGCTGCGTAATTGCAGTCTTAGTGTGGGGAGGGGCTCAACGTTGAGTACAGTGCTCATCGAAAACCTAGAGCCTATTTAAGCACAGCCGTCTTTGGAAATCTTGTTGTAGACTGATAACACACATGACAAATTATGTGAATACTACATTTCCATGCAGTGAGACAACTTGACAAGTGAAATTGTGTGTGGTGTAACAGGATCACAGCTGAAAAACTCTTCTGTATTCTGTCTGTATTTTCTTAGACAAAGCATCATGAGTTTGAATCTGCCTTGATCTTTACTATTTATTCTGGGGAGTGGGGGCAGTGGGCACAACGTAAGTCCTGCAAGTCCACAGCTGGAGGTCCTTGAATAATTGTTTGTGAATCTGTGGATTTTGCCAAAACAATGTTTATACAAGTTTTTACAAATGGAAAGTGATATATTTACAAATACATGTCTGTTTGTGAAGACCAACATAAAAGTTGTGGATATCAAAACACAGTATTTGTAGATCACCCTCTGTGCATTTACAAATATTTATGAGACAATTTTAACCCCATGAAAGTTAGGGTTAAAACCATCTGAGAGAGGAAACATAAAGTGGGTTAGTGGGTCAGTTAGGCCTCTGAAACTGTTCAAAAACATCTGGATGCTCCAGAAAATAGTAACAGACATCTGAACATGCAGAGTGCCTTGAGTGTGAGTGAAGTTTTTGGTCTGTATTTTGTTCCAGTATGTTAGTGCCAATCATAGAAAACACCACTGAATACCATTTGAAGATTTCTTCTATTATTATCTCCCATAGTCCCTGTGAGTTTCTAATCTGATAGATATAACTAAAAAGCAGAGTAAAAAATTATCACCATAGTCTTACAATGGACAAGGAAAAAGGAAAGAAAAATCTGTCTGAAAATATTACAGGTAAAATGTCACCAAATTATTTCTCAATTTGTATCCAGTTTCATTAAAGAGGACATAGAATGGAAAGCCATTTTACCTTGGCCTTGCTGAATTAGGAGAAGGTTTGCATGGCTACAGAGCTCTCGTGCACTTGAAACATGATTGTGTTCTCCTTCATGCTGTATGTCAATCTTGAACACAGGAATAGCCACTAAAAATGTTACAAATCAACTGTAGTTAAATTGTGGTTGCCAAAGAGGGTGCTATTCAACCCAGTCAGACCATTTCAAACCCCCATACAAATATAAGGTTTTAATTGGGTGTGTAAAATTTGATCTTATGTTAAATGTTAGATCAAACTTGAACAAATTCTATTTTAATATCAGAGAACAAGGTACAGTATGCAGTTCATTCATGGCGCTGAACATATTTAGGCTCTTTGCCAACATGGGCATAAGTCAAACTTTCGTTTAAAAATATAATTGCGTTGGTAGCTGGGTTTTTAAGTTTGACCGTCAAATGAGCATAACAGTGCCACATGGCCAGTCACATCAAAAAGGCTTGACATAGCTTGAGTTTGATCGTAGCATGGAATTGAGTGTTGAGTATTGAGTTTGTGTACCAAGAGTGTATTTAAAGGAATGTTTGCAAGCAAGAACTTTACCTAGTTTTTCATAAGCTCTGTCTACACCAATGGTGTTCTCAATGCCAGAGTTCATGTAGGGGCTCTGATTATGCTATGACCGAAGTGTCATGCTATGTCGAGCCTTTGTAGTATTTTGGTGATTTGGATGCATAAAGAGTAACGGCACCCTGCAATATATATTTGTCTTGATTATTACCTAAAAATGCTGTTTATTTAGAATCCATTGTGCAAATTGAAGAGACAGAGAAATAGTTTTCCTGTATGCATGCTGTCATGGAAATATTAGACATTGCATCTCATGATCAACAAGCTTATTGTCAAATTATTTATTATTGTATTGTGAGCCTATTGCATACATCCTTGTAGTAGCCTACCACAATACATATTGTACCGTGAACTTGTTATCAAGGTATTAATACCTTGAGATTTCGATTTTGTTACAACCCTAATTTTAGCATTTTTGATATTGTTATCCTTATATATTATATCTAAATATATTATAGTATAGTGTATAGTAATTAAATGTATAATATGTCATTTGTCCTTAAAGGAAGACTGATGCACCTGTATGCCATCTGTGTGGACTGTCTGGAAGGAGTCCACAAAATTGTGTGTATAAAATGTAAATCGCGATGGGATGGCAGTTGGCACCAGTTGGGGACACTGTACACGTATGATATATTGGCAGCCTCACCATGTTGTCAGGTAAGTCAATTTTTGAAAAAAAAAAAGCTCTGTTCCATGGCTAAACACAAACTACAGGACTAATTTGTTTCTGCAATGCACAAGAATGTACATGATATAATCTAAGTGTATGCCCTTTTGATGACCATCTAAAAATCATTAAAGACAACAAAGTCTCATAGTCAGCCTACATCATGTTGCTCGGGATATGTTAACTGAATCTCAACAAATTACTTTATTTATTTCAGTTTTACTGTGCCTTTTGTAATTCTTACTGCCTATTTGCACTGTAAACTTCATGGAGTATATAATTATTTTGAATGTATTAAATTAGTATATCATTGTGTTAAATATGTATGTATTAATTTAGTAAAATGTTTTGTCTGATTTTTTAAATTTTGTCCCTGTTATGCATGACAACGGGAGCTAGTTAGGTTTGATTTTTGTGTTTGGGTCATATCAAGGTCAGGTCACTTTCACACCTCAAACAAAACGTAACAGGGTTTGTTTTGAACCGCTCCGAGACCACCTCCTCAGCTGGGTCTTGGTAGACTTGTTTGGTCTGCACCAGTGCTTGTATTCTCATTGGCCCAGAGGGTCTGAACCAAGGGAGGAAACAAACTTGAGTTTGTTTTAAGCAAACTAAACAAGGCAGATGTGAATATCTCCTAAGATAGCAATCTACCCTGACTGACTTGTGTCTTGCAGAAGTTTCTACTAGTTACTCAACAACAATATGGCACATTGTTCAGGTTGGGTGGTGGTGGCGTAGTGGTTAAAGTACATGCTTGCATGCTAGTAGTCTGGAAGTTGTGGGTTCAAAGCTGCCACCATTGTGCCCTTGAGACCCTAAGTCTCTCTAAATGTAAGTTGCTTTGGATAAAAGCATCTGCTAAATGCTGCTGTGACCTTGCCCTCAGGACCTGATTAGCAGACAGTCCTTAAGGGGTTTACAATGAATTCACAGGTAGCCTGGTAATAAAATCAGACATTCTACACTTTTGTTTTGTACAGAGGGCCTGGACATTTGGTAGTGAGCTTGAGGTATTTAAGTTTAAAAAGCTTGTATCAGCACCTGACTGATAGCTTGCCTTGACTGGTAGTATTCTAGCTCTGCATTCACAATGCCTCTGTCTGCTGATTGGACAGGTTAAAATGCCACCTGAGACTACAAGTTCAAGGGGATCAAATCCAGACTAGCACTCTTGGGATATAATATTCAAGTGCTAGGAAGGCATGACCAGGCTAATGAACAGGGGGTCTCAGTGTATGGCCAAAAGTCTTATTGCCCACCTGGGCAAATAATGGCAGTTCATTTGAATGTCAAAGTTTGTTTGATCAAAGATAATCATTACATACAGCAGACAGAGAAATAAAAGACAAATTAATTCTTTATGATAATGTCAGAGAACAAAACTAACAGGCCATACCTTATATATTACAGTATGTTTGTTTATTGCTAATGAATGAAATGAAGCTATCTATTAAGTTATTGATTAAGCTATGTATACTGTATTGTGTTTATAGGCTCGTCTGAACTGCAGACATTGTGGAAAGCCAGTCATTGATGTGCGGGTTGGGATGCAGTATTTCTCTGAGTACAGCAATGTCCAACAATGTCCACACTGTGGTAACCTGGATTATCATTTTGTTAAACCCTTTTCATCCTTCAAGGTCTTAGAAGATTATTGACAAATGGTGCCATCGTGTCCTAGCACTGTTTCTATTATTTTATAATCTTTTCTATGTATTTATTGTAATTTATTTGGATGGGTGTTTCTAAGAATGTTTATGGGGGTGGGATGGGGTATTTAAGTTCAGAATGCTTTAATGAATGTTTGCACATAAGAGTGTTTGTTTTTTTCCCTTCATTCCTGCACTGAATCCTGTAAAGAGACAAGTTGAATCTGCACAGTATATATTATTTGCACCAGACATTGCTGGAAAAAAACAGAAGAAAAGAACAGTTGCCATTACACAGGAACCTCAATGGCACTTCATTCTAAATCTGTCATTGATATGGACTTGCTCTTCCCTTTGAAACTAGGACAGGTTTTGTGGAAGGCATTCTAGGAGGGTCTGTGGGAATTTTTTCCCATTTTCTTATTTCCTTTATTTAATGAATTGAGACTCACAAGGTCTTTAAGATTAAACTTCAAAATATTACATTTTTGTATGGAACTTTTGCCTAAGGGAGCACCAATCCCCAATCCCCTATCCTAGAGTACCCATAAGCCAACTAAAGCATTTGTATAGCCAATCACTGATGTTGGACGAGAAATCTGGCTTGCTTTATCAGAATCAGAATCAGCTTTATTGGCCAAGTGTACTTACATATACAAGGAATTTGACTCCAGTAGAGGTTAGCTCTCTGTACACCTAACATATAAACACGTAGTAATATACATATATAATACAATATACAACACAATAAATACTATAGAGCAAAAATATGTGGACACATATTGCACAAGGGACAACCATATACCTATAGGCACCTAATATAGGCAATAATACATATAGGCATGTAGTGACCAGTTGGTATAAAATGCGGGTTGAATGAGCAGTGCAGGTTGCTTACTGAAGTCCACAACCATCTGTCCATCAGTCTTAAGAGTGTTCAGCTCTAAGTTGTTTTGCTTGTCAACCTCCTGAACCTCTGATATGTGGACTCATCACCATCCTGGATAAGACCAATGACAGTGGTGTCAGCAAATTTTAGGAGCTTGACCGCTGGGTCATTAGAGGTGCAGTGCTTGGTATAGAGGGAGAAGAGCAGAGGGGAGAGGACACAGCCCTGTGGAATACCAATGCTGATTGTCCATGTTGCAGATGTGACATCTCCCAGCCACACATGCTGGCTCCTGTCAGTCAGGAATCTGGAGATTCACTGACAGCTGGCAGGAGGTACAGTGAGCTGAGAGAGTTTGGCAGTGAGGATATCCGGAATTATGGTGTTGAACGCCGAGCTGAAATCCAAAAACAGGATCCTAGCATAGGCCCCAGGTTGGTCTAGGTGTTGCAGAATGAAGTGCAGCCCCATGTTCACTGCATCATCCACTGACCTAATTGCCCTGTACGCAAACTGCAGGGGGTCCAGCTGAGGTCCTGTGATTTTTTTAGGTGGGTCAACACTAGGCATTCAAAGGACTTCATGGTAACTGAAGTCAAGGCCATAGGTCTGTAGTCGTTGATGGAGAATATTGAGGACCGGGATGATGGTGGAGCTTTTGAAGCATGAAGGGACTTCACATATCTCCAGTGATCTGCTGAAGATGTGTGTAAAGATCAGTGCCAGCTGGGCAGCACAGGCTCTGAGACAGGAGGGTGTTACTCCATCTGGGCCTGGAGCTTTCAGAAGATTTTGCCTTTCAAAGAGGCGGCAAACGTCTTGTTCACATATGGTGAGTGTGAATTGGGTGCCGGGTGGGGGAGGGAGAGGGGTAGCCAGGTCTACAGATGGTCTGGGGGAGGGCAGAGGTGTAAATGTGTCTTTTTCAAACCTGTTGAAGGCATTCAGGTCATCAGCAAGACCATTGTTGGCCTGGGCCATGGGGGATGGTCTCTTGTAGTTGGTAATGTCCTGAAGCCCTCTCCATAATGGAGAATAAAAACGTTTTTCAAAGATTTTTGCTATATGCCTCCTCTTTGGCCTGGCAGAGGTGGCAGAGATTTGCAGTGAACCATGGCTAGTTGTTATTAGGGATATGGAAAGTCTTTGTTGGCATGCAAACTTTCTCACAGAAGCTAATGTAGGATGTGACAGTGTCAGTCAATTCGTCCAGGTTAGCTGTGGAATCCTCGAAGACACTTCAGTCTGTACAGTCAGAACAGTCCTGCAGTTCTTCCTGCACCACTTTTTTACTGGATACAGGCTTTGCCGTTTTTAAATTTTGCTTGTAGGTGGGAATAAAATGAATTAAGCAATGGTCAGAGTGGCCTAGAGCCGCACGGGGGATGTGTAGCAGTGATCCAATGTTATTCTCTCTGGTGGGACAGTTAACGTGCTGTCTGAATTTCGGAAGGTTGTGGTTGAGTTTAGCTCAGTTAAAATCACCCACAATAATGAGCAATGAGTCGGGATATTTTTGTTCTAATAAGATTTCCTGGTCGTCGAGAGCTTGCAGTGCATCATTCACGTCAGCATGTGGTGGGATGTAAACGCCAGCCAGAATGAATGAAGAGAACTCCCGCTTTGAGTAGAAGGGTGTGCAGTTCAGAAAAAGTGATTCTAGGTTTGGGTTGCATAGTTTGCTCAGAACCGTAACACCCGTGCACCAACCGTCGTTTACATATAAAACGATTCCACCACCTTTCGGCTTCCCTGATAGCTCTTTCTGCCGATCTGCACGATGGAAACTGAATCCTACGTTCATTGAGCCAGGTTTCAGTGAAGCACAGGGCAGCAGAGTGAGCAAAGTCCTTGTTTGCCTGGTTAAGAGGAAACAATTCATCAATTTTATTGGGTAGGGACCGCACGTTCGCCAGGTGCATGGCTAGAAGGAGCATACGAAATCCTCGTTGGTGGAATTTCCCACGTCTACGAGTACTTCTCTAAACAGCGGCTGCTCCTCTGATCAAAAGTTCCAGTAAACTCTCCAGATCAATGAGGTTTGGTGAAATAGTTTCAGGTGTTTGATTACTAATTGAAAGAAGTTCCTCTCTGCTGTAGGTAATCCAGTTTGCATGGCTAGTTCCAACGAAAATAAACAAAAACAACACAAACAGGAGAGAGTGACGTACCGAGGCGGCCATCTGCAGCGCCATCTTGGATCCTATTCCAAAAGTTGTAGAGTCCTGTTCTCTTCCATAAGAAAATCACTTACAAAATGTGGTGTTACAAAATGTATTACTTTGTCCATCCACCAACATAACTATCTAGAGTTATTTTTCAGAATTATTGCTTGGGCTTTGTGAAAGAAAATGTTAATGCATTTATCATTAGTACTGTCAATCGATTGAAAATAAAATCTGATTAATCACAATAGAAAATTGAAGTTAATCATGATTAATCACAATTAATCACACATTTAAAGTCTCCTTTATTTTTTGTGAAGAAAGAATGTCACACATGCCCCTGTTTAGCGCAGGCTTCAGCAAAGTGGCAGTCCTTGGTTTTGTACACACCCAACATGCTTCAAATCTACCGTGGTTTGGCCTTTTCCTTGTCCTCTCATTCAACTTGTTTGTCAGCTCTTTTAAAAATGCTATTTTGATATTATGAAGCATCTATTCTGCTGCTTGTCAAAGAGAAACGCTTTAATCCCCGCACAGAGCAGACAAAGCATTGAATTTAAAACATTATTGAAAGATAGGCACAGTACAATCGAAATCCTGCCACTTAATTCCAAACAAATTATTTACAGTCTATACAGTGGACTAGCATGTTGCTAAAAGTACGTACAAAACAAAACAAAGCAAGTCGACAAACTAGACCAATCACAGCCTTTGCGGACACCAGTGGATAGTGTGATGTATGCGCCTGCATTATTAATTTGCATACAAAAAAAATGTATTATATTTGTTATTATTTATTATAAAATATGTAATTTTACATTAAATGTGTTAATGCGTTGACACTGACATCACTAATTATTATTAAATGATATCAAGTCTGAAGTTTGTAGGAACAGCTAGGGGAAGCCCTATATGTTCAAGCATGATTGCACCCAAGGCTCTGACCGGGATCATGGAATGAGACAAATGATCCAGAATTGTGCTGATTTGGCTATGTCCAGGTTTTGTCTATTTGTTAAAAGATCACAATGGCTATGTTAAAAAACTGTTTCTGTTTAGAACTACCCGTTCAAAGTCACAGTTGTTCGCACAATTGCAACAAAATTCCCCAAAGCAATGCAAAAAGGAAAGGTGCATAAAAACATTGCTGTACAAGTTTGGTATAGACAACTAATTTGGCCTACAGAGAACAAACAGTGTGAAAATCCATGTAAGTAGTGGGAGCTGTTACAGTAGAAAAGTGGAAGACCAATCCATATTAAATAAGCATTTAGAGTGTTATTTAAGGTCATTTAAGTTCATGTGGGTTGTTCCCAATACTTTTGCCTAGTAACTATTTTTCTTGTAATAATGATAATAATGATAATGATAATAATAGATTCATATATTATTTCCACTTCTGGTCACACCAAACTAAGAATTTTGGGTAAATAATATTATGTAAGGAAATTCAAAGTTTGCTCGTGCCGTTAATATTAAAACTCAACAAGGCAGGGCAGACAGTACAACAATGATCAATGTCCAAGTATAAACATGCACTGTGATTTGATTAATTTGATCACTGTATGATTTATTTTAACCTTTAGAAAAAATCCAGTGTGAATCAATCCATTGCCCTATTATTTGAGGTCACTGAGTGCTGTCTGTAGGAAAAAAACAGAACCTTTTAGACAGCATAGACTAAATAATGAACCAGCTGCTAACATTAAGTGAATGGGGCATAGGAAAATGATACTGAAAGAAAGTTACTGTGCCCCATTCAGCTAAGTGTTAGCTATTCGCTATTCGCTATTTGGTTGATGATGAATTGAATTGAATTTTCCCGTTCTTTTTCTTACTGACAGCAGTCTGTGAGCTTGAACAAGAGAGCTATGTATTGATTCTCACTGGATTTCTGCTTAAAAATTTACCCACCTGGTACCTTGACAAATGACAGGATGTGAGTGGGAGAGAATGACTGCTAGTCAGATTTGACCCGAGATTCCTGTGGGCACTTGTGCCACGTAGTGCTCCCTATACAATTTTGTTTATTTGTTCAACAAAAGCAAAGTTACTTGTCTGTGTTTGGGCAATAATGAACATTTCCTGACAATTTTTCTATGTCCTTGAGTAGAAAGATACTAACATGTAGGCTATATCTAGACAACATGTTGGAGAAATGTTTACTTGTTTGTGGAAATTATTTAACATTTATGGCATTTGATGTTTCTGATTAAATCTATCTATAAAACTTGGAATGTCTGTTTGTTTTTTACATCTCTCTTGAGTTGTTGGTCCAGCCAACTTTACTAAGGACACACACAAGAAGGGTGAGTATGATGTTTGGATGTGAAATGTAAACACATTTGACCTTAGCAGTATCGTGACCATCGGTGGATGTATGAGAAGTAAAGAAATAATAATGAAAACAAATGAAAATGCTAAACTCTTTTTGCCATTTAATTTTCAAATTCTCAGTGCAATTGTCCTGCCAAAATTAAAAATAAAATGAAATATTTACATTTGGCTTTTAATTTTCCTGATAAGCACAAGTTATTTGTGACAAAAATAAAAATAAATTTAAAATGTCAATTTATCATTAAATTTCATTTCAAAGCCATTTTGCTGCACAGTACCTGTGGCTGTTCACAGGGAAAATTTAAAGTTTGCACGGTAAACTTCATACATTTACTACTTGCACTTGTAGGCTACTACCCCAGACGTGAGGGAAATAAGCTAGTTGATCTTTGCTAGTAGCTTACAAGTAAGACTTTTACCCCAGTGGTTGATAAGTGAGTTCAAATGCAGAGCATAGGCCGTTTTTAAAGAACCTGTGGCTGTTCACTCGGAAAATTAGAAGTTTGCACGGTAAGCTTTGCGTTTACCAATTATTTTCAAAAAATGTGTTGCCTAGCACGTGGTGTAAGCTAGTGGATCTTTGCTAATAGGCTTCCAGTAAGACTGGTAGCCTACCTCAGTGGTTGGTAACTGAATTCAGATGTAAAGCACAGGCAAGCAAGTCCTACAAAAATTATCACTTGCGTGTTTTGTAAAAAGACATTGGAAACATTAAAAGGCTACGTATTACATTGCAGAATACACAGGAATGAGCCGTGGTGTCTTTTCAAATGTCTTGGCTCCAACTGTCGTCAAACTTTTACCACTTACTCATCCTTCAAGGGACAATGCACCAGCGCTGCAAGCTCCTAAATCCCTTGTTGCAAATTTGAAATGTGCAGTTTCATTATGTACCCGCCATTTTCACACAGTGAAAGAGTTAGTGTCTCACTTGAAGGATCATATTGCAGAAGGCAGACCTGTACCATGCCCAGCAAGAGGTTGTAAGCATGTGTTTACAAAAAAGTCGTCTTTTACTTCTCACATGTGTAGAAAGCATAAAACATGTTCCACAGACGTTGTTAATGACATGTACAGGGAAAGTTGCCCTCAGCCCCGAAATGACATTGCCAGCACATATGAATCAGAAAACACACTTGAAGCTATGCCAACAGCGAGTACAGCCAGTGACATGCCACAGAATGATAGTCAGTTATATCTCAGAAACCTGTGTCTCTTTTACCTTAAACTGCAAGGCCAGCTGCTTATTCCTGCCTCTACTATACAAACTATTGTTGAAGAAATGCAAAATGTGCACGACTTAGGTCAAGTCTACACATTAAATAAAGTAAGTTCTTCACTAAGAAGTATGAGCCTATCAGATGAAGCAGTCGCTAAAATCTGTGATTTCATTTAAGAGTCCGATTTGTTCTCTGCCTGTCATCGGGAGCAGTTAAGAACGACATACTCCAGGAATCAAACATTCACATTCAAGATTTTGAAATACACGGCACCCAAAAAGTGGCATTGGGAATGGATGAAAACATGACACAAAAATATGCTTACTACGTACCATTGGCAGAAACCCTGAAGAGCTTTTTACAGTCACATTTATGGAAGAATGCAGTCAAAACAGTTTGGAGATCCTGATCCTGAGGTTTTCACTGATATATATGATGGACACAATTTCAAATGTCACCAGTTCTTCAGGGAAAACCCTGAAAGCCTCAAACTGATTTTATATCAGGATTCATTTGAAATTGAAATTGAATTGAAAATTAAAAACGCACAAAGTTCTTGCAGTGTATCTTTCATTAGCAAATTTACCCATTCATTTCGCGTTCAAATACTGTAATAATATGTTTTTAGTCCTGTTGTGTGTTGAGAATGACTTTAAGTATTTTGGAACAGCCAAAGTATTCTCAGAGTTGTTGACCGATCTGAAATCCTTGGAGACAGATGGAATAATTCTAGATGGAAAAACAGTAAAGGGTGGTCTTTATTGCATTGCTGGGGATAACTTGGGTTCTCACTGTATAGGTGGCTTTATGGAGAACTGCCGCTCTCAATATTTTTGCAGGTTCTGTGAACTCAGTAGAAGTGAGTTTGAGGCAGATCCTAATGCCTGTGGTCCTCCACGCACCCCAGAGACATATGACACAGCTGTTGCTGATCTCATCACTGAAAAAGTCTAAGACATCAGGGGAATAAAGGTAAACTCTGTCTTTAATAACCTTGAGTCCCAGCCTGGACTCCCGCCTTGTTTAGGTCATGACCTTTTTTAAGGAGTCCTGTCAAATGACCTAGCACTGTACCTGAAGAACATGATAAAAAAGAAAAAGTGGCTCACATACTCTCTCTTAAACAGGCGCATCAAGCAGTTTAAGTATAAAGGTTCTGAAGCACTCACAAAGCCTTGCACTGTTAATCCTGATGGCGCAAAATTATCAGGGCAAGGCATTCAAAACTGGAACCTTTTGAGATTGCTTCCAGTGTTGATTGGTGACAAAGTTCAGAACCATGAGGATGAGGTTTGGCAATTGGCTCTCCACCTGAAAGACATTCTTGATCTTATTTGTGCTCAGAAAATTTCCATGTCCCAGATAGCATATCTTGACGTTTTGATTAAGGAATATTTGGAGTTAAGAAAGCTGTTGTTTCCTGAAATTCAGTTAAAACCCAAGCACCACTTTCTGCGTCACTATTCAGCACTGTTGCTGAAATTTTGCCCTTTGGTGAGGTTGTGGACACTTAGATTCGAAAGTAAGCACAGTTATTTCAAACGATGTGCCAGACACCTAAAAACTTCAAAAACATTTGTCAAACATTGTCAGAGCGTCATCAAATGTATCAGGCCTATCTTTTAGCTGGACCAGAATACAGTGAACTACTGCAAGTAAAGGACAGCTGTGCATTTTATCCCAACCTATACAGTGACTCTATTAAACATGCAGTCAGGAAGTTGGCCTGCTCAGAAAGCAACACCACAGTTGCTACAAACATGCAGTACAAGGGCACTGCGTATAAAAAAGGACAGTTTCTTGTGTACAGAAATGATGAGTATATAGAGTTTGGTGAACTTATATGCTCTTAATTCAAAATGACACATTTGTGTATGTGTTGATGGATATCCACAAAGGCACCGTTCTCTCAGAATACCATCTGTATTCTGTGACAAAGGACAGTCTTGGATTAAAGTGTGTTAATATCAATGACCTTCCTGATTTTTATCCTTTGGTATCATACATTGTTGATGGATACCAAGTCATTCCACTGAAACACAGTATTGTGGAAAAATGATCCTTTGCATGCTCGCTTGTCACTGTACAGTGTGGATATTGCTATTATACAACCATGTTTTTTGAAGATTATTGAAAAGATATTGGTGCTGTTGCCTTCTGCTTTGTATGGTTACATCCAAGTATGAATGTATGATTAAATGCCAAATTTCAAAGTGCTATGAAAATATTAGGGAATTAAAGTGGGAAAATTGGTGGATAAGAATAGTATGCAAGTTTGCCGTTTTGAGAGCTTTTACTCAATAAATCTAGAGGTAATAAAAAATTCCTTTAATGTTAACTTCAAATATGAACCTATAAGCATGTTGTTTCAAATTTTACATTCTTCCCATAGACTTCAAATCCTTTACTAATCTTGAATCCATCGAGCCAGTTAAATTTCCTATTGTAGACCCGTCTACATCAGACATACCTTGCTGAGTACGAAGTTCCAACTCCTTACTTCTGTACTGCCATCTGGCTCCTTGTAGTGTGAGATGGAACATTGTCTTGTATGAACATAGGGTAGTTTTTCAAAGTTTTTGGACTTACTTTTACTTATTGGACAGTGACATGAAATGTGTCTACAAAATTTACACAATTTGCTGAATTCAGTTTCACCCCTTCTTTGCTGCTTCATACGTCAGCAGGGTGGTGGTGGAGTTGGTGGTGGTGTTGTGGGAGGGCGCCGTCGGCAGCACCTTAGTTGCACCTTTTTTGTCAAAGAAGGGGTGAAACTGAATTCAGCAAATTATGTACGTTATGAATGTACGTTCATACTTGGATTTAACTATACAGCACCAATATCTTTTCAATAATCTTCAAAAAACATGGTTGCATAATAGTAATATCCATACTGTAAATAGCTTGACATTTATATTGTATAACGGTTACAAGATGCATGTCCCTGTTCTGTTACATGCATGTTCTGTATATATTTTCTGTTCTGTTATAGGTGGCATTTCTTCTTTAGTGCAGATATGGGTGACCTAGATACTGCCATCATGGAAGGCCTACCAGAACTGTCAACTAAAAATAAAGGCATCCTACAAGAACACTTGCAATCCATTGGAGTGGAGACATGTGGTGATCTACATTTTGTAACAGAGGCTGATTTGATGACTGTATTAAGACCTATACAAGCCAGAAAGCTTCTTTCTGTTTGGAAACAGAAATGTAAATAAAAAAACTGTCCAGTCAACTTAATAAATATGTAATGTCTTCAAAATCAAAAGCATACATGCATCTTGTGTAATATTGTATACTGAGAATTCTTAATCTGTCATTTTAAGACTGATTTTTCTGAGAGCAGCTCACTTTCTGTGGAAGCCTCACCATCCCAATCGCTGTCATCTCCACGAAGTTCATCATCAGTTGCCTCCAGCCCAGGACTTGATGTAGAGTGGGACGACTTTGAAGTTCCTTTCCATAAGTTTCCTGATGAGTTGATGCATTATTTGGGGAGAGGAAAGAGGCCAGGTCCAAAGCTGAGGAGGCAGATGGTCCGGATTGTTGTGGGAGAGATGATAGAAAAAAACTGTTGTTGCAAAGAAATTCTCAGTGCACTTTTTTAAACTTGCTTTGCATGCACTGTGTAATTCCTGGGAATTGCAAATCTAGTTTTATATAAAATCAATGCAAACAATTGGACACAAAATGAAGGCATATTTGGATAGAAGGTAACGGCTTGAAATTAAAGGAAGAAAAAAAAATGGCCTGGGTCTCTAAGGGTTAATTACCAGTCGCTGTGTATGATCAGGATGGATCTCTCTTATAAGAGTTACTTTCCCGTCTCCAGATGAACAGCACCAAACTTGCATAGACTAATATCAAGGCAGCGAGCGTCCATACGTCGACATCTACAGGACTGGAAATTGCATTTGTTTTTGGCTGATGGTCGCGAACCGTTCAAGCAATGTTTTTTAATTAATTTTATTAATAATCGATTTTTGTAGTCAGGAATCAATGTAGTACATCATGACAGTATCAGGATGCATTGCCATGACAATTTTTTTGATGTTTTTTTTGCACACCGTTATAAGGGGAGGGGGTTGAGTTTGGTCTGTGTGTAGGAGGCAGTGGTCTGTATGTGGGGGGCAGTGCTGAGGTGGGGATAGGGCAAACTTGTAGGATTGAGCGAGCAGGAGGGTGAAGGAGGGTGAAGGAGGGTTGGTGATCTGTGTGTGGGGAGCAGTACTGAGGTGGGTATAGGGCAAACGTTTGTGAGGGGGGTTGATTTTGGTCTGTGCGTGGGCAGTGCTGAGGTGGGGATTTTAAACTGAGCAAACAGGCAAGCATATGTTAATATGATTTTATTCTACAGGTGCTTTTTCTCAATAAACCCAGAAAAGGGGACCAAAGTGGAGAAAAACTCAAAGCGTTACCTGATCGTGAACCCTCGAGTCCTCACCCTGATACAGGACATCTCGGACCACGAGTGGCGTGTAAATTAACAATGGACTCTTTCTGTGGACTGGTTTGGGAAAAGGTTTTTTGTTTGTAATAGTTGCACATTCACCATTGAAAGATATTAGATTTTATTTGGTTGTTGTGGATATGGCGCTTACACTTAGTTAAAATGACAAATGTCCAGCTGTAAAGAGGCTAATCGTCAGTGTGGGTTCAGATTTACCTTTGTGGGTTCAAAGGTGGGTTCAAAGGTAAAAAAAAAAAAAAACTATTGCATGTAGCATGTTATATACATTGCAAAATATTATTGGCAATGGCAGTTAAATAAAGCAAAGATTTACTGTTAGTTTTAGTTAGTTTTTTTTGTAACACACTTACCTGTTTATTTTACCATTTATTGATGCACAACAAACAATTATTACTAGTAAGAAATACAGGAAAGTGTCTGATGTATACACAATACCTTTATGCAAAATCAGACCAGTGACAGTATTTTAATGTGATTTCAGCCGTGATGTTATTCACTGTAAATCAATTTACAGTTTTTGTCAGTAAAGTGATCTACTGTGATGCTGTATTTTTTACAGGAATTCTCTGGTAACCCCAGCTGCCAGCGTTTTCCTGTAAAAACAACAGTTTCTTTTACAGTGTGGGACTACTTCACCTCCTCTTTCAATCCCTGGTATCTCAGCCCCCCCCACATCCCCCTGCACCTGAAGTTAGTTATTTTTGATCTATTTTTGCACTGATTTTTATTACCTCCACTCAGAAAGCCACCTCAACCACACTGTATGCTGCTTGCCACTTTGTACTCATGTATGTCGTATCTGTTTTTTTGTCTGTCTGTCTGTGTACTCAGTGGGTTTACATAGGTGTTTTTCTTTTTTCTTCTATTGCATAGTAGCTTGTCTGTCTTGGGGAAAATCCTCATTATCCTAACAATGGATGTTGCATGAACCTTATCAGAGCAGAGAGATATGTAGATGAACAGAAATATGTTACATGACAATCTTCAACACTGAGTGAGAACAACCATTTGATCTGAACATATTGTACAGAAACTCAACTAAAACATGCATAACAATGTCAATGAATGAAAGTGTCAATGTCAACTGATGAAGTGGCCCTTCTGTATTGTGCCATATGTTTGTGCGGTGGTTGCTTTATTTCCCCAATGTAGGCTACTGATCTATGCACTCCTCACTGCACTGCATAAACAAAATTGTTAAACTTGTGTTTTGTAGTTTTGTCCTTGGGATCGACCAGCTGAAATTGTTGGTGTGTTTTGATTTTTGGGTGAGAGTAGATGACATTTTCCTCATTAAATGGTGGATGCCATGATTAATTACCATAGACGAAATAAATGTTATGAAAACTATTTCTCACATGTCTAACTAAGAGTACACCTAGCATAAATATTACCATTACAGATGACTGTATAGAACCAAAACTGTCGGCCATGTTGGGTTTGCCACTAAACATGAGGGTAAGAAATTGGGAGCAGGTTGTTTTGTATTAGGGAGTGGGGTCCTAGAGTGTGAAAAGACCTAAATTGAAAAAATCTACATGAAATGTTCCCAAAATAACATATCAGTGTATACTACACGGTCTGGGTACTTCGTGGGCATTTGATTTCCATTTTTTAATTGGAAAACAAAAAACAAATTGTTTCCCGTTTTTGGTCTTGATAACGAAAAACAAGACGTTGTTATAAAAAACAACCACGTTATCTGTTCTTCGATTTGTCAGTACAAACAGAAAGCGGAATATGAATTATTTTCTTCACCATTCGCCCAAATGATAACCCGGGATAAGATAATGCCCATTTTTCCACCCCGATTTTACTGAATGCATGACGGGGCGCAGCACACCAAGTTCAAGTCCAGGGGGGGGGGGGGGGGGGCGGAGCCCATTCCTTTATTTGCCAGGTGTATTTGCCAAATCATCACTCATTCATTATAGACATACAAAGACTTTTTTTAATATTAATGTAATAGGCTGGTTAAAGTCTGTTACACTAGCAAGCAGACTGTTTTGAAGCCGCCTCACTGTGTGGATGAGTCCAATTTATACTACAGTAAACCAATTTGTTGGGCTACTACAATGTAACGTTAGCCTTCCTGGAGGATTTAACTAGCTTATGTAGCAGTATCTACAGAGAAAGAGTTTTATCTTGTTCAGTTATGTGGACACAATAGGTAGCAGGAGAACCAGGGTTGGCTGGATAGTGCAGCCAGCCAGTTATGTTTGCAGTCTAACTTGTATGCTGGTCTTGAATGTCAAGGATCATTTTTTCTGGCACATTTTGTATTTTAGTTAGTGTAGATGATGTGCTAAAGGCATAATGTTTTTTTATCTGTAGATAGCAAACCTCAGTTATCGTTGAGGTCTTTCAATGACAATAATATTGATATTCTTTCTGCAAATTTCCCATCCTTGGCTGTTGCCTCACGTTCTCCCTGTAAACTTAAGGCTTTATTTTACAGTTTTATTACTTGTACCCTGTGCACATCGTGATATGGCATGGTGTCCATTCTGTGTGAAAGGGATGTAGAAGCCAGGATCCAGCAGGGCTCCAACAATCATTCTGTTAAGCTGCATTTTGTTTTTGCAAACACCAAGGACTGCATTCTTGGGTGGTGCAGGTATATAAGTTTTAAGTATATGAACTCGACATGTTCCTTTAAGTCCTTGGTGTTTGCAAAAACAACATGCACATCACCTCCACACAGAATGGATACAGCTTGACTCTTGCTGGTGTAGATGATGTACCTGTGGAGATCATGACAGGACAGAGTCTGGAGAGTACAATGTTAACCTATTATAAATATATTGAACATTCCAGAGAACTTTTAAATTGGCAGTAAAGGTTAGTAAAGACATGCTTTTGGTAAATAAAAACTACCAAAAAAACATTCATGCTTGTTGTGGGATGCAGTGGCAGGCAATTTGATAGGTAAGGACATGACCTTGACTTTGATGATCAGTGAGGTTTGAAAGAAGTTCAACAACCCAAAAACATTAATATTAATATCAAGGTAATCGGAATCCATCATCTGCTGCCTGCAGTATGTCATTCTATTGTATTTAGGCCCTTAAATGGCCTTGATGTTGACCTTGACATTTCTAACTTTCCGCTTATGTTGACCATGGCAAATTTGAAAATGTGCCCATAAAAAATTTTCAACCACCTAAATCTGCTCATGAAGAAATATTAACTAGAGGTCCTGAGGATACCAAAAATGCTCAATGACTTATTTTTTAAGGGGTTCTACCTAATTGTGCATGTTTTCCCCCTGACTAAAACTTTATAAATTGATTTCACATCAAAGCATGTAAAGAAAGTGGCAGTTCATCTCATGACCGTTGAATCAGAGAATTGTTAATGTTTGTAACTCCTATGACAACAGCCTGTCAGTTTCATCACTGAAGGTAATGCTATTTTTACCCCAAAAATTGGAATAGACCTCTTCAAGTTTATACATATCCTACAATATGCCTGTAATTAAAAAAAAATGTTTTTCATGGAAAGCATGAAGGTTTGGGTAGGTGTAGCTGTCTTTGTATTATTGGTAGGCATTTTAGCAACTGCCTTATGCATTCTGCAATTTCCTGACACTTAAGAATTTCCCCTCGCTGTCTAATGTCCCCTCAACCCCGAAGTCTAGTAGTCCAAAGGTTCAAAGTGCAAATTCCAAACGAAAAATCCCAAACGAAAATGGTATCTCCTCGGGGATAAAGAAGGCTTCTGGTAAAGCGAATAGTGCAGCCTTATAAGCTGGCTACTTTTACCCCTCAGTCACATTAGCGACCAGAGACCGCTACTAAGTGACAGGTTTTCTGTTCATTTTCAATGAGAGTAAGCGTTTGACAGCGACAAGCGTCAGGTCGCCAGGTAGGTGAGGCCAGAATAGAAGAGAAGTCTAATCTATGTAAATGTTGAGCTATGCAATTTGGTGACAGCCAATGCAAGTGAAGGCACGCATAATGGGGTACTGGGGAATCTGAACTTGATCAAAAAATTCTAATTAGCAGAGCTAACGCAACAATCACTATTAATGTTTTATAATAACAATAGAATTATTGTAAAGCGAGATGAGAAATGTTGACTGTTAAATCTGAAAACATAGGTTTTGTACCCAGAAAATACATCTGTGGTGATATACGATGTATCTACCAGTTAGCAACCTGCTACCGACGAATCACAAACTCATTTATGAGATAGCAAAGCCTCCTCAGCTATAAGTGTAGTCTGCTTTTGCAGCTGTAGGATTAGAATAATGATATTTGTGTGAGCATCGGAGGGCCTGAGCACCAGAGGTGCTCAATTTTCACAGAGCTCTCCGGGTAGCACTAGTTTGAGTGCAGTGTGGTTATGCAGAAGCTAATTCCCTGCAGTAAGCTACAGGCCTGGCCTACATTGCTTCTTCTTTTGTGTTTGTTATTAACAATCTCTTCTAATGTATCCTTTGCTGTGAATGTTGCAGTGCAGTTGATAATACTGTTTCTTAATGGGTGTTTCAGTACAGCTCTTGCAGTTGACAGTAGGCCTATTATATGCTTAGACAAGCCTACATACATATCTGTTGAAAACTGCATGGACCCTCGCAACTGTACCGTCAGTCAAAATGGTGGTATTTGAAAAGCCAAATAATTTCTGATGTGCTCACCATTATCACCAAAATCCAACCTGTGGATCAAAGAAAGCTCATGCATGGCGTCATACAATGTGTTAAATCAAGTATTTCATGGGGAGAGATTGCGATACTGTACATTTGTTCTGTTGTTCTGTTTTAGTGCCTTTTCATAGTCTGTCCCCTCACTGGAGATGCATATAATCGCAATCGGGCTGTAGTTACACATCGCAAAAATGTGTTGCCCCTGACCAGTTTATATGCCTGACGTATGCAACTTAAACAGGTAGCCTAGTGCATCCCAGAATTTTCACTTTAATATAAAATTATAGTCATTATGGACTGTTTTTATGTGTGTGTGTGTGTGTGTGGGGTATTTTCGTGGTGGAGTAGTTCACTATAGGCATCATAAGCTTTTGTCCTTAATGGCATTTTCCCCCTTACATTACTTTTATAATTAAAGTAGTTTTGAAAGCAGTACTTTTACACTTTTACTTGAGTAAAAAAGCTTGAGTTGATACTTGAGTTGATAGTATCTATGCTTCTACCTAGGTAATGAATGTGAATACTTTTGACACCTCTGTAGTTGACATATAAATAATTTGGATAAAAGCATTTGTTAAATACATAAATGTAAATGTAATGTTATTTCTCAACAATATATTATTCTAACTGCTCTGACACCATTCGTAAATGTGAAATTCTGAAATTCTGACGGAATTGTGGTTCATATACATTTAGTGGTACACAGACTTTTGGAACAGCACAACATATCAGTCAATCACACTACACAATGTACTAAGATATTCTACAGCAGTTGTGAACACATTGCATACAATGTGTTTTTGTTATAGGCTGCAGTATGCCCTCCAATCTAGCATTTATTGGCATTGGACAGGCTTGGACTGGCAATATGAGAGATCTGCCAAATGCCAGATAGCCTGATTAGATTGACCCCAAACAGGCTATCTATACTGCAAAGAAGGTATACCAGTGTTCTCTCCTCCTAACTTTTCAAGTTGATTTATCAGCACATCCACATGTCACAGGTAGGCAGGCAGGAAATAACTGAAAAGAACAGAAAATACACAGACATGGCCTACTATAGCAAATAGACTACAAATGGATACGTCTACAGGTGATCATACACTATTCAGCACAGATAGGTTGAACCACATGCTTAGTATCTCTACTTGCGTGGTGGAACAGATATGGGGACATCTCCCTACTGCCCCTTGCTGCTGGCCCCAGAAGCTCCTCTGCTCTGCCTCTTCGGCAATGTCTCCAATAGCCCTCTGATACCCAGGGATCAGAGACACTGGGCTGATGTTCCTGTGTAGCCTCTGCACCCAACCTCCAGTGGGAATGTGAAGGCCCTCCACCACTTAGTCTCTGTGACTAATGAGCTTGATCTGTCTCTGTGATGGTACTGAGGTGGCCTTATTTGCTTCAAGCCTGTGTGCCTCCAGGAGTTCAGAGAGCTTATGCAAGACCCGGTGATGCCATGGGTACTGGCCCTGTGTTAGCGCTGCATTACAACTGGAGCAATTGATGTTCTGTAAATTGTAAATTGTAAGATTAAAAAGCTGAGCTGAGCTTGAGGTACCTCAGCCCAGGTGACTGCCCTGTTTGTTGCTGCCTTACAGGTTGTCCTGGGTGACACGTTAGGTGCTGGTTTACAGCCATTTGTTTGTCTTGGTTTTGCCAAGGCCACTTTTGTTGACTGGTTGTAGATAGGAGTCACCCCTGGTGGTGTACAGGTGCATTTGTGTTTTTTAACATCTTCATCATTGAGTATAAGGGGAACTTCAAATGTATTGTTCTCAAAATTATTATTATTTTTATTATTATTATTAACCTGTTGGATTTGATTGTGTTTCACATGTGTGTTATATATGTGTTTATGTGTTTCATATGTTTGGAAACACCTAAAGGAATCAAAATGTGTGAGAAGATATTTTCTGTGCTTTTTTAAAGAGGGGATCAAACCATGTAACACAGTAATGTGTTCATTCAGTAATGTGATCACAGGCAAAATAGATTGCTGACCCAAACCGAAGACATACTAGATCTGTATGTTCTTATGGACTGTGATTCAGCTTTATTCCCTCTCTTGATTACTGTGCTCCTCTGATGAGCATGTTGTGTTTGTGGATTTTCAAGAATTAAAAAACAATTGCATCCAGTCCGCTTAGTCTATAGACTTTCTAAATGCTTTGCTATTATTATTGCCATTTTTGTTTTAATTATTATTAGGCCTAATATAATTTTGGTACATTGCTTTAAAGAAAGGTATGTCGCAAACATAAAGTGAACTCTGATAGGAGGCAAAACACTGGGAGAGTAGGTTTATGTATACAGATATATTTCCTAAGCTACAGAATACCTGCTTTAAAGAAAACACATTATGAAAAAAGCATTGTATCTTCAACTTAATTTCATGAACATTTGAAAGACCAGGTTATGCATAGGACAGGTCCAGATAGTAATCTTCTATGCACATGATAATACTACAAAATGAATTGAAGGATAACCTCAAATTCATTATAGCTACAGCCATCAGACCTGCATTGTTCATTGGTCATTGTCAGATACGGGTAGAAATATATAAATGGCAGACATGTTGGCACACTTTATTGTAGAAATGTTCAAAAAGGGTTTAATCTGCTTCTAAAAGACCACAGGTTACAATAAAAATTAGAATGCTGGTTTAGAGTTTTTAAGATCCAGAAGGAAAAAATAGAGTTTCTACACCACACACAATAAAGTAAACCACTGCTGCTGGATTGAATAAAGACTATAAGAACCCTCATTTCCGTGATCCAAGATCATTTCTTTATATTTTTGGATTGACTTTTTTTCTTGGGTGTGCCTTGTTTTTTCCCTTGAGGTTTGACAGAGGGTAACTTTGAGGTCTGTGACTGTGCCTGACTTGGTGATGCTGCCTCTGTCCTGACTGCCCCCTCTATGATAGGCTTCTCTTTGGAAACCTTGTTTTTTTTACGCTCTTGTTTTCCAGGCAATACTTTATCAGCACCTTCTTTTGTCTCTGGACCTTTTGCTTTCTCTGGCTGTATTGGCAAGGGTGTTGAACTTCCCTGGACAGGCTGTGAGTTTGTTGGTTCCTGCTGGTTTGCATCCACCTTTACCATGGGTAAAACTGCATCTGGTATAGCTTCCTTTGACAAACTTAGCTCTGCTTTAGCGTCATGCTCACAGTCTTTCTCTGTGTCTTTATAGTCTTGCTTCACCTGTTCTGGGGCTTGATCCTCTGCTTTGGTTTCCACTGGTTTGCCTGGCTCTCTTGTAACCTCTTCTGCTGGAACAGCTCCTTGTTCTGTGGGGTGCACAATCTCACTTTCAACTCTATCTGACTGAATCTGCTCTGTCTTTGACTCTTGGTGGCAGGGATCTGATTCAGATATCTTGTTCTCTGGGGAAGCCTCTGATGGCTCCTCTGGCACAGAAGGCAAATTAACAGGACATTGTGTGTCCTCTTCTTCATCATCAGAGTCCTCTAGTTCATTTAGATTTGAGGTGGCAAGAGAGGCAGCAAACTCTTGCAATCGGACTTGCTCAGCATTCAACCTCTCCAACTCGGCAGTGAGACCAAGACCCACACTTGGTATGTCTTCTGAGGTTTTTACAGCAGGTTCCTCTGCCATGGTTGCTTGAGAAATGTCAAATCGAATGCCTCTGATCTTGTCATATAGCCCCCTCCTCTCTTCCTGCAAGGCCCTGCATAAAGTCTCAAGTTTATCCACCTTGAGGGTAAAAAGCTCAAATTCCTTTGCTTTCTCAGATCTCTGCATTGAAGATAAAGGAAAAATGTTATCATCACTAACACCCTCCATTCTCAAATGATGTGATGATAATTAAAAATGTGACTACCTCTTCAATCAGATCCTGGAGAGCTTTGTTGCAACTTTCAAAACGTGTTTTCCAGAATTCTGATTCTTTTTCCATTTTTTTCATCTTCTTGGTCATCTACATGATATGACAATGATAAAACTAATGAAATAAAACTATAATATTAATCAACATGACAAGCAATAGAATGAATCACAAACCTTGTCCATTTCCTGTTTGAAGGAGATGTAGACATCATTACTTTTCCCTAGTGTTACCTGGAATTCATCAAACTTCTGGGCATACAAAACTAGCTACAAACACAAGAAAAGAAAATGGTCAGAAGAACATTCATGTTACATCTAGATGTAATTAATATCAAGATTCTATTCTTGTAAAGGGAGAAATTTCTGTAATCATATGTTACACCTAATTTAATTCCACCCAAATCAGAAATTTGAGGCTCTGAATATGTGTTTGGATATTTCAAATAGCACATGAAATTTGCAGACCCAACAGTTCTATCATTAGTTCTTAGTATTATAATTGAAGCACATGGATGGCCTTTTCAAATTAATTGAATGACCTGCACTCTTGAGCTTATAGTACTGTAGTACTGTACTGAGGGGCACTTTCTGTAAAACTGGTATCATTATGTCATTTAATATGCCAACGTTTATGTTTGTACAGTATATATTTACTATAAATATATTTTATATATATATAGTAATTCATTTACAAACACTATAATTCAAGAACTCTACAACACTAATTATCATGCCTATATGCCTTAGGAAATATTTTAAAAAATATTTTGCTTCCATAAAATAAAAACAATTGCTTCCATAATATTTTGCACAATCACACATCCTTTGCACAATCCTTCGGGGCAGCCGTGGCCTACAGGTTAGGGCCTCGGGCTTGCGACCGAAGGGTGGCGGATTTTAATCCCAACCAGCAAGAAAATGTGGCCAGAGTAAGTGGTTGAACATTGCTGTCCCATTCACATCCACGGCTGATGTGCCTGGAGGTGCAAGGCATCTATCCCCCTCACTGCTCCCAGGGCGCCACAGTAGTTTACAGCCCACTGCTCTGGGTTTGTGTGTTAAACCTCACTGTGTGCTGTATATGTGTGTCACAAATTCCCCTCACGGGATCAAAAGAGTGTTCCAGTATATGCAATGCTAGGGTAGCCAATCCCTTACTCCACCCACCACAGTCTTGTAGTACTCTAAACCACATCTGACCCGCTTTCTGACAATAGCAATAATACAATTCCACAACCAACCCGGCCTGCTCAAAATAAATATCGACACCTGACCTGTACCTGAATGAAAAGTTTACCAACAGCTAATTCAAACATCAAGTCCAATTTCACCTGTTGAAAGGACTTTGGCCATTAGGCTACAGTGTGGTAGGCTATTATTTTGACAGTCAGCAAACGGAGCAATATATGAGAAGACAACAAATGTATCCTCACAAAACTGTATAACCAGGCAATTTATGCCTTAAATATAATGCACATACATCAATACAATTGACTAGCCTTAATTGATGGAGTAATTAAAATTATTAGACAAACTATAGCTTACCATAGCCCTATGTTATGTTACAAGACATGTAAGGCTCCTTTGATTGAAGGCGGAATTTTAGCCTACCTTTTTCTATGCGGTGGCATTAGACTATCTTCTATTTGGTTGAGTGATTTAGAATGAACAGTTTGACAGTTTGATCTTAGTTGACAAATCGGCTCCTGAATCAACATAGGCTATAATCACCACCTTGAAATGCAAGCATATTTTATTGTGGATGTGTCTAAGATATAAGCTGCACTGCACTGTGCTTCACCTCCTGGGTTTGGGCTGATAGGTCTGCCCTCTTCTAGCAATTATCTGGTAAATAAAGATAGCTATTATTCCTTATGTAGTTTGCCCCTATGATGTGACGGGTACTAAAAGCAGCAGAAATTGAATTTGACCATAATAACTGTACATTTTATTACATCATGTGCATAATATAGGCACTGCACATGCACCATCAATGGAAACGGCAAAAGAATTAGGTGCTTCCTTGCAAAAGATGATTACTGCTGTGAGTGGTATTTTAATACTGCTATATGGCCCAGCAATAATGGAGAAGAGCTGTGAGTGATGCAGCAATGAATATTCACCTGGGCCTGCATCACTGTCTGCTGCTCTTTCAGCTGTTTAACTTGGAGTTTCCACTCTGCAGCCTGAGTCAATAACTGTTTAAACAGAAAAGATGAGAGGCGGTAGAAGGCAAAAGCCAAGTAGCCAGGTGTTTACCTGTTTCTTCATTTGCAACTCCTGCTCCTTCATTGCATGGCATTTCTTTGTTATGGCAATTGCCTCTTTAAGAAGCTACCAACAAAAGCACAAAGAGGTTATTGTGTTCCTTTATAACTTAATCGTAATTTAAGGATTACCAAACATTCAAAAACATGTTTGTAAACAAAATGAAATTGAGTTCATCAATATTTATCCACTTCTAGAAAAATAGATTAGACCTTCAAAAGTACAATGTGCAGAATATTTTGTATCTACTGTTTAGATATGACTCACGTATTCTTTTTCCCGCTTGTGTTTGACCTCAGCTTCCTTCAGCAACACGTTGGCTTGTTCAAGTTTGGCATCTGACAGTTTCTGCTGCATTTCATGGTGTTTGAATATCTTTTCTAAGCTCTGAATGAAAATAAGAAAATAACTTTCAGGATGGCAACCATCTTTGTGCATAGTATAGTCCTCAGAGTTAGTCCAATGTTTTAAGTCGGGTGCAAATTTTGTTCACAGATTGCTATCTTAAATGTTTAAGAAACATGTTGAGGTTGTAATGACCAATAGCCACCTTCACACCGTCAGGCCAGGCCAGGCTAGGCCAAGGCGTGCTGAGGATAAATGCTTTCACACCTTCTCGAGCCAGGTTGAACTGGTACCATCTCGCCCCAGATTTTTGGCCCAACTAAAAACCCTGGGCCAGTTGGAACTACCTGGTGCTTGAGGCAGTGTCAAGGTAGAAGGTAGGACTAATTAAAGTGCTCCACAGCACTGCTTTATTAGATGCTTTAATTGTGCGCTAAAATTTTCAAAATGTGAGAAGAGCTTAATAGTGAAATCATTTTGAAAATGACTGCAGTTGACAACCATGAAAATATTTAGTTGCACAAGCTATAAAAATACAGATGTGTAGTATGATACCTCCAGTGTCTCATCAAATCCGGGTTGTGCAGGAATTTTATTTTACTCTTGATGCTGGACAGCTTATAATAGATTTTGAGCCTGATAGCTTTATAATTTCACAGATAAATGATATGACTATTCTTTCATTAAATACAACTGGACATGTCCCAAAGTTTCTGGTGAGTGTGTTTGCTTCATAAAGTCTCCAGAAAAAGTAGCTTGTTAGGTAGCCTACAATTGGTCTTGAAATCATCTGATTTAGTTATGGTCATAAAACAAAGCACGCTAATGTTAGTCAAGTCATGGAAATAGTGAAAAAGATTTCATTTGTTTTATCCAGTAACTCACAGAACATCCAGATGGATCAAGGTTCATTATGCAAGACGTCCACTTCAGGGAACTTTGTGGGCAGGGCTGAGGATAAGGCAGAGGGGCAATTGGCCTGAAGCAAAACAGGGCTTAGTGGGCCTGGTAGCACATTCTATTAGCTCGACGTCACCCTAACTTGGCCTGGCCCGATGGTATAAAGGTGGCTATAGATATGTAATTTTTGAAGGGTCTTTGGGGTCTGCCCACCAAAAAATGACCATTACTATTATTAAATGACATTACATGACTATTGTTGAAATTGTAAATATGACTTACTTCCTCTCTCTTCTCATACTGGTGAATGATGTTGTTTAGTTTTTCAGCCAAGATTGAGTTCTCTTGGCACAGCTTGTTATTCCGGTTGCTATGCTCCTCTATCTGAGCCTGGATGTCAGTCAGCGTGCTCTGAAAGTGAGTGGTGAGCTCCCTTCTTTTGTCCTCATCCTCATGGCGCTTTTGGAGATGCTCAACCTGTGGGCCAATTGGAATGCAACATCATCCAGATTTCTTCTGAATAAAGTGGTGTCAATCCCAGGCCCGTCTTTACTTTTTTAATGAGACCAAGAAATATAGCATGGATATGCTGTGGTAGTATGGTTATAAGTCCAAAAGCTGAAGCTTGTAATAGCTGGTTTATGGTGGTGACCCTTCCATCTTCTATCTAAACTAAAATACTTGTGGGTCATTCCATGTCAAATAGGGCAGAATCTAGGAATATGGTTTCAAGCTTAACTTTTTATACAAATTTAGTCTACACAATGTTTATATTCCACAACTAAGACCTGTAAAATAATAATAATAAAAAATAAACTGTAAAATTAAATTCTAGTGTTCATACTTCATATGTTTATACATACTTTTTTCTTAACACTCTATGGCATGAATTTTAGTTTTTTATAGAAAGAAATATTTCGCCATAACTTTTGAGAGCTTGGGGGACCTTGACATATAAGTAATAAAATCTGACCATCCTACCCCCCCAGAGCAGAAATCAGTCTGTTGCCTCAAGGCAACAACGTGTTACATTGGTAGTAAAACAACAAGCTTTTCTCCATGTTGTCATAGGGACATTGGAGGAAAATAACCTATATGTACAAAAAAATCATCTTTATTTGTTTCATTTTTAGTTAAAAACAAGTTTATTTTAAAATGGAATGTTTTCAATTTCAAAGCTAACTTCAAACAAATTAGCTGTGTGTATGCACCCATGTGATGCGTGGAGTGCATAGTCTGTATGTGAGTTTACATTTTTATAAGGAATCTAAATATGTTTTATTATATTTATGTGTCTGAATGTGATTTTGGTGAAGAATTGAATTCATGTAGACCATGTATGTGTGTGTATACATATGTATGTATGGTTGTGTGTATGTCATAAAGTTGGTCAGTGTGTATGCGTGCACCTGTGTCAAAGTTAATCTGTATGTGTATGTGTGTGTGAGTGTATCTGAATGCATACGTTTGTTCAAAATTGTATGCACTGTCAGTGTACATGGTTATGTGCTGGAATGTATGTGTCTGTGTGAGGGCGCGACTTATAGCGCATCCTCACCGCGTCCTAATGGTGGCTGCATGTGCTTTCAGATGCCATATATTGTTGCATCCCTTCATGTCTAGCTAGTTCTAGCTATCAGCTGTCTGTAATATCATGTCATGCTTGTTAATGTGTTCTTAATGCTGTGCGCTTAGTTTACGTGTGTCAGATGGGTGCACACATGCTGTTAAAACCATGTTAAACGTTTCACTTACAGCAACGCGTACAATCGTTCACTCACTTGGAGAAAGATCTTCGTCTATTTACATTCTGCTAGGACATGTAAAACACCTTCAGTAATGTTATATGGTGCCAACTGTGCGTAATGTGTGGTTCAGTGTTTTAAAACTCACTTGCCTGACGCTGTGGTAACTTCCTGGTTGCTTCTAGGGAAGCGCGCTCTCCCATGTCGGAAAGACTACATGTTTGGGGGCGGTCGCAAGTGGCGTAGTTGCACCCTTGCGAAATCAATTAAACAATGGAGGCCTTATAGTGCATGTTTTGTAATACACTTATGTATTAATGTTATATATAAGGCCTGGTGGTGTATATTTAGCACCAATACATATGTACTGTCAATAATGGGGTATGTTTGACTTGTAATTTGGGAACGCCCCTGTGCTTAGTAGTTTTTTGGTTTGTCCCAATTAGGGGGGAGTCCAGGTACCCATTTAAGGGGTTGCAGGTTTATTGTGTGGGAGACTTTGATAGGAGAGGAGAGTCTGCCTGTGTTCTCCTGCTCTTTTAGTATCCTCAGATGGGTGAGGTGCCTGAAATTACGTTATTGTTTTGTTTAAGCCTTTTGTTTGTGTTTTGCTCTAGCTGCACCAAGCCATTTATTTTGCAAATATATTTTCCATTTTTTTTTCTTTTTCTTTGTGTTACACTTTCTTTTGAGTTGGGGATGCCTCATCACTGCTGGTGGAAAAAAATAAATTTCGAGTCTTGCTATTTTTTACTTTCTACTGCCTCTTTGTGCCAACCCTAAAGACCCTCAACACACTACCTCGTAACATTTTGGTGGCAGCGGTGGGATCCAGTGTTCCACCAGGGTTGGCACTTAAGAGCAGTGATGTCACAGCAGACACAATCAGATCCCAAAGCCTAGCTAGTTCCCAGACTGGATGAGGATGATGCTGCCTCAAGATCGGGATCAGCGCCTCCAGGTGACCGTATATCCAGGCTGGAGATTACTGTGTAATCTTTTATCCAGGCCCAGCAGTCCAGGGAGCAGCATTGGGAGCAGGAGGCGCAGTGTCAAGACCAGCGGTGGCGCTCTCTACAACACCAGTTCCAACAGCTACAGATGTTGGTGAGCACTGAGAGCTTAAACCGACAGTCCCCCATGGAGGAGGAAGGTTCCGCTCCATGTCTGTCCTGGAGGGAGAAACAGCGAGGGAGCTGCAATCAAGACTCAGCGACCTTTATCAGAAGTGGATGTGCCCAAGTGTGAAGACCAAGAAACAGATTGGAGATGCCATCGTCCTAGAACAATCCTCCGTATGCAGAACCCTAAGCTCAAAGTGTGGGTAAAAGAACACAACCCACAGTCATCCAAGCAGGCAGCTGAGCTGGCAGAGGCCTTCATCGCTGCGCGGCGTCATAAGAGAGGCTACCAGCTTGGGACTCAAGAGCCACCCAACCGACAGACTCAAGGTGCCCCGCGGGGGTTTGAGCGGAAGCCTCCTGGTAAATCTGCAGGTGGTGGACGTGAGTTCAGGCAATCTAGTGGCCCCCAAAGCAAGCCAAGTCAGCCCCCTAAGCGTAACCCTAAAATAATCTGCCATAACTGTGGACAGCCAGGCCAATTAAACCTGAGTGCCCTTTAGCTCCCACTAGTGCTGGTAGATTGTGCTATACCCCAAGTAATGGTTCAAAGTGACCCCTAGCTCTATGGATACTGTAGTGCCTGTCAGGATCAGAGGGAAGGTGTGGCAGGCTCTGATAGATTCAGGCAGTAGTCAGACTTTCATTCAAAGAGCATGTATGGGATCTGGTAGGTTGGTGGCAACTGGCAGTGTCAGGGTATGTTGTATACATGGGGTTGAGAACACCAGACAGCTGACGTGCAGATGGAGATTGAAGGCCAGACTTATCTTTTGAATGCCGGTATCATGGATACTTGCCCATATCCAGTTGTGCTGAGGGAGAGCAGTTAGTGGTCCCTAAGCCCCTTAGGTCCAAAGTCTTGCACCTAGCCCACAGCATTCCCTGGTCAGGTCACCTAGGGCAGCAGAAAACCCTAGATAGGTTAGCAAGCTGTTTTTATTGGCCAGGAATGTACCAGGAGGTAATAGCCTATTGCAAGTCCTGTCCTGCTTTCCAGTTAACAACCCGCTCCAACAGAGGCACAAAAGCACCCCTAGTGAACCTCCCAATCATTGATGTCCCCTTCACAAGGATTGCCATGGATGTAGTACACCCCTTAGACAAGAGCAGGGCTGGTCACCAGTATATCCTTGTCATGTGTGATTATGCAACTCCCTATCCTGAAGCCTTCCCCTTTTGAAACACCAAGTATAGACAGGTAGCGAATAGCTTAATTCAGCTCTTTTCACGGGTGGTGATCCCCAGAGATCAGGGATCAGGGGTCTTAGAACCACGCCCTACCACCTGCAGATGGACAGAATGGTTGAACGTTTCAACCAGACACTCAAAGCCATGCTGAGGAGGTTTGTGAGCGACACCGGAGCTGACTGGGACCAGTGGCTGCCCTATCTCCTCTTTGCTTACAGAGAAGTCCCGCAGGCATCGACTGGCTGCTTCCTACTCCTTTTGAGCTTCTCTATGGGCGCTGCGTTAGAGGTCCCATAGATGTGCTTAGAGAGAGGATGGGAGAGGGCCCTCAACCAACGATCAACATTGTGAGCTACGTACTCAAGATGAGAGACAAGCTGGAGGAGCTGAGCAGCCTGGCCCATGACAACTTGGCACAGGCTCAGTGAAACCAAAAGACCTGGTATGACGAGACTTCCCGGAGTCACACCTTATATCCTGGACAGAAAGTGCTTCTGCTGCTTCCTTCCTCAGACAGTAGTCTTCTGGCCAAGTGGCAGGGTCTGTTTGAAGTGCTGCGCAAGATGGGCCCAGTGACTTATGAGGTTGCGATGCTGGACCGGCGAAAACCAAAGTTCGGTGTTCCACATCAACCTGCTCAATGAGTGGATATGGAGGCCAGGGGCTGCCGGTGACTTGATGTGGGCTCGTACTGTTGAAGAGGAGGAGGAATTAAAAGAGCAGTACTTTCCCACTGCTGGAGGTGAGGCTTCATGTCCCCCGGTGGAGCATCTTACCAGCCGGCATCAGGAGAAGCTGCTGCAGATCATCCCGGAGGGTCTGTTCCGAGAGGTGCCGGGGCGGACGTCGTTGATGCACCACAACATCCGCTTGACGTCTCCTGGGCCCGATTCGCCAGACCTCCTTCAGAGTTCCAGCACAGCTGATTCCTGCTTTGAAGCAGGAAGTCCAGGCAATATTGGAGATGGGTGTGATTGTGCCGTCACGCAGCCAATGGTGCAGTCCCGTAGTGCTGGTCCGAAAGAAGGATGGGGGCCTGCGGTTCTGTGTGGATTTTTCAAAGCTCAACGCCAACTCTGCCTTTGACCCCTATCCTATGCCGAGAGTGGATGAGCTGGTGGAGCGGCTCAGCAATGCACCATACCTCAGCACATTGGATTTATGTAAGGGGTATTGGCAGGTGCCCCTGACACCTGAGGCTCAGGAGCTGACGGCTTTCCGAGCTCCAACTGGGCTGTTCCATTTTACCATCATGCCATTTGGATTACATGGGGCTGCCACCACTTTCCAGTGCCTAATGGACCAGGTGCTGAGGGGGGCGGAGAGTTATGCTGCTGCCTACATAGATTGATTTAGATAGATAGATAGATTGATTGATTTGTCGTGATTTACAGCTCCTCTTGGGCTGATCGGCCATTTATTTTGTAAATGTATTTTCCATTTTTCTTTTTCTTTGTGTTACACTTCCTTTTGAGTTGGGGATGCCTCATCACTGCTGGTGGAAAAAATAAATGGCGAGTTTCAAGCTATTTTTGACTTTCTATTGCCTCTGTTGTTGTCTTGCCTCTATTGTGCCAACCCTAAAGACCCTCAACACACTACCTCATAACAGTCTGTGTTTAGGCCGGTTTGTGTGTGTGTGTGTGTGTGTGTGTGTGGTTGGTGTGTGTGGCAGTGTTCCATGCCATGCCATAGAATTTTTATCATCATTTACATTCAAAATGTGTTATCTTTGAGGCCATGTTTGGGGCTTATATCTTAAAAGGGTAGGTTCGGTCAAACTACTTAGCAATTTCTGATTGGACAAGATGCATTCTGTGCGTCACTAGGAGTGAAGATAATTCTGTTACACTGAATCAGAATCTGGTTATCATTAATAACACTTGTGCACACCCTGCTACTTCTTGGAAAATGGCTGCTGTGAAATGAGCCCATAACTCCACATTTTTCATTGATTTGACCAATGTGAACATTCCATTCATTCAAACTGAGAGAGCATAACATCATATTTGGCAGTTCTCTGCAGAGAAAATGGAGTAGTCTGGAATAGTGTGAATATGGAGCTTGGCATTTTAAATGCAAACAAGTAGGCAGGCGTATGCTAAAGCACAATATAGCTGCTCTCCCTGAACTTCCAAGCCACTACTGCATTGCTTGGGAACAGGAGCACATACTGGCCAGTGCTGGTCCATCTCTATTAAAACCAAGTGCCTGAAAACTGAGCTGAGGCATACCTGTAAACCGACACAAATATAACACTGATTGTTGTTATCCCCCATCTGACATGGATGTGGCCCGATACAGAAAATTTATGAGGGCTTCATCCGGATGAAAAGGCTTTCATGCAGATCTGGGCCAAAGGTAATTATTATATGGCATTATGTCAAGACCATAATTAGCTTTACTGATCAAGATCAATTTCATTAAAATCACACAGTTAACCTAAATTATTAATTATAGAAGGGTTTGATAGCTATAGTCTGTTGGATGATAAGATGATAAGATGATGATGATAAGATGATAAGGCGCCATGGCTGTGGAACAGTTCTAAGCTGAGTCCCACTTGTACTGTGTGTGTGTGTGAGAGAGAGACAAAGACAGACATGGGTTTTGGTTCCCCTTATTCACTGTTCAATAGCCTGATTGCCTAAAATGTTTTGGAGTCTACAGGACCAATTATCAATTTAATTCAAATGTATTATGAATATTTAAATATGAAAACATATGCATCAATATGTATTACAGTTTTTCTCAATTAGTTTGGTACATTTCTCACATCAGAATTGAAATTCTCAAGTTCAGTTGTCACATCATCATGTCATTTGTGCAGATGAAAAAGGCAGTTTCTCATTGCATTAAACAAATTGCAAATGCTTTTGTCCATCCATGCAAATGATTGTGTACAATTCTCAGTTTTTTTGTACATTATCAATTGCTTTTGTCATGCTAATCAAAATGCTTTGTTATGGGAATCTATCAAATAGTCTCACTCCCCAAAACATTTAGGCTATAGTTCATTGTATAAGTCACAAGCAAAATGAGTTACCAAGTTATCATAACGTCAAGCATATTTCTATACATTTCCATTAGACATTTGTCTGTAAATATGATCTGAATTGGTAAATTGCTCTCAGGTGAATCTAGACTTTCTCTAATGAAGAGAGTTGATCAACAGTTTTCTGAATGAGCTCAAGGGAGAATCTCATGAACAATCTACTGGAAAGTATATAACCAGAGCAGAATACAAAGTTACAATGTCTGACAATGGAAGGACAAGAAACAGCCAGGGAGAAAGAGAGGAAGAGGGGTGAGGCTGCGTGATGGAGGATTTGGAAGAGGAAGAGGCAGAAGAGACTGACACATGTGTGTTCTTGATGAGATCAGAGCGACACTTGTAGACCACGTTTTGAATCATGGGCTGACAATGGCTGAAGCGGGGAGAATGGTGCAGAGAGAACAGGTGTGTAATCTAACAGTATGCGCTGTATTACATGTAGTTTACTGTATTTACATATCAATAATGCCCCATACAAAATTACAGTAGGCTATTCCACTGATGCTTTATACAATGGCATTGTGTCTTCCTCAAATTTGTTTTGGTTTACATTTCTATAATTTTCCCACATAGGACTGCAAGACAAGTACACAGGGGTGGTAGAGGGCAGATTTGCACAGCACAACAGGAGATGGCTATCTGCAACATTGTTGTGGAAAACAACGACATTACACTAAAATAGACACTAAGAGACTACTATTTTATAGGACAACAACACGTTTGCAAACATACAGATAGTCAGTATCTCTACCATTGATAGAGTGCTAGACATGCGCATGAAACAGCTATACACTGTCCCATTTGAAAGAAATGGTGAGACCGTGAAGGAGCTGCACTACCAGTTTGTCCAGGTATAACTTGTTTTCCAAAACCATACATAGATGTTCACTACACCACTGTAAGTGTGGCGTTTGCACATATGGCTGTAGAAAAGAAGATACAATATGTAATATACGTTTGATCTAACTTCTTTTGCAAGTGCATGTAATGCAGTAATTCCAAAAATAACATTTTGTGTCTTCTGGATATAGTGCATGATGGAACTGGAAGCTAGTGAGCTACCCTGTCACTTCATTTACATGGACGAGGCTGGCTTCAATCTTACAAAGTACAGAAGACACCGAGCCAAAATTGATGTGCCAGGCCAAAGGGGTGGCAACATAACTATGTGTGCCGCAATATCAGAAAATGGTGTGCTGACACACATTCCACTGATGGGTCCATACAATACAGAGCGTCTAGTAACATTCCTAGACACCTCGTACAGGGATCATATCCCAGGTGGCCCAGCCGAAAATATGACCCTGCTGAAATATGCCATAATATGGGACAGTGGTTTGCAAACCATAACAGAATGGTGATGGAGTTTTTACCACCATACTCCCCATTCCTGAACCCCATGAAGGAATTTTTCTCAGCCTGGAGGTGGAAGGTGAATGACCGTGAGCCACACACAAGTAACCCTTCTGGCTGCAATGGATGCAGCATGCCAAGACATAACAGCAGATTCCTGCAGAGCATGGATTAGGCACTCGAGAAAATATTATCCATGGGAGGACTTCCGGTGTGACGTGGATGAAAATTTGTGGTCTGACAGATGGGAACGTGAAGAAGCTGAAGATCAGGATTAGAATTTAGGATTTAGGGAGATGTTCATATTTTTTGTTTACTTACTGTATGACCTATGTTTTTATTTTTGACCTATGTTGATATTTTTGAGCTATGACCTATGTTTATATTTTTGGTTTACTTACTGTATTTTACCTTTGTTCTGTGCAGTGCTGTCTTTTTTTCTTTATGCACTGCAATGACAATGTCTGCCAATTCTGCCAGTCTGTCATTCTATAAATGTGAATCTTGTCTTTTGCAATCAATCTCACACATATACATTATATGAGGTAAAATGTCACACTTGTCATCACACCTAAACCACGGTTTACATCAAAATGTCCCTTTGAAGTGCATTATTCAATTGCCAACATGACACACTTGCTTTTGAGGGATGAACTAAGGATTTTGAGCAAGAGACTGGCTTTTGCAGGTGATCCACGGTGTTTTGCTATTTGTTCAAACTGTTTTGAGAAATGCACTCGATCTTTTGCAAATTGCAAGAAAGATTCGCTCGTACCAAATGATATTTTTTCCTATTTACTGAACCAGCAATCTCAGCATACATCAGAATTTCAGTTGGCATTTGAAACAAACATCTCTGAGAAGAAATTCAGCAACAAACATACAAAACAATACACTAAAGCAGTTAAACACAGGTCTGATGTTAATGTGTCTGATGTGCCCCCTGCATTCTTAGCTGCCTGGTGAATAAAGACATAAAGGTTACCAGAAATCAGTTTGCACTCACCTTCAGCGTCTTGTTGTACTCTTGAAGGTCTCTGCAGAGGCTCTCTAGTTTAGCACGAGCCAGGATTGCACGGCTAAGGTCAAACTGGAGTTGATCCTTCTGCATTAACAGGTTGTCACTTTTCTTTTGTAGACTGTTGTTCCTTCTCTGCTCCCCCCGTTGACACCCCACCTATGTAAACCATATAGTTCACTGAGGTTCCACTCCTTTAGTTATCTGCTGAATTTCCCCCTTATGTTTGGCACTACAGATAATGATTATTATTCCATTTGCTGAGCTTTTGAAGCAACAACTTCATTTCAACTCCATATGTTATAGCCTACATTATGGAAAGTACATTTTAAACTAACATTTCAGTTGTGGAATTAAATTTGTTAAATGATTTGAGGGATAAAACCTTACTATAGATTTAAACTGAAATAATCATTATTATTTGGATAACATTAGATCTATATACTGTTTGCATGAAATAGTACAACTGGAACTACTACTGCTAGGTTTGCTATTTCCCAAAAGAGACCACTGCTAGCAAAGGAAGCTCTGAAAATTCAAATGAAACCTCAAATATCAATTCCTGTGTCTTTCCTCTGTGTTAAGGTGTTTGTTCAGTATTTGTCATACTTTCAAATACTCAACAAAGGAATACATATAAGCTTAGGTACCTAAGTGTCTAAGACAGAGGCAACTGCATCTGTATCTTAAGTAAATGAATTCTGACTCCCACATACCAGCTCAATATACTTCTTCAGGATGATCTCCACCTTCTCTTCTGGTGATGAAAGTTTCTCCAGACTCTTAATGAGATGGCTAGTGTCACTACCTGCATTGGAAAGAATAAAAGTGTTATGTGCCAGTACATATACATCCACTACTTTTGGGATTTAGTGAGGAGATCTGAAAATTGATTGTGAATTTTGTTGCATACAGTATATTTATTTACTTATTTATGGATGTATTTATGTATTGTTCTATTCAACATGAGCCATATTCTTGCATGCATACAAGAAGTGCTTATTAGCTAGCGAGTGCCACAGTAAGGTACAAAACCATTCTGCACTTGAATTCCATACATTTATGTGTCAGAATATCAACAAACACAACTGACCACTCATGAGTTTTATGTCTTCATAATGAATGCTTAAGTGTTTTAGGACAGATGTTTGCAGTGCCCATTGACATCCATTGTATAAATAGGTGGGGACTACCTTCACACCCTAGAGATGGAAATTCTGACGAATGATTCTATCTTAACCATTGTATTTTATTGAGAACAACCAAGTCTTACAGACATGAAGTGCAAGTCCAGGCTTTAAGTGCAAATACTGGATATACTCATTTGCTTTCACTTCATTTAATATTGAATAAACCCCCACTCCCAATGTGTCACATAGGGAGGCTTTTGTATGGTAAAGTTGACAGAACTGTGGTTGAATTGACAGAGTCAATGTTTGTGACCTGTAGGAAATCCAGGCCATCGTTTTTTTCCTTTGAACATTTTCTTGGAACAGTACTGTTCCAAGGTGTGATGCCTGCTGACAATGTTCTCATAGTATGACCATATCATATAGAATCGTGAACATGTTAAGTTTTAAAACTTTAGAATACATATAGAGTATATATATACGCATGTGTCATGTCTCTATCCATAGATGTTGTCTTGACAACCAGGGTTTAAATTGGGCCAGAGCCCTCTGGAGCTAAACTCCACTCCATCCAAATCGCATTATGGTGGAGCTCAACTCTGCTCTGTCTCCTCTTCACACCTAAAATCATAGTCTAAAACACTGTCTAGGGAAACAAACAAACAGTAGACAATGTCCAGCCCTTTTTATTAACTTAATGAAATACCCATAGTATGACACAACAGCAGGATATACCATCTCAAAGCTAAGGAAGGGCATGCACAATTTATGCAGTCGTGCAGCTGTAACTTATTATCCCTTTGTGAACTGTGTCAAAATAATAAGCAGGTGGAGCCCTTTCAAACTTGCTACTCTATGCAACAAAATATTGTGAAGTAATCTGTTGGTTACTGAAGATGTTCATGTGTACCCTCCTCTCCAGACTATTGTTCTCCCTCCTTATAGATCCCAGTTTAACCAATCCTGACAACATTATGTTTTGATCCATAGCTGATTGAAATACTGAGCTAATGTGCATTTTTAAATTCATCTCACACAGTGGATGGAAGTACAAGCTGATGCACATACTCTTTAGCTGAATGTTCACAAATGTGAATATAAAATGTGAACAAGTTGAATGAAACAGTGTCATGTCATTGACATCAGCAAAAAATAGGTTACAGAGTTATGGTCTCTATTATTATTATTATTATTATTATTATTATTATTATTATTAGGGCATGAGAACCAGAGATGCAGACTGACCCCAGCGTCATTGATAAACTGATTCAGTGTGTAGACCAAATACATCTGTGGATATCTCACAAATTCCTCAGATTTATTCTATTCTATTCCACATATGTATCAAGGAGGACTAAATGAGCACTGCACTAAACTACCTGGAGCAGATCCAGATTCTTCTTCCAGATCCCCACCGGGCTCCTCTAGGTGGCTATCCCTATCAGCAACTGCCTCCAAACTGGAGATTTGTTGCTCCATGAGTGAAGCTGCAGATCCATAAGTTTGGATAATGTCCTCCAGCTGTTGGTTGAAGTCCTCCATGGGATCAGCATCCTCCCCATCACTGCCATTCATCTGGGCTGGTGTACTATTCCTTTGATCAGGGCTTCCTGATATAGTCTGGTCATTTTTCTCCATACCTTGTGAATCTTGGACAACAAAAAGGATGGAGGGAAAGACACATATAACTATGTTTACAACACAAATAATTATATTGTATGAGACTGCATTACTCTGACACGTATCAGTTGGCACAGCCCTCATGTTCACAATGTGATAACACTTGTTAACCCATTCAGAAATAACCTGGTGAGCATAAAAAGAACTTTACTTGAGTGTCAACATAAGAGTGACATGAAATGGGTCATAAACATAACATTACAGGTATCATGAACATCAATGACACTTAAATTAAGTGTCATTTGGTTTTAGTACTGTAAAGTTGACACTGATGTCAGTCATAAACATGTACACTAGACTACAAAATAGCTTGAAACTGTATTTATTCAAGGTAACTTTAGAGGAGGCATTACCACTTTGCCAACAATCTAGGAACCAATCACAACCACTCATCAGCTCACCACTTATCTGCATTTGTCTTTCTACGATCTATGATTTTTGATTTCAGGCTACTTGCACGCTAGCCAGGTTCCTTAACCACTACGCTACCACCACCTGGTGTTAGGATAACAGTGTCTTTATAGTTGTGCAAATCTGGGGTAATGTTTGATCTTTGAGTGTGAGGCTTTGCAAACTAAAAGATAATTTGGATTTTGGTCAGACAGACAGAACTTCTGGCAGAATTTCCTGTGAATAGCTATGCAAACATATTTACTAAAAATGGTAAATATCCCCAAATTCAACAAAATAATACAGAATAATCATCTTCATTCATTAATCAGATCTCATTATAGCCTATAGCCTGCCAAATGTTGGCAGAAATGTAATCAAGTTTTTCAATAAAATCTCTCCCTTTATTTCATATAATTCTTGTTTATTGGTTCTGTATTTACACACTGCTGTGATACACCAAGTTTTAATATGAGGTGACAAACTTGATACAGTGACTTGAGATACACTGGTGGTGGTAATGCTCTCCAGTAGACCATGATAAAATTAGCACACCCCACCCCCAACACACACACACACACACAAGCAAAAGGCTATGGAGCACCTGTTATGAAGTAACACACTATTTCTGGACCTTTTTTTCCTCAGCACTAACTCCATATTAGTGGACTTAAATTGTAACTCCATTAAATGGCTGGCAAAGAAAATAACAACACATATAACAGATATATTTGCTGTTTTGACTTAAAACATGCCATTGATTTTTTTTACTTCTTTTTTCACCTCTAATGTTGTACGCAGCACACTCCATATAAAGGTAACCAGCAGTTGTTAGATATTGTTTGTGACTCTAAAAGGAGGGTTACATGATGTATACATATAACATGTAACTACCAGTTCATGTCTTGTCATATTTTACAGTGAAAAGCAATAATTGACCATGGAACTCACCAAGTTTTGTGAGACTACAGACAGCTGAAGCGCGTTACACCACCGGAGCAAAGGAGAGAAAGAAAAGAGATCGAGTGAGCAAAGGGAACTAAACTAAGGGAGCATTTCAAACAACAGCTGCAACCTCCTAAAATAGTTCCAGAGACATAATCTAAATTTAACTACAGCAACCACATTTCAGTACATAATATGACCACTGTAGTGCTCAAAAACTAGTTTTTAAAAATAAATTTTTGCAATTTTCTTCTAATGTTTGCAAAACGATTAGCATGTTCACATTTCGATTAAGAATATGCATGTCTGCGGACTGTGTGTATTTCCCTCCACTGTGTGATGCAGATTTTAAAAGGACATTAAGTTAATCAAGGGATGTATTCCATACAGCTGTGGAATCAAAAATATAGCTGTCAGGACGTTTATGATTAGTAGTAGTAGTTATAGCGCATTTTTCATGCACATAGTGCAACACAAAGCGCTTAAAACAAATAAAATACGCTGACATTGAAAAAACAATACGTCATTCAAGAAACTTAACAACAAGAAGTAGGTCAAATAGGGGTTTGAAATATTCACGGGTTATTAATGTGACTCTTGACAGCGCAGCCTGATATCAGAGGGAGAGCCGCCTGATGGTTGTCTGTGAAAACTGCTGAACTGCTAACTGCTGATTGAACTGATAACTGCTAGGTCGGTCTGGGCTGGAGTCGATGCAATCTCTCTCTCTCTGTACACAGACAAGGCTGGACATTGCGGATCAGCAGCTTGGCGGACTTTCCATAGCTCTCATGGCAGCTGGTCCAAAGCAGTTCTACTACAATTCTACTAGCATGGCTCATCCAACTTTTTCTACTAGCATAGCTCATCCAACTTTTGTGTAACAGTAGCCTTCCTCCAACCTCATAGCCGTCCTGAGCAGTGTCTTTGACCAGACACTGAAGTGCAGCTTGAACATAATGGAAGGATGTTATCAAAACCTGTTTCTGATGTTATAGACCTAACTAGCATGTTCAGCTCTTAGCACACTGGAGTAGGGTTGATGTAGATTTTTCTGGATGGGAGTAACAGGCATCAAAGATATGCGTGGGGAATACATAGATAGACAAATTTGGTGAGACCAATGGTAGACCAAGGCCCTAATGGTGCGTGGCTAGATGTACCCGCTGAACAAAACTATTTGCTACCGCTAGGGTGCGTCTACACTGTAAAAAATAAGTAATGCTTACCTGAAAAATGTGTGGAAACTCGTTGCCTCAAACGAGGTAAGTAGGATATCTGTTCCCTTTCCAAGTTATGTTTACTGTACATCTATAAGTAACCTTTACTTACAAGAAAGTAAGCCCTATTAAGACTTGAGTGTACAGGTTACTTAACTTGTAAGGAGTGTCAGGGTTTCCCAGTGTCTGATCTCTGTTTGGCCCCATCTACTGGACATCTCTGGGGTTTACCTTTTGTCACTCTGTTTATTGTCTCCCACCTGTTTGTGATTATTATTGTCAATTACTTGCCCATTATGTCTTTGTCCCTCATTGGTTCCTGCTCCCCTTCCCACAGTATTTATCCCCCATGGTTTCTTTGCTCTGTTTCTGATTGTCTTCTGGTTTTCTGTAGAAATCCGGCTCAGTGAGTTTCCTGCAGGTTTCTTGTCCTGTTTGTCTTGCCTGCTCCCTGTTTTTGTTGAGTTTTTTGCACCTCCTGTCAAGAGGATTTAGTTGTGTTTTTATGCCTCCTGCCTTCTCTGGATTTTTGTGTTTTGGGAATTTTTGTGTAAAGACTGAATAAACCAACCCTGCCTCTGATTCTGCGTTTGGGTCCAATTTTCCTGACGAGGAGGAAAGGAGAAAAGACTCAGGATTGCCATTGTCCTCGACATAAAGGGGGCTAAAAGCAAAAGAGAGAGCAGTCAGCATTTTATCACCTAAAAAACATTTCCAAACTAAAAGGTCTAAAGGATTTAGAATAACCTATCCATGCCTTTATCTCCAGTAGGGTTGATTACTGTAATGGTCTGTTCACGGGTCTTCCTAAAAAGGCCATCAAACATCTTCCAAACACAGCCACATTACTCCAATTCCAAAGTCCCTGCATTGGCTACATGGAAGTCACAGAATTGACTTTAAAGCACTGCTGCTTGTGTTTAAATCGCTAAATGGGACCGGACCGAATTACCTATTTGACATGTTTCAGCAATAAGGTCTCTCAGGTCACAGGAGAAAAATTTGCTGGTAAAACCTGCTGTCAAAACAAAGTGTAGTGAAGCAGCTGAATGCAGTTCAGCTTTGGAACCAACTTCCTGAACACATCTAGAATTCCCCTACTGTTGGCAGCTTCAAATCTAGACTTACGATTAAACTTTTATGTTAATTGTATGCCTTTATTAATTTTGTGCACTTTTACTTTCTTTCATCTACTGTACTTTGCTTTTAATATTGTGCAGCACATTGAAAGTTCAGAATTTGTATTTATTGTAAAACTATTCAGGTCATGTTGTACAAGTGTAAAAGTGGTTACAGAAAAAAACACTGCATATTGAACAAGAATGAACAATATCAAAAACATGAAAAAAAAAATTGCAAAAATCTAAATGAAACGTTTCTAAACCTGAATTTTCCTACTTGTCAGTGTGTACATGCAGGGGCCTGCTTACTCAGGTCTGTGTAAAATTTACTTGGATATATCAAGTTTTAGACCCCATCGATGCAAGTTTGGCATGTTGCTTATGTTTCTCTAGTAAGAACACCAAGTCAGCCAAGAGCAGGTTACATATGCATGTTATTGTATTATAGTGTAGTGTTATTTTTTTACAGTGTAGTTCTAGGCTAATCATTTGAGCCTTTTTGAGATTTCTTTTATGGGCATTAAAGTGCCAGTATCAACAGAAATATGCAAGTTAAAATATATTTAGTGCATCAATGTGACATGTGTACATGTTAACATTTTTAAGTAAATTCATTTATTCATTTTTTCCCCTTTTATGAAATAAAACACAAATGCAAAGCAAATGCAACATATGCATATGCAGATCTTCTGTGGCAATAAGTGCAGAGGTCATACAACATAAAATTTTAAGCTATAAAACACATGTTTAAACACTGTGTTAAGGAAAAGGGTTAACAAAAGGCTTGTATTTTGGGATCTTAGGGTTCTAGGAGGGCGGTAAGGGACAAGTAAGTCTTTAATATATGTTGGAGCATGGCCATTGAAGGCTTTCTAGGTTAGGAGGAGTATTTTAAAATCAATTTGACTTTTAATATGGAGCCAATGTAAGGAAGCAAGGGTAGGAGAAATATGTTCATATTTTTTTGTCCTAGTGAGTGGTCAGCCCACAGCATTTTGTATTTGCTGTAGGTTTTTGATACAGGTATTACTACACCCAGAGAACAGAGCATTGCAATAATCGAGCCTGGAAGTAATAAATGCATGTATTAATTTTTCAGCATCCTCAAAGGATAGGAACTTTCTAACCTTAGCAATATTTCATAGGTGGAAAAAATATGTTTTTGAAATGTATTTTACATGACTATTTAGAGAGAGATCCTGGTCAATAATTATCCCATAATTACCAACTGAGTCTTGGGGTACACTTTACTTTGGTGTGGGATGATGACACATTATGAGCATGTACAAACTCGTAGCGACCAGAAAGGTATGATATGAACCAGGCAAATGCAGAGTCTTTGATGCCTATCATGCGTTCAAGCCTGTGTAGTAGGGTACCATGGTCAATCGTGTAAAAAGGCAGCACTAAGATCCAATAGGATTAATATTGATATATATCCATTATCAGATGAGTTAAGGAGGTCATTGAAGGCTTTAACTAGGGCTGATTCTGTACTATGATGATTAGCTCTAAAGCTTGATTGGAAGGTTTCCTGGATATTATTTTCATCTAAGAAGATTACAGATTTGCTTAGACACAATTTTTGATACAAATGGGAGGTTAGATATGGGTCTGTAGTTAGCCAGGACATCAGGATCAAAGTTAGGGTTTTTAATAGATGGTTTAATAACAGATCTTTTGAAAGATTTTGGGACATGCCCAGCTATGAGTGAGTCATTTATCATTTTAAGAATCGTCTCAGCCAATAGAGGGAGAGCAGACTTAAGAAGATCTGTTGGGATAGGATCCAGTAAGTCCAGTCCAATAAGTTCATGTCACATCGGAGTGATTCCAGTGTTATGCATGAGACAGAACATGAGCAAGCATATAATTTAAACGTTTGGGGAAATTTTCACTTAAACTGAGGTAATTCTCATAGTTCAAATAATCCAGCCTTTGTAAATACTTAATAATGAATATCCTCTAAAGCCTGTTCCAAATGTCACGCTACTATTGTAGCATTAGTAAACCTCCCTTCCAACATCTCAAGAGCCTGCTGGTCAGTTGACTGGAAGCCTGGGCTTTTCTGGTTAGCATGTTTGACTCCGGAACTGATGTTGCTTTGAGGTAGCGGGTTAGAACTGGACCACATGGGAAGATCTCGGTAACAGTGGTAACCTGGGTAGGGGTAGGTTTAGGGGGGTTAGAGTTACTGTAACTAACTGACACCAACTAGCCTAGCTGTGCATGGGGAATTCCCTGCCAACACCTCAAGAGCCTGCTGGGATAAATATGTAATAGGCTAATTTGCAAAAAAACCCTGAATGCTTAATCAAGACCCGAGCACAGAGGTGCGCAAGGATGATGCTTAGGGCCCGAGCACTGAGGTGCACAAGGCCAATGCAAGATCCTATTCTTTTTCAAAAGATTACTAAGGCAGAATGTCATAGGTTGCAGAACCTCATGTGCTTGGGCCCGCCATCAAAGCTACCATCTTGATATAACATTAACTGGGACCTGTCCACTCACCATTCCCAGAGTGCAGAGTCTTGCACAAATAGTTCAGTACTGTACATAAGCACACAAATGAACTCAAGATGACAGCCGATACAATTTGTCTGTACCATACGTAACAAGTTAAATGTATAAATAAGTTAAGCGTATATAATTTATAAAAGCTACTTTGAAGGTGCTTTAACATGCATGAAGCCTTCATTCAATGAAGCCTGTCATTCAATTTAATATTCAGTGTAGTCCCCCCCCCCCCCACCTTAGTTTGGTTGGTAGAGGTGCATAAGCCCATGGCCTAATATGTATACACATTATTGCATATTTCAGTAGATAATGGTTTATCTACATGTATGTTTTAGTATTTCACAAAACTTGCAATGTTAAAACGCATTATGTTCATGTAATAGCCTTATAATAAGGCTATAAGGCATAAAAGGGGTGATAACACACAACAAAGCTACCACCAATGCAATGCTATATATATTTTCTACGTCTGGCGTAGTATACCATTCCAAAAATCACATGTGTAGAGTATTGCCCTCAGAGGGTACCTATCAACCCTCTAACTCAAAGACTATTAAAAAAAAGTGTAGTAATTACTCCTGACCTGTAGATGTCAATCATCCTTTTAGCCAGTATTTCCAAACTGAATGCGGAAGCATGGTTCAACCCGACTGTTCAGCTGGGGTTTAATTGTAATGTTTTGTACGGTCGTTTTCCCCAATCTCACTTACACAACTAAGGCTATTTAGTATCTCGGATATCATCACTACGGTACAAAAGATGGCTATCCCGCCGCAATTAAAAGCAGTCCAACACCACATGAGAACAGCACAGGAACATGAGCAAAGGGACCCTGTTGTGACTTACTACTGTGAGTTTTTCCACTTTTCTGAGCAATCGTTTCGGTGGACTGTTACCTTTAGCTCACGTTAGGCTTTTTTTTGTAAAGACACAAGTTAGCTAGTTGCTGACAAGTTATGAACTGTGTCGTGACAGGTTAAGTGTATCTAAACTTTAGCTAACATTGAAAAGAAGTCTAGTCGCTGTCGGATGTCTGAAGGCTAAATGTAGGCAATGAATGTGGTTGCGATATCGCACAAACTGTTATTTTGTTATTGAGCCATTTGGTGCTTAAATTATGAATATGATAAAAATATTTTTCCTGGTATCTGGAAGTTGCTTTACTCGGAATGTTAAGTGCAAAGATCAGTGCTATAGTCTAACGTGAATTTGCTATAACGTTAGTAGGTTTTCTGCAGTAGTGGGTATACTGCCTGTGACTGTAGTGGTTATACTGTCTAGTATTGGAGCCCATGTTTTACTGGATATACGCGAACCCAAGAACCTTTTAAGTGGTTATGCGGCGTATACCTGGGTAGTACGTAGACTGGCAGATCAATATCAGAGTAGTGCAAGTCATATGGGTGTGTCCAGGTGTGTCGCCATGTCAGCTGGCAACTGTTTTGACAACTGACACATTTTAGGTGGAGCTTTTAAAAAAATACATTGCTGGGTGGATTCATTGAATGTGTCGGTATGGTCCTATAGCTGTCCGCTCAGTTCTTGCTTTTAAAAACACTAACGTTACTGGTTCTGTCAGATGGGAAACAAAGTGGCCATGGACACGACAGGAGTGTCATTTGTTTGTCTGATGTGCTCATCAGCTTTGTTCATCACATGTTCGAGATTTAATTTTAATAAGCAGGATTTTGGACTTTTACAAAAAGGGCAATTGCACTTTATGGTTGACAGAATACGGGCAAGTGCATTTATTTTTTGTGCAATCTTTAAATGCAACTGTTTACAAGACAGGAAACACCCAAACCTTCAAATACAACCAAGAATCACAATATTTTACAGTGAAACTTATGACATATAAACACTTTGACCTAGATGTTGTTATATGGTAATTATGGAGGTGAATAATCACGTAAGAACTAGTGTCGAAATCAAATGGTATAGTTTCTCAAAGCGGGGACTGGAAGTAGGCACAATAGCCTATACAGGAGGTGTCCTACCATGAATGACATGCTGCAGAAATCTTGAAGGCACATTTAATATATCCGTGGAATAATGCAGTGTTTGACAGAAGATAAATTCTCAGGAAACATTATGTAAAGATGCCACAGGGCGGAAATATTGTATTGAATTTCCAGGGTGTATGTGGCCACTGAGTGACGATATGTTAAACTTTCGCAGTCAATTAAAGTTAACAGGGTATGTTCAAGTGAAGTTGCTAGCTTAACAAGCTGGCCAAATACGTTAAATAACATTACGCATAAATTACAACGGTCTTCAACTATCAACAGGAAAGACGAAAAACTGTTAAGCGAGTGACCAGGGTTCGAGGCAATACCGCTGCAAATCTGTCGCTCCAGTCAATTTTCATCTAGCGTAGCGCTCTAGAATCTTTGGACCGAGCTAACGACTCGCTTTTTGGAGCTAGTAACGGAAGTTTCATGTCCATGTGCGGCGAAAAAAAAGTAGTTCTGAAAACGAGCCTGTGTTAGCTACTATAAAAACATGTGACTTGTAAACAAAACTACATAGCGCAGACGTGGCAACAGTGGTATAAGTGGGATAATGAACTCCACAGTGTGCGTATACAAGGGAATATTGCACTCATCAAGGTCTAAAGGGCTTATCACCCTTACATATACATCTATGCTTATCACCACCTCGAACGTGCAATATTTACCAGCATACGCGCGTAATAATATGTAATAATAATTGCATAATTGTGTGCCAACTCAACTTGCATCGTATTTGAATTTTGAGGTGTGATTTTCTTTGTCTTCATGAACGAACTTATATTGAATACTTTAAAATTAAAATACTTTTAAAATTAACACGTTTTAAGGTTACAAAAGTGGAACTGGAAAATTTGTACAAAGCCTGTGATGCAGCAGTCTGTAAATCAACAGTGAAAACAAAAACAATGCGTGAACGTTCCATTTAGTTCCCAAACCACTTCGACTACATTTATATGAAATGAAACACCCATACAACAAACTAGAAACTTGAAATTTTACAATGGGGAAACTCTCTTGAAGTGGTATGTACTTCACCTGTGGTTGCTAAAGAGCGCAAACCTGCTGAGCTTTCTCTTCCAGCAAACAATCTGGATAGAATCTTGATAGGTATACATTTGCTTTGTGCTTGTGGGTTTCTTTAAATCTATTGGTTCTGCCATTAATTCTTTATGCTAATGGTTGCTAGAAAATTTAGCTTAGCAATCCGAAGCAGAGAGTTCGAATACTGTAACAAAACACAGTATTGAGAGTAGTTACTAGTCAGTGCTAGTCATTTAGCCAAAATTAGCCATTTCAGTCCTCAGCCTAAAGGTTTTGGGTTTGTAAAATGGCATCTGAACTTATTATTGATATTATTGATAAATCAGACTTAAATGCCTATTGTAACATCAGATGTGATCTTTAATGTGAAATAAGCCATACTTGTAGGAGGGCCTTGCATACATTTTTCAATCTTTAATGAAAAATTTTAATTGTGTTGTGGCTTGAAAGTTCATCCTCTTTTTAGATAAAAGCTTGCCCTGGTGTTCCAACGCTACGCAACATAGGCATCACTGCTGATTGCATATCTGCAAATTGCACCATCTCTGCTCTGATAAAAAGCAGAGCTTACAGTTATCAGTAGCTAACATAAAACACTTTAAGTTTACTAAAACTGCAGCAACAGGGATGCTGGTGAAGAGATTTTTGTTAATAGTGTTTTTCAGTTGATAATGAAAAAAAGAATATTTTTATCCTTTTTAGGGTTTAGAAAAATGTTTCCAAAATCAGTGAGTAATCCTGACCTCAGTATTCACCAAAATAATTGTGATTATGATTTTTGCCATAATTTGTCATGTTAATTTTGTCACCTATTTTTTAATTTAGTCTTAGCCTAGATGAAATTTAATTTTTAGTCTTTGTCATATTTAGTCATTCACATACAATGCTTTTTAGTCACATTTCAGTCGACTAAAGGTCTAGACATTTTAGTCTAGTTTTAGTCAAAAGACAAATCAATGTATTTTAGTCAAATTTTAGACAACTAGAAGTCTGGACATTTTAGTTTAGTTTTAGTCAAAAGGGAAATCAATGTATTTTATGTGTTTTAGTCACAGCATGTTGGTCTTTTTAATAACAAAAAAACTTTAGATTATTTCTGGTTACCATTTCACTGAGTAGATTATATCACATATGTCAAATATTTCATGTTATCATTACTTTGCCAAAGACGTCTGATCTGCTATTTCAAGAGACACATTTACACATGATCAATTTCTGACTTTTTCTTTTATTTTGATCCAACACAATTCAAAAATTGGACCCTCAAAACAAGACTCCAACAAGCTACAGGTTATTTTGAAAAGTTCTCCGTAGCATTTTTTCTTCCAAGTTTTGTTTTTCTGTAAGAGCAATGGAACAAAAACGGCTCATTTTTGGTGAATACTGGAGAAATTGAATTCGGCTCTTTGGTAGCCCTCTGTATGTATAAAACTCACCTTTCTCTTGAGCAGAAATAAACTATGACCACAAAACTAAAAAGAATAGGTCTAGGCCTAAAGAAACTAAAGTATGGTTGGTCATGAGAAATGAACTATGACCACAAAACTAAAAAGAATAGGTCTAGGCCTAAAGAAACTAAAGTATGGTTGGTCATGAGAAATGACACAAGTTTTAACAATGCTTAACATCTAACATTGCAGCTGTATTTCCATTAGGTTAATCAATCAATTGAACAGTAAGCAAAAAAACATTCCATTACAAAGCAGGGTTCTTGTAAAAATGCAAATGGAGTTGTATAAAAGTCAACAGAAAAAAATGTAAACAAAACAATTTAGTATTTGTCATCAGCTAGACTTTATTTAGTTTAAGAAAAGCACTCCTTTCTAAGACAACTCTAGCTCTGTTTTGGGGGCCATTTGAGAGGTCTCCAGTCACATTAAAAGACCCATTCTGCAAAGGCTCGGGAAGCTGGCATTGCCAGAAGGTCTAGTGCCAGGGGTTTTAGAAGGGGAAATGTGGTAGAACTTTGAGAGGACCAGAAATCCATGCCTGACTCTTCTGACTGTGCATAATGCAGGGCTTCTTTAAATTTCTGGAGCTCTTGTCTGATGGAGGACTTGGACGTCTTCGGCCTAGATGGCCGATGTGCACTGAAAAACCGTTCAAGAAGAGGTGCCTCTGCGATCTCTGCATTTGCAACCTGGTCTTCATCTGTCTCCTCCTCTTGAAAAGGTACATTGCGGGCTATGTACTCTTCAGCTTTATTTAGCAGATTCTGGATCTCATCGTTATCATTGTTGATCAGGGTCTCTGCTGACACACTAGCGTCAACAAAACATGCAGCTGCAGCAAGAGGAGAAAAATTCCCTGCCATCACGTCAAGGAAACAGCCAAACCGTACATCCATGTTAGCACACATCTTCTGTGCCAGAGTAGCAACATCCCTGTAGCTGCTCCTGGCATGAGCAAGAGCGAAGTCTGACAGATGGCTTTTCAGGTCCAGTAGTGCAGGCACAACCAGGGAGAGACAACTGGTGTCACTTTCGTGCACCTTTGTGTGTTCTGCAAATGGAAGGAGCAAGTCTTTAATGATGGTCACTTTCTGCCACTCACTGGGTAGTAGGCAATCCCAGCCCATGGTGTCAGCCACCAGTGTTACATGGTTCTTCACTTCAAGTAAACGAGACATCAAAAAAGAACTTGACCATCTGGTTGGACAGTGTTTGATGAGGATGAGTCCACATTATTCCAGTAATCGCTCTGTTGCAACAGATGATTTGCGAAATTCTCTCACTAGATGCCTGACTTTGTCCAGTAGACGTTTGATTGCTTGTTCCTTCTTGATCATGTTGACTACAAGCTCTAGGGTATGAACCACACATGGGGTCCTCTCCAAGGTTCCATATCTGACAGAAAATTGGATATAAAACGTTTTTCATTAATCTTGCATGAACTATTAATCTGCAAAACAGCACATTATTACAGCATGATACTAATTAAACATATTTCACCGGCACTACTGTCCCGGGTATTGTCATCATCAGAACTGGTGTCCTCTTCTTCATGGCGAAAAGCAGAAACCATGTTGCTTCCATTATCTGTTATTATTGTGAGGATTTTTTCTTTTGGGATCCCCCATTCTGCTGTGCTCTCCTCCACAAGGGATGCAATGGACTGTGCAGTATGTGGGTGAACCATTTGCTTTCAGTTCAGAAGGATGTGTTCAGCTTTACTCTCCTCCGCATTGAAATAACAGGCACTGACAGCAAGAAAGGAAGCTGTTAGCCCTTTTTTAGTCCAAATGTCTATGCCAATGGTCACTCTGCTTGTTTTTCAATCTAAACTTTTCAGCCTGGAACATTTGCTCCACTAGGTTTCCAACTTTGGTCTTTTTTGGTACAGTCAGTCTTTTATCAATTTATCATCTTAACGAAATCTTCGTCTTCCACTGTCCGTGGAGCTATAGCCTCCTCTTTGACTCGCTGTTCCAGGGAATCTGGTTTATACTTTGTGGGAAAGTACAATGCACATGAAATGGATGGGTTATCCTTTTTCCTGGCTGGCTGCTTCATCACTTCTGGAATATATGGTAAGAATAAATACTATGAGGTTTTTATCACATAAAATATCAGGAAACAGATGTGTTCTAGTAGACATGTAACTACAACATGTGATTTTAGGTTTATTTATGTGACAAAGTAAATAACCAACTTAATGAAAGTTATGCATGGTATTGCACAAAGCATTTTTACCAAATTTTATGTTCATTACACATTCATTTGTTTTTTAAACCAGATAATAGTTTGGTTATGTTGTGAAGGCCCATATATGCATTTGGCCAAACTGGCTAAATCAAGAAACTTCATATACATCACTACTGTTCTGTTTTGAAACTATAAGGTAGATATATTTTATGTCATATACAGGGTGGGCCAAAAATATGGACTGCATTTATATAGCGCTTTTCTACTCCTACGAGTACTCAAAGCGCTTTACATTGTATGCCTCACATTCACCCATTCACACACATGCACTCATACACTGGTGGCGGAGGCTGCCATGCAAGGTGCCATCCTGCCACTGGGAGCAAAATACCACACACATTTAAAATGCTTATATCTTGGATTATGAAATTAGTACCGAGCATACTGTATTTGTTGCATAAGTACAGTTACATACAGGAGTTTATAAAAAATGTATCTGTGCCCGCCATTATGAGGGAACCTCAGCGACAGGATGTAATCCTAAATGCAAGGAGAGTGATGAACTCACATAGCCCGTGCTCAAAATTGTAATCACAGACAAATACCCTATATTTCATTATTTTGTTATTTGAAATGTTGAGGTGATAGCCCTTATAAATGTTAGCTAGCCTTTGTGGGAATTTCTATAAGAACAAGTAATATATGTGTGTTGAGTGTATACAATAATAGAATAGTGCATGCAGTAGAGTGTGTGCTATAAAAATGAATGTACAAGAGATTTATGTGCATGACAGTAGACTTCTTTTGAAAACCATGTTGAAACCATGTTTGGAGCATCATCGTAAAAGGACCGAGACTGAGATCTCGTGTAGGATTGGCTCTGTGCCAGCTACATCATCTACTGTTAGAAGTATTTAAGGTAGACAGATAAGGTAAAGGGTTAGAATGGTTGAGGATTACCGCTGTGTAGCCATTCTCTCGGTGAACGCAATAAAGACAAGACAAACTTCTCTGCTACTTTGGGTTTTTCCAAGAAACTTCTCTACACCTTCAAATTTTTATAGGTTTATTTTAATACGCAATCTACAACTAGCTATGCTAGATGCTAAAACTACCTAAATGTACTCTAGTTTCGCTAGGCTAGTGTATATTTTATTTCACAACCTGACAACTTAGCCCAGGCACGACGAGAACACCTAGCCTGTATAATGTGCATGTCACAGCATAACTAACTGGTTGATTTCATTTCCACTAGATGTCTAAAAACTTCAACTTGCAACCAACACGTTAGCAAAGTTAGCTTACCTGAATGTTAGGGTGATTAGCCTTCAGATGCCGCTTCAGATTTGTGGTGTTTTTCCCCGACATCTTCCATCCGCATGTCTTCCCATCGATTAAAATGATACATTCCGTTTTGTTTTCAGTTTCATTAAATGCAAAATGGGTCCATAAGTCCATCCTTTTTTTCCTTCCTAGCATGACGAGGTCTGTCGTTGGTTCATATACTCTCCTGCACTTAGAGGTTGCAGGCTCCAAGCCATGTCCCAAGTGCAGGAAATAGAGCTACTGTGCATGCGTAATCATTTGGAGCAAAACTTTAAGGTTAACAATTTCAAGGCGACGAAGCTCTTACACAAAAATGAAGAGGGGATTTTATTTTAGTTTTTATTACATGCAAAACATTTTTGTCTCGTCCTTTCTCGTCAACAATAATGAATGTTAATAAAGTCCTCGTCAGTATTTTAGACTACAGATCTCGGCTCGTCATCGTCTCGTCTTAGTCATTGAAAAAAAAGGTCGTTGACCTGCAAGGGGCACTTTTTCACAGCCGAAATTGCCCTATATGGCTTTCATTTACTGCTGTGGGTGAAAATATTTGTGTCTCATTAACAGTTTTCACGTGCATCCTCCTTAGCACTTCCAAAAAAACTATTGAAAACAAGGCTAGATAAAGCATGTCAGTCAACACAGCAAGTACCCTGTTAGGCCTAAACTATGAATGAAAACTATTGATGAAAAGAATTTTACTCTCTTATACAAGTATAATGAGATGTTTTGAAGAAATCTTGAATTTGGAAAACTATCCTCAGGAGTGTATAAATCTCTATTAGTGAGCACTGATCAGCGCTGATGGACATTCTTGTATGCCTAATGTGCATGTTTTCTAAAACATGTGAAAACACGTTACATGTGATTAACCTGCATAGCTGTGCAGTTTCTGAGTACCTGGAGTTGTTCTTGCTGATCAGAATCCCATCAACATGTTTTCAGCTTCACACTGTTGTGGCAAACTAGCAGTTCAAACTCAATTCAAACTGCAGGTGTGGGATTAGAATCTGCTCAGAATCAGTTGGTTGTTGAAGACTAGCTCATGCACCAAGCTGTTTAAAGGTAGTTTAGGTTTTTTACACTCAAAGCCTTGTTTTCTGATCGTTTATAATGAAATACTATGGTTAGGATTAAAATTTTGACAAATGCCTTTGTTCTTAGAATTTTCGGTTGTTGCAGTAGCACCTCCCCACCTACAGAATAGCTAGTTTGTAAAGACGTGAAACTTATGGAGTGGTCAATAATGTTCACTGATACGCTGACACTAAAATCGCTGCAACACTGTGTACTTAACACAGTGAACCCCCCAACTCCATCACTCTATCATGCCTTTGCCATGTGCTATAATGCCATCTGCCACTGTTGAGCCCTTGAGCAAGGCACTTAACGCCAAGTTGCTCTAGGAAATGTGAATAAAGATGTTCCATTAAGAAGGAATTCCAAAATTCACCTCAAGATGGCACAAGTTAATGACATTTTTGAAGTTCTAATACTTTGCAGTGCAACAATCCTAAAAATAGGTAGGATCTTAGGTAGGATGCTCAGAGGTCCTGTTGAGGAACTGAATCAGCTTCTGAAAAAGGTGAACAGCAATGGCATCATGTTGCTGAGATGACGGCAAAGCAGATTTACTTACAGTTTCACAAACTTTTTATAGTAGCAAACAAAGGGATCTGTTGTTGCCTGAGGAAAGACTACAAAAATGTAGTTCTCCGCACAATGTGCCACTATTGGGAATGTTCCTGGTGGAAGAGAATCACAAGGTAATGCGTATAATGTACTTTGCTCTTTTGCAATAAAGTCATGACACAGAACCTTTGGAAAACTACCCAGGATTGACTCCAGGAATTCTGGTGAATGGTTTGCGAGAAATCCGGCTTTGACTTCACATCAGATTTAACAATGTGATACAGCTCATCTCATTATAGGTAGAATAGCCTGTCGAGCTCTACTCAAACATAGCAAACCACATATCAAAACTGAGATCCTAACGCTTCAAAAGGTGATTTCTAATATTGATTGTAATCTAGACAACAATGTGCTGTAGGTCTGTAACCATTTCACATCCATTCATCTCTCTGCAAAAAAGTGTCAAAGTTGCTAACAGAATTACTTTTTCAGAGAAGTAACTAGTAACTATAACCAATTATGTTTTAAAAGTAACTTTTCCACGACAGCTTTTCAACATTTTTGAGGTCGAAGTTTAGAAGACAAACATTTCTCAGATGATGTATCATGTCCTTTCCATCAGCTTTGCCCAAACTTAGTGGTTGTCCAGTGGCAGCCTCTAACCTCCAGTCATTCTACTGTCAGACTTTTGTGCTTTGAGCTCTGTGTATGTAGTCCTGTCCCAATCTCTTAATTTTGACTAGAGAATCACCAGTCAGTGTCAAAGACTAATAAAGAAGTGTCCATTTAACATTGGTAAATGTATTTTTTATCTCCAAATATGGAACCAGTGACAGGATTAAAAAGGTCTGTGAAGTCATTTGGAGTATCAGACTTAGAGAGCATTTCAGGTATGAGTTTTGTACATAAATTTCTCAGTTTCTTTTTACTGATATACTGGCCTGTCATTAAATTAAGAGTGTTCAGACATATATCCATATCCCAAAACTCTAACTGAAAGGGTAACTGAAATTCAGTCTATGTTGTCTCATTTGCCTCATCAATAAGGCAGATATTCTACGTAGTGACACTAATGAAAACAAAAAGAAATCAGAACGTATATGTTGCTTTGTTAAAGGAGCACAGCACCATATTACTGTCTTCCCTAGACTTAGACAAGTTGATGTTTACCGCAGTTTTCTAAGTGTGTGCCATTAAGCCGTCTTGTGTCCATTGTTGCTGCTAGCTTTAGATTAGGGTTCAGGACAAACAAGACCTCAATCCCGAAGGCAGCGGACAGTTCATTATGCCAGATATTATACAGCTATTTGCCAAAACAACGACTGAAAACAAAAGTCTTTAAAATTTTATTTGTTACTATTTCGTGGCTTCTGCAGATAAACAAATAGTTTGCAACGCAACTTGAATTTGAAACATTCTTTAGAGTGCAGCTGATCTCCTTTCACTTTCAATAAAGTTCTATTGTAATAAGTGAATTACGCTAAATGCGTAATGATATGCAGATGTGAATCTGAAGCAGTCATTGCGCTTTCACAGCAGTCATTATACAGAAATGACTCCAAACATTGGGATGGCTCATTCAAAGTGAATGGAACCTCCCACAGCATTCTCCAGCTGTATAATAAAAATGATTCTCACCTGGAAAAAATGAAATACTGTTTTGTGAGGGTGTCCATTATTCCGTGATGTGGATATTGGGACACCTATGAAGTAGATCTGATCAAAAAGCTTTAATCACCGTTCCATATCAGTGCTCTTTTGAATGGTAACTAGCCTATAACAACCATAGTAAACTACCAAGAAATTGACTGTCATCAAGCTCACCGTAGTCCCCCCACCTTTTCCATTATTTCATTATTGGGACACCTTGGCACGTTGTACCCCAAACATAACTATAATTTGTGGTGGACCTCAACACAGTAATGTGAATATTTACATTCAGGAGTGATGTGCTGTGCTCAGGTCAAAGTATAAGCTGTATAAAAGTGCTCAATATATTGTGCCCCTAAAGACATGATTTCACAAGTCTAGAGTCTGGTCAGATAATATTGTAGTGATCCTGCTTCAAATTCCATTAACTTTTGTGCAGTGGTTGAAAGTCTGTGTAATGTTTCAGTGACTGTAGATTTATTTACCTTTCTCATACAAGGTACATTTTGTAAATCTATTACCTAGGACTTAGAGAAAATCTAAATGTGTGGTGCACTCTGAGCACCTCAGTGGCCTACAATTAAGGCATATACAGTGCATCCGGAAAGTATTCGCAGCGCTTCACTCTTTCCATATTTTGTTATGTTACAGCCTTATTCCAAAATGGATTCAATTCATTTTTTTCCTCACAATTCTATACACAACACCCCATAATGACAATGTGAAAAAAAGTATTTTTGAGATTTTTGAAAATGTATTAAAAATAAAAAAACAAGAAACCACATGTACTAGTATTCACAGCGTAGTCAAAGGAATTGTCTCGAGGCACAAATCTGGGGAAGGGTACAGAAAAATTTCTGCTGCTTTGAAGGTCCCAATGAGCACAGTGGCCTTCATCATCCATAAATTGAAGAAGTTCAGAACCACCAGGACTCCTCCTAGAGCTGGCTGGCCATCTAAACTGAGCAATCTGGGGAGAAGGGCCTTAGTCAGGGAGGTAACTAAGAACCCGATGGTCACTCTGTCAGAGTTCCAGTGTTCCTCTGTGGAGAGAGGAGAACCTTTCAGAAGGACAACCATCTCTGCAGCAATCCACCAAACAGGCTTGTATGGTAGAGTGGCCAGACGGAAGCCACTCCGTAGTAAAAGGCACATGGCAGCCTGCCTGGAGTTTGCCAAAAGACACCTGAAGGACTCTCAGACCATAAGAAACAAAATTATCTGGTCTGATGAGACAAAGACTGAACTCTTTGGCGTGAATGGCAGGCGTCATGTTTGGAGGAAACCAGGCACCGCTCATCACCAGGCCAGTATCATCCCTACAGTGAAGCATGGTGGTGGCAGCATCATGCTGTGTTTTTCAGCGGCAGGAACTGGGAGACTAGTCAGGATAGAGGGAAAGATGAATGCAGCAATGTACAGAGACATCCTGGATGAAAACATGCTCCAGAGCGCTCTTGGCCTCAGACTGGGGCGACGGTTCATCTTTCAGCAGGACAACGACCCTAAGCACACAGCCAAGATATCAAAGGAGTGGCTTCAGGACAACTCTGTGAATGTCCTTGAGTGGCCCAGCCAGATTGAACATCTCTGGAGAGAATGAAAATGGCTGTGTACCGACGCTTCCCATCCAACTTGATGGAGCTTGAGAGGTGCTGCAAAGAGGAATAGGCAAAACTGCCCAAAGATAGCTGTGCCAAGCTTGTGGCATCATATTCAAAAAGATTTGAGGCTGTAATTGCTGCCAAAGGTGCATCAACAAAGTATTGAGCAAAGGCTGTGAATACTTATGCACATGTGGTTTCTTAGTTTTTTTATTTTTAATAAATTTGCAAAAATCTCAAAAAGACTTTTTTCACGTTGTCATTATGGGGTGTTGTGTGTAGAATTGTGAGGAAAAAAATGAATTGAATCCATCTTGGAATAAGGCTGTAACATAACAAAATATGGAAAGAGTGAAGCGCTGTGAATACTTTCCGGATGCACTGTAGAGCTGTGGTGATGAATTGCTGTTCTCCACTAGAGGTCAGTATTGTCATTGTGACAGGGAGATATAGGTCAAGAGTTACTAACTTGAACAAAATACTTTCTTCTGGAAAGAGAAATGTTTTTAAGCTGCTTAATCATGGATAATTGGTTAAGCTTTGATGTTGGCCTATTTCCATGAATTGGTGTATTCCTGAATGCCCTCTGTCTCCATCTATGTATGGTGACAGTGAAACATGAACATATATTTGGCCAAAACCTAGCACAATTTGTTAATGGTATTGGTTATTGGAATGTTATTGGTTTTCTGGTTAGCATTTAATTACACATTTTGCTATAATATTTTTCCTCTGAAATTTTCATGTATTGTGAATGCATGTGAAACAAAAAGGACCTGTATGTTTCTGTGTGCAGTTCCTACTGTTCACTGTGTAGTTTTGTGCATTGGACAATAGCTGGGCAAGTTTATGTAATGTCTGAATACATGAGGTAGTCTAAAGTTACCTGTTGTCAAAGGCCACTTCTTCGTTTGTGTTTTTGTGAATAAAGAGGCAAAGAGGTTTAAATTGTTCATTTGGTAGTCTTAGGCAAAACAACTGTCAATTAAGTGCCTTATTGTGTTTGTATACCTTCGGAGTGGTTTGATGTCATGTAAACCTGCTCCTTCTGCAGAACACATGATGGGTATTACTGGAGACAAGAAAAAGTATTCTGAAACCACTTTTGTCGCACTAATAAAAATCTCAATTAGACTAGTGAAATAACCTGAATTCCGAGTGGCACAGAAAGTTGTAATAGTTTTACTCTGTGATATGTTAAGAAAGGAATGTTTGATATTTTGTGTGATCTTACCTATATGATGTAAAAAAAGGCCTTGTGGTGAAAGGCCTTCCAAAATATATTTTTCTGCGTCATGCGTTCTGAGTCCTGGCACTATGATGAAAATCTGGAAAACTTTGATTGACATTTTTCCTCCTACTTTCCTTGGACTAGTCTTGAAATGGAGCTGAGGCTACATAATGAAGTCCTTGTTGTGAAGAATAGTGTGGGGGTTTGCATTCCTGAATTTTCAATTCAGCCCGCTTTCAGATGTAATAGCCAGTAGAAATACTTGGGCATGTCAGACTCAAGAGTGGCAGTATTTCATGCTAGAGCGTCAGATATGCGTCATATGCTATGGTGCTGGGATACGTGTTGATTCCTTGAACATTATCATGCATATCAGATTTGCGTAATGTTGTAGAATTTTGAGTGTTCTGAATATGAGTTTGACATCTTGACACCAGCAGCATTAAATTGCTCACCAAACTCTGAGAAAATTAGCCCATAGAATGCTAAGCTTTAAACCCAATTGTTTGGTTATCTCATGGCAGGCAAGAGAATAGAAAGGAATCTGTTAGGAAAACAGTCTCCAAATCATCTGAGCCAAACGGATGAGAAACTGGCCAACTTGGAATGTTTTTTGTTTTTTTGTTAGTTTTTTTACTAACTCGAGCATATTTCGTTTTCTGAAAGTCACAGTGAGCCATTTGTGAGAATTTGTTTAGTTAATGGAAAGTGATTAAGTAGTCCCATTTTCTCATTTACTAGAAAAAAATATCAAATGTTTAACTGAGATTGGAATGTACAACATTAGCAGGAAGGATGGTTAGTTAATCAGAGGCTTTGCGTGCAGCATTTATTGTCCTACAGACCTGATAAGAATATGTCTCTTACAGTGCTATGTTCCATATTTGTTGTAGGAAGTAGACCTACTGGTCTCTGGGCAAGAGGGAACAATGCACAATCTACACCCCGCTTTACTTGGCTCTTGTAAAATGCTGACCTTCACTCATGAGCTTCCTGGCTGTTATTTTCTATAGCTATTTGAATGTAACAGGTGATATGGTAGCACAGATGAATACAGTAGAGTGCTGTTCTGGCATTTCACTCTCCCCTCAGGGCCCTGTTCTCATTTTCAGCCTGCTCACACTGAACCTGTGACATTATGCAAGGCTTTGCTTGAGCAAGCTGGAGTGAAACTTGTCAAGAATACAGAGGCAAGCACAGGGCTCCAGAATTAAAACTGCTTAAACACAACTATGTCTTTATAGGTTTTTGTCTTGTCTGTTATATATTAGATGAATATATAACATATATATATAATGATGGAAAAAGTCATTTCAAAACCCCTTTATAGTGTTTGTGGGGATAAAAACTGTTGTGCTGTTTATTTAAACAACCTTATGTGGGCTCTGCTTAAGGTTGACTCTGCTTTGGCTTGGATTGTTTTTCAGGCCTATGATTTCTCTTGGGACCACAGTCAGCGGCTTGGACATGATTTTTGTAATGAGTGTTGTCAAGGGGAAGGGGATTATCATCGTTAATAACTGTGTAAACTAGTGACTTTCATTGTGCTTTGAATTGTGCCTTAGGGAGATTATAAGTCACCCCTAGTCAACCGCATCCTTTGCTGCTGCATCCATGGAACCAATGTAATTTAAATGAGGCCATGGCAGATACAAGAGAAAGAGAAAATTTGCAACAGCATTTGTGCCTACTTTATCAAGATTTGTTTGCCAAGCTTTGATACAACCAAGGTGACCTGTGTTCAGCATTCAGCATACCTTATATTTTAGACATATCATATCTATTATTTTCAGACTCATTTTCTTGACAATGTCATTGTGACTAGAAACAAACGTGACATTCCAGCTGTGCTGTTGTTTAAGTCTGCATGTCAGACTTGGTTGTTAGCTTATAGGTTGTCAATCTCAGTACTTCCTTTAATATAAACATTTTCTTCTCTTCCTTTGGAGAAACTTGTGAGATCTCAATAAAAACAAAGAAAACACATTTTCAGAACAATACATTTTACTTTAGAGATGCTTATGCAAAAAAACACACATGCTCTAATATGAGTATATCATTCATACCTGCAGACAGAGACAGAGAATAACTTTATTATGTTTTCTTTTTTCCTAGGTCGCCTCTATGCCATGCAGACAGGCATGAAGCTGGACAGTAAGAGCCCAGAATGCAGGAAGTTTCTTGTTAAACTAATGGATCAGTTGGAATCGGTGTGTGTTCAGCACAAGCAATAATTTAACTGATATCAACTGTATGTTAAATCCCTGATAATCATCAAATTGGTCTTCTTCTTCTAAGCATATTGATATATGGTATAGATAGCTGTGCGATATGAAAGGGATGATGTCCACCTAGGTGTGCTGGTATATGGAATTAATGAATGAGGTGGAGGCAAGGAACTTAACGTTGCGAATGCGGACAGAAGTTCCTCTGATAAGTTCAATAATTAGTGTTGGTGAAAAGGTGTTGTTTTGCTTCTCTGACTCTGAGGCTACCAGCACATGCCACCAGACACTGGTTGATTTATTTGATTTTGTCTTGCTATCATTTTGTGACCATTGCTGCAGACACAGCATAACCTTGTTATTATAGATAAAAATACAACCAAGTTATTTATGTGGCCTCAGCCAGCCAGTATGTGAACTTTTTATAACTGCCTACAAAATACTGTTTGCTGATGAAGCACTAATCTCAAAACTTGGTGTGATAGGCACAGTACAATCAGGAAATCCTTCCACTGTAACCAATGTTTGAGATTATTTACAAACCTTAAAGGAGAAATCCAGTGTGATTCCAACCATAGCTTTGTTGTTTTAGCTCACCAAATGCTGTCTGTAGGGAAAAGAAAGAGAACAACAAAATTAACTGAATGAGGCATAGGGAAATGAAACTGAAAGTTAGTGTCTATGTCCCATTCAGTTATTTTTTTGCTGCCGGTTCACTATTCGAGCTATGTTGTATCAAATTTTCTTGTTTTTTTTAGCGGCCAACAGCATTCGGTAACCTCGAACAACGGGGCTATGGATTGATTCACACTGGATTTCCCCTTTAAACAGTGAGAAAGCATGCTGCCAACTATACCTACATCCGTTTTACCTTATTGTGAGGGAAAGTGAAAAACAGCGATCCTAGCGGTAGCTTTACTAACCCCAGAGCTTTTTGGAAAGACATTCCCATTCATTCCCATCTTAGAGGCTGGAATGTTTCAGGGGGGCGATGAGATTACTTTTCCTGCCTACATATCCCATATATTCTTGTTAGATGGATCTAATAAGCATATAGATGGATCCAAAATCTTGGATGGTTGATATGATCACATCTCCCTCAAAAGTATTCCATCCCAGGGTCTGTCTCTCTTCTCTGCATCTTAAAGGGATATTCCAGCATCAACACATAGTCCTGATCTTTCAGGACCGAGACCAAAATGAATCCTTATGGAATCAAAAGAGTATAGCTTATATACTATAATATACAGAGTCGGTAGGAAGTAGACAAAAAGAGAGAAAATTCTAAATTGTTAACCGGCAGTTTTTGCTATCTGATGAAAAGTAAACTGAAACAGAGTTTCCTTGCGCATATCAGTTAGCATTAGCTGCCATTGTGCTATCGCTCTATGTTGTACCAAATTTTCTTGTTATTTTTCTTCACGGATAAATTCCTATTTTGAACAATTTCTCTTTTTAAATTATTTGCGGTGGGAATTTTCAATCCTCATTTCAAAATTGGAGTTTATACTTTGACTGAAGACCTGTCACTCATTATGGTCTGACTGGTTGTACTGTAGTTGTACTGTATGTACTGTAGTTCATTGGATAATAGTTAAGGATTTTTAACGGCCATTCCAACCCAACCCATCATGACAGCCAACCTGCTCCACACGACCCGCAACATTATGCACTGATTTTTAACCCAACCCGTCTCAACCCGCTAAAATGGAGAGAGAAAATAAAAAGAAACCAAGGAGCCTATGTTCTGATTTGCGATAGCTTAGAGAAAAACACATGGTAACCTAGGCCTACATATGAGAGGAATTTTTTTAATGAAATTTATTTATTTATTGTACTTTGTTGTAAAATACAGATAGCCAATAGGATAAGTGATTCATGGCTATTATTGATAGGGGGCTATACGGGAGATCCTGCAGTCTCTAAAGAGCGGCCTGCGTGCATGTGAGACAGAGCCAGTAAGAGACAAGAACATTTTATCCTGACACAAAAAACAAACCAATGAACATAATGAATAGGTAAAATTATTGAGATTTTGACCCAACCCGCCCGCAACCCACATTTTCCTCCTTAAAACAGCCCGCACTGCCCCACGACTTTTGGGTCGACCTGCACATCACTATCGGATAATGTTTCTTCAGGGTTTAAAATATGACCACACACACATACACACACACACACAATTGTTTTGCTTTATCCAAAACCCAGTAAGGAAGAAAATAGTGCACTGTCTTGAACAGTGAAGTGACACATTTCACACATCTCTCCATTGCACACTCTAAAAGCTTTTTTTGAAATTAGATTTTCCATCCATTAGATTTCTATTTTTTTTACAAACACTGCTCAAATGTTGTCAGGATGGATTCACATTGTGGAATTATATGTGTTTTATAAATTCTGTTATATTGATTTATAAATCATAAAGTGGCAGAAGTTGCAAGTTGCAAGAGTGCAAGCAAGTGTCTTAAGATAAAATCCTCAGTAAGACCCCAGTTTGTCTCCTTGAACTAAAGATGAAACGAAGACCCCCTTGTTCTGTTCCTTAGTTATGTCAGAAGTTCAAAAGACAGGTTTATTGGTGTTCTTAGAAGGGGCCAGCAAGCTGTGTCTGACCACTGTTTTTGTTTATGCTCAGGTATTTTTATAGACATTTTGGGACCAATTAGAAAGACTTTAGTATTTGAGGCAGCCTTCATGTCAGCAGTGGTGACATTTATTGGTTTAAATGTTATACTAACAGGAAGCCTTAGCTTCCATACAAGGGGGCATATCCAGGCAAAATGTTGTAAAAACAAATTGGGTCGGGTTTCTGTAACCTTAGCCTCCTTGTTGCTTGTGCTGTGTTTAGGGAAGACATCATTCAAGACACATTGCTAACTTAATTAACTTCTCCACATTTGTAACAGGCTGATGTGTAAATGGAGTTGGATTTCTGTTTAAAGATCATCATAATCTTCAGTAAATTAATCTTCAGTATGTTAATGGTTATACTTTTTGATCTTTCCAATTCCAGTGACACTGAATGACAACAAAATCACATTCTCCCAGTTCGCATGCTCTGTTTTCTCACTCAGTCATTTTCCACATTTTTTGCACACAAGTAATGTATTGTCACGTATGGCCCTTTTAAAAAGATTCATTGAGATTTCATTAAAGCATGAACAGTGAGCCTATTCATACATCCTCAGTCCACCTGTTGAAATGGAACTTAGTATTTGCTTTACAGATTTTACAAGGAAACCTGAAGCTCACTACCAGACTGTAGCATCTTACATTTCAGAGAGTGCTTCTCTTGAATTACAAAGGAGTGGATTTTTGGGTGTGAGTTACTGCAAACCATTTGATAGGCCTAGAGTATACCAACAGTTCGATCTTTAAAGGTTGCATAGACCTCAGGCTTTCAAAAATAAGATGTCATCAAAAAGATGAACCCTATGGTCCCTAGGCTATTTTCAGGGTAATTTCACTACCTTTACTTTCAACCTCTTATCTCGTTCATTTTAAGGGCTACATGCTAGTGTATATTATTTTTTCAGAGCAGTAAAGGATATCCAGATCTAGCAATGTTTGATGTGACACTACTTGCATATGCCTTATGTCAGCCTTACTACCAAGAAAAAAATTTTCAAGAAGTATTTTTACATTTTTACAGATCTCACCATAGGAAGGATGCCAATAGAAATATCTTTACATGTTTGGATAGGGTGGGTTGTCTGGAATCTGGAGAAAGAATCCTGATGGCGTATTGTGTGGCTTTGCAGTTTGCAAAAATATATGCTATGTATAGTAGGCAAAGGGCTGCAACATAAGCCTGTCTGTTACTGGCTAGGTTACTGAAATGACATTTCTTGCATATGTCCTGGCTTTATGACAGGGGTCTGAGAATAACATTTGATGGAAAGGAAATAAATTATTTTGAATGGGGAGGTTGGGGACAACGCAGATATTTGCTGTGATTTTAAAGACCGCTAATCATAGAGTGGAATTATTTAACAAACTATAAACATTCACTTCAGTGCAACTAGAGTGAGAGGCACTTAAAGCTATATGTGTATCTCATATGGAGAATCTACATTGGTATGAACTGTAACTTCTCCAGATACTACATACACTGTATTTTCCTCCATTATTTTGTGTGTTCCCATCTCCATCTTCACTCATGTGACTATGCTGGATTGTCTTGCAGTTGGAGAGTTTATCATTCAATATCTTTGTGTGCTAGTTTGGAAATATGACCATTTCAGATCAGTCCACATATCACCACCCAGTAGTGTAGTGTTGTTGTACAGGCAACTTGGTGGATCACTACAGTCTTTAATCACGACGCCAGGGACAAGTTATACACACAAGACCTACACAAGGTGGGCCAAGTAACTAACCCATCTTCTTGGAGACCTGGATGCCCTTTTATACCCCCCAAAATACACTTGTGTACACAGGTGTTCTAAAACAAATTGCAGAACCCAATGTCCTTCCTTAGGAATTTGACTTCTTTCACTCCTATTGTTCTGGCTTATCTAGGTTTCATCATTTACTTTTTCTAAATTCCTGGTGGAGCCAGGTATCTATCTGGTTTTCCCCAGCACTTTCTGTTACCCATTTTCCTAACCATGTTTTACTTGGTTGGTTGTCTTACCCCTCAGAATAAGGTTTTACACATGCCATACATTTGTATCACATTACTATTTTCTTTTGCCAATTTCTAGAATATCACAGTTTTTCCTACAGTTTTTCGGTGGTTCAGGCCTAGTCCAAATGTCAAAAACCTTCCCAAACCCCCACCAAAAAATGATAACTGCGTTAATGGAAGAGTTGGTATGGAGTCAGCAGATGCACAATTATAATATAGTATGTTCAGCCCACTTGGATTTGTACACAATCATCTAAATTTATACTGCCTGCTGACTAAATCAAAAAAGCAATCTGGAATTTGTTTGGAAATTGTTGTGCTAAAAAACACAAATCTGTTGGCTTTGTGCTGGT